>JASEVX010000006.1:74788874-75457719 GCA_031761405.1 Serripes groenlandicus
TAAATTAAACAATTGTAAGCGAATTGGTATGTTGGCAGTGAGTTTACCCCATTGCCTAATGTTGGATTGATATTCATAATCATGTAGCATTTGATTTTGCGCTTTACTGCTTAATCGAAGAGTTAATTGCTACCTTGTTGACTGTTGGCTCGATGCAGTTGTTATATACCCTATTGCGTTTTAATGATTGTTCAGCATACATTTGGATATTGACATGTGGCAGTAGATTAGCGCTTTGCCATTTATGTTGAATAACAAATGGATAGCTGCGTGGGTATTTGCCCTTGACAGTGAGATCGCTCATACATAATGATAAATATACAACTACAAGCTTCCGGTATATTCGAATGTGGCATTTCATTCGCGCTTTGTCTTTTTGTTGAATAACTAATAACTAGCTGTGTTTATAACGCGCACAGCGAGTTATTAGATAACATCTTTAGTCAAGATCAAGATATATATCATAATTCGATGGTCAATCTAATTCTGAATGGCCTTTTTTCCGGATGTCATTTCATGGACGACTTTCAAGCTCGCAGCACACGCTCTCATTGGATATAGTTCGAAAATTGAAATATTTTTGTTGGTGCATTCGTAAATATGTCATGGTTATTCATCATCTCATATTTTTAAGACATTTCTTATAAATGATTGGTGTAGATAAATTAAACAAGAACATTTATTCTTTATCTAAGTAGTCCGCAGCGCCGAAGGCTTTGTTGTCAATGAACTGTTTTCAGTCCAACTCGAAAATGTTGTGAATGTCATTGTATAACAATATAAAGCCACAAAGGCTTAAAAGTATAGTCCAGTGTCTGAACAAAACGTAATTCCACATGAAATACAAACTTTTAACAACAGAATCAAGTGCAATCGGGTTTATTTTATGAAACAAGTGACCGGTAAAATAAGAATGTTCCTTTGTTGCTATGAGAGAATATCAGCACAGGTGCGCGATAATCTAGCTCGGAAAAGTCATCATAAACTCCTACATTAGTCAGTTTGTTCCTTGGTTCTAATATACATATCAAATAATAGATTATTTACACATTAAGGGATAACAACAATTTAAAATATGCAAGATTATGCCAAGAATATAAAATCAAGCACAGTTACTGGCTGGTTTCCTGCTTTCTCGATACATTGAAAGTGAATCGGTAACTAGAACTTTGCCTTGACATTTCGCCCGCCAGATCTACATGTTTATCAAGCAAGTGTCAAGTGTAGTGTTTTTCTTTAATATCGAGTACATTTTTGAAAACAAATATCACATTTGTTTATTTACAAACATTATGATATATAAGAATTCAAGATGTTTTGTTTTCAGTCGCGGATGTTCCCGGTGACGGAAATTGCATTTTTCATTGCCTGAGTTTAGCACTGCATAAACAATTGATTGCAACAGCGATGTTACGAAAAGTCATGCATGCGAAAAGTGGCTTGCGCAAACCTGTCAGCAAACCTGTCACGTCCGACATTTCACAAAATATATGTATGAAAATGGCATGGTTAAAGGAAACAAGTGGGCGGCTGCTAAATGATTTCAATGGCCTTTTAGTATGAAACAAGTGACAGGAAAAAATGAGAATGTTCTTTTCGTTCTAGGAGATAAGTTTGTCACAGGTCTTTTATATTACTTTCGTATGTCTACTTGTCACAAAACCATATTTGGGCGAAACGTTATATCTTGTTTACATTTTACCAGGTTCTGGTTTAGAGTTACTGTTCGTGTTTGAAACACTAGTACAGCAAGCCAAATTGTGCAAATTAGGAGTGTTTTGCTGGTCCATAATGTAAGTTTGGGCTGAATGTTAACAATCGCGATTATACAAATAGTATATAAAAAACATGCTACATTATTATCATGTCAGACATGTTCATAGCTTTTTATTGCCTAAAATGAAACTGGGATTCCGTTTCATCTCAAATGTGTATCGCACTCATAGTCATATGTGAAATTGTGCACAGTGTATGTCGTCTTTTGTTTATCTGCTTCTCTGATAAGTTAAACCACTGTTGACATTTTCTGTTCATAGATGATGTAATTTTGTGTCGCATTGAAGCAGTATTTCTAGTAATGGTTTCAATTTGGAATTTTTATTTAATTATGGATAAAGATCAGATTTCTGTATATTTTGTTCATACCAATTTATATTCGTTTAACCAATGGATCAGCTAATAAATTATTAGTGATTAATTGGTGGTGTCCATCGATGGAAATGCATTTGCAGATATGTGGCAGAGTCAATTCACTATCAAAGTTGCACAGTTGTACAGGTTTGAACCAATGACAAGTCATTCCAACAAGAAGTGAATTTTATCATATGGGTTTTTTAAATTCATCTTTTTACGATAATAAAACGACATCCTGTCCTTGGGTCTGGTTAGTGTTTCGCCCTGACATTGTTTGGTTACACTACTACTCAAACGTCACAACTGGCTGGTTTATCTGCTTTCTCCATACATTGAAAATGAAATGGTAACTAGAACTTTGACATTTGGCCTGCCTGATCTACAATCTTACCGATTAAGTGTCAGTTTTTCGTTTCTTCTTTAAAATCAAGATATTATGTTTGTTCACTTACATTACACTGATTAGTTCCAAACATGCCTCACCATATCAAAATTCAACGGGTTTTTTTTTTTATAACTCCACAACGTTTTGACTTTATATCCAGTCGAGGATGTTCCCATTCAGCATTTTGATGGAAATTTCTTCTTTCATTGCCTGAGTTTAGCCCTGCATACACAATTGACGCAACAACCAAAGAACTATGGAAGGAAGAGTAAGAAGGTCTTTATTGCTTCCACGATATCTCAGTCAGCTCTCATTTTATCCTATGTTGTGGGTACAGTAACTACTCAAATACTGGTCTCACCCTGCTGATTCCTTTGATTAGCTACAACATTAGCATTAGGATGCGAAATAAGACTTTAATAACATGCAAAATATGCTATTTCTTGAGCTCTGAACATTGAAGTTGACGAATTGTTTGTTTCCAAACACTTGCTTCTGTATTGAATATGGGATAAATTTTCTTGTTAATTAATGTCTGAATTTTACTTTACATGTACATCTCTTTACTGTGCTTGTTTGTAGGGTGTTTTAACCTGCTATCTACAATGTTTAAGGGATAGCCATTAGTACCATTTCGAAGTCTTTGAAGTAAAATTTAAATACAGTTTCTATAGTTACATATGATGACATTAGTTTAGATTAATACTAGCCTGTGCATCTGTATGATCAGATACAACACAACATTAAAATATCAGACAGTGATTAGATTAAATTTACAGTCTCTTCATGAGAAATTTGAATAAATATGGATAATTTCACTCAAAACCTTAACAGTATTTCAGCATCAGCTGATGTTTATACACTTTGAATTTAGTTCATTCACATTATGTAAGCTGCATCCTAATAACATCAGTCCCAAGTAAGAAGGGTCTATATGAATGGCATGAAACTGATTCCTTTGTAATGACTGTAACATATATCATGTCCTAACCCTAATGCATTGTCAGGAGAGGAAACATTATTGATCTGTTTCAAAGTAATTCTTCAAATTTTCCAAATATATAAATTTATCAAGTGGCTAAACATCATATCACTCAGGTTAGCCGTTATTCTATATGTTTTAACCCTTTTCCAAATATATACGTTTTCTAACAACTCTGCAGATGACCACGTTTGTAAACACTATGAAAAAGGAGAAATTATTCAAACCAAGCAATTTTTACTTTTGCAAAAGTGTTTTCAATTTGTTCTAGGAATTAAACCTTCTGCTGCATATGTGTCGTACATGGGAGAGGGATAAGACCTAATTTAGTTATTTTCAAACATTTTGTTTAAAACAAAAATTCCTTTGAGACTTTAAATTAAGCAACATTATTTAGCTCACCTTAGCACAAAGTGCTCCAGGTGATCTCTTGTGATCACATTTTGTCCATCAACACCAATTGCATTGTGAACACTCTACAGGCAACATTTTGCATCCAATTGTAATGAAGGTTTTATCCGAACATTTATCTACATCGAATCTTTCCCAAGTTCAAAACTGGATCATGTGAGGTCAAAAACTAGGTCACAATGTAAAATTGAAGGGAAATCTTGTGAACACTCTGCAGGCTGCATTTTAATTTGAGCATATATTGAAACTTTATTAGAATAATTGTATTTTATGATATCTAGCCTAAGTTCGAATACACAGGTAGGTCATGTCCGGTCAAGAACTAAGTTTCTAAGCCAAATTAATATTTTTCTTGATGATATCTGGGCCAAGATTGAAAATAGGTCATGTCGGTTCTAAAACTAGGTCACTTCGCCAAATTAATGGAAAACTTTGTGAATATTATGGAAGCTGCATTTTTAATATCGGCATGTTGAAACATTTTCACAATAGATGTCTTCATGATATCTAATCTAAGTTTTAGTGAAGGTCATGTTCTGTCAAAAAATAGGTCACTAGGCTAAATTTGAGAAAAATCTTTTTAACTCTCTAGAGACTGCATTATTTGCATCAGCAGCTTGATACTTTGTAAGACTGTTTGTCTTGTCAATAGCTAGACCAATTTCGAAAGATAGGTCATGTTTAAGTTTAATGCATACAATAATGTTTTGTTTTTATAGGGATTTTACATAATTTTCAACAATATTTCACTTATATCACGGAAACTGCAAACCACAGTGCCACGGCGAATTCCTGTTGGAGTTAAAAGTGTGTATAAATTGATTTAAAATTACATCAGGATTAAAGTTGCTGTAGAGGTAGGTTAATAAATATACCTTGACCCCATACAATGTATTACTAGTGTGAGTCTTGGTCTTATGAGACTGTAAATTGTAATTTTGCATATAGTTTGCAGATGGGAGAATATAACAAAGGTATGCACACTCCCTGGATATTCACAAAAGTATTATGTTGGGAAACGTGACTATCAAAAAGGGCACTGAACCATCATCGTCTCGACAGAGATCTAATCCGTGACGATTGAATCCAAAACCCACGAAAATCTCTGGTCCACGGTGGATTCCTTTTCTCACGATCTTAGGATTTTAAAGCGATGACGACATGGATATAGTAATATATTTATTAAATATCTAACATAAAATCATCAACAAAATGAATATCAAAAGATATATCAACATGATAAAGAAGCACTAACATTATTAAAGGTATTGCACAATTTAAAATATCATCTTAATGGCATCAATTTAAAAGTCTAATGACTTTCGTCTGCTGAATCTAGAATGTGGTTTCTGGCTTTCCCCTGGTGTCCATGACTTAGATTTCTTCCGGAAGTGACGTAAATCAGCACCGTGGTTTTCGTGTAGCATGGGCATGTAGCTGATTGGCTGACACATTTCGGAAGTCGTATGTTGTGAGTAGTAGAATGCCTTGTAACCACCGTCAAGAAGACATATCTCGGGGAAATTCAACTTTGGGTAATGGTCTTTGTTAATCGATCTGTCCTGGGCCCTCAAGAATCGATACCTATAATGATAAACGAAACATATGTATGCAATGAAATATTGAATGAAAATAAAGTATTACGGAAATTTAATACACATTGAACGCGTAATTTCATTTAAATCCTCTTCTTTCTTTCCTTCATGCAAAATAATCTTTTTAAAAGATGAAGAATTTTCAGTTTACGCTAACCTGGCTTGCATACACTTATTTAGAAAAGCTATGCATTAGAGCCAATTTGTTAGAAAAGCTATGCATTAGAGCCAATTTGTTTTGAATATCAGAAAGAAAATCGGCCGTAAGTACAACATGTTTAGATTAAATACTTACATTTTAGGTCCCCTTTCTGAAGAGAATTCACAATGGAAGATGACAACACGTGGTTTGTTTGATTGTGAAATATTCTGAAGTAAGCTGTTCACGTCATCTTTAGTGTAGAGATTTGCGGCTCCATTGATGTGACCTCCTTCATACTCATACGGGTATCTACAATCGACGATGGTCACGTGACCCAGCTTTTCTTTGTATTCTCCCTTAATGACGTCAGCGAGTGTTTCTGGAGATATAGACTTGAGGTCGCTGTGCTTTCCTTGAACTGTTGGTAAAGTGTAATCACGTGATCCATCAGCAATGAGATCTCTTTCTGTTGTCAACTTATCGACTGCATCTATGATGTCATTTGATGATTCCTGGAAGAACGAAAAGCAAAAACCATTGAATATATTTTTCTATTGATAAATAGTATGATATTCTCCGAAAGCAATAGATTAATCACATTGCGTGATATTAGAGTCTGGTTGTGTGTATACTGGGAGCTATCTACACGTTTTGTTAGCTTGCATAATTAGTTTTACTATGGTTAAAAGCACGTACAGACGTGTCGAGAAAAACATACAAGAATATTAGAAATCGGATTTGACCGCGTTTCGTTGAATGATATACCCATACTAACTCATTGCCGGTCTATATGATTTAACTTTTATAAGTTAAGTGTAATAAACGTTCTTCAGGGACTGTATGTGCTAAACAAGACGCTGGTTGATGCATCTACAGCAACACCGTTGTCGCGAAAGCAGAAAACACAAATGTTGTAAGTGAATAATTTGTCCAAAGTAGTAATGAGATGATGTATGTGGGAAAGGGTTATGATATGCACAACAAATACTGGATATGAAACTCATTGTCGATTATTAAGAAAAGTGATTTAATTTTCGCCAATACATACCTTTGCCTCACTATATCTTCCTCTTTTACATGGTTGTAGAGTATCGAAACAACTGTCTTCAACATCAGCTGGACGCTTTGGTGTAAACAAACTTCTCTTGATACCAGAGTTGAATCTTGAACTGGTACGCTTACATGTCGGCATCTCGATCTATAGAAAGAAAATATTCAAATAAATTTTCATTTATATGTGGTTTTGTGATTATCTGAAGATTGTAAAAATATCTTAAAAGTGGAAAATATGGCTTGCTTTGCTTTTCTTGTAAAAAGGAGATGATTAAAGGGAGGCAATAACCGTCATTTCCTTACCGACCATGTCGTTAACCTATAGCTCTCGCTCTCGATGCGTGGCAGCTATATCATAGAGTCAGTGTAGTTAAGTTCCGTTCTGTATATTCTTTTTGAGATGCGTTATAGGAACACCGATGACCGAAGGACTAATGCAATATGTGTAGATCATGATCTACCTGCGCATTTGAGATGTCCAAGTTTTACTATTAATAAGTTTAAAGAACTTAACCAATTGTGAACACATTTTTTTGGGAAACAACTTATATTGATACTTACAGAGAAATCAGCAGTCATGTTTGAGTCAGTGAACTTCATATAAGGTGTAATAACTTTTAGCATCTCATAGTCGTTCACATCGGTTGTATACTGTCGGACTGGAGAATCAATGGTGTCGTCAAATAACTTCATTCTGTAAAAGTAAAATATGATAGAAATGTGAAAGAACTGAAAGCCGTTACGTCAGGTTGACAGACATGTATTCTGTTTTATTTTAAACTCCAGAACAATCATTTTAGCGTGGAGAAATCACTTATAAAATACATTAAGCGTTAATATATATCTTCTGCGCAATCATTATTTTAAACGGTTTGGTTTTTCGTTGACTTTAATTATGTGCTGATATTTAAAATTCTAATTTAACCTTTAATATAATGAATATAAAGAAGAATATGTACTAACCTTAAACCCATATTTACTTGTTCCAGTGTCTTAATAAAATAGTTAGTATTAGATATCTATATGTGTACAGTGTGAGTGTGAAATAATTTCTAACTGACCTAAGACTAATTCGACCTTTATATTCTCCAAAAGTTCTCTTAATTAACTAGGATGTCATTATGCACCCCGGGAATTGAGACAATTAAGTCAGAGTAAAACTGTAGATGTTCAGGTAAGTATCACTGCCTTCGGACACGTAACGGATATCGCTCAGATAACTAATTATCTCTAATCAAGATAGTTTGTTAGTTTGACTAAATTGATGATTACTATGTTTTGTGTATCTGAGAAGTTTGTATGTGTCTAATTAGTAAAGTGATTTATTTTGATTTTGTTTTGAATATGTTTGACAACTTTATTGCGTGTATTAGCATTGTACCTAGAATATCTTATATGTAATAAATATATATTTAAAAACTTAGTTTTATCATGTTAAGGAACAATTAAGGAACAGTGTATAAATAGGCATATGAATAGACAGCTATATTTAAATAGTAATTTGCGTCAGCATACTTTATTAACATTTCGACAATAATATCGTACATGTAAGCAGAGTTTATAGCATTCAATACAATTGTTTAGGATGTCAATGTGTTAAACTGCATTGATTCTAATCAGGCATCGATATTTAAAATATCAACTGATCTTGTATATTTGAATGCCACCAAGCTGGATACAACAGTCAATTTGTAACAATACTGATCGTATTAAATTACTGGTTATTATGTTATATGAAGATCACCCGTCAGCAAAGCGTGGTATGGGGCAATTTAATTATGTTTTTCTCACGAGTTATATGATAACCATTGACTCTAACAGCTTGAATACTTTGACCAAGTTTCTGACGTTACTGTTTTCGATAATAAGTAATGCATATAGATGGAATGCTTTTTAAATTACTCTCCCGTCATTTTCAATTGTATTCGTTGTGTATTGGTTGTTGTTTTTTTACGCCTATTTCAACAAATTTTAAGTTATATCACGGCGTTTCCTGGGTAAGTTACCAGCACTACTGGTACGCAAATAAGAGCCACTACTGCTTCCATTTCTAAAGTAATTGGTAAGATCCGGTCGGGGATCGATCTCATTACCGATCCGGATGCTCTACCACAACACTACCGAGGTGAATTCGTGAGGATAAAAAACAGTAACAATATTAGCACTTTCTCGGAGCAACATAAATCTGCTAAGATGATTACTCACAATCTAGCAATACAACTTTTGTTTTAAATTGACCATAGCCTGATCACATGGGCTGTTGAGCAAGGTAAGATGTTCATGTATGGCAAATACTAAAAACACTTAAAACGCGATGTTTAAATATTTTGCTTTTCCTACTACAGACAAGAAATTGAATAGCAAGTTTAAACCAATTTCATCATAATCCGTGATATAAGTAATATTTTGTGGAAATCAGAGTAAAACACTTGATGCAGAGAAATTACTTAACAACTTTGCATGTAGTTTAAACATATTTTGCCTCGATATAACTATTAGATTGTTGAAAGCAGAGTAAGACACAATATATGTTTATAAAACGATTGAAAACACAATGAAATACCGTATGTCGTTATATAACTTAAAATACTGTTGAAAGCAGAGAAAAACACCATGTGCGCTTTAAAACTGTTGAAAGTACCATGATGTAAGTTTAGGACTGTTGAAGAAATAGTTCAATAATGAAAAATACGGTGGGATACAGTCAATTAGTTGACAAATGATGTAACTGATAGCCACTTTAACATTTTTTTCCATAATAAAAATTGTTTCAAGGTATTTGCACTTTTCTTCGATTGTTTAATGACCCAAAACATGCATTAACAAGATGTTTGGTCATTGTTTACATGTGAAACAGTAAATCCTAAAAGATATTACTATGAATTGCGCGATAGCGCAACACTTGGCCGATTCAGCCATACAACCTAAGTTTGGATGGTACTGAAAAAATGATTCTTCTTTGATGATTATTGCCTAACTGCCCTATTATTTGCTTTCGTGCTTTCATTTTACATCATTCTTTGTAAACAAATATAAAAAAGAGATTGATCAGAACAAGGAAATTTTACGCCGCTTTCAAGATTGTTTCAGTTTAATCACGGCGTTTCCTGGGTAAGTTACCAGCACTACTGGTCCATTCATCCTGTCACCAGAATTCAGTCGTTATGCTTACCCCGTAATCACGATAGCAAAGGAGAGACGCCATTGCTTCCATTTTTAAAGTATTTAGTAAGATCCGGTCAAGAATCAAGCCCAAGACCTCCTGCACCCGATCCGGACCCTCTACCACTACATCACCGAGGCGGTGAATTCGTGGTGTAACGGAAACGGATATGACCATAACCTCTTCACATAGCTGTTGAACAGTTAGAACGCGATGTTTGAAGAGTTTGCTATTCCTACTACAGACAAGAAATTGAACAGCAAGTACTAATATAAGTGAATTTTCATCATAATCCATGATATAAGTAATATTCTGTAGAGATCAGGGTAAAACACTTTTTGCAGAGATATGACTAAACAACTTTGCATGTAGTGTAAACATATTTAGCCTCGATCTAACTATAAGATTGTTGAAAACAGAGTAAGACACAATTCGCCGTGATATGTTTATAAAACGATTGAAAACACAATAAAATACCGTATGTCTCGTTATATAACTGTTGAAAGCGGTGAAAAACACCATGTGCGCTTTACAACTGTTAAAAGCAGAGAAAATCACCATGATGTAACACACTAAAACACAATTCGCATTAATTTAAGCATACATCTTCACAGCAAACCGAACGCCAACATGGAATATCTAGCTCGGGTTATTTATTCTCGATTTTATATAGCAAACACCAATGGGCTAAGTCTATGTGGAAAAGCAGCCAGTTGCTTGGGAAGATGGTTGGATGGAGTACTGGTGTGCGAAAACCAGGAAACATATGAGTAGGTGAACTGGCCGCCGTGATATGACTGAGAAATTGTTAAAAACGGCGTTAAACCCAAATCAATCAAATATATAGCAAACCGAGCGCCGACCTGGAATATCTAGCTCGACCGTCTGTGTTCGATTTTATAAAGAAAACAAAACGCCGACCTGGAATATCTAGCTCGGCCATCTGTGTTCGATTTTATATAGCAAACAAAACGCGAACCTGGAATATCTAGCTCGGTCATCGGTGTTCGAATTTATATAACAAACAAAACGTCGACCTGGAATATCAAGCTCGGCCATCGGTTTTCGATTTCATATAGTCAACCGAAGGCCTATCTGGAATATCTAGTTCGACCATCAGTTGTCGATTTTTTTTTGTAGCGGTAGCGTGCATATGCCAACCTCTCCCTCAACCGGGCGACCCGATCGCGCTTTGCAGGTGCCCGCAAGCGCTGAGGAGTTATAAACAGCATTCTCGTAATAATGGTTTTCTTAATGATATATAAGTCAAATTCGAATATGGGTTCTATTGAGTCAGAAACTAGGTCACTAGGTCAAATTGAAGGGAAACCGTGTTAACACTCTGGTGGCTACTTTTTAACTTGAGCATATTGAAACTTTATCAGAAAGTTTGTTTTGATGAAATGTAGGCAAAGTTTGAATGTAGGTCATGTCTGTTCAAAAGCTAGGTCACTAGGCCAAATTGAAGGAAAATCTTGTCAACACTGTAAAAGCCACATTGTTTAAAATTTGGTCAGAATGTTTATCTAAATGATATCTAGGCCAAGTTCGAAAATGGGTCATGCCGAGTTAAACGATAGGTCACTAGGCCAAATGAAGGAAAATCTTGATAACACTCTGGAGGTTGCATTTTGAATCTTTGTCAGAATAATTGTCTTGATGAGTTTTGCATTGTTCAAACACTTTCTCCCAGTCTAGTACATAATATAGAGAAATATTTCTACTTGATGGAAGTTGATTTAACATTGACATATTTCTCAAAATGAGAAGGCAGAAACTTCAAAATATTCTGCCTAAACATGCTGTCAAATTTTCCTTTGATTCATCATGTCTTAAATGTGTATACTGGTAAGCTCTTTTACTCAGGAGAACGATATAGTGACAACAAGATCCTCCTGTTTTCAATTTGGCAGTTCCATAATATTTACTATTTTTGATTTGATCTTTCAAGTACTTAACACTGAATACATACATATAAGATGCAATTGTTATTTCCTTTCACATTTCACTACTTCTCCAACCTTCCTGCAGCCCCCAGCCGTCAGCACTTTAGTACTTTGATTTAACAATATGGTCAGAATACTATACTGTGAAATGTTCCTTCTCAAATAGTACTTCACTTTGATCCTGACGTCGTAAAGTAACTCCCGCGCGCTAACCAAAAGTACCTTTATCTCACGGGAACTGACCAACACTATTTGAAAAGTCGTAAGGAATCCCATCGTTAAGTAAGCCTGTCCGTGGGAAAAGGTTCACTTTTACATTTCTGAACAGTGTAGGCTCTTATTAGCCTATCTATTTGATCCTTCTTTCCATGGTCTACACAAGTAGTCTCCCTCGCTCTCTATCTCTCTCTCTCTCTCTCTCGCTCTCTCAGTATGTTCGCCCTATTGCTTAAGGTTTAATGACCGATTACTAGCAGGCTGGATATCCGTAGCTGCAGATTCTCGCTTTTGCTTTTTATGCATAACCATTTGCTAGCTGTGTAGGTATTGGCCCATGACATTATGTTCGTCCTATGTCCATATTCTAGCTAGCTGGATATTCGTTTGTAGCGGAAGATTCACGCTTTGTCTTGCCTTTAAATCGCAAACTGCTAGCTACTTGTCGGATAAAGATAACAGTGACACTGCCACAAAGGATTAAAGGCCATTATTACCCCTTTTAAAATAGTTAGTATAACCCGTCCGGGTGTCGAACGAGAAACCTCTTCGCACAAGAGGCAGACGAACGCTCTACCACTACACAACAGAATCAGTTTTATCACCGATAATAAGATTCGCTCAAATTATTATGGTGTAAGCCCAGCACTAATTTTATTTCAAAAATGTTTTCAAGTTTTGCGGCGACTGCCCACCTATGCACACTCCCTGGATATTCAAAAAAGTATTATGTTGGGAAACGTGACTATCAAAAAGGGCACTGAACCATCATCGTCGCGACAGAGATCTAATCCGTGACGATTGAATCCAAAACCCACGAAAATCTCTTGTCCACGGTGGATTCCTTTTCTCACGATCTTAGGATTTTAAAGCAATGACGACATGGATGTAGTAATATATTTATTAAATATCTAACATAAAATCATCAACAAAATGAATATCAAAAGATATTTATTAAATATCTAACATAAACTCATCAACAGAATGAATATCAAAAGATATATCAACATGATAAAGAAGCACTAACATTACTAAAGGTATTGCACCATTTAAAATATCATCTTAATGGCATCAATTTAAAAGTCTAATGACTTTCGTCTGCTGAATCTAGAATGTGGTTTCTGGCTTTCCCCTGCTGTCCAGGACTTAGATTTCTTCCGGAAGTGACGTAAATCAGCACCGTGGTTTTCGTGTAGCATGGGCATGTAGCTCATTGGCTGACACATTTCGGAAGTCGTATGTTGTGAGTAGTAGAATGCCTTGTAACCACGGTCAAGAAGATATATCTCGGGGAAATTCAACTTTGGGTAATGGTCTTTGTTAATCGATCTGTCCTGGGCTCTCAAGAATCGATACCTATGATGATAAATGAAACACATGTATACAATGAAATATTAAATGAAAATAAAGTATTACGGAAATTTAATACACATTGAACGCGTAATTTCATTTAAATCCTCTTCTTTCATTCCTTCATGCAAAATAGTCTTTTTAAAAGATAAAGAATGTTCAGTTTACTTTAACCTGGCTTGCATACACTTATTTAGAAAAGCTATGCATTATAGCCAATTTGTTTATATATCAGAAAGAAAATCGACCTTAAGTACAAGATGGTTTAGATTAAATACTTACATTTTAGGTCCTCTTTCTGAAGAGAATTCACAATGGAAGATGAGAACACGTGGTTTGTCTGATTGTGAAATATTCTGAAGTAAGCTGTTCACGTCATCTTTAGTGTAGAGATTTGCAGCTCCTTTGATGTGACCTCCTTCATACTCATACGGGTATCTACAATCGACGATGGTCACGTGACCCAGCTTTTCTTTGTATTCCCCCTTCATGACGTCAGCGAGTGTTTCTGGAGATATAGACTTGAGGTCGCTGTGCTTTCCTTGAATTGTGGGTAAAGTGTAATCACGTGATCCATCAGCAATGAGATCTCTTTCTGTTGTCAACTTATCGACTGCATCTATGATGTCATTTGATGATTCCTGGAAGAACGAAAAGCAAAAATCATTGACTATATTATTCTATTGATAAATAGTATGATATTCTCCGAAAGCAATAGATTAATCACATTGCGTGAGATTAGAGACTGGTTTTGAATATACTTGGAGCTATCTACACGTTTTGTTAGCTTGCATAATTAGTTTTACTATGGTTAAAAGCACGTACAGACGTGTCGAGAAAAACATACAAGAATATTAGAAATCGGATTTGACCGCGTTTCGTTGAATGATATACCAATACTAACTCATTGCCGGTCTATATGATTTAACTTTTATAAGTGAAGTGTAATAAACCTTTTGTAGGGACTGTATGTCCTAAACAAGACGCTGGTTGATGCATCTACAGCAACACCTTTGTCGCAAAAGCAGAAAACACAAATGTTGTAAGTGAATAATTTGTCCAAAGTAGTAATGAGATGCTGTATGTGGGAAAGGGTTATGATATGCACAACAAATACTGGATATGAAACTCATTGCCGATTATTAAGAAAAGTGATTTAATTTTCGCCAATACATACCTTTGCCTCACTATATCTTCCTCTTTTACATGGTTGTAGATTATCGAAACAACTGTCTTCAACATCAGCTGGACGCTTTGGTGTAAACAAACTTTTCTTGATACCAGGGTTGAATCTTGAACTGGTACGCTTACATGTCGGCATCTCGATCTCTAGAAAGAAAATATTCAAATAAAGTTTCATTTATATGTGGTTTTGTGATTAGCTGAAGATTGTAAAGATATCTTAAAAATGGAAAATATTGCTTTCTTTGCTTTTCTTGAAAAAAAGAGATGATTAAAGGGAGGCAATAACCGTCATTTCCTTACCCGACCATGTCGTTAACCCATATCTCTCGCTCTCGATGCGTGGCAGCTATATCATAGAGTCAGTTTCGATAAGTTCCGTTCTGTATATTCTTTTTGAGATGCATTTTAGGAACACCGATGACCGAAGGACTAATGCAATATGTGTAGATCATGATCTACCTGCGCATTTGAGATGTCCAAGTTTTACTATTAATAAGTTTAAAGAACTTAACCAATTGTGAACACATTACTTTGGTGTTCATTCATTTGATAAATATGACAGGTCGACACCGAAATTCATTGCATTTTTGAGAAACAACTTATATTGATACTTACAGAGATATCAGCAGTCATGTTTGATTCAGTGAACTTCCTATAAGGTGTGATAACTTGTAGGATCTCACTGTCGTTCACATCGGTTGTATCCTGTCGGACTGGAGAATCAATGGTGTCGTCAAATAACTTCATTCTGTAAAAGTAAAATATGATAGAAATGTGAAAAAACTGAAAGCCGTTACGTCAGGTTGACAGACATGTATTCTGTTTTATTTTAAACTCCAGAACAATCATTTTAGCGTGGAGAAATCAATTATAAAATACATTAAGCGTTAATATATATCTTCTGCGCAATCATTATTTTAAACGGTTTGGTTTTCGTTGACTTTAATTATGTGCTGATATTTAAAATTCTAATTTAACCTTTAATATAATGAATATAAAGAAGAATATGTACTTACCTTAAACCCATATTTACTTGTTCCAGTGTCTTAATAAAATAGTTATTATTAGATATCTATATGTGTACAGTGTGAGTGTGAAATAATTTCTAACTGACCTAAGACGAATTCGATCTTTATATTCTCCAAAAGTTCTCTTAATTAACTAGGATGTCATAATGCACCCCGGGACTTGAGACAATTAAGTCAGAGTAAAACTGTAGATGTTCATGTAATTATCAATGCCTTCGAACACGTAACGGATATCGCTCAGATAACTAATTATCTCTAATCAGGATAGTTTGTTAGTTTGACTGAATTGGTGATTACTATCTTTTGTGCATCTGAGAAGTTTGTATGTGTCTAATTAGTTAAGTGATTTATTTTGATTTTGTTTTGAATATGTTTGACAACTTTATTGCGTGTATTGGCATTGTACCTAGAATATCTTATATGTAATAAATATATATTTTAAAAACTTAGTTTTATCATGTTAAGGAACAGTTAAGGAACAGTGTATAAATAGGGATATGAATAGACAGATATGTTTAAATAGTAATTTCCATTAGCATACTTTAGTAACATTTCGACAATGATATCGTACATGTAAGCAGAGTGTATAGCATTCAACACAATTGTTTAGGATCTCAATGTGTTAAACTGCATTGATTCTGATCAGGCATCGATATTTAAAACTTCGACTGATCTTGTATATTTGAATGCCACCAAGCTGGATACAACAGTCAATTTGTAACAATACTGATCGTATTAAATTACTGGTTCTGTTATATGAAGATCACCCGTCAGCAAAGCGTTTCTGACGTTACTGTTTTCGATTATAAGTAATGCATATAGATGGAATGCTTTTTAAAATACTCTCCCGTCATTTTTAATTGTATTCGTTGTGTAATGGTTGTTGTTTTTTTACGCCTATTTCAACAAATTTTAAGTTATATCACGGCGTTTCCTGTGTAAGTTACCAACACTACTGGTACATTCAACCTGTCACCAACATCCAGTCGTTATGTTTACCCCGTGATCATAAGCGCAATTAAGAGCCACCATTGCTTCCATTTCTAAAGTAATTGGTAAGATACAGTCGGGGATCGATCCCATTACCGATCCGTATGCTCTACCACTACATTACCGAGGTGAATTCGTGGGGAAATAAAACAGTAACAATATTAGCACTTTCTCGGAGCAACATCAATCTGCAAAGATGATTACTCTCAATCTAGCAATACAACTTTTGTTTTAAAATGACCATAGCCTATTCACATGGGCTGTTGAGCAAGGTAAGATGTTCATGTATGGCAAATACTAAAAACACTTAAAACGCAATGTTTAAATATTTTGCTTTTCCTACTACAGACACGAACTTGAATAGCA
This sequence comes from Serripes groenlandicus, assembly GCA_031761405.1. Lineage (NCBI taxonomy): Eukaryota > Metazoa > Mollusca > Bivalvia > Cardiida > Cardiidae > Serripes > Serripes groenlandicus. The sequence continues at coordinate 74,805,820 of JASEVX010000006.1, forward strand.
AGTTTAAGCCAATTTTCATCATAATCCGTGATATATTAAAGTAATATTTTGTGGAAATCAGAGTTAAACACTTCATGAAGACAATTTTTTTTTTGCATGTAGTTTAAACATATTTTGCCGCGAATAACTATTAGATTGTTGAAAACAGAGTAAGACGCAATTCGCCGTGATATGTTTATAAAACGATTGAAAACACAATGAAATACCGTATGTCTTATTATAACTTAAAATACTGTTGAAAGCGGAGAAAAACACCATGTGCGCTTTACAACTGTTGAAAGCATCATGATGTAACTTTAGGACTGTTGAAGAAATAGTTCAATAAAGAAAGATACAGTGGGATACAGTCAATTTGCTTACAAATGATGTAACTGATAGCCACGTTTACATTTTTTTCCATAATAAAAATTGTTTCAAGGTATTTGCACTTTTCTTTGATTGTTGAATGACCCAAAACATGCATTAACAAGACGTTTTGTCATTGTTTACATGTGAAAGAGTAAAACATAAAAATATTATTATGAATTGCGCGATAGCACAACACTTGGCCACTTCAGCCATACAACCTAGGTTTGGATGGTATTGAAAAAATGATTTTTCTTTGATAATTATTGCCTAACTGCCCTATTCTTTGCTTTCGTGCTTTCATTTACATCATTCTTTGTAAACAAATATAAAAAAGAGATTCAACAGAACAAGGACATTTTACGCCGCTTTCAAGATTGTTTAAGTTTAATCACGGCGTTTCCTGGGTAAGTTACCAGCACTACCGGTCCATTCATCCTGTCACCACAATTCAGTCGTTATGCTTACTCAGTAATCACGAGCGCTAAGGAGAGACGCCATTGCTTCCATTTTTAAAGTATTAAGTAAGATCCGGTTAAGAATCAAGCCCAAGACCTCCTGCACCCGATCCGGACCCTCTACCACTACTATTCACTGTAACGGAAACGGATATGACCATAACCTCTTCACATAGCTGTTGAACAGTTAGACTGCGATGTTTGAAGAGTTTGCTATTCCTACTACAGACAAGAAATTGAACAGCAAGTACTAATATAAGCCAATTTCCATCATAATCCATGATATAAGTAATATTCTGTTGAGATCAGGGTAAAACACTTTGTTCAGAGATATGACTAAACAACTTTGCATGTAGTGTAAACATATTTTGCCTCGATCTAACTATAAGATTGTTGAAAACAGAGTAAGACACAATTCGCCGTGATATGTTTATAAAACGATTTAAAACACATTAAAATACCGTATGTCTCGTTATATAACTGTTGAAAGCGGTGATAAACACAATGTGCGCTTTACAACTGTTGAAAGCAGAGAAAATCACCATGATGTAACACAGTAAAACCCAATTCGCAATAATTTAAGCATACATCTATACAGCAAACCGAACGCCGACATGGAATATCTAGCTCGGTTATTTATTCTCGATTTTATATAGCAAACACCAATGGGCTAAGTCTATGCTATGTGGAAAAGCAACCAGTTGCTTGGGAAGATTGTTGTGTGGAGTACTGGTGTACGAAAACCAGGAAACATATGAGTAGGTGAACTGGCCGCCGTGATATTACTGAGAAATTGTTAAAAACGGCGTTAAACTCAAATCAATCAATTATATAACAAACCGAACGCCGACCTGGAATATCTAGCTCGACCATCAGGGTTCGATTCCATAAAGAAAACAAAACGCCGACCTGGAATATCTAGCTGGGCCATCTGTGTTCGATTTCATAAAGAAATCAAAACGCCGACCTGGAATATCTAGCTCGGCCATCTGTGTTCGATTTTATATAGCAAACAAAACGGCGACCTGGAATATCTAGCTCGGTCATCGGTGTTCGAATTTATATAACAAACAAAACGTCGACCTGGAATATCAAGCTCGGCCATCGGATTTCGATTTCATATAGCCAACCGAAGGCCGATCTGGAATATCTAGTTCGACCATCAGTTGTCGATTTCTTTTGTAGCGGTAGCGTGCATATGCCAACCTCTCCCTCAACCGGGCGACCCGATCGCGCTTTGCAGGTGCCCGCAAGCGCTGAGGAGGTATTAACAGCTTTCTCGTAATAATGGTTTTCTTAATGATATATAAGTCAAATTCGAATATGGCTCATGTTGAGTCAGAAACTAGGTCACTAGGTCAAATTGAAGGGAAACCGTGTTAACACTCTGGTGGCTACTTTTTAACTTGAGCATATTGAAACTTTATCAGAAAGTTTGTTTTGATGAAATGTAGGCAAAGTTTAAATGTAGGTCATGTCTGTTCAAAAGCTAGGTCACTAGGCCAAATTGAAGGAAAATCTTGTCAACACTGTAAAAGCCACATTGATTAAAATTTGGTCAGAATGTTTATCTTAATGATATCTAGGCCAAGTTCGAAAATGGGTCATGCCGAGTTATACGATAGGTCACTAGGCCAAATGGAGGAAAATATTGATAACACTCTGGAGGTTGCATTTTGAATCTTTGTCAGAATAATTGTCTTGATGAGTTTTGCATTGTTCAAACACTTTCTCCCAGTCTAGTACATGGTATAGAGAAATATTTCTACTTGATGGAAGTTGATTTAACATTGACATATTTCTCAAAATGAGAAGGCAGAAACTTCAAAATATTCTGCCTAAACATGCCGTCAAATTTTCCTTTGATTCATCATGTCTTAAATGTGTATACTGGTAAGTTCTTTTACTCAGGAGAACGATATAGTGACAACAAGGTCCTCCTGTTTTCAATTTGGCAGTTTCATAATATTTACTATTTTTTATTTGATCTTTCAAGTACTTAACACTGAATACATACATATAAGATGCAATTGTTATTTCCTTTCACATTTTCCCTACTTCTCCAACCTTCCTGCAGCCCCCAGGCCATCAGCACTTTAGTACTTTGATTTAACAATATGGTCAGAATACTATACTGTGAAATGTTCCTTCTCAAATAGTACTTCACTTTGATCGGGACGTCGTAAAGTAACTCCCGCGCGCTAACCAAAAGTACTTTTATCTCACAGGAACTGACCAATACGTATCTACACTATTTGAAAAGTCGTAAGGAATCCCATCGTTAAGTAAGCCTGTCCGTGGGAAAAGGTTCACTTTTACATTTCTGAACAGTGTAGGCTCAGATTAGCCTATCTATTTGATCCTTCTTTCCATGGTCTACACAAGTAGTCTCCCTCGGTCTCTATCTCTCTCTCTCTCTCGCTCGCTCTCTCAGTATGTTCGCCCTATTGCTTAAAGTTTAATGACCGATTACTAGCAGGCTGGATATCCGTAGCTGCAGATTCTCGCTTTTGCTTTTTATGCATAATCATTTGCTAGCTGTGTAGGTATTGGCCCATGACATTATGTTCGTCCTATGTCCATATTCTAGCTAGCTGGATATTCGTTTGTAGCGGAAGATTCACGCTTTGTCTTTCCTTTAAATCGTAAACTGCTAGCTACTTGTCGGATAAAGATAACAGTGACACTGCCACAAGGATTAAATGCCATTATTACCCCTTTTAAAATAGTTAGTATAACCCGTCCGGGGATCGAACGAGAAACCTCTTCGAACAAGAGGCAGACGAACGCTCTACCACTACACAACAAAATCAGTTTTATCACCGATAATAAGATTCGCTCAAATTATTATGGTGTAAGCCCAGCACTAATTTTATTTCCAAAATGTTTTCAAGATTTGCGGCGACTGCCCACCTTTGCACACTCCCTGGATATTCAAAAAAGTATTATGTTGGGAAACGTGACTAGCAAAAAGGCCACTGAACGATCATCGTCTCGACAGAGATCTAATCCGTGACGATTGAATCCAAAACCCACGAAAATCTCTGGTCCACTGTGGATTCCTTTTCTCACGATCTTAGGATTTTAAAGCAATGACGACATGGATGTAGTAATATATTTATTAAATATCTAACATAAAATCATCAACAAAATGAATATCAAAAGATATATCAACATGATAAAGAAGCACTAACATTATTAAAGGTATTGCACAATTTAAAATATCATCTTAATGGCATCAATTTAAAAGTCTAATGACTTTCGTCTGCTGAATCTAGAATGTGGTTTCTGGCTTTCCCCTGCTGTCCAGGACTTAGATTTCTTCCGGAAGTGACGTAAATCAGCACCGTGGTTTTCGTGTAGCATGGGCATGTAACTGATTGGCTGACACATTTCGGAAGTCGTATGTTGTGAGTAGTAGAATGCCTTGTAACCACCGTCAAGAAGATATATCTCGGGGAAATTCAACTTTGGGTAATGGTCTTTGTTAATCGATCTGTCCTGGGCTCTCAAGAATCGATACCTATAATGATAAATGAAACACATGTATACAATGAAATATTAAATGAAAATAAAGTATTAGGGAAATTTAATACACATTGAACGCTTAATTTCATTTAAATCCTCTTCTTTCTTTCCTTCATGCAAAATAATCTTTTTAAAAGATAAAGAATTTTCAGTTTACTTTAACCTGGCTTGCATAAACTTATTTAGAAAAGCTATGCATTAGAGCCAATTTGTTTTGAATATCAGAAAGAAAATCGACCTCAAGTACAAGATGGTTTAGATTAAATACTTACATTTTAGGTCCCCTTTCTGAAGAGAATTCACAATGGAAGATGAGAACACGTGGTTTGTCTGATTGTGAAATATTCTGAAGTAAGCTGTTCACGTCATCTTTAGTGTAGAGACTTGCGGCTCCGTTGATGTGACCTCCTTCATACTCATACGGGTATCTACAATCGACGATGGTCACGTGACCCAGCTTTTCTTTGTATTCTCCCTTCATGACGTCAGCGAGTGTTTCTGGAGATATAGACTTGAGGTCGCTGTGCTTTCCTTGAAGTGTGGGTAACGTGTAATTACGTGATCCATCAGCAATGAGATCTCTTTCTGTTGTTAACTTATCGACTGCATCTATGATGTCATTTGATGATTCCTGGAAGAACGAAAAGCAAAAACCATTGAATATATTTTTCTATTGATACATAGTATGATATTCTCCGAAAGCAATAGATTAATCACATTGCGTGATATTAGAGACTGGTTTTGTGTATACTGGGAGCTATTTACGTCTTTTGTTAGCTTGCATAATTAGTTTTACTATTGTTAAAAGCACGTGTCGAGAAAAACATACAAGAATATTAGAAATCGGATTTGACCGCGTTTCGTTGAATGATATACCCATACTAACTCTTTGCCGGTCTATATGATTTAACCTTTTATAAGTTAAGTGTAATAAACGTTCTTTAGGGACTGTATGTGCTAAACAAGACGCTGGTTGATGCATCTACAGCAACACCTTTGTCGCGAAAGCAGAAAACACAAATGTTGTAAGTGAATAATTTGTCCAAAGTAGTAATGAGATGCTGTATGTGGGAAAGGGTTATGATATGCACAACAAATACTGGATATGAAACTCATTGTCGATTATTAAGAAAAGTGATTTAATTTTCGCCAATACATACCTTTGCCTCACTATATCTTCCTCTTTTACATGGTCGTAGAGTATCGAAACAACTGTCTTCAACATCAGCTGGACGCTTTGGTGTAAACAAATTTCTCTTGATACCAGAGTTGAATCTTGAACTGGTACGCTTACATGTCGGCATCTCGATCTATAGAAAGAAAATATTCAAATAAATTTTCATTTATATGTGGTTTTGTGATTATCTGAAGATTGTAAAGATATCATAAAAGTGGAAAATTTGGCTTGCTTTGCTTTTCTTGAAAAAAGGAGATGATTAAAGGGAGGCAATAACCGTCATTTCCTTACCCGACCATGTCGTTAACCCATATCTCTCGCTCTCGATGCGTGGCAGCTATATCATAGAGTCAGTTTAGATTAGTTCCGTTCTGTATATTCTTTTTGAGATGCGTTTTAGGAACACCGATGACCGAAGGACTCATGCAATATGTGTAGTACATGATCTACCTGCGCATTTGAGATGTCCAAGTTTTACTATTAATAAGTTTAAAGAACTTAACCAATTGTGAACACATTACTTTGGTGTTCATTCGTTTGATAAATATGACAGGTCGACACCGAAACAGACTATAAAGAATATGACGTTACATCAGATATACCTTGAACTTATGTTTTATAAAAATTAGATCAACATTCGAAAAGGGACTTTGATTTCTCATGACAGTTCATTGCATTTTTGGGAAACAACTTATATTGATACTTACAGAGAAATCAGAAGTCATGTTTGAGTCAGTGAACTTCCTATAAGGTGTGATAACTTGTAGGATCTCACTGTCGTTCACATCGGTTGTATCCTGTCGGACTGGAGAATCAATGGTGTCATCAAATAATTTCATTCTGTAAAAGTAAAATATGATAGAAATGTGAAAGCACTGAAAGCCGTTACGTCAGGTTAACAGACATGTATTCTGTTTTATTTTAAACTCCAGAACAAGCATTTTAGCGTGGAGAAATCACTTATAAAATACATTAAGCGTTAATATATATCTTCTGCGCAATCATTATTTTAAACGGTTTGGTTTTTCGTTGACTTTAATTATGTGCTGATATTTAAAATTCTAATTTAACCTTTAATATAATGAATATAAAGAAGAATATGTACTAACCTTAAACCCATATTTACTTGTTCCAGTGTCTTAATAAAATAGTTATTATTAGATATCTATATGTGTACAGTGTGAGTGTGAAATAATTTCTAACTGACCTTCTTCTTCTTCATACGGTTTTATTTACCCTCGCCTATCGGCATAAAGCCATTTGGCGAGCAGCCATTGTTTTATCTCTCTAATTTTTTTTTATTAAAGGGGTTGACTATATTTTAAATTTTCTATTATCGCTTTTGACTATATTTTCGTTTTCTATAAGTACATATCCAGCTTTCTGTTTATAGTATAGTGTTGTATGTGTGTATATAAGTGTATGTGAGTAAAACTATATTTATTTATTTGGTTACTAAAAATATAAAAGCAATTTTTGTAAAAAACGCAATTAATAATATTGTGCAAAAAAAGCACTACCCAACAGTCCTCCACTACGGAGCCCCTGATTGGCCGAATCTCAATCCGCTTTTACGGCCAAGCTCGACATTTACACATAAATCTATGGTCAATGACGAGTTGGCCAGGTTTAGCGTCCAGCCAATCACAGGCCCCGTTGTACAGGTAGCTGTTTACCCTTTAGCCGCTTTAAAAAGGGCAAAGGGTGTAAAAAAATAAAGCCTAAATAGATGTGTTTTAAAATTCCCAATAAATTGGGAACTATATATTGAATAAAACAATTATTGAAATGAAAAACATAATATAAGAAGGTTAAGATAAAGAAAAAATATAAAATAAAAATTTGTAAGAAAAATCGAAAAGAAAAAGACAGCGTACCACACGGGAACCTGTCGATGTTTTTACAGCAGCGTTTTGCACAGTGTGGTTTAAAAAAACATATTAATAAAATGACAATCTAATGTAAGTCTGGGTGCTGGGCTTCCAGCATCCTAAGCAACTTCCGGCAAAAACGGCCCTCTCAGATAACCATAAAAAACCAACGGGTGTATATACATATAATCCACACTGTGCCGGTTCCGTGTAGTACAATATTTACGAAGTTTGTTAAAAATAAGATTATTTCATGGTTGCAGCACTGACACATATTTTATGAATGGGCTCCCTTATCAAACCGGCCCCACGAGCCAGCCGACTGAGGGATTTAGCAGCTATGCCTTTATGCTCGCTTGCGCATGTTCACCCCCATCTGCGCACCGCTTACAGAGTATGTCGGGGAGGACATCTTTCGTAAATGACCCAGACATCGCCATCCCCCCGACACACAATATAGGGTATTTTATACGCAGATAGAGATCAACATGCAGCAAGCCTTCACTGCCTCCATCCCCCAGACGGCCCAGCCCGTGGGTCCATCGCGCAAGCACACAGAAAAAGTGTGTGTCGCTACAAAAATTTGACTAGGGAGCCCATGTAATGTTATCGACTATCGGTACTGGCTAGGGCAGAAAACAGTGCAATTTCAAGGTTATCTATAGTCCAATTTAACATATGACCTACATGTTTGAAGATTTTTTATGTTTTCAAATTTTTATTATGCTATGGGCCTGATTGTCCGCTCTGTCATACTACATGGTAAGATTAACTATATATTAAAAGGATTATATGGGTATGTAGGCTGTACCCCATGGTAAAATAGAATAATGAACGGTTTTTTCTTAAAAAACAGCATATAAGGTAACACAGAGCGCGGACCAATCAAAGGCCCCAGTCGGTATTTAAGTAATGTAGATCAATAATTAAGCAGAAGGGGGGGGGGGGGGGGGGGGGGGGGGGGCAAATCCTTAAATATTTAAGAGCGCGGACGCGATCGAAAGCACCCGCAAAAAGAAAAACATAGTGGAAAAGGAATTGAAAATTAAAGAGGGAATTGCACTGAGTTCGGAAAAAATGGGATACAACAGAAAAAAGGGCCCTATATCTTGTCTGTCATTTCACAATCGACAAGATATGTCTCCAATGCCATAAATGTAGAGGTTCGGAGGGCCCTGGACGGAAACAGTAAAGTATTTAAGTCCATATGACCACCCGACCTCACTATGACATCGGAGAGCGTTTTCCTTGCACCCCCGTGAATCGAACAATGTAGCAGAAAATGCTCTGTAGTATCCGGGACGATGCATACAGGACAGGATTTTGGTTTGCCAAGTATGAACCGGCCCATACTCCCCGGCAGCAGATTGTACCCCAGCCTCAGCCTCGTCACACACTTATCCACCCTTTTACAGGTTGAATACTTGTGTGGCGGGTCAAGACTGGCTCCTTGTGGCGGGATGGGCTGGCTACGTGTTGAATCAGCCAGCCTCTTACTCCATTTCTGCTTTTTTTGACTCCTAATTATGGAGTATATTTCTGAGGCTGCCAGGGGGACATTTTCCACTACAGAGCACCCTAGTCCTTCCTTCGCCGCCCTATCTGCTAGCTCATTTCCCTGCACGTCGACATGTGCTGGACACCACACTAGATTAACTTTTATGTCATTTACATAACACTGATCATAAAGGGAGATGATGTTTTCTATAAGATCAGGCCTAGAGTCGCTTTTTCTTAAATTAATAGATTGCAGGGCAGAGAGTGAGTCCGATAGAATAGCAACATTGTGTGGTCGGTTGATGAGAGTCCAGTTAAAAGCATATTGGATTGCGATCAGTTCGGCAGCATAGATAGATAACTTGTTGCTGAGTCTTTTTGAGATGGTAACATTTTTTGATGGTATAACCATTGCTGCCGCAACTGTCTGATTTATGTCTTTACTACCGTCTGTGTAGATTTTTAAATGCTCAGCGTAATTTGAGGAGATATGATCATTTGTGATCTCTAAAATTGTTGGTGCATGATCATTCTTTTTAAACCTCAAACTTAGGGACATGTCGACTACAGGGGGGCCAGCATCCAGGGCGACTCTAGACGGGGTCTAAGGTCCGCTACATTGTAATCATGGATCCGATATTCCTCGGCAAGCCGTTGAACCTCTGCTCCAAATGGGAGTTTGGCTTTTTTGTATTTGGCCTTGACGAAGAAATCGGCTCCAATGATAGCATTCACAGGGTTGCAAGGTCTACTCTTAACCCTAGCCAGGTATTTCAATGATTGTTCTTCTCGTCTTAATTCTAGAGGCTCGATCCCAGCTTCTTGTTCAAGCACATTTAATGGAGTGGTAGGGAGCGCTCTCAGAGCTATGGCAAGCGCCCTGTGTTGGACAGTACTTAATCGATGTAAATTAGTTTTTGATGCACAAGCATAGACTAAGGCACCATAGTCTAGCTTTGGACGTATTAAGGACTTGTAAAGAAGGAGGAGCGACTTTTTATCACATCCGAAATTTGTGCCCCTCAGCATTCTCATTAGATTCAAGTCCTGTTGGCATTTGGTGACCAGTTCATTTATGTGTGACTGTAAAGTAAACCTCTCATCAAGAGTCATGCCCAAAAATTTTACAGTTTTTTCAAATTTTATTTTTGTGTTTCCTAGGGATACGTCCACTTGGTGCGAGTTTGCATGCCCAAATAATACTCCTACTGTTTTTGTCTTACTGATTTTGAAGCCCCATTCTTGAGACCAGCGCCAAATGGAGTCAAGTCCTATCTGTGCCTTTTTTTGTAAATATTGCATATTGCCTCCACAGAGCCAACTGCCTGAGTCGTCGGCAAATTGGCTAATAATCAACCCTGACCCCTCAGATACATCAGGGAAATCATTTATTAAGAGAGAAAAGAGAAGAGGGGAAATTATGGCGCCCTGGGGCGTACCTCTCGTCAGAGTTTGAGTATCCGAGAGAGTACCATCTACTTTAACTGTGATTTTCCTGTCCAACAAAAAGGCCCGTATATAATTGAAGCATCGCCCCGTGATTCCATGTTTTTTAAGTTTGTATAGAATGCCTGAGTGCCAAGCCAGATCGAAAGCGGCCTCTAGGTCAAGAAAGATCGCTAGAACATGATGCCCTCTATTTTTAGATTTGAGCACATCATGTTGAAGCCGCACGAGGTGATCGAGCGTGCTACGTCCCTTTCTGAAGCCAGACTGAAGGGGATTTATTATATTTTTAGATTCTAAAAGTCGTTCCAAGCGTGCCTTGACCATCCCCTCTAGCAATTTCCCAGAGTGAGATGTCAGGCTTATCGGTCTATATGATTTGGGATCATTTTTATCTTTCCCTTTTTTGTGCAGAGGAATCACGCAGGCTAGCTTCCAATCCTCTGGGAATTCACCCCCACTCCATACCTTATTGAAAAAAGTTAACCATATTTTTAGTGCGGACTCGGACATGTGCTTAAACATAGGGTACGCAATTTTGTCTAGCCCCGCGGCGGAATTCTTTCTACTACTAATACAGTCTTTTAGTTCTTGAAGAGTGAAGTCGGTATTAAGGGTTAGATTTTCATTTTCCAAAAGAGGAGAGTATATGAACTCCTGTTGGTCTTGTTCAAATTGTTTTTGATGGGCCAAAACAGATGGTTCTACGTTTTCATCACTAGCTACTTTTGCGTAGTGGGAGACAAGGGAATTTGCCTTGTCAAGGGGGGTAATCGAAATTCCTGTAGTGTTATGTAATATAGGGACCGGTGTAAATGACGTCCCTTTAATTCTGCGAATCTTATTCCAAAAAACTTTGGAATTTTTGGGGTTTACTATGCAGGATTCGCAGAATTCAGCCCAGTTTTTAGTTTTGTTTTCTAGAATGACCTTTTTGCAGTGGGCTGTTGCTTCTTTCAGTTTGACCAGATTGACTTCACTAGGCGATTTTTTTAAAGTATAAATTGCAAGCTTTCTCTCCTTGACTGCCTTTTCACAGAATTCGTTCCACCACGGTACATTTTTTTGATTTTGTTTACATGGTTTACAAACTGGGATCGAGTCTCTAGCTATGGACAGGAATTTATCCGTAATTGATTTGTTAAATATATTTATGTTTGGATGATAGACGTCTGTAAGGGAGATCTCTCCACTTTTAGTTTTGTATATTTCCCAATCTGCTTTTTCAAATTTAAACTTATCTTCTGCAATTTTGGAATTTTGATTGGATCTTGACATTGATATTAAGATTGGGAAATGGTCTGAACCCAAATTGTCGTCAATAACTTGCCAGCCTAGTTCGCTGGCAAGTTTCGGACTTGTGATAGTTAGATCTATGCATAGGGTACGCAATTTTGTCTAGCCCCGCGGCGGAATTCTTTCTACTACTAATACAGTCTTTTAGTTCTTGAAGAGTGAAGTCGGTATTAAGGGTTAGATTTTCATTTTCCAAAAGAGGAGAGTATATGAACTCCTGTTGGTCTTGTTCAAATTGTTTTTGATGGGCCAAAACAGATGGTTCTACGTTTTCATCACTAGCTACTTTTGCGTAGTGGGAGACAAGGGAATTTGCCTTGTCAAGGGGGGTAATCGAAATTCCTGTAGTGTTATGTAATATAGGGACCGGTGTAAATGACGTCCCTTTAATTCTGCGAATCTTATTCCAAAAAACTTTGGAATTTTTGGGGTTTACTATGCAGGATTCGCAGAATTCAGCCCAGTTTTTAGTTTTGTTTTCTAGAATGACCTTTTTGCAGTGGGCTGTTGCTTCTTTCAGTTTGACCAGATTGACTTCACTAGGCGATTTTTTTAAAGTATAAATTGCAAGCTTTCTCTCCTTGACTGCCTTTTCACAGAATTCGTTCCACCACGGTACATTTTTTTGATTTTGTTTACATGGTTTACAAACTGGGATCGAGTCTCTAGCTATGGACAGGAATTTATCCGTAATTGATTTGTTAAATATATTTATGTTTGGATGATAGACGTCTGTAAGGGAGATCTCTCCACTTTTAGTTTTGTATATTTCCCAATCTGCTTTTTCAAATTTAAACTTATCTTCTGCAATTTTGGAATTTTGATTGGATCTTGACATTGATATTAAGATTGGGAAATGGTCTGAACCCAAATTGTCGTCAATAACTTGCCAGCCTAGTTCGCTGGCAAGTTTCGGACTTGTGATAGTTAGATCTATGCACGTGAGGTACCCACGGCCTAGATCAACCCTGGTGGACGAGCCATCATTGTGCAGCACGAGACCGTGCTTTGTCACCCAGGTCTCGACTGCACGACCATGGCTGTCAGTTTTTGAAGAACCCCAGATAAAATTATGTGCGTTGAAATCACCAGTTAACACAAATTCCGTATTTAAGATATGCTTGTCTAAATGTTCTAAACTTTCTAGGTCGCACCCCCTTGAATATAAGTTAAAAAGAGTGAATGGAGATTTGCCAAAAAATATTTCAAATTTTTGAAGTTCTAGAATGATAGCCCCGTTTTGATCCCTTACATTGTCTATTGCGATGTTTCTGTAATTGACCCCGTTTTTGAAATATGTTATTAATCCCCCAAAGCCCATCCTATTTTGAGTGTCAATATATGTATACTCTGCTCTGTATCCAGGGATATTTTTCAATGTATTTCTCTTGAGTTTAGATTCCTGAATACAGAGTATATCGATTTGGTTTGAGTCCAAGAAGTGTTTGATTTCTGTATGTTTGTGGGCTGAGAGCCCACCAACATTGAAGTTAAGGATTTTTAAATTCCTGTCCATATTGAAATTAACATTGGAAAATTTGTCTCTTTACACCGCCGCCAGCGGCTGCGGAGAACCGGCTATAGCGCATCTGCCCGCCCTTAAATTTGAGTGGGTAGCTTAGAGTCCTAAGCCGGGACTCCGCACCCTTTTGGGCGCTACGAGAAGTAAGAGTTTTTCTATTTTTAGTCAGTGCCACAACCGGTGAGGGCGCTACCGCCCGCTGTACTGGGGGGAATGCAACAGGGATACGGGATGGAGATGGCTCGGACTTTTTTGTTGCTATATATAGGTTTTTGTCCGAGCATATATTGATGACTTTTGACTTAATGCTGTTCATGTTTATATTTCCATTTTGGGCCCTTTCTTCAGCCACCTCGGCTATAGCCCGAGACAGCTGTTCAAGGGTAAACGTTCTGATCTCTTTGTTGAATTCGATTTGAACTTTGAAAGGGGAGGTTTGTGCTGTTTTCGACTCAAGGGACTTTGAAAACGGATCAGATATCTCTGTCTGGCATCCCATATCCCGTGTTGTAGGTCTATGCTGTGGAGGGGGTGGGGTATCTTCCCTCAAGGACATGTCCATCTGGGACACATCAGTGAGCGAAAAATCTCCACTTCCCTCCCTGCTGCTGTCAAAAGGGGTACTAGACCCTACCCCAACCTCTGACCCTTTGTTGGTGGGGCTGTCAAATAAGGAAGAGGAGCACCAGCTGTTCCTTGTAGACAAGGGGCTCATTGAAGGCTGGGGGGATGGATTCCCGAGGGTATCCAGAATTTCCCCATGTTGACCCCCGGGGCTATTTTCAATGCCGGGATTCGAACCATGTTCTATCTCCCTTTCTTGCCTACTTATTAACCTTCTTGGCAAATTTGTTGATTCATGGGAGTTAGGTACGTGGGGAGGGGTCTTAACCATTTGAGAATAAGTAGGCCGGGCGTATTCCGAGTGAGAATTTGGTGTTGTCTTGGCAACTGAATGTTGTTTCTGGGTCAGAGGCCTGGGCGGAGGATGTGTTTTCTGACTCTTAGAGTCAGTGACTGCAGACTCAGCCCGTGTCCAAGAACAACCATGAGTGTTCTTATAGTGTTGCACTATTGAGGCATGAAGATAGGCTGGACACAGTCTGAATCTGGAGGTATGCCCCCCCTGACAGTTTGGACAGCACAGAGTATTGGCTGAGCACGTGTTTGTGCTGCTATTATGTGATCCAGCACAACGGGCACACCTATTCATATATTTACAATGTTTTGATGTATGGCCGAACCCTTGGCATTTGAAGCATCTGAGCGGTGGAGTCTGGTATGGTTCCACCGGGAGCGATATGTCCGTGTCGGAAAATGATACGTATTCTGGGAGAATCGCTCCCAGAAAGGTAATTTTCACTACTCCGGTGGGACTACCCTGACGATTTTTTATTCTCTCCATTTTTAGTATGGGAGTTGATGTTTTCAATGTGTTTCCTTGATATTCAATGTTTTCATTATGATCTTTTAGTGGTCTGCAATGAACGACGCCTTGGCAAGTGACCATTTTATCAGGGTTGTAGGCCACCGCTCTGATATTGCCTATAGCAAAGACTCCCATGTTGAGGATCTTAGCCAAGGATTCGGCCGATTTTGGTTGGGCTAAAAAAGACCCATTCTTTAACATAATTATGTTAAGAATCAATCCGGTCAGAGCACTCGCTATGTTTTGAGCGAGTGTCTTTGGGGATACCCGCCCAAAGTCACTCCCTCTTGTGATAGATTTGATGAACAATCTATGGGTCCAGGTATTCTTGGAGAGCAAGTGTCTCTGACCCGGATTGATTGGTTCTCCATGATTAGTAAAATCATCAGAAAAAGCTGATGGCATGTTTAAGATCTTGGAGGAAAAAGGCTCCAAAAATAAATAACAATATAACAATATAAGATGACGAAAGCGTCTAATAACAGCTCAAACACTGGGCCTCCACTCTTGGAGTTTGACCTTCAGTGAAAGAATACTGTCCTAAAACTAAATGTCATAAAAAAGGAAAACAACACAGAAACAGCTTTAATTTGCAGTAAACTATAAATTATAAAAGGTTAATCATGAAATTAAGATAATTACAACTGTAGATAAACTGTAGATAAACTGAAAAATGATGTGTGTTGTGCAGGTTGGATGCATGAGTGCGAAATTTGCAGAATCTATGTAGTTGTTGATGATGTGTAAATCACAGGCCAGAGCTTGCCTATTCCTCTCCCAGCAACGTCCCCAAACAGTGCAGACAATGGAAAGGTTGACACTGGTGACAATCTCTGACAATTTGAGTTGTTGACTCCCAGTTTGACAATTGAGGTTGAATCGCACTGCCGGTGACGGGTGGGTGGGGTACACGCAAACTGTGCTCACTTGGATCGGGCTGGAACCTGGACAATATACACATCAATGAACAAAACACATAATTACAGAAAGCGGGATATGCAGAAGACACCTTAATTGGAGAGAGGAAACAATGACTAATCGACAGGGAGGGTAAACCTGGAAGTTCTATGTTGGATGTTCTATGTTGATTGTTGATTGTTGATGGCCGCCAAAAAGTAGGTCTCATCAGGAGTTTGTTTTGACCGGAAGTGCTAACTGACCTAAGAAGAATTCGATCTTTATATTCTCCAAAAGTTCTCTTAATTAACTAGGATGTCATTATGCACCCCGGGAATTGAGACAATTAAGTCAGAGTAAAACTGTAGATGTTCAGGTAATTATCACTGCCTTCGGACACGAAACGGATATCGCTCAGATAACTAATTATCTCTAATCAGGATAGTTTGTTAGTTTGACTAAATTGATCATTACTATGTTTTGTGTATCTGAGAAGTTTGTATGTGTCTAATTAGTAAAGTGATTTATTTTGATTTTGTTTTGAATATGTTTGACAACTTTATTGCGTGTATTAGCATTGTACCTAGAATATCTTTTATGTCATAAATATATATTTAAAAACTTAGTTTTATCATGTTAAGGAACAATTAAGGAACAGTGTATACATAGGGATATGAATAGACAGCTATATTTAAATAGTAATTTGCGTTAGCATACTTTATTAACATTTCGACAATAATATCTTACATGTAAGCAGAGTTTATAGCATTCAATACAATTGTTTAGGATGTCAATGTGTTAAACTGCATTGATTCTGATCAGGCATCAATATTTAAAATATCAACTGAACTTGTATATTTGAATGCCACCAAGCTCGATACAACAGTCAATTTGTAACAATACTGATCGTATTAAATTACTGTTTATAAAACAGTAACAGTATTAGCACTTTCTCGGAGCAACATCAATCTGCTAAGATGATTACTCAAAATCTCGCAATACAACTATTGTTTTAAATTGACTATAGCCTGATCACATGGGCTGTTGAGCAAGGTAAGATGTTCATGTATGGCAAATACTAGAAACACTTAAAACGCGATGTTTAAATATTTTGCTTTTCCTACTACAGACAAGAACTTGAATAGCAAGTTTAAACCAATTTTCATCATAATCCGTGATATAAGTAATATTTTGTGGAAATCAGAGTAAAACACTTGATGCAGAGAAATGACTAAACAACTTTGCATGTAGTTTAAATATATTTTGCCTCGATATTAATATTAGATTGTTGAAAGCAGAGTAAGACACAATTCGCCGTGATATGTTTATAAAACGATTGAAAACACAATGAAATACCGTATGTCGTTATATAACTTAAATTACTGTTGAAAGCGGAGACAAACACCATGTGCGCTTTACAATTGTTGAAAGTACCATGATGTAACTTTAAGACTGTTGAAGAAATAGTTCAATAAAGAAAGATACAGTGGGATACAGTCAATTTGCTGACAAATGATGTAACTGATAGCCACTTTGACATTATTTTCCATAATAAAAATTGTGTCAAGGTATTTGCACTTTTCTCTGATTGTTTAATGACCCAAAACATGCATTAACAAGACGTTTGGTCATTGTTTACATGTGAAACAGTAAAACCTAAACATATTACTATGAATTGCGCGATAGCGCAACACTTGCCCGATTCAACAATACAACCTAGGTTTGGATGGTATTGAAGAAATGATTTTTCTTTGATAATTATTGCCTAACTGCCCTATTATTTGCTTTCGTGCTTTCATTTTACATCATTCTTTGTAAACAAATATAAAAAAGAGATTCATCAGAACAAGGAAATTTTAAGCTGCTTTCAAGATTGTTTAAGTTTAATCATGGCGTTTCCTGGGTAAGTTACCAGCACTACTGGTCCATTTATCCTGTCACCACAATTCAGTCGTTATGCTTACCCCGTAATCACGAGCGCAAAGGAGAGACGCCATTGCTTCCATTTTTAAAGTATTTAGTAAAATTCCAAGCCCAAGACCTCCTGCACCCGATCCGGACGCTCTACCACTACATCACCGAGGCGGTGAATTCGTGGTGTAACGGAAACGGATATATAAACAGTATTAGCACTTTCTCGGAGCAACATCAATCTGCAAAGGTGATAACTCTCAATCTATCAATAACACTTTTGATTTAAAATGACCATAACCTCTTCCCATAGCTGTTGAACAGTTAGACCGCGATATTTAAATAGTTTGCTATTCCTACTACAGACAAGAAATTGATTAACAAGTATAAGCCCAGTGTATCATAATCCATGATATAAGTAATATTCTGTTGAGATCAAGGTAAAACGCTCTGTACAGAGATATGACTAATCAACTTTGCATGTAGTGAAAACATATTTTGCCTCGATCTAACTATATGATTATTGAAAACAGAGTAAGACACAATTCGCCGTGATATGTTTATAACACGATTGAAAACACAATCAAATACCGTATGTCGCGTTATATAACTGTTGAAAGCGATCAAAAACACAATGTGCGCTTTACAACTGTTGAAAGCAGAGAAAATCACCATGATGTAACACAGTAAAACTCAATTCGCATTAATTTAAGCATACATCTATACAGCTAACCGAACGCCGACATGGAATATCTAGCTCGGTTATTTACTCTCGATTTTATATAGCAAACACCAATGGGCTAAGTCTAAGTGGAAAAGCAGCCAGTTGCTTGGGAAGATTGTTGTGTGGAGTACTGGTGTGCGAAAACCAGGAAACATATGAGTAGGTGAACTGGCCGCCGTGATATGACTGATCAATTGTTAAAAACGGCGTTAAACCCAAATCAATCAATTATATAGCAAACCAAGCGCCGACCTGGAATATCTAGCTCGACCATCAGTGTTCGGTTTTATAAAGAAAACAAAACGCCGACCTGGAATATCTAGCTCGGCCATCTGTGTTCGATTTTATAAAGAAATCAAAACGTCGACCTGGAATATCTAGCTCGGCCATCTGTGTTTGATTTTATATAGCAAACAAAACGCCGACATGGAATATCTAGCTCGATCATTGGTGTTCGAATTTATATAGCAAACAAAATGCCGACCTGGAATATCTAGCTCGGCCATCAGTTTTCGATTTCATAAAGCCAACCGAAGGCCGACCTGGAATATCTTGTTCGACCATCAGTTGTTTTTGTTTTTGTTTTTGTAGCGGTAGCGTGCATATGTCAACCTCTCCATCAACCGGGCGACCCGATCGCCTTTTGCAGGTGCCCGCAAGCGCTGAGGAGGAATAAACAACATTCTCGTAATAATGGGTTTCTTAATGATATATTAGTCAAATTCGAATATGGGTCATATTGAGTCAGAAACTAGGTCACTAGGTCAAATTGAAGGGAAACCGTGTTAACACTCTGGTGGCTACTCTTTAACTTGAGCATATTGAAACTTTATCAGAAAGTTTGTTTTGATGCAATGTAGGCAATGTTTGAATATAGGTCATGTCTGTTCAAAAGCTAGGTCACTAGACCAAATAGAAGGAAAATCTTGTCAACACTGTAAAAGCCACATTTTTTAAAATTTGGTCAGAATGTTTATCTTAATGATATCTAGGCCAAGTTCGAAAATGGGTCATGCCGAGTTAAACGATAGGTCACTAGGCCAAATGAAGGAAAGTCTTGATAACACTCTGGAGATTGCATTTTGAATCTTTGTCAGAATAATTGTCTTGATGAGTTTTGCATTGTTCAAACACTTTCTCCCAGTCTAGTACATGGTATAGAGAAATATTTTTACTTGATGGAAGTTGATTTAATATTGACATATTTCTTAAAATGAGAAGGCAGAAACTTCAAAATATTCTGCCTAAACCTGCTGTCAAATTTTCCTTTGATTCGTCATGTCTTAAATGTGTATACTGGTAAGCTCTTTTACTCAGGAGAACGATATAGTGACAACAAGGTTCTTCTGTTTTCAATTTGGCAGTTTCATGATATTAACTATGTTTGATTTGATCTTTCAAGTTCTTAACACTAAATACATAAACATAAGATGCAATTGTTATTTCCTTTCACATTTTCCCTACGTCTTCAACCTTCCTGCAGCCCTCAGGCCGTCAGCACTTCAGTGCTTTGATTTAACAATATGGTCAGAATACTATACTGTGAAATGTTCCTTCTCAAATAGTACTTCACTTTGATCGGGTTGTAAAGTAACTCCCGCGCGCTAACCAAAAGTACTTTTATCTCACGGTAACTGACCAATACGTATCTACACATTTGAAAAGTCGTAAGGAATCCCATGGTCGTTAAGTAAGCCTGTCCGTGGGAAAAGGTTCACTTTTACATTTTTGAACAGTGTAGGCTCAGATTAGTCTATCTATTTGATCCTTCTTTCCATGGTCTACACAAGTAGTCTCCCTCGCTATCTATCTCTCTCTCTCTCTCTCTCTCTCGCTCGCTCTCTCAGTATGTTCGCCCTATTGCTTAAGGTTTAATGACCGATTACTAGCAGGCTGGATATCCGTAGCTGCAGATTCTCGCTTTTGCTTTTCATGCATAACCATTTGCTAGCTGTGTAGGTATTGGCCCATGATATTATGTTCGTCCTATGTCCATATTCTAGCTAGCTGGATATTCGTTTGTAGCGGAAGATTCACGTTTTGTCTTTCCTTTAAATCGCAAACTGCTCGCTACTTGTTGGATAAAGTTAACAGTGACACTGCCACAAAGGATTAAAGGCCATTATTACCCCTTTTAAAATATTTAGTATAACCCGTCCGGAGGTCGAACGAGAAACCTCTTCGCACAAGAGGCAGACGAACGCTCTACCAATACACAATATAATCAGTTTTATCACCGAGGAAAAGATTCGCTCAAATTATTATGGTGTAAGCCCAGCACTAATTGTATTTCCAAAATGTTTTCAAGTTTTGCGGCGACTGCCCACCTATGCACACTCCCTGGATATTCAAAAAAGTATTATGTTGGGAAACGTGACTAGCAAAAATGGCACTGAACCATCATCGTCGCGACAGAGATCTAATCCGTGACGATTGAATCCAAAACCCACGAAAATCACTTGTACACGGTGGATTCCTTTTCTCACGATCTTAGGAATTTTAAGCAATGACGACATGGATGTAGTAATATATTTATTAAATATCTAACATAAAATCATCAACAAAATGAATATCAAAAGATATTTATTAAATATCTAACATAAAATCATCAACAAAATGAATATCAAAAGATATAGCAACATGATAAAGAAGCACTAACATTATTAAAGGTATTGCACAATTTAAAATATCATGTTAATGGCATCAATTTAAAAGTCTAATGACTTTCGTCTGCTGAATCTAGAATGTGGTTTCTGGCTTTCCCCTGCTGTCCAGGACTTAGATTTTTGTCGGAAGTGACGTAAATCAGCACCGTGGTTTTCGTGTAGCATGGGCATGTAGCTCATTGGCTGACACATTTCGGAAGTCGTATGTTGTGAGTAGTAGAATGCCTTGTAACCACCGTCAAGAAGATATATCTCGGGGAAATTCAACTTTGGGTAATGGTCTCTGTTAATCGATCTGTCCTGGGCTCTCAAGAATCGATACCTATGATGATAAATGAAACACATGTATACAATAAAATATTAAATGAAAATAAAGTATTACGGAAATGTAATACACATTGAACGCGTAATTTCATTTAAATCCACTTCTTTCTTTCCTTCATGCAAAATAATCTTTTTAAAAGATAAAGAATTTTCAGTTTACTTTAACCTGGCTTGCATACACTTATTTAGAAAAGCTATGCATTAGAGCCAATTTGTTTTGAATATCAGAAAGAAAATCCGCATTAAGTACAAGATGGTTTAGATTAAATACTTACATTTTAGGTCCCCTTTCTGAAGAGAATTCACAATGGAAGATGAGAACACGTGGTTTGTCTGATTGTGAAATATTCTGAAGTAAGCTGTTCACGTCATCTTTAGTGTAGAGATTTGCGGCTCCATTGATGTGACCTCCTTCATACTCATACGGGTATCTACAATCGACGATGGTCACGTGACCCAACTTTTTTTTGCATTCTCCCTTCATGACGTCAGAGAGTGTTTCTGGAGATATAGACTTGAGGTCGCTGTGCTTTCCTTGAATTGTGGGTAAAGTGTAATCACGTGATCCATCAGCAATAAGATCTCTTTCTGTTGTCAACTTATCGACTGCATCTATGATGTCATTTGATGATTCCTGGAAGAACGAAAAGCAAAAACCATTGAATATATTTTTCTATTGATAAATAGTATGATATTCTCCGAAAGCAAAAGATTAATGACATTGCGTGATATTAGAGACTGGTTTTGTGTATACTGGGAGCTATCTACACGTTTTGTTAGCTTGCATAATTAGTTTTACTATGGTTAAAAGCACGTACAGACGTGTTGAGAAAAACATACAAGAATATTGGAAATCGGATTTGACCGCGTTTCGTTGAATGATATACCCATACTAACTCATTGCCGGTCTATATGATTTAACTTTTATAAGTTAAGTGTAATAAACGTTTTTTAGGGACTTGCGAAAGCAGAAAACACAAATGATGTAAGTGAATAATTTGTCCAAAGTAGAAATGAGATGCTGTATGTGGGAAAGGATTATGATATGCACAACAAATACTGGATATGAAACTCATTTCCGATTATTAAGAAAAGAGATTTAATTTTCGCCAATACATACATTTGCCTCAGTATATCTTCCTCTTTTACATGGTTGTAGATTATCGAAACAACTGTCTTCAACATCAGCTGGACGCTTTGGTGTAAACAAACTTTTCTTGATACCAGGGTTGAATCTTGAACTGGTACGCTTACATGTCGGCATCTCGATCTGTAGAAAGAAAATATTCAAATAAATTTTCATTTATATGTGGTTTTGTGATTATCTGAAGATTGTAAAGATATCTTAAAAATGTAAAATATTGCTTGCTTTGCTTTTCTTGAAACAAGGAGATGATTAAAGTGAGGCAATAACCGTCATTTCCTTACCCGACCATGTCGTTAACCCATATCTCTCGCTCTCGATGCGTGGCAGCTATATCGGTGAGTCAGTTTCGATAAGTTCCGTTCTGTATATTCTTTTTGAGATGCGTTTTAGGAACACCGATGACCGAAGGACTAATGCAATATGTGTAGATCATGATCTACCTGCGCATTTGAGATGTCCAAGTTTTACTATTAATAAGTTTAAAGAACTTAACCAATTGTGAACACATTACTTTGGTGTTCATTCATTTGGTACATATGACAGGTCGACACCGAAACAGCCTATAAAGAATATGACGTTACATCAGATTTACCTTGAACTTATGTTTTATAAAAATTAGATCAACTTTCGAAAAGGGACTTTGATTTCTCATGACAGTTCATTGCATTTTTGGGAAACAACTTATATTGATACTTACAGAGAAATCAGCAGTCATGTTTGAGTCAGTGAACTTCCTATAAGGTGTGATAACTTGTAGGATCTCACTGTCGTTCACATCGGTTGTATCCTGTCGGACTGGAAAATCAATGGTGTCGTCAAATAACTTCATTCTGTAAAAGTAAAATATGATAGAAATGTGAAAGAACTGAAAGCCGTTACGTCAGGTTGACAGACATGTATTCTGTTTTATTTTAAACTCCAGAACAATCATTTTAGCGTGGAGAAATCACTTATAAAATACATTAAGCGTTCATATATGTCTTCTGCGCAATCATTATTTTAAACGGTTTTGTTTTTCGTTGACTTTAATTATGTGCTGATATTTAAAATTCTAATTTAACCTTTAATATAATGAATATAAAGAAGAATATGTACTAACCTTAAACCCATATTTACTTGTTCCAGTGTCTTAATGAATTAGTTATTATTAGATATCTATATGTGTACAGTGTGAGTGTGAAATAATTTCTAACTGACCTAAGACGAATTCGATCTTTATATTCTCCAAAAGTTTTCTTAATTAACTAGGATGTCATTATGCACCCCGAGAATTGAGACAATTAAGTCAGAGTAAAACGGTAGATGTTCAGGTAATTATCACTGCCTTCGGACACGTAACTAATATCGCTCAGATAACTAATTATCCCTAATCAGGATAGTTTGTTAGTTTGACTGAATTGGTGATTACTATCTTTTGTGTATCTGAGAAGTTTGTATGTGTCTAATTAGTAAAGTGATTTATTTTGATTTTGTTTTGAATATGTTTGACAACTTTATTGCGTGTATTATCATTGTACCTAGAATATCTTATATGTAATAATATATATTTAAAAACTTAGTTTTATCATGTTAAGGAACAGTTAAGGAACAGTGTATAAATAGGGATATGAATAGACTGATATATTTAAATAGTAATTTCCGTTAGCATACTTTATAAACATTTCAACAATAATATCGTACATGTAAGCAGAGTGTATAGCATTCAATACAATTGTTTAGGATGTCAATGTGTTAAACTGCATTGATTCTGATCAGGCATCGACATTTAAAACATCAACTGATCTTGTATATGTGAATGCTACCAAGCTGGATGCAACAGTCAATTTGTAACAATGGATGGTATTGAAGAAATGATTTTTCTTTGATAATTATTGCCTAACTGCCCTATTATTTGCTTTCGTGCTTTCATTTCACATCATTCTTTGTAAACAAATATAAAAAAGAGATTCAACAGAACAAGTACATTTTACGCCGCTTTCAAGATTGTTTAAGTTTAATCACGGCGTTTCCTGGGTAAGTTACAAGCACTACCGGTCCATTCTTCCTGCCACAATTCAGTCGTTATGCTTACCCCGTAATCACGAGCGCAAAGGAGAGACGCCATTGCTTCCATTTTTAAAGTATTAAGTAAGATACGGTCAAGAATCAAGCCCAAGAGCTCCTGCAACCGATCCTGACGCTCTACCACTACATCACCGAGGCGGTGAATTCTTGGTGTAACGGAAACGGATATCTAAACAGTATTAGCACTTTCTCGGAGCAACATCAATCTGCAAAGGTGATAACTCTCAATCTATCAATGACACTTTTGTTTTAAAATGACCATAACCTCTTCCCATGGCTGTTGAACAGTTAGACCGTGATGTTTAAATAATTTGCTATTCCTACTAGAGACAAGAAATTGATTAGCAAGTATAAGCCCATTTTATCATAATCCATGATATAAGTAATATTCTGTTGAGATCAAGGTAAAACGCTCTGTGCAAAGATATGACTAAACAACTTTGCATGTAGTGTAAACATATTTTGCCTCGATCTAACTATATGATTATTGAAAGCAGAGTAAGACACAATTCGCCGTGATATGTTTATAAAACGATTGAAAACACAATAAAATACCGTATGTCTCATTATATTACTATTGAAAGCGGTGAAAAACACAATGTGCGCTTTACAACTGTTGAAAGCGGTGAAAAATACAATGTGCGCTTTACAACTGTTGAAAGCGGTGAAAAATACAATGTGCGCTTTACAACTGTTGAAAGCAGAGAAAAACACCATGATGTAACACACTAAAACCCAATTAGCATTAATTTAAGCATACATCTATACAGCAAACCGAACGCCGACATGGAATATCTAGCTCGGTTATTTATTCTTGATGTTATATAGCAAACACCATTGGGCTAAGTCTATTTGGAAAAGCAGCCAGTTGCTTGGGAAGATTGTTGTGTGGAGTACTGGTTTGCGAAAACCAGGAAACATATGAGTAGGTGAACTGGCCGCCGTGATATGACTGAGAAATTGTTAAAAACGGCGTTAAACCCAAATCAATCAATTATATAGCAAACCGAGCACCGACCTGGAATATCTAGCTCGACCGTCAGTCTTCGGTTTTATAAAGATGGCAAAACGCCGACCTGGAATATCTAGCTCGGCCATCTGTGTTAGATTTTATAAAGAAATCAAAACGCCGACCTGGAATATCTAGCTCGGCCATCTGTGTTCGATTTTATATAGCAAACAAAACGCCGACCTGGAATATCTAGCTCGGTCATCGGTGTTCGAATTTATATAACAAACAAAACGTCGACCCGGAATATCAAGCTCGGCCATCGGTTTTCGATTTCATATAGCCAACCGAAGGCCGATCTGGAATATCTAGTTCGACCATCAGTTGTCGTTTTTTTTGTAGTGGTAGCGTGCATACGCGAACCTGTCCCTCAACCGGGCGACCCGATCGCGCTTTGCAGGTGCCCGCAAGCGCTGAGGAGGTATAAACAGCATTCTCGTAATAATGCTTTTCTTAATGATATATAAGTCAAATTCAAATATGGGTCATATTGAGTCAGAAACTAGGTCAATAGGTCAAATTGAAGGGAAACCGTGTTAACACTCTGGTGGCTACTTTTTAACTTGAGCATATTGAAACTTTATCAGAAAGTTTGTTTTGATGAAATGTAGGCAAAGTTTGAATATAGATGTCTGTTCAAAGGCTAGGTCACTAGGCCAAATTGAAGGAAAATCTTGTCAACACTGTAAAAGCCACATTTTTTAAAATTTGGTCAGAATGTTTATCTTAATGATATCTAGGCCAAGTTCGAAAATGGGTCATGCCGAGTTAAACGATAGGTCACTAGGCCAAATGAAGGAAAATCTTGATAACACTCTGGAGTTTGCATTTTGAATCTTTGTCAGAATAATTGTCTTGATGAGTTGTGCATTGTTCAAACACTTTCTGCCAGTCTAGTACATGGTAAAGAGAAATATGTCTACTTGATGGAAGTTGATTTAATATTGACATATTTCTCAAAATGAGAAGGCAGAAACTTCAAAATATTCTGCCTAAACCTGCTGTCAAATTTTCCTTTGATTCATCATGTCTTAACTGTGTATACTGGTAAGCTCTTTTATTCAGGAGAACGATATAGTGACAACAAGGTCCTCCTGTTTTCAATTTGGCAGTTTCATAATATTTACTATTTTTGATTTGATCTTTCAAGTACTTAACACTAAATACATAAACATAAGATGCAATTGTTATTTCATTTCACATCTTCCCTACTTCTTCAATCTTCCTGCAGCCCCCAGGCCGTCAGCACTTTGATTTAACAATATGGTCAGAATACTATACTGTGAAATGTTCCTTCTCAAATAGTACTTCACTTTGATCGGGACGTCGTAAAGTAACTCCCGCGCGCTAACCAAAAGTACTTTTATCTCACGGGAAATGACCAATACGTATCTACACTATTTGAAAAGTCGTAAGGAATCCCATGATCGTTAAGTAAGCCTGTCCGTGGGAAAGGTTCTCTTTTACATTTCTGAACAGTGTAGACTCATATTAGCCTATCTATTTGATCATTCTTTCCATGGTCTACACAAGTAGTCTCCCTCGCTCTTTATCTCTATCTCTCTCTCCCTCGCCCTCTCAGTATGTTCACCCTATTGCTTAAGGTTTAATGACCGATTACTAGCAGGCTGGATATCCGTAGCGGAAGATTCACGCTTTGTCTTTCCTTTAAATCGCAAACTGCTAGCTACTTGTCGGATAAAGTTAACAGTGACACTGCCACAAAGGATTAAAGGCCATTATTACCCCTTTTAAAATAGTTAGTATAACCCGTCCGGGGATCGAACGAGAAACCTCTTCGCACAAGAGGCAGACGAACGCTCTACCACTACACAACATAATCAGTTTTATCACCGATAATAAGATTCGCTCAAATTATTATGGTGTAAGCCCAGCACTAATTTTATTTCCAAAATGTTTCAAGTTTTGCGGCGACTGCCCACCTTTGCACACTCCCTGGATATTTAAAAAAGTATTATGTTGGGAAACGTGACTAGCAAAAAGGGCACTGAACCATCATCGTCGCGACAGAGATCTAATCCGTGACGATTGAATCCAAAACCCACGAAAATCTCTTGTCCACGGTGGATTCCTTTTCTCACGATCTTAGGATTTTTAAGCAATGACGACATGGATGTAGTAATATATTTATTAAATATCTAACATAAAATCATCAACAAAATGAATATCAAAAGATATATCAACATGATAAAGAAGCACTAACATTATTAAAGGTATTGCACAATTTAAAATATCATGTTAATGGCATCAATTTAAAAGTCTAATGACTTTCGTCTGCTGAATCTAGATTGTGGTTTCTGGCTTTCCCCTGCTGTCCAGGACTTAGATTTCTTCCGGAAGTGACGTAAATCAGCACCGTGGTTTTCGTGTAGCATGGGCATGTAGCTCATTGTCTGACACATTTCGGAAGTCGTATGTTGTGAGTAGTAGAATGCCTTGTAACCACCGTCAAGAAGATATATCTCGGGGAAATTCAACTTTGGGTAATGGTCTTTGTTAATCGATCTGTCCTGGGCTCTCAAGAATCGATACCTATGATGATAAATGAAACACATGTATACATAGAGATTAATTAACTGTATTCCGATGATATTAAAAATATGTCACGAGAATGGGTGTTATCGGGTGAAAAAACGAGTTCCTGAAAGGAACGAGTTTTTTCACTCGATAACACCCATTCGAGTGACATATTTTTAATATCATCGGAATACAGTTAATTAATCTGTTTATTATATACCTTCAATCTTTTTTGAAGTGATCAGAATTCTACTTTAGCAGTATAATTGGGAGGAGCTATTACGTCAGAAGCCAAGCTCGAGTGACGTAACTGTCGCGCTTGAATACACAAGAACCCGTCAAATTAAAATTTTCCTCCATGTTGTATTTATGCAGCGAAGCGGGGAAGAATGTTTGCTGTGATATTTTGGTTTAAACATACTTTAAACAAGGGGTTGTGATTTTAATCGTGATTATAATTTGGTTTGTGTAGTATAGTTTGTTTTTAGCGACTTAGAATAACGTGACGTGTTAACTAAACACCAACAAAAGCTATGTTTTCATATGCTTTCATACTGTGTCATGGGAGCAACACGCGTGTATTACACAAGGGCAAGGTCAGGCCAGGTAAAATGGAATATAAACATAACACAAGACAAAATGTGAAAGTAAAACAACGTGAACATGTTGTATTTAAAGTGTTTTTGGATCATATAATTAAATTCCTAAATTGATAATGTTCATGAGAAATATTAAAAGATATGTGATAGTTAACTTCAAGAAATGGATTAAATAACTGGACATCAAAAGGTAAATGTTTATACAATGACAATTTTCACTGACAAGTACTGTAGTGTTTAACCATTGATACTATTTATGAGTCTTAATCACTGTCAAAATCAATGGATAACGGCATAATTCTTCTACACTTTCTTTTTTGACTTTGGGCTCTTCTCAGCTTTCGCGTAGAAGTTGAAAGTACGGTTAGTACCCCCGTGTTTGTCCTTCAAAGAAAGACATCGCATATGCTCATTTTTAGCTCTACTGGCCAAAGGCCAGAAGGGCTTATGTCGTGGCGATTCGTCCGTCGTCCGTGCGTGCGTGCGTGCGTCCGTAAACAATTTCTTGTTAACACGATACCGTCTTCACTTTTGATTGTATCTCAACCAAACTTGTACAGTAGTTATATATCCATGAGAGCCCGGTTCCTTTCGAAAACCAGCCAGATCCGCCCATGCATGACTGGAGTATGGCCCTTGAAATGGTCAAAATTGCTATAAAAGAGCTTGTTAACACGAGTCTTTATTTTTTATTGTATCTCAACCAAACTTATACAGTAGTTAGATATCCATGAGAGCTTGATTCCTTTCAAGCCAGATCTGCCCATGCAAGACTGAATTATGGCCCTTGAAATTGTCAAAATTGCTATAATAGGGCTTGTTAACACGATACATTCCTTATTTGTTATTGTATCTCAATCAAACAATCCATGAGAGTTTGTTCATTTCTAAAAAACGGCCAGATCTACCCATGCATGGCTGGATTATGGCCCTTGAAATTGTCAAAATTGCTATAATACAGCTTGTGAACACAATAGAGCTTCCATTTACTATCTGATCTTCACCAAACTTAGATGGTATTTGAATATTGATGACATATTGGTTCCTTTTGAAACAAGCCAGATCAATGCCAGTAGAGCATAGGCCCTCATGGGCCTCTTGTTCATTTTGTTATTATCCTGCATACGCGACTTTGGTTGACCAACAAATGACAGAAGAGAAACCGAAAGTCTAAAAGATTTGGACTACCCCGTGTATGATTGTACTTCACTGTGAACATTGGAGGAAAGGATAACAAATGAAGGAAAGAACTAACAGTGTTTTAAACTTTAAGGCAGTTTGTAATTTGTCCTTTGGTCATAGGTGTTTGTTTGTTTTGAAATGCAAGCATCTTTGACTTGGGAAATGTGACTTACTGTATAAACATCACCATTGATAAGAAACATAATAATTACTTGACTAGAAGCCTATCATGGATTTTAAAAGAATGGAGATTTATAGTACAGGAATTTCAATTAAAGGCAGATTGTAATGTGTCTTTTGGTCATAGGTGCTTGTTTAATAAAATATCAATTGCTTGCACCTTTGACTGAGGGGAATGTGACTTTCTGCATAAACATCAGAGAGAACAATCATGGATTAAAGGAAGGAAAGGAATGGAATTAAAAGAGCACTGATTGTGTTTATTTTCAAGTTAGGAATGAAGACTCAAGGTAAGCTCTAAGAATTATAAAAACTGTTCATTTAATCTAAAATTTTGGTCCAGCTAATGATGTGTAGCTATTCTACTCTATGAAAATATACTGAGCTACAAAAAAGTAGTTCCGGCAAAGTGATATCATCACTCCAAAAGTGATATCATCACTAGTGACGATATTCACTGTGAAAGTTACAAGAATAAATTAACTGATAAATCCCAGTAAATCATTGATAGGTATATAATAAAATGAAATATTAAATGAAAATAAAGTATTACGGAAATTTAATACACATTGAACGCGTAATTTCATTTAAATACTCTTCTTTCTTTCCTTCATGCAAAATAATCTTTTTAAAAGATAAAGAATTTTCAGTTTACTATAACCTGGCTTGCATACCCTTATTAAGAAAAACTATGCATTAGAGCCAATTTGTTTTGAATATCAGAAAGAAAATCCGCCTTAAGTACAAGATGGTTTAGATTAAATACTTACATTTTAGGTCCCCTTTCTGAAGAGAATTCACAATGGAAGATGAGAACACGTGGTTTGTCTGATTGTGAAATATTCTGAAGTAGGCTGTTCACGTCATCTTTAGTGTAGAGATTTGCGGCTCCAATGATGTGACCTCCTTCATACTCATACGGGTATCTACAATCGACGATGGTCACGTGACCCAGCTTTTCTTTGTATTCTCCCTTCATGACGTCAGTGAGTGTTTCTGGAGATATAGACATGAGGTCGCTGTGCTTTCTTTGAATTGTGGGTAAAGTGTAATCACGTGATCCATCAGCAATGAGATCTCTTTCTGTTGTCAACTTATCGACTGCATCTATGATGTCATTTGATGATTCCTGGAAGAACGAAAAGCAAAAACCATTGAATATATTTTTCTATTGATAAATAGTATGATATTCTCCGAAAGCAATAGATTAATGACATTGCGTGATATTAGAGACTGGTTTTGTGTATACTGGGAGCTATCTACACGTCTTGACCGTCAAATGGCATAAAGTATCCCATGAACAATTGTATAATTATGAATCTGATCTTAGTCGCTGTTTGACAGTTAGTATAGATAACATACCCACCGATGACGTACACTGTTTTATTGATAAACTATACCAATGCATTATTACTAGCATTAATGAAGTATCCGCCTCGCATCTTCCGCACTCCAGTTATCGCCCTTACCTTAAACCTTATTGGTCAGACAGTCTCAAACAATGCCATGCGCTTATGAGAATAAAACGCAGGGCTTGGATTGATGCTGGCAGACCAAGAGATACTGATCATGACTCGTATAAGGCATACAAGGATGCTAAACGATGTTTTCGCAAAATGTATAGAAACGGTTCATACAAGTATCTGCAGCAGATAAACGAAGACATAGACACTGCCTCTGGCGTAGATAGTCCTTTGTTTTGGAGGCTTTTTCAAAATAAAAATAAATCTGTAAATAATAATGTTTGTAATGAAATTAAATTTAATGGGATTGTTTTTCGCGATCCAGAAAGTATTTGCCATGAGTGGGGTCGTTATTTCGCCTCGTTGTACTCTGATACAGAATGTGATTCTTATGATAACACTCATTCTGTAGATGTTACTGCACGAAGTAATAGTATCAAGGTAGCACCTATTGTGGATAGTGGTGATCACATTTCTCAGGCGGAAGTTTTATCATCAATGTCTACTTTAAAAACCGGTAAAATGTGTGGTATTGACCGTGTCTCTAATGAACACCTGATACACGGAGGCCTTATTCTGAAACACTATTTAACGTTTCTATTTGATTTGATGTTTTGTTATAGTTTTGTTCCTATTATGCTTAAGCGTGGTACTATAATAACCCTTCACAAGGGAGGCGGCAACCCGAAAAATGACTCCAACAGTTATCGTGCTATAACACTTTCCTCGTCTATTTTGATTTTATACGAGAAAGTGTTGTTACAACGTCTTCACAAGTCTATTAATAAACCGTTACATTCGCTCCAGGGTGGGTTTCAGTCCAATATGGGTAGTTCTATGACATCCTTTATTCTTCATGAAAGTGTAAGATTTTCTAAAGAAAATGACAGTAAGTTGTACGCTTGTTTTTTAGATGCTCGACAAGCTTTTGACCGAGTCTGGCATGACAGTCTATTTATAAAGTTATTTGAATTTGGCATTTCGCTTAAATTGTTAAAGATCATAATTGCTATGTATTCTAATATGTATAGCAGTGTTGTGCATAGAAGCTTTTACTCAGACTGGTTCCCTGTTCTACAAGGTACCAGACAGGGTGGAGTTATGTCACCGTTTTTGTATCTAGTATTTATTAATTCATTGCTTGAGCAATTAGTATACAGTCAGTTAGGATTTCAAATCGAAGGGCTCCATGTGTGTGCCCCGTCTTTTGCAGACGACATGACCCTTCTCTCTTTATCCATTACTTCTTTAAAAAGTATGATTGGTATATGTTACAAATACTCGTGCTTATGGAGATACCAATACAACTCAAACAAGTGTGCAGTTGTCACTTTTAATGAGTCCAAGCGTGCTTACAAACGCAGTTCTCGTTCATTTGTCATGGGTAATGAAATTATTTATGAAAAAGAGGAATACAATCATTTGGGAATAGAATGCAATAAATACGCTGACTACTCTTTACTTACTAAACATATTGATAGGAAATTAAGGGGGACATTTTTCGGTCTTATTAAGGAAGGACTACACGTACATGGGCTTAATCCCTTAACCAGCTATAGTATCTACAAATCTATTGTTATTCCTAAAGCGCTGTTTGGTTGTGAATTTTTACAGCCGCTTCCTGATCGAGACATGTTGACTTTAGAGAGATCTCATAGACTATGCTTAAAACAAATCCAAGGTCTAAGAAGTAGATCAAGAACAGATATTGTACTTGGTTTACTTTGTGCTCTGCCTCTGGCTGCCGAAATAGAGAAGAGAAAACTTGTCTTCTTCGGTCAGCTGTGTCGATTAGGAAGGGACTGCACAGTCAAACGTTTGTTTTTATTACGTCTTAGTTTGTTTAAGAATGGGTCTTCCGATTTCGGGTTTTATTTCAGATGTTGTTTCTCTGCTACATAAATATAATATTTACAATAGCTTGGAAGACTATTTAGCTTATGGTGATTTTCCTAGTAGATATGTTTGGAAACATTGTATTAATACAAAGGTTCGTAGCTACTATATAGAAGAATGGAATGTTCGAACGTCTTCGAGCCAGTTTGTCTTATACAGAAAACTACAGTATCAGTTCTCTGCTAATCCAGTGTGGGACTACGCCAAACGTAATCCGAATATGCTACGTGCTTGTTTTTCTATCGCCCAATTAATTGCATACACGGCATGCACTGATTACTCCCATTGCTCGCGGTGTAGTCATAGTGATATTAAAACAAGTTTGACTGAGCATATTCTGATTAACTGTTTGTATGTAAGACCCCTCTCGGATTCCTTTCAACAAATAACTTATGTCAAATTTGGTAGTAGTGCTTTCAATATGCTAGAATCTTTGGATGGTAAGGAGTATGTTGAAGCTCTACTCGGTTTGAATCTGAACTTGAACAGCGTACTGCTTAACAATTATGATATGTTTTACAAACATGTGGTACTATTTCTACATAACGTATGGAATAGTTACAAGTACGTTGTACCGGGTTGAATAAATACTGTCAGTATTATTTTATGTCATGTTTGTTTTGTTTGTTTGTGTGCTGTTGTAATATTGCATGTATTAATTGTTGAGATATGTTGATGTGGGTATATTTCTGCACGTTTTTTTTTTTTTTTTTTTTTTTTTTGCATCCCCTTCTCTATGAACGCCTTTCTCTTCGTTTCGGTCAAGCGTTTCTTTAGTGGGAAGTTATTATCAACAATTGCATTTAGTTAAATTCAGCTACGGTGCATCTCATATACTGACATTAATTAATTAGATTATTTTTTGTATATTGTCTTTCACTCTGTTTATCTCTCTCTCTCTCTCTCTCTCTCTCTCTCTCTCTCTCTCTCTCTCTTTCTCTCTCTCTCTCTCTCTCTCTCTCTCTCTCTCTCTCTCTCTCTCTCTCTCTCTCTCTCTCTCTCTCTCTCTCTCTCTCTCTCTCTCTCTCTCTCGCTCTTTCTCTCTCCCCCTCTCTCTCATTCATAATGTTGTATATTTCAATCGAATTTGTTAATAATTGTCTTTGTTATTTTGGGAGGAAATAAAGAATAATAATGGTTAAAAGCACGTACAGACGTGTCGCGAAGAACATACAAGAATATTGGAAATCGGATTTGACCGCGTTTCGTTGAATGATATACCCATACTAACTCATTGCCGGTCTATATGATTTAACTTTTATAAGTTAAGTGTAATAAACGTTTTTTAGGGACTGTATGTGCTAAACAAGACGATGGTTGATGCATCTACAGCAACACCTTTGTCGCGAAAGCAGAAAAAACAAATGATGTAAGTGAATAATTTGTCCAAAGTAGTAATGAGATGCTGTATGTGGGAAAGGGTTATGATATGCACAACAAATACTGGATATGAAACTCATTGCCGATTATTAAGAAAAGAGATTTAATTTTCGCCAATACATACCTTTGCCTCAGTATATCTTACTCTTTTACATGGTTGTAGATTATCGAAACAACTGTCTTCAACATCAGCTGGACGCTTTGGTGTAAACAAACTTTTCTTGATACCAGGGTTGAATCTTAAACTGGTACGCTTACATGTCGGCATCTCGATCTGTAGAAAGAAAATATTCAAATAAATTTTCATTTATATGTGGTTTTGTGATTATCTGAAGATTGTAAAGATATCTTAAAAATGTAAAATATTGCTTGCTTTGCTTTTCTTGAAAAAAGGAGATGATTAAAGTGAGGCAATAACCGTCATTTCTTTACGCGACCATGTCGTTAACCCATATCTCTCGCTCTCGATGCGTGGCAGCTATATAGTAGAGTAAGTTTCGATAAGTTCCGTTCTGTATATTATTTTTGAGATGCGTTTTAGGAACACCGATGACCGAAGGACTAATGCAATATGTGTAGATCATGATCTACCTGCGCATTTGAGATGTCCAAGTTTTACTATTAATAAGTTTAAAGAACTTAACCAATTGTGAACACATTACTTTGGTGTTCATTCATTTGATAAATATGACAGGTCGACACCGAAACAGCCTATACAGAATATGACGTTACATCAGATTTACCTTGAACTTATGTTTTATAAAAATTAGATCAACATTCGAAAAGGGACTTTGATTTCTCATGACAGTTCATTGCATTTTTGGGAAACAACTTATATTGATACTATATAGAAATCTATATATGAGAAATCAGCAGTCATGTTTGAGTCAGTGAACTTCCTATAAGGTCTGATAACTTGTAGGATCTCACTGTCGTTCACATCGGTTGTATCCTGTCGGACTGGAGAATCAATGGTGTCGTCAAATAACTTCATTCTGTAAAAGTAAAATATGATAGAAATG
This sequence comes from Serripes groenlandicus, assembly GCA_031761405.1. Taxonomy (NCBI): domain Eukaryota; kingdom Metazoa; phylum Mollusca; class Bivalvia; order Cardiida; family Cardiidae; genus Serripes; species Serripes groenlandicus. The sequence goes on from JASEVX010000006.1 coordinate 74,841,391, forward strand.
TGAAAGAACTGAAAGCCCTTACGTCAGGTTGACAGACATGTATTCTGTTTTATTTTAAACTCCAGAACAATTATTTTAGCGTGGAGAAATCACTTATAAAAATAAATTAAGCGTTAATATATATCTTCTGCGCAATCATTATTTTTTAAACGGTTTTGTTTTTCGTTGACTTTAATTATGTGCTGATATTTAAAATTCTAATTTAACCTTTAATATAATGAATATAAAGAAGAATATGCACTAACCTTAAACCCATATTTACTTGTTCCAGTGTCTTAATGAATTAGTTATTATTAGATATCTATATGTGTACAGTGTGAGTGTGAAATAATTTCTAACTGACCTAAGACGAATTCGATCTTTATATTCTCCAAAAGTGTTCTTAATTAACTAGATGTCATTATGCACCCCGAGAATTGAGACAATTAAGTCAGAGTAAAACGGTAGATGTTCAGGTAATTATCACTGCCTTCGGACACGTAACGGATATCGCTCAGATAACTAATTATCTCTAATCAGGATAGTTTGTTAGTTTGACTGAATTGGTGATTACTATCTTATGTGTATCTGAGAAGTTTGTATGTGTCTAATTAGTAAAGTGATTTATTTTGATTTTGTTTTGAATATGTTTGACAACTTTATTGCGTGTATTATCATTGTACCTAGAATATCTTATATGTAATAATATATATTTAAAAACTTAGTTTTATCATGTTAAGGAACAGTTAAGGAACAGTGTATAAATAGGGATATGAATAGACATATATATTTAAATAGTAATTTCCGTTAGCATACTTTATTAACATTTCGACAATAATATCGTACATGTAAGCAGAGTGTATAGCATTCAATACAATTGTTTAGGATGTCAATGTGTCAAACTGCATTGATTCTGATCAGGCATCGACATTTAAAACATCAACTGATATTGTATACTTGAATGCCACCAAGCTGGATGTAACAGTCAATTTGTAACAATGGATGGTATTGAAGAAATGATTTTTCTTTGATAATTATTGCCTAACTGTCCTATTATTTGCTTTCGTGCTTTCATTTTACATCATTCTTTGTAAACAAATATAAAAAAGAGATTCAACAGAACAAGGAAATTTTACGCCGCTTTCAAGATTGTTTAAGTTTAATCACGGCGTGTCCTGGGTAAGTTACCAGCACTACAGGTCGTTTCATCCTGTCACCACAATTCAGTCGTTATGCTTACCCCGTAATCACGAGCGCAAAGGAGAGACGCCATTGCTTCCATTTTTAAAGTATTTAGTAAGATCCGGTCAAGAATCAAGCCCAAGACCTCCTGCACCCGATCCGGACGCTCTACCACTACATCACCGAGGCGGTGAATTCGTGGTGTAACGGAAACGGATATCTAAACAGTATTAGCACTTTCTCGGAGCAACATCAATCTGCAAAGGTGATAACTCTCAATCTATCAATGACACTTTTATTTTAAAATGACCATAACCTCTTCCCATGGCTGTTGAACAGTTAGACCGCGATGTTTAAATAGTTTGCTATTCCTACTACAGACAAGAAATTGATTAGCAAGTATAAGCCCAGTGTATCATAATCCATGATATAAGTAATATTCTGTTGAGATCAAGGTAAAACGCTCTGTACAGAGATATGACTAATCAACTTTGCATGTAGTGAAAACATATTTTGCCTCGATCTAACTATATGATTATTGAAAACAGAGTAAGACACAATTCGACGTGATATGTTTATAAAACGATTGAAAACACAATCAAATACCGTATGTCGCGTTATATAACTGTTGAAAGCGGTGAAAAACACAATGTGTGCTTTACAACTGTTGAAAGCAGAGAAAATCACCATGATGTAACACAGTAAAACTCAATTCGCATTAATTTAAGCATACATCTATACAGCAAACCGAACGCCGACATGGAATATCTAGCTCGGTTATTTATTCTCGATTTTATATAGCAAACACCAATGGGCTAAGTCTAAGTGGAAAAGCAGCCAGTTGCTTGGGAAGATTGTTGTGTGGAGTACTGGTGTGCGAAAACCAGGAAACATATGAGTAGGTGAACTGGCCGCCGTGATATGACTGATAAATTGTTAAAAACGGCGTTAAACCCAAATCAATCAATTATATAGCAAACCAAGCGCCGACATGGAATATCTAGCTCGACCATCAGTGTTCGGTTTTATAAAGAAAACAAAACGCCGACCTGGAATATCTAGCTCGGCCATCTGTGTTCGATTTTATAAAGAAATCAAAACGTCGACCTGGAATATCTAGCTCGGTCATCTGTGTTTGATTTTATATAGCAAACAAAACGCCGATCTGGAATATCTAGCTCGATCATTGGTGATCGAATTTATATAGCAAACAAAACGCCGACCTGGAATATCTAGCTCGGCCATCGGTTTTCGATTTCATAAAGCCAACCGAAGGCCGACCTGGAATATCTAGTTCGACCATCAGTTGTCGATTTGTTTTTGTAGCGGTAGCGTGCATATGTCAACCTCTCCATCAACCGGGCGACCCGATCGCGCTTTGCAGGTGCCCGCAAACGCTGAGGAGGTATAAACAACATTCTCGTAATAATGGGTTTCTTAATGATATATTAGTCAAATTCGAATATGGGTCATATTGAGTCAGAAACTAGGTCACTAGGTCAAATTGAAGGGAAACCGTGTTAACACTCTGGTGGCTACTTTTTAACTTGAGCATATTGAAACTTTATCAGAAAGTTTGTTTTGATGAAATGTAGGCAATGTTTGAATATAGGTCATGTCTGTTCAAAAGCTAGGTCACTAGACCAAATAGAAGGAAAATCTTGTCAACACTGTAAAAGCCACATTTTTTAAAATTTGGTCAGAATGTTTATCTTAATGATATCTAGGCCAAGTTCGAAAATGGGTCATGCCGAGTTAAACGATAGGTCACTAGGCCAAATGAAGGAAAATCTTGATAACACTCTGGAGGTTGCATTTTGAATCTTTGTCAGAATAATTGTCTTGATGAGTTTTGCATTGATCAAACACTTTCTCCCAGTCTAGTACATGGTATAGAGAAATATTTTTACTTGATGGAAGTTGATTTAATATTGACATATTTCTTAAAATGAGAAGGCAGAAACTTCAAAATATTCTGCCTAAACCTGCTGTCAAATTTTCCTTTGATTCATCATGTCTTAAATGTGTATACTGGTAAGCTCTTTTACTCAGGAGAACGATATAGTGACAACAAGGTCCTTCTGTTTTCAATTTGGCAGTTTCATAATATTAACTATGTTTGATTTGATCTTTTAAGTTCTTAACACTAAATACATAAACATAAGATGCAATTGTTATTTCCTTTCACATTTTCCCTACGTCTTCAACCTTCCTGCAGCTCCCAGGCCGTCAGCACTTCCGTGCTTTGATTTAACAATATGGTCAGAATACTATACTGTGAAATGTTCCTTCTCAAATAGTACTTCACTTTGATCGGGTTGTAAAGTAATCCCGCGCGCTAACCAAAAGTACTTTTATCTCACGGGAACTGACCAATACGTATCTACACTATTTGAAAAGTCGTAAGGAATCCCATGGTCGTTAAGTAAGCCTGTCCGTGGGAAAAGGTTAACTTTTACATTTTTGAACAGTGTAGGCTCACATAAGTCTATCTATTTGATCGATCCTTCTTTCCATGGTCTACACAAGTAGTCTCCCTCGCTATCTATCTCTCTCTCTCTCTCTCTCTCTCTCTCTCTCTCTCTCTCTCTCTCTCTCTCTCTCTCTCTCTCTCGCTCGCTCTCTCAGTATGTTCGCCATATTGCTTAAGGTTTAATGACCGATTACTAGCAGGCTGGATATCCGTAGCTGCAGATTCTCGCTTTTGCTTTATATGCATAACCATTTGCTAGCTGTGTAGGTATAGGCCTATGACATTATGTTCGTCCTATGTCCATATTCTAGCTAGCTGGATATTCGTTTGTAGCGGAAGATTCACGCTTTGTCTTTCCTTTAAATCGCAAACTGCTAGCTACTTGTCGGATAAAGTTAACAGTGACAGTGCCACAAAGGATAAAATGCCATTATTACCCCTTTTTGCGGCGACTGCCCACCTACGCACACTCCCTGGATATTCAAAAAAGTATTATGTTGGGAAACGTGACTAGCAAAAAGGGCACTGAACCATCATCGTCGCGACAGAGATCTAATCGTTGACGATTGAATCCAAAACCCACGAAAATCTCTGGTCCACTGTGGATTCCTTTTCTCACGATCTTAGTATTTTAAAGCAATGACGACATGGATGTAGTAATATATTTATTAAATATCTAACATAAAATCATCAACAAAATGAATATCAAAAGATATTTATTAAATATCTAACATAAAATCTTCAACAGAATGAATATCAAAAGATATATCAACATGATAAAGAAGCACTAACATTATTAAAGATATTGCACAATTTAAAATATCATCTTAATGGCATCAATTTAAAAGTCTAATGACTTTCGTCTGCTGAATCTAGAATGTGGTTTCTGGCTTTCCCCTGCTGTCCAGGACTTAGATTTCTTCCGGAAGTGACGTAAATCAGCACCGTGGTTTTCGTGTAGCATGGGCATGTAGCTCATTGGCTGACACATTTCGGAAGTCGTATGTTGTGAGTAGTAGAATGCCTTGTAACCACCGTCAAGAAGATATATCTCGGGGAAATTCAACTTTGGGTAATGGTCTTTGTTAATCGATCTGTCCTGGGCTCTCAAGAATCGATACCTATGATGATAAATGAAACACATGTATACAATGAAATATTAAATGAAAATAAAGTATTACGGAAATTTAATACACATTGAACGCGTAATTTCATTTAAATCCTCTTCTTTCTTTCCTTCATGCAAAATAGTCTTTTTAAAAGATAAAGAATGTTCAGTTTACTTTAACCTGGCTTGCATACACTTATTTAGAAAAGCTATGCATTAGAGCCATTTTTTTTATATATCAGAAAGAAAATCGGCTTAAGTACAAGATGGTTTTGATTAAATACTTACATTTTAGGTCCTCTTTCTGAAGAGAATTCACAATGGAAGATGAGAACACGTGGTTTGTCTGATTGTGAAATATTCTGAAGTAAGCTGTTCACGTCATCTTTAGTGTAGAGATTTGCGGCTCCATTGATGTGACCACCTTCATACTCATACGGGTATCTACAATCGAAGATGGTCACGTGACCCAGCTTTTCTTTGTATTTCCCCTTCATGACGTCAGCGAGTGTTTCTGGAGATATAGACTTGAGGTCGCTGTGCTTTCCTTGAATTGTGGGTAAAGTGTAATCACGTGATCCATCAGCAATGAGATCTCTTTCTGTTGTCAACTTATCGACTGCATCTATGATGTCATTTGATGATTCCTAGAAGAACGAAAACCAAAAATCATTAAATATATTTTGCTATTGATAAATAGTATGATATTCTCCGAAAGCAATAGATTAATCACATTGCGTGAGATTAGAGACTGGTTTTGAGTATACTGGGAGCTATCTACACGTTTTGTTAGCTTGCATAATTAGTTTTACTATGGTTAAAAGCACGTACAGACGTGTCGAGAAAAACATACAAGAATATTAGAAATCGGATTTGACCGCGTTTCGTTGAATGATATACCCATACTAACTCATTGCCGGTCTATATGATTTAATTTTTTATAAGTTAAGTGTAATAAACCTTTTTAAGGGACTGTATGTGCTAAACAAGACGCTGGTTGATGCATCTACAGCAACACCTTTGTCGCGAAAGCAGAAAACACAAATGTTGTAAGTGAATAATTTGTCCAAAGTAGTAATGAGATGCTGTATGTGGGAAAGGGTTATGATATGCACAACAAATACTGGATCTGAAACTCATTGCCGATTATTAAGAAAAGTGATTTAATTTTCGTCAATACATACCTTTGCCTCACTATATCTTCCTCTTTTACATGGTTGTAGATTATCGAAACAACTGTCTTCAACATCAGCTGGACGCTTTGGTGTAAACAAACTTTTCTTGATACCAGTGTTGAATCTTGAACTGGTACGCTTACATGTCGGCATCTCGATCTGTAGAAAGAAAATATTCAAATAAATTTTCATTTATATGTGGTTTTGTGATTATCTGAAGATTGTAAAGATATCTTAAAAATGAAAAATACTGCTTGCTTTGCTTTTCTTGAAAAATGGAGATGATTAAAGGGAGGCAATAACCGTCATTTCCTTACCCGACCATGTCTTTAACCCATATCTCTCGCTCTCGATGCGTGGCAGCTATATCATAGAGTCAGTTTCGATAAGTTCCGTTCTGTATATTCTTTTTGAGATGCGTTTTAGGAACACCGATGACAGAAGGACTTATGCAATATGTGTAGATCATGATCTACCTGCGCATTTGAGATGACCAAGTTTTACTATTACTAAGTTGAAAGAACTTAACCAATTGTGAACACATTACTTTGGTGTTCATTCATTTGATAAATATGACAGGTCGACACCGAAACAGCCTATAAAGAATATGACGTTACATCAGATTTACCTTGAACTTATGTTTTATAAAAATTAGATAAACATTCGAAAGGGACTTTGATTTCTCATGACAGTTCATTGCATTTTTGGGAAACACCTTATATTGATACTTACAGAGAAATCAGCAGTCATGTTTGAGTCAGTGAACTTCCTATAAGGTGTGATCACTTGTAGGATCTCACTGTCGTTCACATCGGTTGTATCCTGTCGGACTGGATAATCAATGGTGTCGTCAAATAACTTCATTCTGTAAAAGTAAAATATGATAGAAATGTGAAAGAACTGAAAGCCGTTACGTCAGGTTGACAGACATGTATTCTGTTTTATTTTTAACTCTAGAACAATCATTTTAGCGTGGAGAAATCACTTATAAAAAAAGATTAAGCGTTAACATATATCTTCTGCGCAAAAAAATCATTATTTTAAACGGTTTTTTTTTCGTTGTCTTTAATTATGTGCTGATATTTAAAATCCTAATTTAACCTTTAATATAATGAATATAAAGAAGAATATGTACTAACCTTAAACCCATATTTACTTGTTCCAGTGTCTGAATAAATTTGTTATCATTAGATATCTATATGTGTACAGTGTGAGTGTGAAATATTTTCTAACTGACCTAAGACGAATTCGATCTTTATATTCTCCAAATGTTCTCTTAATTAACTAGGATGTCATTATGCACCCCGGGAATTGAGACAATTAAGTCAGAGTAAAACTGTAGATGTTCAGGTAATTATCACTGCCTTCGGACACGTAACGGATATCGCTCAGATAACTAATTATCTCTAATCAGGATAGTTTGTTAGTTTGACTAAATTGATGATTACTATGTTTTGTGTATTTTGTATGTGTCTAATTAGTAAAGTGATTTATTTTGAATTTGTTTTGAATATGTTTGACAACTTTATTGCGTGAATTAGCATTGTACCTAGAATATCGTATATGTTATAAATATATATTTAAAAACTTAGTTTTATCATGTTAAGGAACAGTTAAGGAACAGTGTATACATAGGGATATGAATAGACAGATATATTTAAATAGTAATTTCCGTTAGCATACTTTATTAATATAGCATTCAATACAATTGTTTAGGATATTAATGTGTTAAACAGTTTTGTGGAATCTTGGTAAATACATGTATCATGCCATCCTATTAAGACAAGCTAATGTCAACACTGTTATATGAATACAATTTTGGTTGTTACCTGAAATAGAATTCAAGACATATATTTGTTTATGTGTGATGTTTGGTTCACCCTCCAAATATAATGTTGCTTCAGTCTATTGATTGGTTGAGTTGTGCTGTGAAGATTCGCAGCAGTGCTCAATTATCAATATACTTAACTATTATCACTAAGATTTGAATCGAATTATTATCATTTTGACTTGAATATATATGTTATACTATTATTATTACTAGCTTAAACATACTGCTGAAATTATGTCACGTTGATATGTAAAATGTATATACACTTATGATGTAACAAGAAACATGTATGTTTACGTTACGAAATAAAGAATTTGAATCTTGAATCTTCTTGAATCTTGTTAAACTGCATTGATTCTGATCATGCATCGACATTTAAAACATCAACTGATCTTGTATATTTGAATGCCACCAAGCTGTATATAACAGTCAATTTGTAACAATACTGATCGTATTAAATTACTGGTTATGTTATATGATGATCACCCGTCAGCAAAGCGTGGATTAGCGCAATTTAATTATGTTTTGTTTTATGTGTTATGGAATTAGCCTAGACTCTTACAGCTTGAATACTGTGACTCTCAATCTAGCAATAAAACTTATATTCTAAAATATCCATAACCTGTTCCCATGGGCTGTTGAGCAGGTTTGGCAAATACTTAAAACACTTAAAACGCGATTAAGACACAATTCGCCGTGATATGATTATAAAACGATTGAAAACACAATAAAATACCGTATGTCTCGATATATAACTGTTGAAAGCGGTAAAAAACACCATGTGCGCTTTACAACTGTTAAAAGCAGAGAAAATTACCATGATGTAAAACAGTAAAACCCAATTCGCATTAATTTAAGCATACATCTATACAGCAAACCGAACTGGAATATCTAGCTCGGCCATCTGTGTACGATTTTATATAGCAAACAAAACGCCGACCTGGAATATCTAACTCGGCCATCCGTGTTCGATTTTATATAGCAAACAAAACGCCGACCTGGAATATCTAGCTCGGTCATCTGTGTTCGATTTTATAAAGAAATAAAAACGCCGACCTGGAATATCTAGCTCGGCCATCCGTGTTCGATTTTATATAGCAAACAAAACGCCGACCTGGAATATCTAGCTCGATCACCGGTGTTCGATTTTATATAGCAAACAAAATGTCGACCTGGAATATCAAGCTCGGCCATCGGTTTTCGATTTCATATAGCCAACCGAAGGCCGATCTGGAATATCTAGTTCGACCATCAGTGGTAGATATTTTTTTTGTAGCGGTAGCTTGCATATGCCAACCTGTCCCTCAACCGGGCGACCCGATCGCGCTTTGCAGGTGCCCGCAAGCGCTGAGGAGGTATAAATGGCATTCTCGTAATAATGGTTTACTTAGTGATATATAAGTCAAATTCGAATATGGATCATATTGGGTCAGAAACTAAGTCAAATTGAAGGGAAAGTTTGTTAACACTCTGGTGGCTACTTTTTAACTTGAGCGTATTGAAACTTTATCAGAAAGTTTGGTTTGATGAAATGTAGGCAAAGTTTGAATATATGTCATGTCTGTTCAAAAGCTAGGTCACTAGGCCAAAGTGAAGGAAAATCTTGTCAACACTGTAAAAGCCATATTTTTTAAAATTTGGTCAGAATGTTTATCTTAATGATATCTAGGCCAAGTTCGAAAATGGGTCATTCCGGTTTAAAAGATAGGTCACTATGCCAACTGAAGGAAAATCTTGATAACACTCTGGAGGTTGCATTTTGGATCTTTGTCAGAATAACGAGTTTTGCATTGTTCAAACACTTTCTCCCAGTCTAGTACATGGTATAGGGAAATATTTCTACTTGATGGAAGTTGATTTAATGTTGACATATTTCTCAAAATGAGAAGGCAGAAACTTCAAAATATTCTGCCTAAACCTGCTGTCAAATTTTCCTTTGATTCATCATGTCTTACATGTGTTTACTGGTAAGCTCTTTTACTCAGGAAAACGATAGTGGCAGTTTCATAATATTTACTATTTTTGATTTGATCTTTCAAGTACTTAACAATAAATACATAAACATAAGATGCAATTGTTATTTCCTTTCACATTTTCCCTACTTCTCCAACATTCCTGCAGCCCCCAGGCCGTCAGCACTTCACTGCTTTGATTTAACAATATGGTCAGAATACTATACTGTGAAATGTTCCTTCTCAAATAGCACTTCACTTTGACCGGGACGTCGTAAAGCAACCCCCGCGCGCTAACCAACGTACTATTATCACGGGAACTGACCAATACGTATCTACACTATTTGAAAAGTCGTAAGGAATCCCATGGTCGTTAAGTAAGCCTGTCCGTGGGAAAAGGTTCACTTTTACATTTCTGAACAGTGTAGGCTCAGATTAGACTATCTATTTGATCCTTCTTTCCATGGTCCACACAAGTTGACAGAAGCATTTAATGACCGTATAAACGTTATATAAGAATAGTGTAGCTCTTGATCAGTGTTTGGTGTTGCACATTTTGTTATGAATCTAAACTGTTCAGAGAAACCAACTTATCTGTTTTCAACTGGATGATCTCAAATGTACGGTTTGACCGAAACTTACTTTGTAAAATTCGCGGCTAGGCTGGGCCTGCACTGTTCGAAATGCATTAATTACCTTTTTGCTGAACTTGCACGATGAATCTAGACATTCCTGCGTTACTTGCTGTTAGTGCGTTCAGCAAGAATGTGTGTACTGGCCATTTTATTTATAGAGTTTGTGTGTTGCAGCTAAAGATTTATTTAGAATAATGGATTCCTTGCATTACTGAGAATTATCCTTGATATTTGTTTATTAGCAATGTTCATAATTTCACGTAGATAAAAAGTTTCTCCTTTTGCCACAATGTTTGCAACTCTTTTCAGTAATTATACCTACAATTTTAGAGATTATTACATTTTTTTAGTAGACTTTTTCAAAGTCATCTGCTGCAGATTTGTTGTATGGGGGGAAGGGTTAATATATATTTGAAAAACTTTATGTCTTGCCCTATTTCTGTTTAATCGGAGTATAAGTACTTCTATTTAAGATGTTCATATTTCAACGAAGGCGGAGGGTATTTCTAAGCCGTTAACGTGTGTTTTTATACATTTATATTTCCTACTTTCGTTAGCGAGATTCGCCCCAAACTGTTTTGTTCGAACGACATTCGTATTACAATCTGTGGAGCTCTCCAGAAATTACTATTTCTTGAACTGTTTGTCACTAAGATAACGTCCAGATGCAGTTCTCAAAAGCTGTAATGAATTCATCTGACTATTGATTATCTTTTTTATGGTAGACAATGACATATGAGTACTGGGCTAATCGGATATATATATTCACCAAGGATGCGATTTCGACCTACCTAATTCCTAATTACTCTGGTATTTTTCAATGGCCAAACTGTACGAAGATTCATTAAGATCCAAATCATTAAACGCGGCCATTGGTATTCAGACACATCCTTTATACATTCTTGATAGAGAATTATACTCTTTGTTTGACTCGGTCTATATCATTGCTACAAAATGTAATTAGAATGACATTTTATTATCAATGTGTCTTAATCTTTTGAATTGTAGATGAATCTTTCTCCCCGTGAAATACACCTGACATCTGTGATAATGATTTGAACATAAACGTATAACTGGCAAGAAGAGCTATATCCCATTCACGATACCCACTCGCGTTTTTCCCATTCTTAATAATTTATTACATTTCCTAATGACCAGCCGACATCTTCAATGTCTTTCTACAGTGTTTATCTGCAACACAGTATGTTATTTGCTAAATCAAATCGAAATAAGCCACAGTGCTACGATTACAAAAGTAGATGTTTTCTTAGTTTATACACCTGCAGATAGTTATCAACTTCAGCCATTGCGACATTACAATTCTTTGAAATAAGAATAATTTAAAAACATTTTATGGTGTGACAGCCGATACAATGATTTCCCTTACATACAAAATAAACACATCGAATATATTGGCGAATATATAGACGATCAAAAGTTCTTCTTCTTTTTTGTTTAAATGGTGTTATAAGTCCGTTTTAACACTAATTGTCCTTTGTGTGTGTACCATGTGCGTCAAGGAGTGATGTTCTTTCTATCAGTTTTGAATTATGTTGGTTAACCTGACGGTAGATCGAATATTGGTCACCCTCTCTAGAAATGTAAGCTGACATTAACATTCTTCGGGGTACGCAAAGGAGCTTATTGCATCTCTAGTGTTGCAGTATGTACGTGTTAGTGTGTATAGACGTGAATGAGTGAGGCTTTAAGTATAGTCAAAGCTCTAAATTTATAGCTCTGCATACAAGAGAAGTTTTTAAGATTTTGTTTCAAATCGACGTCGTCCGTTTCCTTCTATAAACAGTACTGCAAAATGTCAATGTATAGCATTGCATTCGTGTCTAGTGACATTTGAATCACTAAAATGTTGCTGTTAATTTAATATATATGTTTAGATCACACTGTTGAACCAAAGAAATAGACCCGAAATTGTTTCTCTTCGCATATTCGAATCTAGACGCTGTCGTTGTTAGGAGCTCTACATCATTATCCCTTTCCAACATAGATGCGCTTTAAACGCTTCGGCAGCAGAAGACGTTTGAAAACATAATAGCAAAATAAGAAAGTACCTATAATGAGCAATTTCTCCGTTTGTCAAATGGTCTAAAACGCTATAAAAAAGAAATACATTCTGATATAGAGTTTGTCAATAGTTTGTCTCACCAGTGTCTTTACTGTACGCAGATGTTCTAAATCCCAATAATAAGACGCACCTCATAGATATTGAGTCTCAAATTATGTTACTTTCTGAAAATAGAATCAAAAGACCACATCTTTGTTTGACTCGGTCTCTTTTTTTGCTTTTAAGCATGATTAAAGTGGCATTTTATTATCATTGCTTCTAATCTTTTGAATGGGAGATGTTTTATCTCTCCGTTAAAAACACCTGCTACAATATAAAAACAACAATGTTTCCTTGGAGATGATGCTTGAAAAGTTACGGCACCATGCCATACATTTGAAACTTAATACATTTATAAAACAAGACGAATGTTTGACGCAAAGCGTCAAAGAGAATCCGCAATTTTTCATTGTACATGTAGAAATAAGAAAAAAGAACATTTAAATCTACAAACATTAGAAAAATTAATTTGTAGACGGTAATATGCTGATATATTTATCCTTTTGGAGATTGTTGTATACTTCACATTACCTCCCTTTAAGCAATACCAGGATTTTCACCTTGTGATTCGTATAAATAAGATTGACAAACATTGAAATTATAGGAATGAAAACTATTATTTAAATTAGTAACAACATCAAAATTAAATTTAAGCCAAGATAAATGTGTACACATTTCATTAATTGTTTATAATTACCCTAATGTATAGGTATGAATATAACATTTATAAACTTATAAACAAATATTTATTTCAAAATACTAAGGCTGTTGACTGTGAATATCGTAGGAACACCCATTTCACTATACCAAACATGTTAAAGTAAATTTAAGGATGAACCGTTCTTGTATGTACTAAAACTAGAAACGTCCGTTTGTGTATAAGTATATTTCCAATATTTGCGATTTTATATTTAGACTAGCTAACCCGGCACAACGTGAACTTCATCTACCAAATTGGTTGTTGTATGTGGAAAAAGGTTAGCTGTTGAACATGTTGAAATTTAAGGATGAACCGTTCTTGTATGTACTAAAACTAGAAACGTCCGTTTGTGTATAAGTATATTTCCAATATTTGCGATTTTATATTTAGACTAGCTAACCCGGCACAACGTGAACTTCATCTACCAAATTGGTTGTTGTATGTGGAAAAAGGTTAGCTGTTGAACATGTATTTAAGTGTTTAACTCTGTTAAATATTTGTATTCCCTTTAAATCGTCAATTATTAGACAAAGGTGTCAGACCAAATGGGAAAAATATTTGCAGCACTTAGTTAAATTGTGCGTTCTTCAAATTACATCCCTTTAAGTACTACCAGGATTTTTTTTCTTGGGATTCGTATGAATAGGTTTGATAAACATTAACATTTCAACTAGACGGCAAATTTATCTTGAAACAGATATTTCTGTGGTGTATATATGTTCATGTCTGCACTTTGCGATGACAATTGTGAAAATGAAAATCTATAGTAGGAAACGGTTAGCTGTTGAACATGTATTTAAATGTTTAACTATGTTAAATATCCGATTCCTTTTAAATTGTTTATTTAAATCGTCATACATGTGTATTATAAGGCAAAGGTATCAGACCAAATGGGAAAAATCTTTGCTGCACTTAGTTAAATTGTGCGTATACTTCAAATTACCTCCCTTTAAGTACTACCAGGATTTCTTTTTGTGATTTGTATGAATACGTTTGATAAACATTAACATTTCAACTAGACGGCAACATTTATCTTGAAACATATATTTCTGTGGTTTATATATATGTATGATCATGTCTGCACTTCTTCATCTAATTACTGCGTAATATCTGATAGCATGTAAGGAACCAGATTACATTTACCGCGCGCCTCTCTTGTTTATGGTTCCCGGTTTAACATACTATCGAACTAATAAAGCGTCTGAGGCAGGTAAGCAATTCAGTTTTACTGTTTAAACTAGATACAGTATGTATTTCGCTTAAATAAAAATGTACATACATTCAATTAATATACTGGTCTTTGTCTTTTGTTTTTAATTTGTAAAACTCACACATGTATATAGCGTGTAAAAGGGATGTTTTAAAAGTCATTAGCTTAAATGAATGTACTAAGTAAGGACAAAGAGAAATCAAGATATGTGGTCACGCTGGCAGGTCTAAATATTCTCCTTGTCTGACATTTCTAAGCATCCCTACAGGAGGCAGCTTCCAATAATGTTTATACAAAACCGATTTTTATCCTGGAATTATCTTTAATCATTTCACAATTAATTAATTTATTCAATTTACGTCCATAATGAAAATTAATAATTTCGGTACGAATTATTGTACCGATATTTACAAATTTAAACAAACTAAATTTGTGTACAGGCGACCTTTGGCCTTTACTAATAACAATGATTATCTTTGTGGTAAGAGGTTGGTGTAAGGCGATAGAAAAAACATTCACACTATATACACACCTAACTAGGGATAGTTTGCGTCCAGAGAAGAGCCTAACGCAGCCACCACTCCCAAATACGATGGGCATAGGCTTTCCTATTGGACGTTTATTTGTCTGTTTGTTTGTTTGATTGTTTATGCTGCTTTCAACTGTTTTTCCAGTATTACCCCGGCGTTTTTTGGGTAAATTACCCATACTACTAGTACATTTAATCTGACACAAGCGCATCAGTCGTAATGCTATTCAAACAGCCATGAGCGCCATGAGCGCCAAGTGGGAAGTTACTTATACCATTTTAAAGAATTTGGTATGACTCCACCAGTGATCGAACCCTAGCATCCCTTTTCGTGGCTGACACTTTCATTACAACACAACCGAGACGGATGTGTTTCGTTGAACATGCATCCTCGGCTCCTCAAGGACCCAACTATGCAAAACCAACCTAATGTAGTTACGAGACGTGCGCAAAAAGAGTTTCGTGTGTATTCATGCCAAGGATCCAAATGGATACTGTTATACAGAAGTTTCTTGAATCATTCTATGCAAGAGCATATCCAGATAAGACTTGCCATATGCATTGGCTGATCTGGGTATATATTGGTCGTAAATACCTTCTGCTTTGTGTGCGTTGTGATACGTTTACAGCATCTATTTGACGTGGCTCTAAATTTAAATTCTTTGAATGTAGTTTTAGTTACTCACCATAATGGGGTCAAATAGTAGTCACTTCGTAGTTGACCATTGAATATGAAGCAATACGACGATCTTAAAGCCAAGGTTCGATACAAAAACAATTAGTTATTAGTTATTAAACAAAAAGTCAAAACGCGAATGAAATGCCACATGCGAATATCGAGCTTGTAGTTGGACATTCATCATTAAGTATGATTGATGTCACAGATAAGGGCAAATGTCCACGCAGATAGCAATTTGTTTTTAAACAGAAATGGAAAAGCGCTAATCTACTGCCACATGTCAATATCCAGACACATGCATGCTGAACAATCATCAGCGCAAAATCTGAAGATATATGATTATGAATATCAATCCAACACTAAGCATTAGAATGAAGTCACTGCCAATATATACCAATTAGCTAACAATTGATTATTTAACAAAAAGCCAAAGCGCATATTTACTGCATCATTTAAATATGATGTTTTAGTCTGCTAACAAATGTTGTATAATTCGCTGCATATAGTGCTTTATTCTGCTTTCAGTAGTTTTATATGTACACGTTTTTCTAGGGGAATAATGATTTACTCAGCTTTCAGCAGTAGTGAAGTTATATAACAGAACACGATGTTTTATTCAGCTTTCAGCAGTAGTGAAGTTATATAACAGAACACGATGTTTTATTCAGCTTTCAGCAGTAGTGAAGTTATATAACAGAACACGATGTTTTATTGAACTTTCAACAGTAGTGAAGTTATTTCACAGAACACGATGTTTTATTCAGCTTTTAGCAGTAGTGAAGTTATATCACAGAACACGATGTTTTATTCAGCTTAAAGCAGTAGTGAACTTATATCACAGAACCCGATGTTTTATTCAGCTTTCAGCAGTAGTGAACTTATTTCACAGAACACGATGTTTTATTCAGCTTTCAGAAGTAGTGAAGTTATATCAGAGACACGATGTTTTATTCAGCTTTTAGCAGTAGTGAAGTTATATCACAGAAGACGATGTTTTATTCAGCTTAAAGCAGTAGTGAACTTATATCACAGAACACGATGTTTTATTCAGCTTTCAGCATTAGTGAAGTTATTTCACAGAACACGATGTTTTATTCAGTTTTCAGCAGTAGTGAAGTTATTTCACAGAACACGATTGTTTTATTCAGCTTTCAGAAGTAGTGAAGTTATATCAGAGAACACGATGTTTTATTCAGCTTTTAGCAGTAGTGAAGTTATATCACAGAAGACGATGTTTTATTCAGCTTTTAGCAGTAGTGAAGTTATTTCACAGAACACGATGTTTTATTCAGCTTTCAGCAGTAGTGAAGTTATATAACAGAACACGATGTTTTATTCAGCTTTCAGCATTAGTGAAGTTATTTCACAGAACACGATGTTTTATTCAGTTTTCAGAAGTAGTGAAGTTATATCAGAGAACACGATGTTTTATTCAGCTTTTAGCAGTAGTGAAGTTATATCACAGAAGACGATGTTTTATTCAGCTTAAAGCAGTAGTGAACTTATATCACAGAACACGATGTTTTATTCAGCTTTCAGCATTAGTGAAGTTATTTCACAGAACACGATGTTTTATTCAGTTTTCAGCAGTAGTGAAGTTATTTCACAGAACACGATTGTTTTATTCAGCTTTCAGAAGTAGTGAAGTTATATCAGAGAACACGATGTTTTATTCAGCTTTTAGCAGTAGTGAAGTTATATCACAGAACACGATGTTTTATTCAGCTTTTAGCAGTAGTGAAGTTATTTCACAGAACACGATGTTTTATTCAGCTTTCAGCATTAGTGAAGTTATTTCACAGAACACGATGTTTTATTCAGTTTTCAGCAGTAGTGAAGTTATTTCACAGAACACGATTGTTTTATTCAGCTTTCAGAAGTAGTGAAGTTATATCAGAGAACACGATGTTTTATTCAGCTTTTAGCAGTAGTGAAGTTATATCACAGAAGACGATGTTTTATTCAGCTTTTAGCAGTAGTGAAGTTATTTCACAGAACACGATGTTTTATTCAGCTTTCAGCAGTAGTGACGTTATTTGACAGAACACGATGTTTTATTCAGCTTTTAGCAGTAGTGAACTTATATCACAGAAGACGATGTTTTATTCAGCTTTCAGCAGTAGTGAACTTATATCACAGAACACGATGTTTTATTCAGCTTTCAGCATTAGTGAAGTTATTTCACAGAACACGATGTTTTATTCAGTTTTCAGCAGTAGTGAAGTTATTTCACAGAACACGATGTTTTATTCAGCTTTCAGCAGTAGTGAAGTTATATCACAGAACACGATGTTTTATTCAGCTTTCAGTAGTAGTGAAGTTATATCACAGAACATGATGTTATATTCACCTTTCAGCAGTAGTGAAGTTCAATCACAGAATAGCATGTTTTATTCAGCTTTCAGCAGTAGTGAAGTTACATCACAGAACACGATGTTATATTTCATTTTATACATGTGTTCCATTTATCATTATAGGTATCGATTCTTGAGAGTCCAAGACAGATCTATGAACAAAGACCATTATCCAAAGTTGAATTTTCCCGAGATATATCTTCTTAACGGTGGTTACAGGGCATTGTACTACTGACAACATACTACTTCCGAAATATGTTAACCAATGAGCTTCATGCCCATGCTACACGAAGACCACGGTGCTGATTTACATCACTTCCAGAAGAAATATAAGTCCTGGACAGCGGGGTAAAGTCAGAAACCACATTCAAGATTTAGCAGACGAAAGACATTATACTTTTAAATGGATGCCATTATATTTCTAATCGTGCAATACTTACACTTGTTAGTGCTTCCTTGTTATGCTAATATATTTTGTTAACCATTGTATTGATGAGTTTATATCATATATTGAATAAATGTATTGTCGTTGCTTCTTAACGTTAAGCTCTCACCTTAATAACTTCTAATCATGCGTCTATAAAGCAAACCAAAGCATCAATCAATGTACCCATGCTGATCTACATAAGTATCCAAAACCTTAAATTCCTTGTACACTACACAGCGTCAAGTATTATAATGCATCAATAAAAGTATCAACATTTTGAAAATCACAACGTCTCTCGGTAGGACAGATTGTGTTGCTGGATGCCGGAACCCAGTGTGTAACCAATAACGTTTTGGTCACGATAGTAACATTGATTGGCAGTTAATCATCGTCTAAACAATACCAACTTTGCATAAATAAGTGTATGCATGTAGTAAATATATATGTTATTTCAGCGAGGCATTCATTTAACAATACTGTCGAGACCCCTTTACTACGTACTATTAAATAGCCCCAAACAACAGATATAACCATACAGTATGCCATTCTACACGGTAGACCAACGGGGACCATCGGTGTGCCACTAGAGATCTACCGGCGTATAACCGGCGCTATACCGGGTTGGATTGTGTCACACCGGGTTATGCATTCCAGTATGGACACGCCGGTGCGACACCGTAAATGAACCGCGCCAAACCGGGAAATCTGGAACTTACCGGCGTAAACCGGGATCAAACGGGAACATCCGTCTTCTTAACCGGGGGGCACTTCGAGACAACCACTGGAATATGATAATGCAATTGAATTTTCTGCAAAAATAGCCCGGATCATTCCGGTATAACGGTTACTTTTTTACCGGGATATACCGGAAGATACCAGTACCAGAACCGGAACAGTGAGAATTGGGCTTGATGAAACGAAATAAATCGATTGTTTTAGTATTCATCTGGTTTGCATTGATATACAGTTAAACTCTTAGACCTTTTGTAATTTATTCTTTTATAAAAGCATTTAGATTTATCGAAACCATTTTTCGATCTAAAGAAATATTCACGACAATGTGAGAGTAATGTCTATTGTTCTTATAACAATATAATTACATAATCTTTATCTGCCAAGAATTCTATTAAATTCCATTTAAACAATTTAGCAATATAATGGTCAACAATGGTGGACTGTTTACAGCAGCCAAGTCATGCCGATACGGCAATACGCGGAATAAGAAGACATCAAAACACTTGCATGTTACAAAGACAGTTGTATTAGTTTGCCTAAAGTGAAGCGTTGTTTATTATAGTATCATCATTTTAAAAAAGACTATTCATTTCTGATTTATGACACATTTTTATCTTAATTTTACTTTCCGAATCATATCCTTTTTTGTCATTCACAATACTGGCAGACATTTGGTAAAATGATTTAACAAGGCGCTGATTCTTCATCTGGTCATATCGGCCATGTCGTATCAGAATGAACCACTGCTTCTGGGCTCGACTAATATTACAAAGGTTTTGGTCAACCTAAATCATATGAGTAAGTGCATGGGAAAATGTATACGTTGGCATTCCTGAACATTGGCGGTTCATATCATCTTGTTCACCTTTTCAATATAAACAAGTTGACATAATCTTTTGACAAGCTTGTGAAAAACATATGGAAACAGTGTATATATTGATCAGACTGTTTAGATGCAAAGGCTGATCTAAATATACATTGTTCTCAAAATTCAATTTGTACCTCTTTTCATGCACTGACTCATATAACGATTACGTTTCACAATATTCATATGGTAATCATATTACATTTATGCAAAGTCTTCAAAATATTGCGACGCATTGAAATTCCATGAGACGTGAGTTTCTCTTTTATATAATGTCTTATACATAGCACAGCTAGATATAACTATATATATATATATATATATATATATATATATTTCTGTCTTTCTATTAAAATGTGAACGGAAGAAGACAAAAACACCCGGAAACAATCACGTTGTATGAATCAGGGACTACCATAGCGACGTTACGACTAAAGGACACGCTGATTGACGGCACACAACCAAGTCTTCACTATTGCTTATTCCTTACATCACCTTTTTGAACAGGCTTTGTATTTACATCTTGACTGAACTGTTACCATTAAGTCGGTATATAGGTAGTCAAAACATGGAAGTTTATCCACGAGTTACATCTTGCACACTATATTAAGGAAGCCGTTATTCTTTATCCGCTTTATTAACAATATACAGATACACATTGCTACTGTAAGATAACATTAACTGAAAATATTTTAATAAGACTCCTGTCTCCTGAAAATATTACTTGAAGTAAAACTCCTGTCTACTTAAAATAATACTTGTAGTACAACTCCTGTCTACTGAAAATATTACTTATAGTAAAACTCCTGTCTACTGAAAATGTTACTTGTAATAAAACGCCCGTCTACTGAAAATATTACTTGTAGTAAAAGTCCTGTCTACTGAAAATATTACTTGTAGTTATACTCAAGTCTACTGAAAACTATACGTGTAGTAAGACTAATAGTTAAACTCCTGTCTACTAAAAATATTACTTGTAGTAAGATTGTTGTCTACTTAAAATATTTCTGTTAGTAAAACTCCTGTCTACTGAAAATAATTGAAAATATTTCGTTAAGTAAAATTAATAGTAAAACTCCTGTCTACTAAAAATATTACTTGTAGTAAGATTCTTGTCTACTTAAAATATTTCTGTTAGTAAAACTCCTGTCTACTGAAAATAATTGAAAATATTTCGTTAAGTAAAACTAATAGTTAAACTCCTGTCTACTAAAAATATTACTTGTAGTAAGATTCTTGTCTACTTAAAATATTTTTGTTAGTAAAACTCCTGTCTACTGAAAATAATTGAAAATATTTCGTTAAGTAAAACTCCTGTCTACTGAAAAAAAAGAAAATATTACTTGTAATAAAACGCCTGTCTACTGAAGATAATACTTTTAGTAAGACTCTTGTCTACAGGAAATATATATTGTAGTAAGACTCCTGTCTACTAAAACTATTGTTTGTATTTACACTCCCGTCTACTGAAACTATTACTTGTAGTAAGACTCCTGTCTACTGAAAATATAACTTGTATTTACACTCCCGTCTACTGAAAATATTACTTGTATTTACACTCCCGTTTACTGAAAATATTACTTGAATTACACTCCCGTCTATTGAATATGTTACTTGTAGTAAGACTCCGGTCTACTGAAAATATTACTTGTAGTAAAACTCCTGTCTACTGAAAATATTACTTGTATTTACACTCCCGTCTACTGAAAATATTACTTGTAGTAAGACTCCTGTCTACTAAAAATATTGTTTGTATTTACACTCCCGTCTACTGAAAATATTACTTGTAGTAAGACTCCTGTCTCCTGAAAATATAACTTGTATTTACACTCCCGTCTACTGAAAATATAACTTGAATTACACTCCCGTCTACTGAAAATATTACTTGTAGTAAGACTCCCGTCTACTGAAAATATTACTTGTAGAAAAACTCCTGTCTACTGAAAATATTACTTGTATTTACACTCCCATCTACTGAAAATAGTAATTGTAGTAAAACTCCCATCTACTGAAAATAATACTTTTAGTAAGACGCCTGTCTACTGAATATAAAACTTGTAGTCAGACTCCTGTCTACTGAAAATATTACTTGTAGTAAAACTCCCATAAAAATATTTTGAAATAATTGAGGTTCGCCTATATATAGGAGCCTCGTTGACTCTACGGGTTTGAAACAAGTTTGTCCTTTCCCACATGCAACACGTCTAGGCTAAAATCTGGATATATCTATAAACCCAAAATAGAATTTGAAAAGATTTTGAAACATTCTTACAAAAGGGGTAAATTGCTCAACTGGATATTTGTCCATTCGACACGTTTTTCAAATATGCTGCAGATGCGTCTATATATGTGAAAAGCTTAAATTGACATCGGACGGCGCGTTACTAGGCCAACCTTAACTTCTAATCATGTTCTCATAAAATGCATTTAGGACTATAGAGCATGTTCCCGAAAAGGTAAGGTAATGATGAGAATGTTAGGAAAGGTACGGTAATGATGAGAGTGTTAGGAAAGGTAAGGCAATGATGAGAGTGAGAGGAAAGGTAAGGTAATGCTGAGAGCGTTATGAAAGGTAATACAATGATGAGAGTGTTAGGAAAGGTAAGGCAATGATGAGAGTGTTAGGAAGGGTATGGCAATGGTGAGAGTGTTAGGAATGATAAGGCAATAATGAGAGTGTGTGGAAAGGTAAGGCAATGATGAGAGTGTTGGGAAAGGTAAGGCAATGATGAGAGTGTTAGGAGTGATAAGGCAATGATGAGAGTGTTAGGAAAGGTAATGCAATGATGAGAGTGTTAGGAAAGGTAATGCAATGATGAGAGTGTTAGGAGTGATAAGGCAATGATGAGAGTGTTAGGAAAGGTAATGCAATGATGAGAGTGTTAGGAGTGATAAGGCAATGATGAGAGTGTTAGGAAAGGTAATGCAATGATGAGAGTGTTAGGAATGATAAGGCAATGATGAGAGTGTTAGGAAAGGTAATGCAATGATGAGAGTGTTAGGAATGATAAGGCAATGATGAGAGTGTTAGGAAAGGTAATGCAATGATGAGAGTGTTAGGAGTGATAAGGCAATGATGAGAGTGTTAGGAAAGGTAATGCAATGATGAGAGTGTTAGGAAAGATAAGGCAATGATGAGAGTGTTAGGAGTGATAAGGCAATGATGAGAGTGTTAGGAATGATAAGGCAATGATGAGAGTGTTAGGAAAGGTAAGGCAATGCTGAGAGTGTTAGGAAGGGTAAGGCAATGATGAGAGTGTTAGAAAAGGTAAGGCAATGATGAGAGCGTTATGAAAGGTAAGGCAATGATGAGAGTGTTAGGAAAGGTAAGGCAATGCTGAGAGTGTTAGGAAGGGTATGGCAATGGTGAGAGTGTTAGGAATGATAAGGCAATGCTGAGAGTGTGTGGAAAGGTAAGGCAATGATGAAAGTGTTAGGAAAGGTAAGGCAATGATGAGAGCGTTATGAAAGGTAAGGCAATGATGAGAGTTTTAGGAAAGGTAAGGCAATGATGAGAGCGTTATGAAAGGTAAGGAAATGATGAGAGTGTTAGGAAAGGTAAGGCAATGCTGAGAGTGTTAGGAAGGGTATGGCAATGCTGAGAGTGTTAGGAATGATAAGGCAATGATGAGAGTGTTAGGAAAGGTAAGGCAATGATGAGAGTGTTGGGAAAGGTAAGGCAGCACGTCTAGGCTAAAATCTGGATATATCTATAAACCCAAAATAGAATTTGAAAAGATTTTGAAACATTCTTACAAAAGGGGTAAATTGCTCAACTGGAAATTTGTCCATTTGACACATTTTTCAAATCTGCTGCAGATGCGTCTATATATGTGCAAAGATTAAATTGACGTCGGACGGTGCGTTACTAGGCCTGCCTACACTTCTAAGCATGTACTCATAAAGTGCATTTAGGACTATAGAGCATGTTCCCAAAGAGGTAAGGCAATGATGAGAAAGTTAAGAAAGGTAAGGCAATGATGAGAGTGTTAGGAAAGGTAAGGCAATAATGAGAGTGTGAGAAAATGTAAGGTAATGATGAGAGTGTTAGGAAAAGTAAGGCAATGATGAGAATGTTAGGAAAGGTAAGGCAATGCTGAGAGTGTTAGGAAAGGTAAGGTAATGATGAGAGTGTGAGGAAAGGTAAGGCAATGATGCCAGTGTTAGGAAAGATAAGGTAATGATGAGAGTGTGAAGAAAGGTAAGGCAATGAAGAGAGTGTTAGGAAAGGTAAGGTAATGATGAGAGTGTTAGGAAAGGTAAGGCAATAATGAGAGTGTTTGGAAAGGTAAGGCATTGATGAGAGTGTTAGGACAGGTAAGACAATTATGAGATTGTTAGGAAAGGTAAGGTAATGATGAGAGTGTTAGGAAAGGTAAGGCAATCATGAAAGTGTTAGGAAAGGTAAGGTAATGATTAGAGTGTTAGGGAAGGTAAGGCAATGATGAGAGTGTTAGGAAAGGTAAGGTAATGATTAGAGTGTAAGGAAATGTAAAGTAATGATTAGAGTGTTAGGAAAGTCAGGCAATGATGAGAGTGTTAGGAAATGTAAGGTAATGATGAGAGTGTAAGGAAATGTAATGCAATGATGAGAGTGTTAGGAAGGGTATGGCAATGGTGAGAGTGTTAGGAATGATAAGGCAATGATGAGAGTGTGTGGAAAGGTATAGCAATGATGAAAGTGTTAGAAAAGGTAAGGCAATGATGAGAGCGTTATGAAAGGTAAGGCAATGATGAGAGTGTTAGGAAAGGTAAGGCAATGATGCCAGTGTTAGGAAAGATAAGGTAATGATGAGAGTGTGAAGAAAGGTAAGGCAATGAAGAGAGTGTTAGGAAAGGTAAGGTAATGATGAGAGTGTTAGGAAAGGTAAGGCAATAATGAGAGTGTTTGGAAAGGTAAGGCATTGATGAGAGTGTTAGGACAGGTAAGACAATGATGAGAGTGTTAAGAAAGGTAAGGCAATGATGAGAGTGTTAGGAAAGGTAAGGTAATGATGAGAGTGTTAGGAAAGGTAATGCAATGATGAGAGTGTTAGGAAAGGTAAGGCAATGATGAGAGTGTTAGGAAAGGTAAGGCAATGATGAGAGTGTTACGAAAGACAGGCAAACCTGAACATCACTGTCCACACACTCATAAATACACCAAGGTAGCTTGAGCTGTTCGACGCGTCTCAATTGTACCTGTAGCTGATGTTGACCATTACAGTAAAACAGTTGAAGCATATATCACTTTACCATTGTGTTTAAACAAAACAAGTTAGTGAACGGCCTTGATGTTGATATATGTTTGTTTACCCTCGCAGACGGCTATATAACGGCCAAGAGTACGTGCACATTTTATCAAAATATGTTATGACCCTAGGTTACGATAAAGTACGCTTATCCCAAAGTTGGCTTACCCCTTTGTACACATACAGCAAACTTGTAGTTAACTCCTTTAAAAACACATTGAAACAAAACTTGGATTTGGTTTTCATAAATAAGACATAGTGGTAAAGGAAAACTGCTCATTATTAGTAATTTCTCTTTTGTCACAATGTTTAAAGTTGTCTGCTAGAGATGCGTTAAACTCATCTGCATGTGGGAAAGGGTTACAAAGATGTAGCGCAATGCCATACGAAATTCGAACTTCATATTTTGTTTTAATTAACCCTCCCCGCAGACAACAAATCTGCAACGGACGACTTTGAAAGCTCTTAAACATAAATTAAAAATTCAATTGTAAATGAAAGTATAATAATTGATAGAATTGAAAGCGTTGGCAAAATGTTCCTCATGATTAAGTTAAACCCTTTCCCAACATGCAACCGCATTTACATCAGACGAATTTGGAAAACGTTGTCGCAAAAGGAGAAATTGCTCATAATGGTTGTCCTGTACTTTTGCCACAATGTTTTCAACTCTATAAGAGATTACTCTTGTATCTATTAATGTTGCCGATATGTTATCAAATTCGTCTGCTACACATTTGCTACATGTGGAAAAGGCTTAAGGAAAATATACTTTTCCTGTAACGTATGGGGATGAATAGTCATTGTTCGCCTGCAATGTAATATTAAGTCCTCTAGTTTGATTGAATTATTAACATATAAATCATTACATCCGTGATCGACGGGAAATGTCATAACCGTGCAGTGAACATTCTATCTGTGTTTTAATTCACACACAGATTCTACTTTTAATAATGTTTAATCAGGGGCAGTTGTGAAAATGCTGCATTATTGAATTTACGTTGTGGCTATGAGGTCATTGGAACACAATTGGTTCATATCCGATACTAACCCACGACCAAGGAAATAAATGCCTATAGTGTTGTTGGCCGACTTATGTACAAAATATGGTAACTACACTGTGATATATTGGTAGATACATGTTTGTGGGATTAAAACCATCCAGATATAGATCTATTGACATCGAACACTTTTCGTGACACAAACGACATTTGACTCCCGGCTGCATCCAATATTTGGACAAATAATGCGTGAAAAGAAGGAAATCTCACTCATATCATTTTGTTATGAGCATTTGCAAATGCTTCGAACTACTATTTTAACAAGCACCAAACGTATCGTCAAAATGCCCAGTTTGGATGTTTCAAACACTAGAACAGTCTTGGATGTCTAATTTTGCAATATAGAATTACGATGAGGGAAGAAACTATTAGAGTTCTAGATAATGAGGTACAGTGAAATCATGATGAGACATCCAAACTCTATGTTGTGGGTACTCGTCTCGCTAAGAATCGTCTCGCTAAGAATCGTCTCGCTAAGAATATACTATTGAGTAACCAACAATATAGGGTTCTAGAGGATAATAAGAGAGATAGTAAAGGGAAAAGATTAGTTTACTACATACCTAGGTCACTATGGGCCCTTTTGTCTTTGAATACAAGGCAATTAAATCAATTGATGACTATTACTGGTGATGAGATGATGATGCCATTATTGTAGGATGGACAGGAGAAGACATATGTAAGTGTACACCTATATTACACCTTTAATAGAAAAGTATTTTGAGACTCATACATCAGATGAATTATGAATTTATTTATTTGTATAATGTTTTACGCCGCTTCAACATTGTTTTCAGTTATATCATGGCGCGTCCTTTGTAGTAAGTTACTAGTACTTACTGGTCCATTTATCCTGACTCCAGCGAGTCATCAACAATTCTGAGCGCCAAGGAGGAAAGGCCATTATGGCCAATATTAAAGTATTCGGTATAAGCCTGTCGAACCTGCGACCTCCTGCAATAGAGGCGGACCACTACACCACTGATGCGGTAGATGAAATATGTAGTAGATCATTTTAATTGTTTAAACTGTGTAGATATATGTAGTTGATACGTTTATTTGTTTAAACTGTGAAGATATATGTAGTAGATCCATTTATTTGTTTAAACTGTGTAGATATATGTAGTTGATCCGTTTATTTGTTTAAACTGTGTAGCTATATATGTAGTAGATCCTTTTATTTCTTTAAACTGTGTCGATATATGTAGTAGATCCGTTTATTTGTTTAAATTGTGTACATATATGTAGTAGATCCGTTTATTTATTTAAACTGTGTAGATATATGTAGTAGATCCATTTATTTGAATAAACTGTGTAGATATATCATGAAGTAGATCCGTTTATTTGAATAAACTGTGGAGATATATCGTGAAGTAGATCCGTTTATTTGCTCAAATTTTAGCATTTTTTCTCATGGAAAAAAATATTAAAAAATAGAAATTTAGGGATTTAGGTGTAAAGGATGTCTCCAAATCAACGGTACGAAAAACAACACTCTGCGAAACGTGACTTAAAGTTTGTATTTCGAACATTTTACTATTTTCAACATACGCCAATTATGCAGCAGATGACTTTAAAATATCTAGGTAAAAAGGTGAAATATCTCTATATATGTAATGATGATCATTAAAAAGTGTTGTAAACTTTGTTGCAAAATGAGAAATTGCTCATTATGAGCACTTTCTTCTTTTGATCCGATGTTTTCAGAAGTCGCGCGTTCTATCCCCGGTCGGGTCATAGCAAAGACTTTAAAAATGGTAAAAATGGCTGCACTCCTTTGCGCCCAGGGTTGCGGGGATTACGACTGATTTGCTGGTGTCAGGACAAATGGTAATGGTAATTTACCCAGGAAACACCCTGATATAACTGACAAAATGTTGAAAGCGGAGAAAAACACCCAACATTCAATCAATCAATCAATCAATCAATGTAGCAATCGTTTGTAGAAAGCCAGCATGTTCGTGCGGTGTGATCTGGCCCTGCACTATTTACCGAGTAGCCAGAGAAGGTTTCAAGAAACTTCTGTAAGCAGTTACCATTATTCTTTACACGTGTACTTATACGTTAATGTTGGGTTTTTCTTGGGCACCACTTACACCTACATGTACATGTATATACTATAACTTTTATAACGGATCATAAACAAGTATCACCACACAAATCAAATGTTTGAAATAAAAACCTCAGGCAACACTAATTTTAGGGTTTAATACTTACTTCATAACGAAATATAGTGTTGTGAAATATTAATAAAAACACCCATAACCTCCCGTATGCTGACTGCGATATCGAGGTTAAGACTGATTGTTAGGATATATTACCTTGGTCATGTGACTTTCTTCTTGTGAATATAAGATCATATTCCAGTATCAGTCTACCACTCAGGATCATCAGTATTCGTCACATGTGACTTTCTTCTTGTGAATATGAGATCATATTTCAGTATTAGTCTACCACTTAGGTCGTCAGTGTTCGTCAAATGTGGCTTTCTTCTTGTGAATATGAGATAATATTCCAGTATCAGTCTACCATTCAGGATCATCAGTGTTCGTCACATATGACTTTCTTCTTGTGAATATGAGATCATATTTCAATATTAGTCCACCACTTAGGTCGTCAGTGTTCGTGTGACTTTCTTCTTGTGAATATGAGATCATATTCCAGTATCAGTCTACCACTCAGGATCATCAGTGTTCGTCACATATGACTTTCTTCTTGTGAATATGAGATCATATTTCAGTATCAGTTTACCACTCAGGATCGTCAGTGTTCGTCACATGTGACTTTCTTCTTGTGAATATGAGATCATATTCCAGTATCTGTCTACCACTCAGGATCATCAGTGTTCGACACATGTGACTTTCTTCTTGTGAATATGAGATCATATTCCAGTATCAGTTTACCACTCAGGATCGTCAGTGTTCGACACATGTGACTTTCTTCTTGTGAATATGAGATCATATTCCAGTATTAGTCCACCACTCAGGATCATCAGTGTTCGTCACATGTGACTTTCTTCTTGTGAATATAAGATCATATTCCAGTATCAGTCTACCACTCAGGATCGTCAGTATTCGTCACATGTGACTTTCTTCTTGTGCATATGAGATCATATTCCAGTATCAGTTTACCACTCAGGATCGTCAGTGTTCGTCACATATGACCTTCTTCTTGTGAATATGATATCATATTCCAGAATCAGTCTACCACTCACTGTCGTCAGTGTTCGTCACATGTGACTTTCTCCTCGTGAATATGAGATCATATTTCAGTATCAGTCTACCACTCAGGATCGTCAGTATTCGTCACATGTGACTTTCTTCTTGTGAATATGAGATCATATTACAGTATTAGTCTACCACTCAGGATCGTCAGTGTTCGTCACATGTGACTTTCTTCTTGTGAATATGAGATCATATTTCAGTATTAGTCCACCACTTAGGTCGTAAGTGTTCGTCACATGTGACTTTCTTCGTATGAATATGAGATCATATTTCAGTATTAGTCCACCACTTAGGTCGTAAGTGTTCGTCACATGTGACTTTCTTCGTGTGAATATGAGATCATATTTCATTATCAGTTTACCACTCAGGATCGTCAGTGTTCGTCACATGTGACTTTATTCTTGTGAATATGATGTCATATTTGAGTATTAGTCCACCACTCAGGATCATCAGTGTTCGTCACATGTGACTTTATTCTTGTGAATATGAGATCATATTTCAGTATAAGTCTACCACTCAGGATCGTCAGTGTTCGTCGCAGGCTAATCAAGGTCAACACATTCCGTCTCAGGGGGATAGAGATATAGAGTAAGATTCCTGAAACAGAAAATCCACAGGAGGCTCAAAGTGTCTGTCCGGGTTAGCCTGCCCGGCATGCCTAAGCTGATCCGGGTAGATACTTTACGCAAAGACCACACTGCTGGTTTTCTCGCATGATGGCTCAACATGTAATGTTATACGAAACCATCCGTGCAAGAAGGTACATAGTGGCATTTCTGTAGGTGTAGGCCTACATCACAATCCATCTGCTCAGTCTTATCATAAGCTGACAGAAGCTTCTAACGAGGTTTTGTAAGTAATATGTGAATAGTGGATATCTTGATAAGACTGTGCGGATGCTCTGGTTGTTGACCTGCTACTGCATTATTAAAAAAAGCCAACTTGTACCTTTTCCAATGAACGACTTACACCGATGGGCTAACAGTATATGAGCCGTCCCGCGAGAAAAAGCAACATTTGACCTCTGCGTAATGTATCGACCCAGATCAGCCAGACAGATCTGGACCGAAACATTCCGTCTCAGTGGGATAGAGGTATAGATTATAGATTCCTGAAACAGAAAATCCACAGGAGGCTAAAAGTGTCTATCCGGGTAAGCCTGCGCGGCATGCTTAAGCTGATCGGGGACGATACTTTACTCAGAGTCCACAATGTCGGCCCTTAATTTTTTTTCCACACAAATAGCGCGAGTACTGGTTATGTCTCTAGGAAGCAGATATCGAGCTTGAATAATATAAGCGTAAAGCCTGTTTCGCAATCGATGTTAAATGAGTAAGTTTAAACTAAAGCCAGAAAACAAATTAGTTGGTATAGAAAGCGTCTATATGATGAAAAGCCTACACAATATTTGACGTCAAGTTCACAAACAGGGAACAATTATATAAATGTATATACATGTACATCTATGTGTCGTATTACAGTCTGATCCCTGTTTCATTACGTTTATAATAATGTTCTATATGCTCAAATATAAACTGTGCGTTTAATATGTTAATGACGACGACCTAGAGTTTACAACATATAAATACTTATGTTGATCTTTTATAAAATATATAAAGAAAATCAACACATTTGGTAATATAAGGAAGGGTAAATAATGTTTTAAATATGACTCGTTTTCAAAAACTCCCTTTTCAATGGGAATAATTATATCCTAATATTTACTTCAGTGGATTAATTGTATGTTTTCATTACTTTGACCTTGTAGTCTATTGGTCTCCGATCGACATAATGCAACATTAATCAGGTAGCAACACTCTACGTGTATTTAATCCTTTCCCACATACAACAAATCTGCAGCAGACGACTTTGAAATCATTTGGAGGAAAATCTTTTTATTTAAGTGTAAAGTTTTTTAATATAGTTGAAAACATTGTGGCAAAATGAGAAAAGAGCAATTTCTTCGTTTTCCACAATGTTTTCTAATGTTGTCTTCTACAACGGCGTCAGAAAGCGTATATATGTGGGAAAGGGTTTTGCATGCAATGATGCTCGTTTCTGCGTAAATTAGACATGTCTATTCTAATGCTATATTCCAGGCTGTATAACTGGTGACTTCCATGATGCTATATTCCAGGCAGTAAAACTGGTGACTTCCATGATGCTATATTCCAGGCTGTATAACTGGTGACTTCCATGATGCTATATTACAGGCTGTATAACTGGTGACTTCCGTGATGTTATATTACAGGCTGTATAACTGGTGACTTCCATGATGCTATATTCTAGGCTGTATAACTGGTGACTTCCATGATGCTATATTACAGGCTGTATAACTGGTGACTTCCATGATGCTATCGGCGTGCAGAGTACTACTTGTTCTCGTCATTGTAAAATATGTTGAATGTAGTAAGTACGTCTTACATATGATCCGAGCCTGTCCGTGGGTAAAGTATGTTGAATGTAAGTATGTGTCACATATGATCCGAGCCCGTCCGTCGGTACAATATGTTGAATGTAGTCAGTACGTGGTACATATGATCCGAGCCCGTCCGTCGGTACAATATGTTGAATGTAGTAAGTACGTGGTACATATGATCCGACCGTGGTTACACTATGTTGAATGTAAGTACGTGTACTGTTACATATGATCCGACCGTGGTTACAATATGTTGAATGTAAGTACGTGTACTGTAACATATGATCCGACCGTGGTTACAATATGTTGAATGTAAGTACGTGTACTGTAACATATGATCCGACCGTGGTTACAATATGTTGAATGTAAGTACGTGTACTGTAACATATGATCCGACCGTGGTTACAATATGTTGAATGTAAGTACGTGTACTGTAACATATGATCCGACCGTGGTTACAATATGTTGAATGTAAGTACGTGTACTAATACATATGATCCGAGCCTATCCGTGGTTACAATATGTTAAATGTAAGTATGTGTACAGTTAC
The DNA here is from genome assembly GCA_031761405.1 of Serripes groenlandicus. Classification (NCBI taxonomy): domain Eukaryota; kingdom Metazoa; phylum Mollusca; class Bivalvia; order Cardiida; family Cardiidae; genus Serripes; species Serripes groenlandicus. The sequence continues at coordinate 74,873,832 of JASEVX010000006.1, forward strand.
ATATGATCCGAGCCTGTCCGTGGTTACAATATGTTAAATGTAAGTATGTGTACAGTTACATATGATCCGAGCCTGTCCGTGGTTACAATATGTTGAATGTAAGTACGTGTACTATTACATATGATCCGAGCCCGTACGTGGGTACAATATGTTGAATGTTAGTACGTATACTGTCACATATGATTCGAGCCCGTCTGTGGGTACAATAGGTTTAATGTAAGTACGTGTACTGTTACATATGATCCGAGCCCTTCTGTGGGTACAATATGGTGAATGTAAGTACGTGTACTGTTACATATGATCCGAGCCCGTCCGTGGGTACAATATGTTGAATGTTTGTACGTGTACTGTCCCATATGATCCGAGCCCGTCCGTGGGTACAATATGTGGAATGTAAGTACGTGTACTGTCCCATATGATCCGAGTCCGTCCTTGGGTACAATATGTGAAATGTTAGTACGTGTTACATATGATCCGAGCCCGTCCGTGGGTACAATATGGTGAATGTACTGTAAGTACGTGTTACATATGATCCGAGCCCATCCGTGGGTACAATATGTTGAATGTTAGTACGTGTACTGTTACATATGATCTGAGTCCGTCCGTGGGTACAATATGTGGAATGTTAGTACGTGTTACATATGATCCGAGCCCGTCTGTGGGTACAATATGGTGAATGTAAGTCCGTGTACTGTTTCATATGATCCGAGCCCGTCCGTGTGTACAATATGGTGAACGTTAGTACGTGTACTGTAACATATGATCCGAGCCCGTCCGTGTGTACAATATGGTGAATGTTAGTACGTGTACTGTCACATATGATCAAAGCCCGTCCGTGGGTATAATATGTTGAATGTTAGTACGTGTACTGTTACATATGATCCGAGCCCGTCCGTGTGTACAATATGGTGAATGTTAGTACGTGTACTGTCACATATGATCCGAGCCCGTCCGTGGGTATAATATGTTGAATGTTAGTACGTGTACTGTTACATATGATCCGAGCCCGTCCGTGGGTACAATATGTTGAATGTTAGTACGTGTACTGTTACATATGATCCGAGCCCGTCCGTTGGTACAATATGGTGAATCTTATTACCTGTACTATCACATATGATCCGAGCCCGTCCGCGGGTACAATATGTTGAATATAAGTACGTGTACTGTCCCATATGATCCGAGCCCGTTCGTTGGTACAATTTGTTGATGTTAGTACGTGCTACATATATGATCCGAGCCCGTCCGTTGGTACAAGGTGTTGAATGTTATTACGTGTACTGTCACCTATGATCCGAGCCCGTCCGCGGGTACAATATGTTGAATGTAAGTACGTGTACTATTACATATGATCCGAGCCCGTCCGTCGCTATAATATTTTGAATGTTAGTACGCGCACTGTTACACATGAGCCGAGCCCGTCCTTGGGTACAATATTTTAATGTAAGTACGTGTACTGTTACATATGATCTGAGCCCATCTGTGAGTATAATATGTTGAATGTAAGTACGTTTACTGTTACATATGATCCGATCCCGTCCGTTGGTACAATATGGTGAATGTTATTACCTGTACTGTCACATATGATCCGAGCACATCTGTGAGTATAATATGTTGAATGTTAGTACGTGTACTGTTACATATGATCCGAGCCCATCTGTGATTATAATATGTTGAATGTAAGTACGTGTACTGTTACATATGGTCCGAGCCCGTCCGTGGGTATAATATGTTGAATGTAAGTACGTGTACTGTTACATATGATCCCAGCCCATCCGTCGGTAAAATATGTTGAATGTAAGTACGTGTACTGTTACATATGATCCGAGCCTATCCGTGTGTACAATATGGTGAATGTTAGTACGTGTACTGTTAAATATGATCCGAGCCCGTTCGTGGGTACAATATGGTGAATGTAAGTACGTGTACTGTTAAATATGATCCGAGCCCGTCCGTGGGTATAATATGTTGAATGTTAGTACGTGTACTGTCCCATATGATCCGAGTCCGTCCGTGGGTACAATATGTGGAATATAAGTACGTGTTACATATGATCCGAGCCCGTCCGTGGGTACAATATGGTGAATGTTAGTACGTGTACGTGTTACATATGATCCGAGCCCGTCTGTGGGTACAATATGGTGAATGTAAGTCCTAGTACTGTTTCATATGATCCGAGCCCGTCCGTGTGTACAATATGGTGAATGTTAGTACGTGTACTGTCACATATGATCCGAGCCCGTCCGTGGGTACAATATGTTGAATGTAAGTACGTATACTGTTACATATGATCCGGGCCCGTCCGTGGGTATAATATGTTGAATGTAAGTACGTGTACTGTCACATATGATCCGAGCCCGTCCGTGGATACAATGTGTTGAATGTAAGTACGTGTACTGTTACATATGATCCGAGCCCGTCAGTGGATACAATGTGTTGAATGTAAGTACGTGTACTGTTACATATGATCCGAGCCCGTCCGTGGGTACAACAATTACAAGTGGGCATTTATTTACAGTGTAGTATCAGATCGGCCTGTACATTTGTTCCGTTTTATCAGAATTTACACATGTTAACAGAATCTTCTGATAACCATGTGTTAGTATGATGTACAATTTTATTTGTTTCTCTGAGTTTGTACAAGAACAAAATGATGAGGTATATACAAATTAGCATTGAAACTGGTGAAACAGAATGCCAGATATATATATACATAACAGAATATGGGACAACCCTCTTCAGTGTCAATTTTTACAAAAAATATTTTTTTCTTTGATATATCTAAAGATCTCTGAATTGACAAATGTTTAGCTCAACATAAATTTCCGCAATATTTTTTGTGTCTGAATTAATTTAGAATTAGATGTTTTAAATATTGGTAACTGAATTTTTATAGATATTTCTATTTTAAGAATTTCAACGTTCTTATTTCTATAAATCTCTAGTTTTAGGTGGTGTTTATAATAAGTACACGGAGAAAGGTGAACAGTTAAGATCTTGATCAGACACAAAAAGAACAATATGTACTTTTTTCCAAGGACGGGCTAATTTAATAAATCTCTTATTGTGTACATCTTCATGTAACGTTATCAACGTATATTTACTCTCCATTCTTTGTACAATATGTCATTATTTTATAATTTACCGTCTTCACGGTGTGATACATGATCCCCCTCATTTTCTTTGGAGTATTTTAAAGTTTAGAGGTAACTTTGTTCAATGATATTGTTCTACCTGTAAAACGCTTAGAAAGTGTGACAATTTGGGATCGAAAATAGTTGATTTACATGGAAACAAAGAAAAGGTTTAATTGCTGTATTTTGACCCATATAGATGAATAAAACGTCAAACCCATTAGACACAGGGAGACGTAAATCTGTATACCTATAATGTGTATAAAGTAAACGTATACATATATACGAGGGGTGATTCAAACATAATCAAACTTTTGCTAATAATTTAGGCAAGACAGTATGTTCCTTATAATCATAACAAATATTATTATCAAGATTACAAGATTACACCAAAACAATGTCACAGTAACCATCGTCATGTTTTGCTTATCTATGATTTTCATATTCACAGTTTGCTTAGAATTATAACTTCATGTAAAATAGACATAATAAGACATCATGCAAAAAGGCATAGACCAGATGTGCATATGAAATAAATTCAATTGACATGCATTGGTAACTATAACAGATATAATGAAAGACCTATATATTTTGGATTACCCATCGTATATTTATAAATTTACGAAAAAGGGTAAAACCCAACATTTTACAAAAAAGCCGTCCCGCGAGAAAACCAACATTGTGGACTCTGCGTAAAGCATCGACCCGGATCAGCCTAAGCATGCCGCGCAGACTAACCCGGACAGAAACTTTTCGCCACCTGTGGATTTTCTGTTTCAGGAATCATTACTTTATACCTCTATCCCCCTGAGACGGAATGTGTCGGCCCGGGTTAGCCTGCGCCGACTGCAGTGATCTTAATGTTGCTTTTCTCATGGAGCGGCTCAAATACTCTTCACAGTTTTCGAAATTCTATTCCGATTTCACCAGATGCTACATGATTTCTTATGAATTTTTCTGTCTCTTGTAATTTACATTCTTGTTGATTGTCCGGTATCATTTAAATTATCATTGACGTAGAACTAGTATGGATACACATCTAGCATTTTATCGAATATTACATCTAGGACTTAATTACATTTAGACGGACACTGAATGCTGTAGTACTTCAGTGCGGATGCACGGGCCCGCTTAAGCCTGCGCTGTCCACAGAATAATTAAAACTTTTCTTCTTACAGCTCGAACAATCTGTATTACATTATATTTTTGACAGGCCAACGACTGGTGTTCGGCGGTAAATCCATTACATCAAGTAGCGCTCATAAGGAGGAATGGAATGCAAACAAAGCAATAGATGGGAACGCCATACGAAATCCGGAAAAAGGTAGTTGCGCTGCAACAAAGATTGAAATGGAACCTTGGTATGAGCTAGATCTCAAGAAGAACTACAATATACACGCTATAAATGTGGTAGGACGTGGTGCAGATGGTGAAAAAGAGGGTGGATATGGACGTAAGTCATTGAAATCAGTACATAATATTTATGAAGCGAGTTCGCGTATTATTATCTACAAACAATGCAAACTCTGCACCCACACAGTATCAACGGAGTCTATGTATTATAGGCCTAGATGTACATTTTCAAAAAATTCTGGAAATATAGCCTCCATATTGTAAGCCAATGTAACTAAAATTGTACCGAATCAGAGAATATCATCTCCCCCCAAACAATCTGTCAAGGGTCTGTCTCGATCACACTCTAGCCGTAAAAGCAGCACTACATTATCTGTAATTAAGATATTCAATATTCAATGAAGTGGGAAACTACTTCATAGTCGTCAAACAACAATAACCCTGATCAGGGTGAAAGGTTGTTAGATCAATCCTACATTTTTAAAAATAACAGCTTACTTACAACAACCTTACAACTATTGGCTTTTGGGTAAATGGAGGTACACCCCAAATACCGAATTGGTTCCGCACTTCGTTGAATGCCACAAGTTTCGTTTAAGCTCACCAGAGTAAAAAGGGATCAGGATGAGCGGTTGTGATCACCATGTGTCCGTTGTACGTCGTAGTACAAATGGATCAGGATGAGCTGTTGTGATCACTATGTGTCCGTCGTACGTCGTAGTACAAATGGATCAGGATGAGCTGTTGTGATCACTATGTGTCCGCCGTACGTCGTAGTACAAAGGGATCAGGATGAGTTGTTGTGATCACTATGTGTCCGCCGTACGTCGTAGTACAAAGGGATCAGGATGAGCTGTTGTGATCATTATGTGTCCGCCGTACGTCGTAGTACAAAGGGATCAGGATGATCTATTGTGATCACCATGTGTCCGTCGTACGTCGTAGTACAAAGGGATCAGGATGAGTTGTTGTGATCACCATGTGTCCGTCGTACGTCATAGTACAAAGGGATCAGGATGAGCTGTTGTGATCACCATGTGTCCGTCGTACGTCGTAGTACAAAGGGATCAGGATGAGCTATTGTGATCACCATGTGTTAGTCGTACGTCGTAGTACAAAGGGATCAGGATGAGTTGTTGTGATCACCATGTGTTAGTCGTACGTCGTAGTACAAAGGGATCAGGATGAGTTGTTGTGATCACCATGTGTTAGTCGTACGTCGTAGTACACAGAGATCATGATAAGCTGTTGTGATCATTATGTGTCCGCCGTACGTCGTAGTACAAAGGGATCAGGATGAGCTATTGTGATCACCATGTGTTAGTCGTACGTCGTAGTACAAAGGGATCAGGATGAGTTGTTGTGATCACCATGTGTTAGTCGTACGTCGTAGTACAAAGGAATCAGGATGAGTTGTTGTGATCACCATGTGTTAGTCGTACGTCGTAGTACACAGAGATCATGATAAGCTGTTGTGATCATTATGTGTCCGCCGTACGTTGTAGTACAAAGGGATCAGGATGAGCTATTGTGATCACCATGTGTCCGTCGTACGTCGTAGTACAAAGGGATCAGGATGAGTTGTTGTGATCATCATGTGTTAGTCGTACGTCGTAGTACACAGAGATCATGATAAGCTGTTGTGATCATTATGTGTCCGCCGTACGTCGTAGTACAAAGGGATCAGGATGAGCTATTGTGATCACCATGTGTCCGTCGTACGTCGTAGTACAAAGGGATCAGGATGAGTTGTTGTGATCACCATGTGTCCGTCGTACGTCGTAGTACAAAGGGATCAGGATGAGTTGTTGTGATCACCATGTGTCCGTCGTACGTCGTAGTACAAAGGGATCATGATAAGCTGTTGTGATCATTATGTGTCCGCCGTACGTCGTAGTGCAACGTGTGAAGCCATCAAACGTATCTTTAAACACCGTCTTCTCCTATACCACTTGACCTACTTCAACCCTTTTCACAGGAATGATCCTTTTGGTGGAACCCTTTAAAACGTGTTTAAATTATATTTGCTGCGACATTAAGTATATAAGCTGCTGTGTGTATGCGCGTCTGTATATATTTATATATGTATGTATAAGAAAATATATCTATATGTAAACACGCATACTGATTTAATATTACTATTATTATCACACCAGAAAAGGGAAAATGCAAAAACATCGACATTCTTTACCTTTTAAACTGCAGGTCTTATCATATCATAGTTCAGCGCGTATGTCTACCATGTGACTTTTTCAAGATGTATTCAAGTCATTTAGATTGACTGTAATATATGCCTAGCAAGCAGCATCGAAAGAGAGTAAAATAACAACATTTATAAAACAAATCTCTTAAAGTATTTGTCTGAGTTCTATGGTGACATAAAACTGCCACCTGATAACCACCTGATAACCGATAATTTTCATGATAACTTTCGCGAAAACAATATATTATTTCACGTTATGAATTATCATGATAACTTTTAACTCATCATAAAGTCCAGAACAACGTAACGTAAACATCTACTTGATAACTGGATAATTGGACATCTTCATGAACACTTTCATGTTAATAGTGGGGCCCCCGCATTGGTTTTTTAAGTGTTTTGGGCTTTTTTTTGCGACACACAACTGTCGCCTGGGTAGCTGATACCTGGGGTTCACATACAATACTATGGAAGCTTTAATTGCCCTCCCCCTTCCTTGATCGTTTTGAGCAATTTCTGCTTTTATCACAGTGTTTTCAAAAGTCGTCTGCAGCAGATTTGTTGTATGTGGGGAAGGGTTGATAAACTGCAGCTTTTGCTGTTTTCGTCCGTTAACTGAAACGTTACATGTTCGCGCTAAAAACAATACGAAACTATGATATGTTATCAATAAAGAAAATGACGCATTGCATTAACTACTTCGAACCGAATGAAAGTGTTCACAAGATAACAATAATGAATTCGTTTAGTACAATAACTTATCGAATAAATCATTATTAATTAATGTTTTTTGTGATAACTTAACATAAAATGAATTATATTTGTTCACAATATTACTTATTTCTTATAAATTATCATTTTATCTAAGGGGACAATCAAAGCTTCCATATGTACCTATAAATGCATTTAGTATGATAAAACATGACACGATTTCGCAATGTTAATTACTGTTACTCAAAAACTTTCGCGTTTTTTATGAAAACGTTGATTTCAATAACACGATATGTCTGCAATATGTCCACTCGTTTAGTACTAATATAACTGAAATTAGTGTGCGATTGTAAGGAGGACAATTTAAGCTTCCATACAACATTATTCAAGCTTCCGTACAACATTATTTAAGCTTCCATACAACATTATTCAAACTTCCATACAACATTATTCAAGCTTCCATACAACATTATTCAAGCTTCCGTACAACATTATTAAAGCTTCCATACAACATTATTCAAACTTCCATACAACATTATTCAAGCTTCCATACAACATTATTCAAGCTTCCGTACAACATTATTAAAGCTTCCATACAACATTATTCAAACTTCCATACAACATTATTCAAACTTCCATACAACATTATTCAAACTTCCATACAACATTATTCAAACTTCCATACAACATTATTCAAGCTTCCGTACAACATTATTCAAACTTCCATACAACATTATTCAAACTTCCATACAACATTATTCAAGCTTCCATACAACATTATTCAAGCTTCCGTACAACATTATTAAAGCTTCCGTACAACATTATTCAAACTTCCATACAACATTATTCAAACTTCCATACAACATTATTCAAACTTCCATACAACATTATTCAAGCTTCCGTACAATATTATTCAAGCTTCCATGCAACATTATTCAAGCCATTTAAAGTTGTTGTGAAGCATAACAGCCTCTGTGGTGTAAAGGTAGAGCGTCCGCCTCGGGTGCCGGAGGTCATGGGTTCAATCCTATGTAGGGTCATACCAAAACCTTTAAAAATAGTAACAAGAGAAAGTTGATGCAACGCATCAATGTCGCCGGATATCCATAGTGCAGTTATGCATAACACTAACATTATAGTAGTTGAATAAACAGTTATCAACTGAGGGGCATATTGAAACATCAGGGGTGGGGTCAAGTGAAAATGTATCATAACTTGCATTGTTTTGTCAACGAAGTGAATGATAATTGAAGCCTTTCATTGTTTATGATCAATTCCATTCCAAAGTAGGTTAACCATACACACAACCAACTAATTATTGATCATAAACAGTAATGGAAATGAGTAATCTTGCCAATCATTAGTCATAGTATGTATACAGTGCTTACATTACGGAATAATTATAAGATTTGTAAATTCCACAATACACTTTTCAAGATGTTTGTCAGAATATTTGAATTTTATTATTTTTCAATAAAACCACAAAACAGACAATTTAGGATTTGCATGCAATAGCACGTCATTTTACCTTTCCTCTATTAAAGTCAACAGTGGACACCTTTGCAGCAATCTACTTTTAAAACAATGAGATAAGGGTTAAATCGCTGAAGACATGAGTTTTCTCAAAATGATATTAGCTTGGCATCCTAATTATATCATACTTTAACAAATGTTGAAATGTAGTCCAATATTTATAAATTAGACCACCCTCGAAATATAATATCAACTAAACAGTTAAATCTCATTGAAATCGTTGTATAATTTAAACTTAATTTCGAACATAAACTGAGCCCTACAACATGTTAATTTATTTTAATTCTTTCCTTCCTTTTTTTTTAATGAAAATAACAAACTACTCATGTTTTAAAATTATATTATGATGAGCGCCCTTGTGTCAATGATGCATAACACTATGTAGATCGGAAGCAATATGCCTTTGGGGAATTAAATGACACATTTAAAATTGTCAAGGACGAAATAATTTTGTACGAAAGACCCGATTCTTTCTTATTCGCGGAGGTGTCGTTCTTGAAACTCTCTTTATAGGCAGAGAGTGTTCGTTCAAAGTAATTTTTCTATTAAAACTAGTATTATCTCGGTTTGTTCTTTTCTTCATTTGTTTCGAACCAAATAAACATTTTAAATCACCTATGATTTACTATTTGTAAGTGAGTGTAAAGAGCGGCTCTCTGCAAAGGAGATTGATCTACGCAGTTGGTATTCGCGAGTATGTAAACAAAGTTAGACTGTGCGACGTAAAGGTTTGTAGTTATCGCCTTTTGATTACATGTAGTATATAGTGTAAAATAAAGTATACCAGTCTAGCTAATAGGGACTGTTTTGTCTTCGTAAATAAAACAGAAATGCGAGTCAAAATAAAGAAACTGAAAATACATAAAACATCGGAATATTTATTTCATTTAAATTACTTAGTGTTTTTAAACAAACACAATTGTAATATGTTCAAGACATCTAAATGTGTTTCTTTCTAATAATAATCCCCCCCTCCCATGTCATTTCCGAAAACCTATTAAAAATAGAAGTCGCGGGCTTCTGCCCGGCGACTAATAATGACTGCACTCCTTGTTGCTCAGGGTTGAGCGGTTATTATTACGACAGACTGGCTGGTGTCAACATAAATGGACCAGTAGTACTTGTAAATAACCAAGAAATGCCCGTGATATAATTGAAATATTGTTGAAAGCGGTGTAAAAAACAAACAATTAAAACAGTAATGCGTGACTGATAGACTGATACCAGAAACTGTATTAGATTGGTGGATTGCCAACCGTGAGTAACCCAACTGTTTCATTGAACACTGGGTATGTAAGCGGTTAATGGCTTTAACTTTTTCACAGCCGTGAGTAACCAAACTGTTTCATTGAACACTGGGTATGTAAGCGGTTAATGGCTTTAACTTTTTTACAGCCGTGAGTAACCAAACTGTTGCATTGAACACTGGGTATGTAAGCGGTTAATGGCTTTAACTTTTTCACAGCCGTGAGTAACCAAACTGTTTCATTGAACACTGGGTATGTAAGCGGTTAATGGCTTTAACTTTTTCACAGCCGTGAGTAACCAAACTGTTTCATTGAACACTGGGTATGTAAGCGGTTAATGGCTTTAACTTTTTCACAGCCGAATTTCACAAAATTGACTCGTCCATGTTAAAAACTGGACTGCTCCATTTTTTGTCCTACAGCAAATTTGGTTAGATTTTATGTCTAAGTGGCAAACAATGCAGATTTCAGGAGATATAGCTCGTTATGAACTGTCTCTCCTGGATCTGCATTGGTTAGAAAAGCTTTGAATTGCCTATGGCAGCAAATTGGTATTTAGGTAAATTATATTTTCAGACACTTTAGAGAAAATGGAAATCAAACTGGGTACCTCTAAATCAGACGAAACTGTCGAGACAACGGTTAATGGACAAGTTTACCTCTACAACTACACACTACCCGCCCCGAAACTTGCTCGTTATGTACACCTTACATTGCGTGGAATCAGACAATTCTTTATAATCTGCGAACTGTATGTGTATGCAGGTAATCAATTCACATGTATTAAACAATAAGGGAATACATAACAAAGACGATATAATTAAGAATGAGATTGAAGTTATACCGTTAGAAATGCAGCGTCCGAATTGCATAACATGTAACAGCTTTATTACAACTGTATTGAGCAATGCAGAGGGCAACATGGTCATGAGTATCCGGTATTAAACATTGTACAAAATTAATTTAGGTAAAACAAAAGAGTATTGGCTTACATTTATATTTTTAAACATTGTAGCCAGCGTATGAACACAATGAAATTATATGCAATTGTTTGTGTATTAATGAAAAATATAAATATTGTTTAAATAAAATTCGCATTTTCTTGCCTTACGAAAATATGAAATAAAGAGCAGGGCCAATCAGGTGTGAAATGTCAATGTTTCAATACAAGATAGCAAGAGGAGCACAAGCACTTCGCAATACTATTCACGAACTATCCTGTCTACCTGTTCTCGAGTGAAGGGGCCCAAACGATGCATGCGCGTGTTCGCGGCCTAATAGGTTTTTTTTAAAAAGAAATATGGGTGAAATCTAATACCTACTTTAAGAAAAACAAACCACATGTATGTATCTTATGATGAAATACCAGAAATAATTGTTAACAAATTCCTTTCCCCTTTTCTTCATTTTGATGAGAAAACGAAAAAAGATCTTCTCTTACCCGACGTGACTCGAAACTAACCTATGTTTATTCTTAAGATTTTGATGAGAAAACGAAAACAGATCTACTCTTACCCGACGTGACTGGAAACTAATCTATGTTTATTCTTAAGATTTTGATGAGAAAACGAAAACAGATCTACTCTTACCCGACGTGACTCGAAACTAATCTATGTTTATTGTTAAGATTTTGATGAGAAAACGAAAACAGATCTACTTTTACCCGACGTTATCTCCAAAATAATCTATGTTTATTCTTAAGATTTTGTAAGTAAACGAAAACAGATCTACTATTACCCGACGTGACCCCACAATAATCTATGTTTATTCTTAAGATTGTGCTGGAAAAACATATGGCAAGGATTGCTATGACAAGTGTGGGAAATGTGTGAATAGCGAATCTTGTGACAGCGATACTGGTAATTGTTCAGCGTGTTCGCCTGGATACCAATCCCCATTATGCCAAGGTAAATACATCATTATAAAATTAGAAACGATAGGAGCGCGATTGTGTCGTCATCCTAATCCGCATGCATACGGTTGTTGACGCATCTGCTGCAGACGACTTTGTAAAAACATTATTGCAAATGAAGAAATTGGTCATGGTCAGCAATTCTTACCTTTGTCACAATGTTTTGAACTCTATTTAATAATGATACTTTCATTGAGACGTTTTAAATATTTGTAATAATATTGAAAACTTCATACAACGTTTATTCTTCATATACATGCACTACCAATTTAGTGTATACATTTATGAATAGCATGTTTTACATTCTCCTTCGGTTAGGAATATCTTAGTGGTTAGCGTCGGGGATTTGGAACCGGGCGTCCCGGGATCGACCCCCTCGGTCGCTTTGCATCGGTCATGGTGGAGTGGCCTTGGGCGAGACACATTTCGTAAATAGTACTGGTTTGTTTACACAGGGAGCATGAACAAGAGAACTGTCGCAGTGATATATCTGAAATAATGTTGAAAACAGCGTAAAACTCCAATAAACAAAAAATAAACAACATAGTTCGACTCAATAACCCACTGTTGACTTTAGCCATACCACTGCTAAATTAGATGTTTCAAACGCCTTTTCAACCGTAATAATATTTTGTAATTTTCGCTACAACTTGATCAATTAATACGGAACTTGCCGCGACATTAAGGTTTCACTGGTTCAGGAATAGCAGAACATCGTTATTTCATTCACTGATGGATTTGTGAAAACTAATTGAATCATTATCAAGCATATTAGTGTAAACATATAAAAGGGGGTGGCTGATCAATCAGAGACAGAGTGTTATGCCAAGAAAACTCAAATGGTGCCAATTAAATTGACAATATCACCCATAGGTCTGTAAGACCAGCAACAAGACACATTTTGGTGGCACACTTATAAATCAAAGCTAATTTAAAGAATAAAATTGCAACTTCACGGTGTGTTAAGTGTAAAAACAATGATTATCTGCAACACCGGTAATGAATTAAGATGCACTGACCATCACTCCAAATCATTGTCTGACCCGTAGACCTTCTAATTAGGAGTTAAAAATGCTTGTTTGTGTCAAACGGAGAATATACTAATGATCAAACAGTTACATGTAGCACATGTGCATACTATACATTCAAAGATTGTAATCTGCAGTAGGAAAAGGAAGTTAGTTAATTTAAAGACTTTTTTGTCTTTCCATTACATTTATGTTATTGTAAGAAGTATCATGTACTTATTACTTAATAAATGAATTTAATTGAATTGAATTGAATTTAGACCATCTCAAATAGATTGTATCTTTACAAAGGTGATCTTTCTCGGTGTTATTTGGGTTTTACGCAATTTCAACATTATTTCAGTTATATTACGTTGAGGTCGGTGACAGTTCGCTTAAGTATGATATCTGGGTTAACAAACCAGTTACAGGCTAGGAAAAGTCTCCCCATCATGACCACCGCGAATGTGGATCGAACCCGAAAGTCCAGTTCCAAATCCCCGACGCTAACCACTTGGCCATGGCGGATTCCCTTCATTTTTTGACGAAGTTGAAAACATCTTACTTAAAGAAAAAACTGGCTTAGTCTGAGAATATCTTCAAAAGTCCCGTGTTGAAGATGTTTTAAGATTATAACGTAAAGGAAGAAGATTTAATTCTGTAGAATAAAAATTATCCTTTTTCTGAAAATAACTCTTTACCTGATATGCTGCTTTAAAATATCTTGAGAAAAGACACATAAAAAAGTTAAAGCATGATTTAAAGAAAAAAATATCTCTTGGTATTTTCTTTTTTTGTTCATCATGATCTCCTTTCTCTCAAAATACATTGGTTCGTTGCTTCAGAAGCATCAACAGGTGTCTATATCAGATGAACGCACACATCACACGGATCATCCTACTCATTAACGGGATAATATGTATTATTATTATACCTCAATTTCATTGTCCATATAAAACTCCGATTGACAAGCAGTTGCTATTTTTACTTTCAAGACAAATGTACCACCTGACCATTAGACAGTTTTTGTACTGTCTCACGGCGGTATGCAAATTGTTTACTGTCTCACGGCCGTATGCAAATTTGTTTACTGGCCGATAGGATGTTAATGAAACTTATTAAAACTAGACATGTAGAGCGCTCTATGTTGTACTTTTGTGCTATGAAACATTTTACAGATCATAAAATAATTATAATTTTATTATTTATATTTTATTGTTTATTATTTTATTATTTTTTAGTATGATAAAATATATAACAAATTGCTTTGAATTGGACAGTAATATTGTCATCCTTCAGAGAAATACTGTCACCCTCGCCTGCGGCTCGGGTGACAGTATTCTCCTCAGGCTGACAATATAACTGTCCAATTCAAAGCAATGTGTTATTTATATATTATACCTCAATTTCATTGTCCATATAAAACTCCTATTGACAAAAAGTTGCTATTTTTACTGTCAAGACAAATGTACCACGTGACCATGAGACAGTTTTTGTACTGACCAAGTGAAAACATGTTTAATTTGCCAATATCATTTAAACATGACCCAATATCATTTAAACATGACCTAAGCTTCGCTGCAGTAGCAAGGGCGTGTACATTCCGATGACTGGCTATTACAGGTCGTCACAGATTGACCTTTGCATATGCCAATCAAATTGTCTCCTACAAAGTCGTTAGTTATTAACAATGGAGATAATCCATATATATGAATGAGATAGAGAGGCGGTGATGGCTGAACGTTGGTTGTATCTTGCGATTACATAGGACAGAACAAATGAGTATCATGAATATTTGAAAGCATAGGGTCAATTTAAAACGACATTTTATGCGGTGTCGAAAGATACAATAGACGCGCAACGAATTGAGATCAGTATACTCCTTTATCTATATTACAAATCTAGTTAACGTATTGAGTGCATTGATACTTATTGAATAAAGTTCAAATGTTTTTGCAATATGGTGAGACTGAAATCCTGCTTCCAGAAAACGTTTTTGACATATTCTTTTATATTCAAGACCCTACATGTGATTTGCATGAATGCATGTTTATTTATTTTACGCCGTTGTCAACATTATTTCAGTTATATCACAAACACAGTTCACTTATTCATGATACCTCGGTAAACACAACAGTACTAGTCTAGGAAATGTACCATGACCGCCCGACTGGGGTAATAATTAAGTAAAAAATGATTCATGTTATGTTACAAACATATATGTTGAAGCCTTCTTACGCTAATGACACTAAAGTTTCAGGGTGTGAGTATAACATCGGACGGTGATTCTATGATGAAAAGAGACGAGCCACGTCTTATTGCTTCACCTGTCTAGTATCATTTGAGCCGTCCCGTGAGAAAAACCAACATTATGGCCTCTGCGTAATGTATCGACTCAGATCAGCCTGCGCAGACCGCGCAGACTGATCCGGGCCGAATCATTCCGCCCGTCTCAGGGGGGATATAGGTATAGAGTTATGATTCCTGTAACAGAAATTCCATTGGATGCGAAAAGTGTCTGTCATGATTGGCCCGCGCGGCATTCTTAGGCTGATCCGGGTCGATTATTTACGCTGAGTCCACTTTGTTGGTTTTATTCGCGGGACCAGTTAATGGCCAAATTCGGTTCAAGTTTAGAATCTTCTATAAATATGATCATTTACCACACCTTAATTATTTGTTATACAGAGTGTGAAGGCGGATATTATGGAGAAAGCTGTAGCAATACATGCGGTAAATGTGGGAACGACGAGAATTGTGATGTAAAGAATGGTACATGTACATCATGTTTAGCCGGATACACACCGCCTATGTGCCAAGGTAATATATACATGTCTAAAAGCAATCGAAACCATTTCGGGATATTTACGGAAATACCGTCAGAGATCGGGCATAATATGTTATCATTTTCGAACAGATTTTGCCAAAAAAATGAAAGGTCTTACACAATCCGCACCAATTAAGTGTACAATGAATGATGATTCAAAATGTTTGAGGATTAGCTTTGAACAATTCCATCCGACATCTAGGTACCGGCAAAGTAAGTTCGTTTCACAAATTAATATGGTTTAGTTACCAATTAATATAAGCCGGCTTTCAGACTTTGATAAAGCAATGATGTGGTTTGTTGGGATTATATGAGCCGTCCTGCGAGAAAACCAACATTATGGCCTCTGCGTAATGTATCGACCCAGATAAGCCTGCGCAGTCCGCGCAGACTGACCCGGGCAGACACATTTCGTCTTAGGGGGGATATAGGTATAGTGTAATGATTACTGAAACAGAAAATCTACAGGGGGCGAAAAATCCACAGTGTTGGTTTTCTCGCGGGACGGCTTATGTGTTATGTTGCGATTATATGCTCTTTTTCTTTGGTCAAAACCGATCTTGAATACCTTTCAGAATGTGATGATGGTTTCTTTGGGGATTCCTGTGTTTTTCGATGTCGCTGTGCTGCCGGTCCTTGTGATAAAACATCGGGGAAATGTCCAAAAGGGGGATGCACATCTGGCTACGAAGGAGAGAAATGTGACAAAAGTATGTAGTATTACCATTTCAAACACATAACAATAAGAACGACCTCCGGGAAAGCAACGATTTATGAATCAAAGTACTGAAAGTACTCAAGGTTATGAGGAGATGCAGAATTGCATATAGAAATATTTATCTAAAATATCCCCACGATGACAGACAAGGAATGATGCATCAGGCCAGAATGAAATATTTCCTGGATAATATATTCATATCAGTGTTGCGAAAATTTAATGAACCCAAATCCGAATATGTCATTTGTTCCACATGGTACTTTTTTAACGATCATATTACCCAATAGCTCTATGGAAATCCAATCATGAACATTCATGACAGTACAGTTTCTTCCCATTTATTGTCTAAACTAAACCAACTGATGCATTCAGAGTATGCAATCTATTAATGCAATATATTAATGTTTACAATGATAACAGTAAACTTAGAAGTATAATCTACCAAAACAGTTGTGTTTTGAATGATTTTCTGGTTGTTCATCTCAAGTATTATACTTTACTTTTAGTGGCTGTTAAACAAAATGGATTGCATGCTTCTATTTTGACAGAAAAAATGTGTATACAAATGAACAGATTAATATAACAAAGCCTAACCCAAAAGCAATGTAATAATATACAAAACCGTTTTGCATCTCCAAAACAGATTAATATTATTAACATTTATCGTAGAGAGTCACTGAAGGAAGATTGTTACTAAATAACCTTGGAATCGGACAAGCGGATTTAGAGGATAAGAATAAATATTGGGCATTTTACTCCCTTTCATATGTCGGTGTTTGCAGCGGTTTTTCATATGTCTATGAACATAATTAAGAAAAGGGCCGCCAAAAGAGCAGTACTGTGACTTTTTTTTTTGGTCCAGTGGATAAGGATGATATGTCATTTGAATCTAAATTACAATATGCCCTTTTCAGATGCCACCTGGTTTCTATGACTTTCAACCAAACCAATAAGACTTAAAAATACGTAGAGTTACTGAATAAACAGTTCTGCTAAATTACCTTGAAATCTGCAGACAAATAATTTCACTCTTTCTGATGTCGCAGTAAGTTCTACGTAGAATATCAATAAACAGTGCAACTTCTTCCTTTGCCGCAATATTTCCAAAAGTCGTCTGTTGCAGAGGTGTCACAAATGGTCTGTGTGTGTGTAAGGATTTATATCTCATTATTATTATTCTGAATATTTCAGAATTGCATAGAAAGCATTGTGACAAAAGGAGATGTTTCCTTTTGCCACAATGTTTCCAAAAGTTATTTGCTTCAAATGCATCTGCAAGTGGAAAACAAAGCTTTTCACTATATCACAAACAAATGTACTTTGTCAGAAGAAATATTATGTTGCTCAAATATTTCTGTTACTAGAGAGAACAAAGGGTAATTTGTTCAGGCGGTGTGTATAAACTTGAGTATATAACGGGTTGGGATGTAGTCATATCCTTATCCTGTATTACACTTAAATATGATATTTACACATTCAGAGACTTATGATTTTATTTGATTACCTATAATAAGTGGATTTATGTTACTTATTTGACCTTTGCTTATGTTTGCATTCGTCATTCATTCAGGCGTTTTTTGCACTATAGTTTTGGCGTACTGAATTTGGTAGAATGGTGTTCTCAGTCATTTACATCAGGTGACTTCAAAACTTCACCTGAAACTATGGTAGACTTGCTATTGCAATTCTACCAAACATGCTAAGCTGTAAACTCCGGTTAGAAGTATGTGCGTGCGGGCAGACCACATTGTAATAATCTGTGATAATTGGGGTAGTATGAATTCAGCGTAACGCGGTCGTTGCATTCACTAGTAACCCTTATCTTTATCGATTATTGTAAAATTAGGATGAAACTGCGAGCCTTATTTATAGTCAGGGTCCAATTCATCCACCAACATTACTTACCGCTATGTAATACTTCACTACTTAAAAAGTATGTTTCATCATTTTTTGTTTCCCTTATAAAATGCCAAATTATTTCGTTTCCGAACAAATATGGTGAGTCAGCAAGGTCACTATTTATGTCAGCTTAGTAATTTAAACGGACGACCAAATGGCGTACAGGGAATATCCTCATCGCACTGCACGCATGATATGTCCTGGTTGCAAATCCCCTGATGGTCGGTTTACGTGTGACGTAGCACATATGAGCCGTCCCGCGAGGAAACCAACATTATGGCCTCTGAATAATGTATCGACCCAGATCAGCCTATGCAGTCCGCACAGACTGATCTGTGCCGACGCATTCCTTCTCATGGGGATAGAGATATAGAGTAATGATTCCTGGAACAGCAAATCCATAGGAGGCGAAAAGTGTCTATCCGGGTAGGCTGATCCGGTTCGATACTTTACGCATGTTTTCTCGCGGGACGGCTCATATATTGTTAAAATAAACCAGCATGATCGTTGGCTTTTTTGTTCTAATGTATTTCTGATATATTACTATTTTACTTGTAATGATAAGTACCATGTATAAATGTGTTGAAATATTTATTCAGAGTGCGAACCGGGAACCCATGGAAAGAACTGTGTTCACCAATGTGGAAAATGTGCTGACAACCAACCTTGTCTCAGAACAACGGGACTTTGTGACAACGGTTGTTTCCCCGGATCTATTGGAGCGTACTGTAATATGAGTGAGTTATTTGAACTCGTTCGAAATAATGTATAGAATGTAAAATTGGAAACGGATCACATTAAAGTATAGATATATACTTTATATAGATCAATAGATCTCGACCAACAGTCTGTTCATAATCTACACTGTTTCGGAGGAAAAGCAATAACCTTTAAGTACACTGATAGCCGGAACATTGACGAGCATGCACGCAGATCGCTTATTAAAAACTCTAGTTTGACCGATAAACATATGTAAAGGTTACATACATTTCTTGCAATTGAAGGCAGACAGACAGACACGGGTCATTGTCTTAACAAAACATAATATTGATTCTTTTATATAAATTATAATTTTGAAATGAGCTCTTTTTATTCCACAAAACAGCATGCAAAGACGGATTTTACGGTGACCGATGTAACAAAACATGTGACGACCAGTGTGGGGAAAACGTAGTATGCAGGAAAACTGATGGTCTCTGCCCTCAGATATGTGAGTTAAATATCCTCGTTTTAATTGCACTGGTATGCGGCGACACAAACAGTATGTTGTATGTATTAATGATATACTCCAATCATAAATAAGCTTTGTTAAACTGTCACAGAGATTATTCGTGTGTTTTATTTATACGTCACTTTCTTGAAATGGCAACAGTTAACAGACAAATAATTTTAAAATACCACTGCATGATTACAATTATTCACACATTCCTAGCCATTTACCTGATACAGACAATGAAATATATAATAGGCTCACAAGCTAGCTCGATCTGCTGCTGCACTGTTTTCTTGATATGACAGGCTTGCTTTTCATAATAAACTCTAAAGTATAAATGCATTTCGAAGGTACATGCATCAATTTAGCATACATCTAGCGATCATTCTAACACTTCGATAACTCGAAGAAATGCATGGATCCACTTTTTTGAAAATAACGTGATGAAAGGCTCATTCGTCCCGCGTTGCTTTTCGTTTTATATAATTTATTATGCAAGAATACAATATGTTTACTGCCATTTTGAACGAAATTGGGCTGGGCCGAAACTTGTTTTTCACATGCTCTACTTTTCCTTTCAAACAAGGTCAAAATACTGAAAAATATCAAATTAAACATTTCCAGTGGGTCCTATACATTAAACTCAATATCTTATATTCGATGCATTCTGGTGAAGATATACAGACATTTAAACGCAAACAAATGTCTTTTAGAGACTATTGCAGCGTTTTCAGATCTTTTTGCGGCAGACGATTTTTAAAATGTTATAAGATGTACATGTTCCTTTTTCGCAATATCAACAAATCACGTTTTGTTCCAATTTCATTTCAGTGGGTACCAATGATTCGACAGAAAACGTTGCTTACATTCTGTTACCGATAATTGGGTGTTTACTGTTAGCGTCACTGTTTATCGTTATAAGTATCAAGGTAAAAAGGTGAGTTTATCCCTGCTACCATCAACATCATTTTCTTTAACCATTTCCCCCACATACAGTCGCATTCTGGCTTCCCTGCAGCAAACGACTTATGAAGACATTGTAGCAAAACGAGAAATAGCTCATATTGACCATTTTTACTTTTTGTCACAATGCTTTTCAATTATTTTCGATAGTTATAGTTTCATTTATAGATATTGTGCATACATATTTTTAAAGTCCTTTACTTCCGATTTGTCAAATGTGGGAGACGGGGGTTAAATCGCGGTTTATTTGTTATTAACATTTTGGTGAAAGGAGTTTTACTTGCAATTACATAATGGTGTTTTACGCCGCTTTCAGCGATTTTTCAGTAAAATCAGCTAGGTTAGTTACCAGTGCTACTAGTCCATTTAGCCTTAGTAAGTCGAATAGGTCGTAATTTTAACCCCTTAATCTTGAGCGTCAAGGAGGGCACGCCATTACTACATGTTTTAAAGACTTAGACATGACTCGGTCTGAGCGTCAAGGAGGGCAAGCCATTTATACATGTTTAAAGGTTTCGACATGAATCGGTCTGAGCGTCAAGGAGGGCAAGCCATTACTACATGTTTTAAAGGTTTTGACATGACTCGGTCTGAGCGTCAAGGAGGGCAAGCCATTACTACATGTTAAAAGGTTTTGATATGAATCGGTCTGAGCGTCAAGGAGGGCAAGCCATTACTACATGTTTAAAGGTTTTGACATGACTCGGTCTGAGCGTCAAGGAGGGCAAGCCATTACTACATGTTTAAAGGTTTTGACATGACTCGGTATGAGCGTCAAGGAGGGTAAGCTATTACTACATGTTTAAAGGCTTAGACATGACTCGGTCTGAAAGTCAAGGAGGGGAAGCCATTACTACATGTTTTAAAGGCTATGTCATGACTCGGACTGAGCGTCAAGGAGGGTAAGCCATTACTACATGTTTAAAGGCGTAGACATGACTCGGTCTGAGAGTCAAGGAGGGTAAGCTATTACTACATGTTTTAAAGGCTTTGTCATGACTCGGACTGAGCGTCAAGGAGGGTAAGCCATTACTACATGTTTAAAGGCTTAGACATGACTCGGACTGAGTGTTAAGGAGGGCAAGCCATTACTACATGTTTTAAAGGTTTTGACATGACTCGGTCTAGGCGTCAAGGAGGGCAAGCCATTACTACATGTTTTAAAGGTTTTGACATGACTCGGTCTGGGCGTCAAGGAGGGCAAGCCACTACTACATGTTTATAAGGCTTTGACATGACTCGGTCTGAGCGTGAAGGAGGGCAAGCCATTACTACATGTTTAAAGGTTTTGACATGACTCGGTCTGAGCGTCAAGGAGGGCAAGCCATTACTACATGTTTAAAGGTTTTGACATGACTCGGTCTGAGCGTTAAGGAGGGCAAGCTATTACTACATGTTTTAAAGGCTTTGACATGACTCGGTCTGGGCGTCAAGGAGGGCAAGCCACTACTACATGTTTATAAGGCTTTGACATGACTCGGTCTGAGCGTGAAGGAGGGCAAGCCATTACTACATGTTTTAAAGGTTTTGACATGACTCGGTCTGGGCGTCAAGGAGGGCAAGCCACTACTACATGTTTATAAGGCTTTGACATGACTCGGTCTGAGCGTGAAGGAGGGCAAGCCATTACTACATGTTTAAAGGTTTTGACATGACTCGGTCTGAGCGTCAAGGAGGGCGAGCCATTACTACATGTTTAAAGGTTTTGACATGACTCGGTCTGAGCGTTAAGGAGGGCAAGCTATTACTGCATGTTTTAAAGGCTTTGACATAACTCGGTCTGAGTGTCAAGAAGGGCATGCCATTACTACATGTTTTAAAGGCTTCGACATGACTCGGTCTGAGCGTCAAGGATGGCAAGCCATTACTACATGTTTTAAAGGCTTTGTCATGACTCGGACTGAGCGTCAAGGAGGGTAAGCCATTACTACATGTTTTAAAGTCTTTGACATGACTCGGTCTGATCGTCAAGGAGGGCAAGCCATTACTACATGTTTTAAAGGCTTTGTCATGACTCGGACTGAGCGTCAAGGAGGGTAAGCCATTACTACATGTTTAAAGGTTTTGACATGATTCGGTCTGAGCGTCAAGGAGAGCAAGCCATTACTACATGTTTTAAAGGCTTCGACATGACTCGGTCTGAGCGTCAGGGATGGCAAGCCATTACTACATGTTTTAAAGGCTTTGTCATGACTCGGACTGAGCGTCAAGGAGGGTAAGCCATTACTACATGTTTTAAAGGTTTTGACATGACTCGGTCTGATCGTCAAGGAGGGCAAGCCATTACTACATGTTTAAAGGTTTTGACATAACTCGGTCTGGGCGTCAAGGAGGGCAAGCCATTACTACATGGTTTAAAGGCTTCGACATGACTCGGTCGGGAATCAAACCCGCAGACGGTCAACCGGTGAACCATCGACACAGTGCACATCGTTGTTTTTATTAATTTTCAAATGCTTTCTTATGTTATAAATTGAAACACTGTTTCAAATATTATGCATGGAATGAACTTTAACATGAATTGAGCCGTCCCCCGGAAAAAACAAACATTATGGCCTCTGCGTAATGTATCGACCAAGATCAGCTTGCGCAGACCGCGCAGACTGAACAGGGCCGACAGATTCCGTCTCAGGTGGATAGAGATATAGAGTAATGATTTCTGAAACAAAACATCCACAGGAGGCGAAAAGTGTCTTTTCGGGTAATCCTGCACGGCATGCTTAGGCTGATCCGGGTCGATATTTTACGCAGGTTCCACAATGTTGGTTTTCTCATCGGACCGCTCAATTGTTTTATTGTACACATATGATCCGCGTCTTTTGCTTGCATCTAGGACTACATAATATTATGTAGACGGATAGTGAAGGCTTTATTGAGAATGTGCAGATGCATTTGTATGACTTTTCCTGTGACTGTGCAGATGCATTTGTATGCATTTTCAATAGTTTTGCCTATAGCTATTTGAAAAGTAGTATACTGTGTATTTTTCGTCTGTGGGACAGAGATAAATAAAACCGAAACGAGAGGGCCTCTATATCCCAAGGTACCTGACTGGGTTCGTTTATTTCCATCTTTTTACATTTTATAAGACGTCAGGCCCAAGAAGTGCCCCGGAGACCCGCACGTTCTGCCCCATCACTTGGGAATCATACCATCAGAACTTTCAGCGTCAACGACGAAAGAAAGTCATGCATTGCGAAAGGCAAGCCGACAGAAAGAGTTGCAGCTAACAACAACAGTGCACAGTCTGAGTATACAAGCCTGTCAACAGGTGATGGTTTGATATCATTCATATGCTCTCTTTATAAGTTTACGTAAGCTTTTCTTTATGAAAATGTAACCAGATTGTTTTGATGGGTTAAGCCCATATCTGCTATTTTTAGATTTCGTTTATGGCGGCAACCTTTGTTCACAAAAGCTCAGCTGTTTTCACAGTTTGTCATTTGCTGGACATTAGTCTGACAACATATTCAGAAGAGGTTGGCTTTTGATTGTTAACGTTTCTGGTTTAACATTCATTAACATAAAAACAACACGGGGAAAAATAGGGAAAATGTTAATGAAACATTTACAGTATAACAACGTTACTGTAGAGTAGACAACATTGCGGGCAATGGAAACAGTACTCTTCAAAATGCGTACATGTATAATGTATTTTGTTAGAAAATGTTCTTACTATTACAGATATAACACTCTCTCCTAACGTGGTATATGAAGAAATTGCAAACCTTTCCGAGGATGAAGACGACCATGACTATTATGGATGTGGCGTGAAAGAGTCAGACCTGAAGGTCTATCAGCTCTGGGATTTTATACACGAGAGGAGAAGGGAAAATGATCTAATGTTTCACAGAGAATTTGCTGTAAGTATAACCATTATCTGACTTAATTTGTCTTTTAAACTTCAGCTTCGAATGACATAGACCAATATCTGGGTCCATCTGTTATCCTGTTTTATAGCCATTATTCGATTTTATAATTAAAACGACGACTTAGTTAAAGGGACTGAATCCCATATGAGAAAAAAGCGAAAAAGAAAAAGACAATTGTTAAAAATTGCTATTACCTTGATGTTTTTGCATGTAAGGCATTGAGATTTACTGACTGATGTACTACAAATAGCATATGTGAAAACGAGGTAGCCACTATCTTGAAAGACTTATTTAGTATCACAAATACAACTTTTGAGCAAGATAAACTGGATAAAATTGTTGAAAAACTAACAGGCATTTATATTAACAGTGCTGAAAAGACATTTCCAGGAAAAAAATCATTTAACATTACCAACAACCCACAAAAACCATGGTTTGGCCCTGATTGTAAAAAGGCTAGAAAGTTGTACAGTAAATCCAGGAAAAAATATTGCAAATACCCCACATTAGAAAACAGAAATGTATATTATTCTAAGAGTAAAATATACAAAAAAACTATGAATAAATATAAAAACTACTATAATAAAATAAATGAAAACAAATTAAGATTACTAAATAGTAAAAACCCCAGAGACTATTGGAAATACCTTAACTCCATAAATGCTAAGGATAAAGGGGAAATGCCACCCCTTGAATCATTATACAAACATTTCAGGGAAGTAAATAATGATTTATCTCATGAACATGATGATCAATCTATATTAAGCCAAATTAATCTAAATGTGGATAATATGCTGAATTCTCCATTTACTCCAGAAGAAATATCCAAATGTATAAAAAACTTACAGAATAATAAAGCCCCAGGAATAGATGGAGTTATAAATGAATACATAAAATGCTCTCAAGAGAAGCTTTTACCTGTTTATGTGTCACTATTCAACATTATACTAAATCATGGGGCTTTCCCTTCACAATGGTCTTTAGGAACCATAATACCTATTTATAAAAACAAAGGGGATAGAACAAACCCTGAGTGTTATCGCCCCATCACACTACTAAGCTGTGTTAGTAAATTATTCACTTCTGTACTAAATACAAGACTAAGCACCTTTTTAGACAGAAATAATATGTTGTCAGAGAATCAAGCTGGATTCAGATCAGGTTACTCAACTACTGACCATGTATTTACAATTAACTCATTAATTGAACTTTTTAAATTTCATAAACAAAAATTATTTTGCTGCTTTATTGACTTTTCCAAAGCATTTGACTCTGTCTGGCGAATAGGATTATGGTCTAAGTTACTAGAAACTAACATAAATGGTAAATTCCTCCTATTAATTAGAAATATGTACAAAGATATAAAGTCTTGTATCTCATCTGAAAATGACATGTCTGACTTTTTCTCCTGTAACTGCGGGGTCCGCCAGGGCGAAAACTTATCGCCGATCCTCTTCTCCCTAGTCCTGAATGATCTTGAAGATTTTTTAAACAAACAGGGAAACGAAGGACTTAAGTTTGAAAACCCTGACTTGAACATCATTTTAAAAATACTTGTCTTACTCTATGCAGACGATACAGTTTTGATAGCTGATCAACCCCAAAAATTGCAATCATGTCTAAATAGTTTCGACAATTATTGTAAAACATGGAAATTACATATTAATTTAGAAAAAACAAAGGTAATGATTTTCGGGAGCAGGAGTAAATCTAGGCACACATTCCATATCAACAATAGCCAAATTGAAATTGTGAAATCATATAAATACCTTGGCACTTACTTCACCAACTCTGGAAATTTCCTAGTAAATAGAAAACATTTAGCAGAGCAAGCCAAGAAAGCTCTGTTTTATTTTTACAAAAGAATCAATAACCTAAACTTGCCACCTGACCTGATCTTTAAACTGTTTGACAATACTATATCTCCAATACTGCTGTATAATTCAGAGATCTGGGGTTATGAAGATAAAAAATTGCTAGAAAGAATACTTTGTACTTTTATTAAAAAGTATTTACATCTGAAAGCCAGTACACCTAATTACATGGTATATGCAGAAACCGGGAGATACCCACTAGAAATTAGTATTAAAACAAGAATGATAGGCTATTGGATCAGACTTATTACTGGAAAAGAAAGTAAAATAGCACACAAAATCTACAAAATTCTTCTTAACACACAAAACTTTAAATCAAAATGGATCACTGAAATTAAAAGCATTCTAACTGAAATAGGTCGACAGGATATTTGGCTAAACCAAAATACATATTTACATAATAACACAAAATCTTTGGTGAATAAAATCCTGATTGACCAATACCAACAACAATGGCATAGCAATCTTGAAATTTCTTCTAAGGGTAAAATCTATGGTATGTTCAAGGAAAATATAAATTTGGAACACTATTTTACACAAATTCCGAAAAAGGACTATTTAACCTTAGTAAAATTCAGAACATCAAATCATTACTTACCAATTGAAACAGGGAGATGGAATAATATACATGTTGAGGCAAGGAAATGTAAACTCTGCAACCTTAATGACACTGGTGATGAAATGCACTACCTGTTAATCTGCCCTTATTTTCACTGCCAACGCAAACTCAATTTAAAACCATATTACTATACCAAACCTAATGTGTTAAAATTTAAACAAATTATGAATGTAAGATCTGTGAAACAATTACACAAATTAAGTACATATATTTTACTAATCAGTAACTTTTTCAAAAACAATTGGCAAGCACCAAATGAAACTAGATAAAGTATTTATACACACAGTACTTTTGAATGGCATTCTGTTACATAAGCAGCAACAAATATGTTTATGAAATATCAATAAGCAATTATAACTTACTCATTTTCCTGTCAGTAACACAGCACTATCCAAATGTACACTTGACACTGGTAAATAACTAAACCGTTTTATCCTCACTATTATATATAGAATTAAAACTGAAAACGATTACTTAATGGCACTCTCTACAGATTATATCACATCACAACTTGCAAGTTAGCATTTAAATCCATTTCTAACACACTAAAATCAACACAATTCCTAAAACATCACATGACGGAACGGGTTTTACCCCTATTGTTTACACATATTAAGTTATGCATTATGTTTGACTTCCCAAAATGTTGCGATTGTAAAATAACCTTTCCCTAATTCTGTCATTAGAGACTTGTATTAGTATACAAAGAGAACATTGTGAAAATTGGTGCGATGGCTTATTATGCCTGATCGCATCACTGAACACAATGTTACTACTTTTCCTTAAAATAACAATCATTATTGTTTTTCCACATCTGAAAACACTTAGTAAAAGTTTAACAAAGTCCATATGAGGGAAATGTTACGCATTGTGTTTGTCTTACTCGGAATTCCATGTAAACTATAGTCTATTTCTACTATTGGACTCTCTCTTACTCCAATAAAACTAAAATCTACTAGACTATTCACAAAATAAAACTTTTGGCTCAGAAACTCGGAAACTCCATGCATCCATTTCCCTCTAACCTCCCCTAGAATATCTTTCTCCTCTCTCTCTCTCTCTCTCTCTCTCTCTCTCTCTCTCTCTCTCTCTCTCTCTCTCTCTCTCTCTCTCTCTCTCTCTCTCTCTCTCTCTCTCTCTCTCTCTCTCTCTCTCTCTCACACGTGACTTAATAATTGATATATTGTGAATTTGTAAATTTATATCTCTTGTATCTTGTATTTAGATTAGAGAAATAAAACGAGTATGTATGTATGTATGTATGTATGTATGTACAATATATGCACACTATTATTATTGCGGAGATTTTTCGTTATTTTGCATTGTATAAGCTACTGGGTTAGTAACCCAGTAAATCTAAAAAAAATATCGCTGTATATTTATCACGTGATCACTACAACCGAATTGACAATCTCCTTCGCAGAGTTGTCGTTCCTTACACTCACGCATACATGAATGTAATGAGTCGATAGTGTTTAAGAATGCCGAATTGAATCGACAAATTCAAATGAGCAAGAGGAAATTCCACGGTATTTTTAAAAGGGAAAACACGGAGCGGACGTTTTTTAACTGCTTATTTCCTATGAAATAATAAAACACAAGACTTGTACGGCCTTCTACAACATTCCGTTACATATATATCGACGTATTTTGGATGAATTAGAATAAGTATAAAATATAACGATTTTGGACCATTATGGTGTTTAGTCCCTTTAAAGTCATGTCAGTCTGACAGACCCTATTTCTTCTCGACGTTCTTTTGTAATTTTGAAATTTTCAAAATGATCAGAAAACATGAATACTGCGTTCGACTGCAGAGATAATTATATTGGTGTAATTCTTATTTATGTTTGTTATTTTATTTTGACAGCAATTTCCTACAGGCTTGCGCCATCCACATGAAACTGCTTTACGTAAGGAAAACAAACCAAAGAACCGATACAAAGGGATGTATGCGTGTACGTATGATCAATCAGGGTTTAATTCACATTTACCTAATACAGTAGACGCTCGAGATCTTCGACCTGCTAGAGAGTGTTTTAGGGTAACAACTAAGCTCATTTAGTATCATCTGAGTGTGTTACATAAAACGTATTGGGTTGGTTGATTGGTTAGTGTTACCCTAACAACAAGTCGTTCAGTCTGTTGGTGTCACTGAACGCCCGTTAGGATGATAACATTGAAACACAATCTCATTGAAATCAGACCAAAATACTTCACTGTTCGTTTATTGGAGCTGACGTGACCGCATAACATGTCGTCTCTAATTTGCCCCATACATTAAAATATTCATATCAATTGGAACAATCGGCAATCACCGTTTCTCTATAACGTGTATTTATAAGAGTTTTCTACCTTGCGATTGTGCAGGCGACTATTTGATTGGCTGACGCAAAGGTCAATCTGAGACGACCTGTAACGGGCGGTCATCAGATCTAAACGAGCGTGTATTACTGAAGAAGAACATAAACGGTCTGGTTTTAATGAGAAAAAATTGTTAAATATACTCATTGTAAATCTGAATACATCCCATTTTTGGGATGAAATTTACCTAATTAGAATCGAAAATACACACAAACAAAACAGCATTAAAAAAACCCAGGCAAATCAAGTATTTTTCGAATGAAACTTAGTATCAGGACACCAAATCATCAGAATAATGACATGTTTATGTCGTAAACAACTGTGAAGACACAGTTGATCAATGTATACTTTCTTAAAGCAACGTTATGTCATTTTAGGTTTATTACAATGAGCTGAACTATGCATATCATCTTTCATTTAATTATACTTTACAATAGAGAAATACAAGAAGAAAAAGATAACAACAGCTATACTGATAATTTCCCTTGTTTTGAGGGAATGAGTTTAATCAAGACTAATTCAAAAGACTATTCGACTGTTAAGTTAATACAAGTGTACCCCAAACAAACATTAACACTTTCCCGCTTTAACAACATTATGAAAGGGGGAGAAACTTCTCATGACGAGCATTTGGTTTATTTGTCACATTGTTTTCAATTTTACTCAATAATGATGTTTTGATTTAAAGGGATTTGCGCATTTTTGTCGAGATGTGCTGCAGATTTGTTGTATATAGGAAATGGTTAACGAAATAATTTGGTGTTCATTTCGTCGCTCAACAAACTGTGCAATTTCTAAATATCATGTTTTGGGTCTCGTTCTGTGCCGCGTCTAGCGATGTTGGGGCCTTCTTGAAATTTCGTTTGCGTTCAGACAAAGATGAAATTTCTGGGGAATATCCTAAATGGTTGTCCCTTGGGTGTGTAACTACTTTATCACTGATTTTGTCGCAGTTACGTAGGTTTAATATGACCCCCTCCTCTCCACACACACACACACACACACACACACACACACACACACACACACACACAATAGCGAGACGCGGATATTTCCATTTGTGAAAATATTGAAGCGGATATTTCACGCGAATAAATTAATTTTGATCATTAACCAAAACAAATATATATATAACTATATCGATAGAAATAAAGTAATTTATTCTATCATTCGGCTTAACCATTTGTTTTGTCGTTTAGATGATCATACAAGGGTACCACTGGAGACAGAGCAAGGGGAGTCTAACTACATAAATGCTTGTTACATCAATGTAAGTTTGTCGTATACGTAGACTGTTTACCCTGCATTTTGAGGGATATTCTAGGGAGTTAAGATCCTCTATGTTTAACCCATCACTTCACACAGTCGACATTTGACACCTGCCATTGAAAATGACTTATGAAAACATTGCAATGAAAGGTAAAATTACTCAAAACGAGGAATTTCACACTTTATTGCAATATTTTCAACTATTTATCAATGTAAATCTTGATATATTGTAAACTAGATAGTTGAAATTGTTCGTCTGATGATTGTAAAGCAGACGATATTCGAAAAGTCCTGTGAAATGATACATTAACCCTTTCCCAAATACAACAATTCTGCAGCAGACGATTTTGAAATTATCAAGTCCAAAATACAGAAACACTCAATAAATGATATTATCATTATTGAATAGAGTTGAAAATACAGAAACTCTCAATAAATGATATTATCATTATTGAATAGAGTTGAAAATACAGAAACTCTCAATAAATGATATTATCATTATTGAATAGAGTTGAAAACATTGTTGCAAATGGAGAAATTGCTCGTTTTGAGCAATTTCTCCTTTTGTCACAATGATTTCAAAAGTCGTCTGCTGCAGATGCGTCAGAAAGCGTCTTATAGGTGGGAACTGGTTAAGGCACGGTTGTGACCTCCGTTACCAGTAGTAATAACGTTATAAATGTAACTTGGACAGTTAAGTCATCTCTGTTACCTGCAGTAAGCAATAGTCTGTACAAAGCTATGGAAATGAATCGAGCAACAAATGAAAGAATGCCGTGTTGTCTGATTGCTGTATTCCCTTTTCGCAATACAGCCATTTTTTGTCTACAGGTTTCTTTGAAAACTGGTATGAAACGGATGGAGACTTTGCTAACATTGAGTTTGAATCGTCATTTCAGACTAACGGTCTTTTATTATTTGGTGTAGAGCAGTAGACGTTTATTTATTTCGCGGTAGCACATTTCAGGAATGTTCAGAACATACCGGTAGCTATTTGAGATATATGTAATGTTTATATTATTCTTCTTTTTTCTATCATCTTGTCAAAATAATTTCATTTATATGTTTAAATTTAAAATAATTTTTGTTTTTGATTAATCTCAGAACGTTGGAAATATAGAAAATTAATGGATATTATTTTATCATTATTATAAGCAATATGTAATACTACCTTTATCTTACAGGGATATGGTCAGATAAAAAAGTTCATCGCTTCTCAAGGTACGATTCATATACTAATGGTACATAAATACCTTAGAATTCAGTCTTTTACGTGATATGTCATTTTCCTGTTTAAAAAATACGACAAAAACAGAATTCGTAACAGAAAGCGATTTTAATCTTGATACAAAGCAGACACAGTTCATAAGGGCAAGTTTTCATTTTTTTCTACAATACCTGCAATAATAAATTGAACCAGATATTTCACAAGGAGTGTGTAATGCTGATCCTAATGTATAGTGATTAAGACAGGTAGCTACCTAAACGAGAAGGAACTATGTATTATAATACAATCCTTTCTAACTGGAAACTGACCTTCGTATCTGCGAATGTTGATTAAGCGTATACCAGGGTCAGACATGTCCTAATGTTATCAATAGGAAGACAGTGGTGCAGAGGTAGAGCGTCGGTCTCTCGTACCAAAGGTCCCGGGTTCCAGTACTGGAAGTCTCCAGGAACAAGACATCGAGCGTAATTAATATAGGATTAGGGACTGTTAAGGTATAATATTGCATCCATGTACGTGTATTTGATCAACATATTCATGTATAACTTATTCTTCCCCACAAACAGACGCTTTCTGACTCCTCTGTATCGGTCAACTTTTGACAACATATTGGTTTAAGGAGAAATTATTCATAATGTGACATTATTTCTCTGGCCACAATGTTAACACATGTTTTCCATAATTGGTCCTTTTATTTTCTAGAGATGATCCATATACTAGACTAAATGATTTCAAAAGCTGCCATAGAAAATAATGTGTTTTGCTTGAAAATTTGTGTTACATTGCTTCAAGAGTTTATGTCATTATTTATATCTAGAGTTTCTCTACATGTGTACAGTGAACAGTCTTGACATGCAACACTACCACTTAACAGTAAGCGCAGCTGTTCATATGGGGTTAATATGGTACCCCCATGTCAAGTTTATTGGAAAAGCACATCGATTTTTTTTTAAATTATACTCTGTTATCTAAAGGTCCTACGAACGTGATGAGAGACGATTTTTGGCACATGATTTGGCAACAAAAGTCGCACCAAATAGTAATGCTGAACAACCTCATTGAAATGGGAAAAGTGAGTATTTCACCTTTATAATCTATATTTTGTTCACGGGAAGTATTGCCTGACCATATTCACCAGAACCTGGCCTTAAAGCAAAACGTTATATTATTGTGGCGTACATGTACATGACTTTTTATCAAATTGGAATGAGCGTCATTTTTGCCGCGATGTGTTTTATTCCCTGAAACAAATCGCTTGTACGTATTTGATGAAAACACTTGCAAGTTAACATAACAAACACAGTTCGACAAGGTTCGGGATCAAGTTTTATGTATTGAATTATGTCAATAGAGAAAAATGAAATCGTCGATTGTTAAACTTACACAATCCTGATCTAGTCAGTGTACTTAACCAAGCAGAAATAATAATTAACTACGAGATGGCGAACAGGAAACATTATGATCAAACTGCATGAAGGCGAGTCGCATTTAATACTTTTCTACGGGATCTTTTTTCATCGATTACCAGAAATAACATTTAACGAGAGTCTGATTGAAAACAAATGTTGTTAGGGGAAAAAGTTGTAAAATCTGGAAAAATATTAGTATAATTTAAGTATATATATTTGAAAACATTATCGGAAAATGAGCGATTCTATTTACAACAACAACACTTACAGTCTACTGCTGCAGCCGTTATTGTATTTACGTGTGTTAAAATAATATAATAAAGAACACTAGATATTGACTGGGTATTTGTTAATTAACGAGGTTTCCAATGTAGTTGAAGTCAAACTCACCTACGTTACCGAATATCTTTAGTTACATTTGACAAATTGTATCAACACTTGTTATGTTGAAAGAGTTTATGGAAACCTTTCATGGGATTGCGTTTGGGGATCCTAGGGCCAAAGTCAAGGTAGCTGTTACTAAAAATAGAATAACGAGAACTCCAGACGTTACCGAATTTCTTTAGTTACGGTTGACATATTGTAACCAAACTTGGAATGTAGTAAGAGTTTATGGAGACCTTTCATGAGATTACATTTGGTCAAGGTCACTGTTACTTAAAATAGAAAATCAAGAACTCGCTTACGTTACCGAATATCTTTAGTTACAGTTGACACATTGTAACCAAACATTGTATGTGAAAAGTGTTTATAAAGATCTTTCATGGAGCCCCTAGGGTCAAGGTCGCTATTACTTAAAAGAGAATAGCAGTTGGAACTGAATATCTTTATTTAAAGTTGACATATTTTAAGTAAACTTGGTATGCAGAAAATAGTTCATGGAGACCTTTCATGGAATTGTGTTTATGATCAATGGCAAGGTCAATGTCGCTGTTTACTAAAAATAGAAAGACGGTTGAAACTTAATATTTTTAGTTACGGTTGACATATTGTAACCAAACTTGGTATGAAGAAAGTGTTTATGGAAAACTTTCATCGGACTACAGTTGGTGCCCCTAGGGTAAATGCCAAGGTCACTGTTGCTAAAAATAATAAAACGGTTGAAACTGAATATCTTTATTTACGGTTGACATATTGTAGCCATAAGTATATTAAGACCTTTCATAGGATTGCGTTTGGGGCCCCTAGGGTCAAGGTCAAGGTTGCTGTTACTTAGAATAGAAAGACAGTTGAAACTCAATTCTTTAGTTACAGTATACATTTATTATAAATAAACATAGTATGTAACTGTTCCTGAAATATAAAATCTACATTTGGCATGCTCTTTCACACACATTCAACAAATAAACTTTATTATAATTCTCAAAACACAGGCTGGAGTTCTTCTGTCAATCATTGAAGACCTGGTTTTCGTCGCATTGTGTTAATACTTCAAAACTTGTAATAACTTGTTTGTGAAATACTACAGACCTTACTTTCAATTATTCATCTTTTGAATGTCATTTATTAGGGACGGCAGGCAGTGGTTTAGTGAATTACTCATACCACGATATTCACAGGCCTGTACTTTCTAAATTTTATGTCTTCATCGATAACCGTAATATGACCAATGTGCAGTAATAGTCCAACAGAACAGATAGGCACAATCAATTGTATATGGTATTATTTCAGGGCCCAGCTTAAACTAATATTAGAATGAAAAATAAAAGCGCAAGATTATACCTACGCTTACCAATATGATTAAATATTGACATTCATAAACTAACGTTATTGTGCTAACATTTCGGGTAGACAAGCAAGAATGTTATTATCTGTCTGAAAAATAATGACAACTTAATGAAATGAAAACTACTGAGTTAATGAAATATTATTCTTTGGGAAAAAAGTAAAATGTCAAAATCGCCAAAAAATGTCCGAAGGCCCAACATTTCACTAAAATGCAATGGGCTCAATCAGACCTCCTTTTTTTGTTATCAGAGGCCTTATCATAAGCTAAATAACATATTTGCGGACAGTTACATCTTTTGTGAGACATGCATTTGCACAGACTCGCATGAGTGTTTCCTGTCTGCCCACTTTCTTGTTCTTTATTTGTTTGTTTGCTAGTTTATATTTACCTTCGCCGGGCATAATTAACTATTTGGCGAGCAGACAAAGTTAAATACAAGGGGAGTCCAGGTGCGATACCATAACTCATTTGTTCTTTTACGTGCCCGGTGTATAGCACCGCTACACGCGAGGTAATTTTTTCTGGAATGGACAAGTACTTTACCTCTAGTTGAGTGGGAGACGCTTAAAAGCACCCCTTAAATTTCCAGAACCTGGACCGGGAATTGAACCCCAGACCTCTGGATTGACAGTCCAG
This sequence comes from Serripes groenlandicus, assembly GCA_031761405.1. Lineage (NCBI taxonomy): Eukaryota > Metazoa > Mollusca > Bivalvia > Cardiida > Cardiidae > Serripes > Serripes groenlandicus. The sequence continues at coordinate 74,909,549 of JASEVX010000006.1, forward strand.
TGTGTTTACCACCGGACTACCCCGTCACTTGTTCTTTACACAGGAGAAGAGCCTTATATACTGGCCGACAGATGGTGAGGTCAAATACAGTGGTATCACGGTCAGTATGCTGTCAGAAGTGGATTTCGGTGATTATGTTGTACGAAAACTCAATGTTCGACAGGTAAAACTGATACAGAAACATTTGTGCCGCGTCTAACGACGTCGGGTCTTAATGCATATGTGAACAGTATTGACTCGGATGAGCTGAGCCAAATTGCCACCAGACACGGCTCATATGTTTAAAAACGTTCTTGTTTCATGCAAAAAGTTTAAATTTTACACGTTACTTAACTCCGGCGACTTTCTACTTTGACGTTGGCATACCCCGCCTGGTAATATAATTGTACATAATTTTATCATAAACTTTTGTTAGTGTATTCTCTAAAAGGACATACTTTTGATCAATGGGTGGATTGTGACAAATTGTATCAGACGAGCGAAGCAAACATGATAAAGCCTACAGTAGCTTCCACCATCCCGTATTATAGACCAAGACGCTACGGAATAAAAACTACTAAACCTTGGTCATCCCTATCCAACATCCGTGGAGAACTTTAATGAAGTATTGGTTATCCCTGTCCAACATCCGTGGAGAAGTATTAGTCATCCCTGTCCAACATCCGTAGTGAACTTTAATGAAGTATTGGTCATCCCTAGCCAACATCCGTGGTGAACTTTAATGAAGTATTGGTCACCCCTATCCAACATCCATGGTGAACATTAATGAAGTATTGGTCATCCCTGTCCAACATCCGTGGAGAAGTATTAGTCATCCCTGTCCAACATCCGTAGTGAACTTTAATGAAGTATTGGTCATCCCTGTCCAACATCCGTGGTGAACTTTAATGAAGTATTGGTCAGCCCTATCCAACATCCGTGGTTAAGTACTGGTCATCCCTGTCCAACATCGATGGTGAACTTTAATGAAGTATTGGTCATCCCTGTCTAACATCTGTGGATAAGTATTGGTCAGCCCTGTCCAACATCCATGATGAACTTTAATGAAGTATTTGGTCATCCCTATCCAACATCCGTTGAGAACCTTAATGAAGTATTGGTCATCCTTTTCCAGCATCCGTGGATAACTTTAATGAAGTAGTTGTCATCCCTGTCCAACATCCGTGGCGAACTTTAATGAAGTATTGGTCATCCCTATCCAACACCAGTGGATAACTTTAATGAAGTATTGGTCATCCCTATCCAACATCCGTTGTGAACTTTAATGACGTATTGGTCAACCCTATCCAACATCCGTTGTGAACTTAAATGAAATATTGGTCATCCCTATCCAACATCCATAGAGAAGTATTGGTCGTCCTTGTCCATCCGTGATCATCCTGTTCTAGTCATCTCAATTCACGGACGTGTTTAGCATGTTTAAAACTACCGTAGCACAACTATGGTTTATTTAAGTTCGAGGTTATCTGTACTAGAACGGTAGTGTACCTATGTACTACTATAATAATCACTTGAGATAAAAGGAGGACATCCGTAGTTATCCCTTATCTTGCATGGAGGTTATCCGTCCTTATACCTAGAGATTCAGAGAGAGTATACCCGTCGTTATCGCTAATGTAACAGAGAGAATACCCGTCTGTATCCCTAGAGTTACAGAGAGGGCATCCGTCTTTATCCCTAGATGTATCCCTAATGTTACAGAGAGGGTATCCGTCTATATCATTTATGATATTGTGGGGATATCCGTCATTTTCCCTAATGATAAAGAAAGGGTATCCGACGTTATCAATAATGTTATGGTGAGAGTATCTGTCAGTTATCCGAATGGTACAGAGAGGGTATCCGTCGACATCCCAAATGATAGAGAGGGTATCCGTCGTTATCCCAAATGATACAGATAGGGTATCGGACGTTATCAATAACGTTATAGTGAGGGTATCCGTCGTTATCCCTAATGTTACGGAGAGGGTATCCGTCGTTATCCCTAATGATACAGAGAGTGTATCCGTCGTTATCACTTATGTTAGAGAGAGGGTATCCGTCTTTATCCCATAGAGTTACCGAGCGTGTATCCGTCGTTATCCCTAATGTTAAAGAGAGGTTATCCGTCTGTATCCATAATGCTGCATATAGGGTATCCGTTGTCATCCCTAATGTTACAGAGAGGTTATCCGTCTGTAACCCTAATGTTACAGAGAGGTTTTCCGACGTTTTCAATAATTTTATAGTGAGGGCATCCGTCGTTATCCCTTATGTTACAAAGAGGGTATCCGTCGTTATCCTTTATGATACAGATAAGGTATCATTGATTATCATTAATATAACAGGGAAAAGGGAGGGTATCCGTTGTTATCCAAAGAGATACAGGCAGGGTATCCTTATATATATCTTGAGTTACAAAAATGTTATCCGTAGTTATCCCTAGAGATACAGAGAGGGTATCCGTGGTTATCATTAGAGTTACAATGGGTATCTATAGTTATCCCTTACATTACAGGGAGATTCTGATAGGGTATCAGAAGGTATCTCATATATTAAAGGGAAGTATCCGAAGTTATCTCTAATGTTACAGGTCTGGTATCCGTGGTTATCTTTAATGTAAAAGGGGATATCCATAGTAATACCCTATGTTACAGGGTGGGTATCCCTAGAATTACAGGGATGTATCCTTGGTTATCCCTATCATTATATGGATATGCGACAGGAGTATTTGAACCAAGAAAAGTGTTCATTACGGTATATTACAAATTAACCAAATTTCCAACAAGAGACGTTTTGAAAATGAAGTAAACCAAATCTCATATTCTTGAGTCCACGGTCATTTATTGATCACACCCCTTCTCTTTTGAGGTATAGTCTATTAGGATTTGTTGATGGAGTATCGACCATAGATTTCTGTTTATTGTTTAGCCTAACACATTTTCATATGCTGCAAACTGCATTTATGCTAATATAGTCATGTCATCGTTTTAGACAACCAAACATCCACGTTTGGTAACACAATACCATTATAAAAAGTGGCCAGTCAAGAACGTACCTGACAATACATGGTCGTTTGTTAACTTCTGGAGAACAGTCGCTAAAGACAGGGACACAATGACAGACTCAGGGTCCATCGTTGTTCACTGCAGGTATATGATTACAACATCTGTTTAATGTAGCATTGTTCTAGTGAACAAACAAAGACCTCGTCTCAGGAAAACCGATCTACGGGAATCGAGATTGACCTGCACATCTGTGTAGTTTAGGCCCTGTCTGTCAACTCGTCGAACAAGCTTGAAGCATTTGACGAACAGCTTTGATGACACACTTTTAAAGTACCTGTATGTAGTTTGATCGGAAGTGTCGTTCAACTTAAAAACGGTCGGTTTTCATGTGGTGCGACTCAATCACCACTATCATTACGTGATTTCAAGAATTGACTGACTAGAATGACTTTATCTGGTTACGCCTTATCAATGTACATGCCATTTATAATGTGTGTTTTATTTATCTCAATCATATTTATACCCTTATATTGCTGAATAGTGTAGGTTTAGATCAGCTTTTATAACTGCTCAGTCTTTTCAGAATCTACAACAGTTGGCAGAAGCTTCTCACAGGGTGATAAAGGTAATATCTGAACAGTGTATATTGTGAGAAGACTGTGCAGATACACAGGCTGATCTGGGTATACACAGTTCACAAAAGCAAACTTGTAACTTTTCTTATGGACGGACCTATAATTATAATGTTTCAGTCTTATATGCTGTAGACTTACTTGTTAGTTTATAAGTGGGCATGGGCAGGGTATATAGTCTTATTGATAATACCTTGTTTGTCGATGTTGACCTGTTGGATTTATTACAGCGCTGGGATAGGAAGGACAGGCACTTTTATAGCCCTTGACCATGCCTACCATCAAGCAAAACGGGAAGGTTCTTTGAGGTTTCCAAGTATCATACGGACACTACGAGAACAGCGTGTAAACATGGTACAGACGTGTGTAAGTATCCCGTCTGTAGCGTTAACTGTAACTAACAGTACTATTGTATCCCGTCTGTAGCGTTAATTGTAACTAACATTACTATTGTACTTCAGTTTGAAGGCAATATGACAAGATTAAACACTATTTTTGTCAGCTTAAACGTATTTAGTGTACATTCATTTGAGAACAAGTTCTTACAACTGTTAAGTGTCGATTTTTATTTCGTGGATACCCATCAAGGACTCGCTACGAATGTGTGGAGAGATCCGAAAGATTTACCCCCGTTCTCAAGAGACTCGAACCCGGGACCATTGGATCAACAAGCTGCACTTGATCTCTAGGCCGCTGTTTTCTAGCACTTTAATTGTTATCGTTTCAATATGTATATACATCATCACTGACAGCGTTCGTGAAATTGCGGGAAAAGGGGATTGATAATATTTGTCATTTAGATTGGTTGTCTCCATCACATTTTCGCCATCGCATATAAATTATATTGGTGTTATCGTACAACGCGAAACCAGTTTACCTCCAAGTCAAAAGTTCGGTGGTGATAACACGACGGTACGATGGTGATAACGCGACAGTACGATGATGATAACACGACGGTACGATGGTGATAACGAGACAGTACGATGGTGATAACACGACGGTACGATGGTGATAACGCGACAGTACGATGATGATAACACGACGGTACGATGGTGATAACGCGACAGTTCGATGATGATAACACGACGGTACGATGGTGATAACGCGACAGTACGATGATGATAACACGACGGTACGATGGTAATAACGCGACAGTACGATGATAATAACACGACGGTACGATGGTGATAACGCGACAGTACGATGATGATAACACGACAGTGCGATGATGATAACGCGACAGTACGATGATGATAACGCGACAGTACGATACTACGATATTACGATGGTAAAAACGCGACAGTACGATGGTGAAAACACGATAGTATATCGCATTATCATCATCGTACTGTCGTATTATCGTGTTTTCACCATCGTACTGTCGCGTTTTCACCATCGTACTGTTGCGTTTTCACCATCGAACTGTCGCGTTTTCACCATCGTAATATCGTAGTATCGTACTGTCGCGTTATCATCATCGTACTGTCGTGTTATCATCATCGTATTGTCGAGTATCGCGTTTCAGATCAACATAGTCATAGGCATGGCCCTAACGGTATACCGTATTTGGTCCTATTGTGTTTTCATTGCTGCAATATGTCCCATCGACCTTAATGAACAAATCATATAACCGAAACGTATTTTGTCATTTCAGCATCAATATATTTACGTTTATGAAGCCGTAGCAGATGCCCTTTTGTTTGGTACCCAAAGTTTGTGGTCAAAACAGTTTGATGAAGTTTATTGTTTCTTAAACCAATTCGAACCCGGAACGGATTTCCCGAGGTTGCGGACTCAATATGATGTGAGTGGTAGTGATGTTTTACTGATAAGGTGGCACGAACATTGTATGCCATACGAACCTAATTTGCATGACGAGGTTCAACTGTTGTTATTGCATATATGTACTGTCGCCTTGTCATAGTCTTTAAGATCGTATAAACTGCTTCAAGGACATGCATGGACGCCAAAGGAAAAGTCTGATCTGAATGTGCCGAGATTCATACAGATCTAAATCTTCATAGGTTTCTCAATCCGCCTCGGTTGTGTAGACGTGGAGCGTCCGCCTCGAGTACGGGAGGTCGCGGGTTAGATCCCCGGTCGGGTCATACAACTTACTTTAAAACTGGTAGTAATGACTGACTCCTGTACGTTCAGGGTTGCAGGGTTGACTGGCTGGTGTCAGATTAAATCAAACAGTAGTACTGGTAACTTAACCAGGAAAAGCCGATATATAACTGAACTATTGTTGAAAGCGGCGTAAAACACCAAACAGTCAACGAATAGTCCAATCAATAGCGTATCAGGTTAAACAACGCTGGCTTAGCAACACATGTTTTATAAGTACATTTTATATATATTGATTACAAGGGTGGATACAAATTTGCCTGTACATCTATGTAATCTAGTTAAAATGGACCGTTGTTGTTTGTTAAACGTTTCTTTGCAATTTCTGTACTAATGGTTAAAAATCTCAAGCTAACTTTAATTGCGCGGATGGTCGCAATTGACATATAATTTGATTACCTAAAATGACATATGATTTGATTACCCAAAGCAAGGTTTATATATTCCTCATGTCAATTTATGTGCTGAGGCTTCTGTGGTGACAAGAACATGTTGTTATTCCAATAGGCAAGATGTAAGAGATACCGCAAACATATCTTAATAATCTGAATTTAAAACCATTATTCTGTTAGGACTTATTATGTTGGTATATTGTATTCGAATTTAAATTCCAGTTAATTGTTTCAAGCATTGAAGCCAAGGAAATGGAGAAGACGGATCCAGAAGGTACGTGTCATTGTGCCCATTCTTTATAAATTAAACTACTAGTTTCCACAAACGGTTTTAAATAAGATATGAATGAATGAATGAATGTTCTAGCCAAATCAATCAATCGAACGACATATTTCCGTATAGCACTCGTCGATCACTCGGTAAACTGTGCTCTACGTTTACCACTGATAGTATAATACACGTTCTCTGTGAGTGTCTATGTTTGTTGCCGCTAAAACACGTCGTTTAAATACTAAGCATACGGCATAATGTTCATAATGGTATCGCAGACTAACTTAGCTCTGATCGTTCCGAAAAGTTCAAGTTGAAAGTCTTCGGTTTCAAGTTAGATATCGAGAGTTCACATGGAGCGGAAAGATTAATGCTCAAATATTACTTGGTGTATCCCAGGGCCTGTAACTGCCTTAGGAACCTAGTATAATCCCTGTGATTAGAAATTAACACAAAGTCCCCAACATGCACTTATCTCTGTGCTCAAATATTTGAATATTGAAGATGCCACAACATCGTACAAAACATGCCCATGAAGACACCCAGTAAATCTCAACATATAGCATCGTATATATCCATAGTATCATAATTGTACATGAATTGCATAACGACGTTTCATTGTCGTACTAATTGTTCATTTTACTACAAATTGTGTTTATTTATCAATCTCCAACAGCAGGTTGTAGTAGTAGTAGTAGTAGTTATAGTAGTAGTAGTAGTAGTAGTAGTAGTAGTAGTAGTGGTAGTAGTAGTAGTAGTAGTAGTAGTAGTAGTAGTAGTAGTAGTAGTAGTAGTGGTAGTAGTAGTAGTAGTAGTAGTAGTAGTAGTAGTAGTAGTAGTAGTAGTAGTAGTAGTAGTAGTAGTAGTATTCATGAATATATTCATTGGTTTACTGTATTTTTTTTCAAAGGTACTGAAGGGAAACAGCAAACGGACACGATACATATCGGAAAACCCTCACTTTGTGCCACGTTACTTCCTGTAAGCATCATTTATCATTGTCTTATGTAGAACAAGCAAGACATGTCAACGACACAGAATAGGAATCGGCTAAATCTAATCGTGTGAAATTAAAAATATGCCAAAACATATCAGAATTCTTATGTAATAACATTTGAGCAGTTCTCTGCGAAAACAAACCGTAACGTATATACATACAGTGTAGATCTGGATGCACTGTATGCCATATAAATTCCCTATAAACTTGTGTAGAGCAGTATCCATTTTGATCTTTTAGAATGGATGCACAGGTCGAGCGTTATATAAATGTTTAATAATTACGCTAATGTTGGATGTCGCAGAGCATCGCTCGATTGTACAAGTGAGCCGTCCCACGCGTAATGTATAGACCAAGATCAGTCCGCGCAGGCTAATCCGGGTCGGCACATTCTGCCTCGGAGGGATAGAGTAATGCTTCTTAAAACAGAGAATCCACGGAAGGCGAAAAGTGTCTGTCTGGGTAAGACTGCGAGGCATGCTTTAGCTGATCCGGATCGATACTTTACGCAGAGTCTACAATGTTGTTTTCTCGCGGGAGGGCTCAAGTAGTCTTCTTCCGTTGGTCTTTTAAACAGTTCAGGAGTTGCCTTATTGCTTGGAACATTGAAGACCTTGCGCAGACAATAATCAAGAATCAAAATTTGAATTAATCATAACATCTTACATCAAAATTATTATCAACAGGTTAAACAACAAAATATATTTCTTAAAAAAAGAATTAAAATTTGGTACCGGTCTTTTTATTAATCTACGGCGTTTCCTGGATAAATTAACAGTATTACCGGTCTGTTTCATTCTGACCGCGACCGGTCCTAATGCTGTCCCAGCAACACTGAGTGTCAATGAGGAAAGCCACTACTACCATTCTTTAAGTATTTTGTATAACCCGACCAGGAGTCGAGTATTACCGGTCTGTTTCATTCTGACCCCTACCAGTCGTTATGCTATCCCAGCAACAATGAGTGTCAATGAGGAAAGCCACTACTACCATTATCTAAGTATTGTGTATAATCCGACCAGGAGTCGAACCCTGATGGGTTTAAAGAGTATAACTAAACTGCGTCGAGTGATTCGGGGTTTCATTGCTCATGCGAACAGGGACGATTCAAGTGAGTCTGTTAATACGCAAACTATCTCCACCAGAACACTTCACTGGTCGCTTAACATTATAATAGACTTAGATATACGTTATGACGAAATACTAGAATTAAAGTCCTCCTGGTGGCTGGTTCGATCCCTGGTCGTGTCATATTTAAATGGTGGTAATGACTTTCCCTCCTTGGTACTCAGAGTTGTACGGTGAGCATTCCGACTGACTCGCTAGTGTCAGGTTAAATAGTACTAATAACTAACCATAGAAATACCTTGATATAAATGAACAATTGTTTAAAGCGGCGTAAAACCCTTTCACTTGTGGAACTGAGTTTGTGAAGCCTCTTCCACCAGTACAATGAATTGCTATACCACACTCGATGATGTTTGTTTCAGAATACAAAGGAGAAGGATGCGTACATAGTTGCAAAGACTCCGGACAAAACGGACATCCCAGATCTATGGTCATTGATATACGAACGAAATACTAAGACTATCATTACGTTGATTGATGCAAATAGTCAAGACGGGGTAATGTATAATTATCATTAGTATATTTAGTACAATATGTTAATGAATAGGGATCATAATAATAATAAAAAGACAAATCATAATAAAAAATAAAACATGTTTATATACTCCCGCAGGATATTGGATGCCTTTATTCCGACGAGAAGACAATATATAAATAATACTACAAATAAAACATGTTTTTATACTCCTGCAGGCTATTGGAAGTTTTAATTCCGACGAGAAGACAATAAATAAATAAATCATAATAAAATAAAAGATGTTTATATACTCCTGAAGGATATCGGATGCTTGAAGACTCAACAGATCAGCTTACTCGAAAAGGAGGACAAGGGCGATCACTCTGAGAGGACGTTGTCCTACAAACCTTCCGACTCGGTAGGACTTGTTTATTTTATTTACATCTATTTTACGCATTTATGTTTTTGTTTATTTTACCTCATTCAGCAATAAATAACCTATTGGTATTTTCATTATTATTATCTTTTTTTTTAATTCAAGAATTACTTTTGACCGATATTTTAAACACAGTTCTTTGTCACTTTGATATAGTATGCTACATGGTGTAAAAATGCTATTTATGTTTGTCACTTTAACCTTTGTTTTAGCCATAAACATTTCTTTGGTATCTACCCCTATGCTTAGTCCGTATTTTATAAAAACAAAACCGTTCTCTAAGTATATTCAACTGATTTGAAAACGTTTGAGGAACAATAACAATACAGAATCTGGTCAATTTGTAGTTTCATTGCTATGCTGTTTTTATAATATTGTGAGACGGAGAAATTATTCCTTTCTAGCAAATTTCTCAAAATATTTTCAAATGTCATCTGTTGCAAATGTCTGATTCATGGAATGGGACAAAAGCTTTATATTTGAAACGTGTTCCTTTAACCTTATATTCTGACTGCATTCACATATTCATTAATCGTACGTTTGGTGTCTTCAGACTTCAAAGTGCGTCACAGTAAAGCAGTTTGTGTATAGCAAATGTTCTGAGGACGAAAACGAACCCGTTGAAGCCTTAGCAATGATAGAGCTCATAGAGAATGTGTTGTTGTGGCAACAGGATATATCGGACCTTCATCCAATATTAGTACATTGTTCGTAAGTAATCGTAGCATATGCAACCGAATATGTGCATTTATTATTATTGTTGTTGTTGTGCAGTTGTCTACAATATCATCTTCGCTTGTATTGTACACACTCGTATAGGGCCCTTTCCCACAAACAAAACATCTGCAGCAGGCGATTTTGTTTATTTCTATTTTTTACTAAATCAAAATCAAATCCAAACATTTTGGTATTTGACTAAATCAAAATCAATCGGGAACATTTTTGTAATTGATATCCGCTGTTAATTATCATTTTTTTAATTTTCAGAACGGGATCAAAACTAAGTGGACTGTTTTGTGTTTTATTAAATGAATTGAATCGAATAAAATCCAAAAAAGAACGTTTACACATAGTCCAGTCTGTGAAGCTGATGAAGAACAGGAACAAGGACATCATACCAAGCTATGTAATAATTATATGTTACATCGTACACATCTGATGTGTTACATCATACACACCTTATATGTTACATCAAACACACCTTATATTTTACATAGCACACACCTTATATGTTACATTGAACACACCTTATAAGTTACATCGTACACTCCTGATATGTTACATTGTATACAATTTATATGTTACATGTTACACACATTATATTTTACATCGTACACACTTTATATGTTACATTGTACGCAATTCAAATGTTACATCGTACACACCTTATATGTAACATTGTACACATCTTATATGTTACATCGTTCACATATTATATGTTACATCGTACACACCATATATGTTACATCGTACACACCTTATATGTAACATTGTACACATCTTATATGTTACATCGAACACATATTATATGTTACATCGTACACAATTTACATGTTACATAATATACACATTATATGTTACATTTTACACACTTAATATGGTATATAGTACGCATTTCATATGTTACATCGTACACACCTTATATGTAACATTGTACACACCTTTCACAATTCACGATCAGATGAGCGGTGCTCTGCGAAACCATACCGCAATACATTTGTAATTGTGTTGTGTCAGCCCATCCACGAAGTCTGATCTGACACTGCGCTGTTCGCCAATAATGCAAGGTTTTAATAAACTTCTGTAAAGCAGTTTACATGTAAAGGTGCACGGGCAGGACTTTTCCACATTTGTAATACTTACGTTAATGTTGTATTCCTGGAGCACCGCTCATATATTATAGCCAAACGACACAAATACTGAAAACTATTTAGACCCTCTGCATCTGTCCATGTAGTTGTAAAACCCAGATCGGTCGACTTACAGGCATTATGTTTTTATGTGTTTTATAATTCGTTCAGTGTCAATGTCAATGTTGAGGTTTTGCCAATAATACGGATTCAGATGAGTCAGCTCCTAACGAGCTGTCTCACCGGAAATCACATTGTTTGCCTTTTAGTTATAAACAAATATTCAAAAACTCGTATTATAATGAAAGATTGTGTTTCCGGGATTTGAATATGGAAGAGTCTACTTTAAAATCATCGGCGCTAAAAGAGTCAAACTTTTGTTTTTCCTTATTTTTGGTTGGTGAATACCGATACTCTTACTTGGCAGCCTAACAGTCTATGTGGACTAAAGTCAAACTGTTGATTGATTTCTATTTATATATGACAAGTCAGTGGTATGGCGCTTACGTTGTTTATGTTTAAGTTTCTTTGTAGGTATGTATCTGACTAAAGTAGTCTCTGTTAAGTGAAATGCAGATTATATCAACAAACTTTAAAATACTACAACAGTTCAACACCTGGCCGAATGGCTTTGTTGATCATTCGTTCACTACAAGAACGCTTAAACTCCAACACATAAACCATTTCCACAACCAAAGAGGTTACGGGATGAAGTAACTTATTTTCAAATTGCCTGATGTTAACGTCTTATATACTACATTTCAAACGTTTCGAGCTCAACCAGTAATTTTAGGTAATTTAACGTGAACTAACAGCAGCAGATCCACCAATTTAATTATTGAAACTGCTGTACTTTGATTGGTGGATTTATTAGAGTTAGAGGATGTAACAGTTTATTCTTTGACTGATGGTATTAATGAGTTAATCCTGTGCCGCCAGTGTAGCGCCTTCTGACAAGACTCTATACCATTGCTTGCTAGGTAACTGAACGATTTTATCATTAAATGATATTCTCAAATTTGGTTATGGATTCTTCCAAACGCAAAGATTGACGATTGCATTTCAAACAAGAGCGCCTCAAGCGAACGCCAAAGCTCGTCTGCTTTTCTCTAAGTCGAAAAAGGGGCCTTACTGAATAATAATTAAAGCCAGAGTTAAGTGACTTGATATAGTCTTGAATATGTTTAACGGTTGTTGAGTTATGAGGTAAGGTTAAAGTTGTGTGACGACGCAGACGACGACGCCAAGGATATCACAATACCCCGAATTTCTTCTACGAAAAACAGACTGTCTAAAATCATCATTAATTATAAATATGTTATTCGAATAAAAGTGATAATTGTATTATAATGGTATAACAATGTTACGGTGTGGCTTGATGATGATTTCATGACAACTTTCCGTGTTTATCTTACTTCAGGAACAGTACCGATATATCCACGAAGTAATAAGATGTTTCTTAGACGGCGGTGACCTATATGCGAATTATTGAAATACAAAAAGAATCACTAAAACAACATTGATGACGTTAAAAGTGATTAAAATATTTTGAAGTTTACGATATAACAACTTTTCTATTATATCACAGCGTTCCCTGGGTAAGTTACCAGTACTACTGGTTTACATATCCTGACACAAGCTAGTCAGTCATGGCAACGATGAGCGCCAAGGAGGGCAGCCATAACTTCCATTTTTAAAGTCTTTAGTGACCCGGCCAGGTTTCAAACCCGAAACCTCCCGCACCGACCCTACTTTGAACTTTACGATATATACCTGTTGGAAAAATTATGTCAAAAACTGACATCAAAATTTCGTGTTTACCATAAATGGATTATTCTCTAGACTAAAACAATCATAATGAAACAAACAGTAACCAGCGATTCGAGTGTAAGTTCAGACAACCCTGTCAATCAGTTTTATCAGAATCTACACAAGATGACAGAGGCTTCTAACGCGCTTTTTTAAGTAAAATATGAACACACTGTGTAGATGCGATTACATGCTTCATGTTAATTTACTTTTTGCTGAATGTCCGAGATCAAGTTTATAAATGTCAAGTCATAACCATACGAATCGGGATCTGGGAAAACAAACCATACGGTATGATTGTCATTGAATATCACGATCTCCCTGTAGATGTGTGCTGTTTCATCTTGATCTGCATTATTTGGCAATAAGTCACAGGTGCGTTCAGGAAAACTCCTGACAAATGAAGTAGACGTTGATTAGATATAATGAATGAATATGTAAATCTAAACTATACTTGTCTCAAACTATCTTTTTTTCGGATACACTGTATATGCACCAATATATGATAACAGATTGATGCACTGACTGACTGTATGCACAAATCTATGATAACAGATGGATATATGAGTCATTGCATAGGAAAATGTACAACTTGGCTGTCCAAACAATGTAGGCTCAGATCAGACAGTACATCTGCTCCGTGTTAACAAGTTGACAAAAGATTCCAACAAGCGTATGGAAAAATTATGAGAATAGTAGATATCTGGATCAGACTGTGCAGATAAACAGGCTGATCTGGTTCAGCACTGTTTCCAAAAGGCAATTCGTACCTGTTCCCATGGACGAACTCATAATCATGTTTTCATATTGTAATTGATGACGAAAGTGATGACGAAGGGTGTTCAAGATTTGATGGATGGACATATATCATGTATATTGAAAGTGATAACGAATGGTTTTCTAGATTTGTGCAACATAATTGTTGAGTCTGAATTATGTATCAGTTACACTGATAAGTGGTGAATTACTGCTTTCAATTTGATACGAGTCCAAGAAAATGCTTATGGAGCAAATGGTTTAATATTTGTCATATGTGTCAAAACAAGGTCACTGTCACAACGCAAAGTAATGGTAGATCTGGTTTTCGGTCAGTCATATAGTGCATAAAGCCATATAGTGCATTTTCTGCATGTCTTATATTGAGCACTTTGTTCAATAAATACACATTTCATGCACCCAAACCAGACAGTTTTTTAAAAAAACGGGAAAGGCAGAGTTCAGAATGCTCATAATGAGCCATGATATGATCTCCCCATGCACTGTTTTCCACACTGTAAATAGTGGATCAATTCACCCATAACGGATACCTGATGAATTAATGTCACTTCATATGAATATGTAGGGTGTTAAAATGCTTGTGGATCAAAGTGTTTAACTCTTTGTTCCATAAGCATTTTCTTGGACTCTTCCAAATTGAAAGTATTCATTCCCCACTTATAAGTTATGTATGAATTAAGCTAACATTTACGGAAGAGTTCAGATTGCCCAATACGAGTAATCTGAACTCTTCCTACACAGTTTTTAAAAGCCAACTCTACATTGGTTGCAGTGAAATGCAGTATTATGGAGCAAATGCTTAATATCACTTTCACGTAGTAATGCATTTTTTAGTATTCACCCATTCACCTTGTGCTGTAAATAGTTTAAATGAAAGTGTCTGTTTTGTTCCATTGGATGATCTAGTCTGAGGGACATGTGCAGAGATAATTTGTTATGTGATATATTGATTTGCGTTGACTGTTGATCTCATTCATTATTGCTTTATGTTTAGATAATGAAAAAACACATAGGAATTTAAAAAAAATCCCATTTCTTTTGTGGTCACAGTTGCATGATATTTCCATGAATCTAGTACATACCGTCCCATGGTGCATTGCTTGTATATTTGTTATCTATGCACCTTTTCAGATCACCTAGACATGACGGCTCAATGTGATATATTGGGAACACAATCTGTCATTGTCCAATGTTAACTTTTGGCTTCCAACAGCAATTATGTTCCTTGCATATTCCCCATATAGGTTTTCCAAAATATGTCCATTCACTATAGATCTGCCATGGCAACAAACATAGAAAACATTTGAAACTGTTCTTGTCAGAAACTACTGGCCCAGTTTTGAAACATTTCCACAGTTTGCTTAATATGTTGGGATTCATTAAAACAAACATTGCTGTCAGGGCTGTTTCAAGATATAGATGTTGTTCCTTGGATGATCCTCTTTAAAATGTATGCCAAGAGTTTGATTGTATTTAATGCATAACTTTGTTGCTATGGCAAATACCGCAGACAAGAAATATAAAGTGTCCTTTCGAAAACTACTGGTGCATTGTAAATTTCGCCGAAATGTTTCTCCTTTTATCATCTAACACATGTTCTCAAGCTGCTGCAAATCCTTCAAAAACAAAACTTTGGAGTAGGGGCTGATTTTCTTCCAGTGCTATAGTGCTATAGAAAAATCTCAAAACAAGTCTCTGAAAATTAACTGCTTTCAATACAATTTGGCACAAATGTTCCTTGGTTTGACCCTCAGTCGGGTATTATCTAGCAGATGCTATTCGCAGGGGGTCCAAGCATGGTTCCTTTTGTCTTACTTAAATAATTGTTTATGTTTCTTTGCAAGTGTTTGATTATGTGCTCTCATGTACCTCTCTTGTATTATTTCGTTCACTATGTGCTGTTAATTGTTATCAATAATTTTGTTCTTGTTTTATGTTCAGTATAGCCATGATCAGACACGTTCTCCCAGTAGAGTCCATGGTTTAGAGAATTATTTTATTTCAAACTTTTTTTTCCAACAGTTCAGTTTAATGCATTGGTGCAGAATTTTAATTTTCTATTTAATCAGCATGAAACTTTGTCATACTATTTGTTTCTCATGACCTTTAGGCCTTGTTCAAAAATGTCCAATATGCTTAAACTAGATCACTTGTCAAAGCATTATGATAGTTCATGGGGACTAGTTGACCATGGTGCATTTTTCACATAAATGCTACATAGCACTGTGCTCCATAAAAACACATTTTCCAAATCCCTTACCAGCACGCTATTAAGAATGGTCTACTAAGGGTTCAGAATGCTCTTATCTTTCTGAACTCTTTCTCCATTAGTGTCCACTCTGTCCGTAAAAGAGGACCCAATCAATCCATAACTTATACATGATGAATTAATGTGTTCAGTGTGTAGGAGTAACACATGCTTATGGAATGCAGCATATTGCTCTTTGTGAAACTTCTTATTTTTCATTTATTCACCTTGTTCTGTAACTAGTTGTATGTAATAGTGTATGTCTTTTAATGTGTTAATTATGTTAGTTGCTAAATCCCATTGCTTACATATTTTCTTGCTTACCCAATACTACGCTAAAAAACACTTGTCAGTTTCGATCACAACTGTGGTCATCTTTAAACAAGAAAGTAATTGTTTAATATACTAGTGTTTTTGTGGTCCTGAAACCTAAGATTTTTAGATCACCTGGATGGTCTGTTGGACTCACTCATTGTATGTAGCTCTCCTCAAAGACCACTGGCTGCAAGTTAATAAAACTTGGCATGGATGTTCCTTGCATGGCCCCACTTTTACAGTTGTTCATATAACTTAATTCAGTGCACAACTTGTTGCCCTTGCGACATAAAAGAAAAACTATTGAATTCTTCTGGTCAGAAACTACTGGCCCAGCTAGATTTCAAATTAATTTCTCTGAAATATTCCTTGACTGAACCTCTCTGAACATCCACCAAGTTTGCTCGAGGGGGTTCAGTTTGTAAAAACACACAGAAACTGCTTGATGGCAGTTGATTCAACATTGACATATTTCTCAATATAATAAGGCTGAAACTTTAAAATGTTTCTGCCTAAACCTACTGTGAAATCCATTCTTTGATTTTTCATGTCTTAAATTAGTATACTTGTGAGCGATATGGGGCCAACAAGGTCCTCCTGTTTTCCAATTGCCAGTTTCGTAATAAATACTAGTTTTGATATGATCTTTTAACTTCTTAACAATAAATACTTAAACAAACTCTGCAATTGTTTTTTCCTTTACATTTTCCCTACTTCTCCAACCTACCTGCAGCCCCCAGGTCGTCAGCACTTTCAGTGCTTTGATAATAGAATGCAATAAAAGACATACTTTCTATAAAGCATTTTCATACCCAATAAAGGCATTTGATTTATGTAAGATATTCACCTTTTCGTGACCTATTCTGTGAATTCCAATATATTGTCTATTACAATTAACATGTTTATTGTCACTCTTTGGATATTAATAGTTCTAAATATTTTTGCTGCATTGTGGGCCGCTGGCCTATATATTTTATAAAAATGCAAATGTCTTTTCTTTTCACAATTAATATTTAAGTATGAATGAAAAACGAAGCTGGAAAGTATTTATGGGTCCTTTTTACGTTCTTCGATAAACATCCATATCACAAAAAATCCATAATGGTTTCAGAAATCGCCTGCATGTGGGAAATAGATAACTGAATCCGAAAAACATAAATGAAGCTAGAACCCTTTATCTGTCGCGGCAATATTTTTATAACATAACTACAGTAAACTGGGACTTTTTTCAAATGGGAAAACAATTATTGTACGAACATATGCGATTATGAGGATAGGGTAGAACTACGGTTTTTTGGGGAAAACGACAATTCTTCGTTGTGTTCGCATCTTAATGCGGTCTGCTACAGAGGCACCAATACTGGTCTGTAGACGCTTATGATTAACACAAGCCTTGAAGAAGCATGCAATTATGTCTACCTGATTGGTTAACAAAACTCGAGAAAGATATCAATGTTTGTTTTGCTGGTGTGACGAACTTAGGCCGATCCGTTTAGTCCATTTTTCGTTTTGCAAATCACAAAGCAGTAAATTCGCTGAAATACTTAATCTGCCAGTTGCATACTAATGAAAGCACATTTGTTCGTCGTCTACCTTCGTTTATTTTGCATACAGTTGTTTGATATTGTTTAGAAGTGTTTAAATAATCGTACAACACAGACGTTGCTTGGGTATAAGGTTCAATAGGAAATGGTATACAGCGCATGTGCGGCATTCTGATAATGTATATAAAAGGCGAAATCGCATGAAAGAGAAAACATCACTGTGGTAAAATAATTAATGGGACTTTGGGCAGAGAGAGTTATTATTTTGGACATACAAACTTGCAACCTGGATTCATGTATTTGCAAACCGTGATAATTTGTATTGTCAACAAATAAAACTATAGTACCGGGTCGCATTATTGTTTAGGCTATTAATAAAAACTGAGTCTGTGCACGAGTCAAGCCGACTGGATCAGTGAAGGAATCAGTCTGGACTGGAACCGCTAAGTAGACGTGATACAAGCACACTATGTCAGTGTGCTATAGATTGGACACAATCACCAAAATCATTGATTGGGTCCAGCTAGGTTGGCCCGTAATGAGAACCATATACCAACTAGGATATAACGGTATTCATACACTTCCTTTAGTCATACTTATTTACTTGTTTGATTTCTATTTGTTTTGCCTCATTCCATATTTATGTTTGATTAATTCATTGTCAGCTAGACAATATTCATTTATTCAACAATTTTCAATCATTGGTTTAATCAGAAAGCCTACATTGTATAGGAAATTATCCTACCGCTTGTTAAGTTGTTCTCTAATCACTTTCAAGAAGGTAAAGTAAAATTCATTATAATCATCCGCTAGACACATTACACTGGTTTTAAATTAACAAAATGGCAGAATGAGTATTCAATCCTTTTCATTCAAGCAGGTTGAGACATTCGTTGTGATATTTTACCTGCTTAGTCGCCTTACTATTCTGTAGTACTGCTAAGCAATACAACGAGAACCTAGATTTGTCTTTTAGTAACCTTTCTACTGAAATAGAATTTGGCTTTAATATTCTTCCATATTGCTAATTAACAGAACGGGAAAACTGTTTTGCTATTTGGCCTGCCTGCTGCCAAACACAATCTCGATCTGTCTGTTTCCCATATTGCTTATCTGTAGGACACGAAGCTTGTTTGGTTAACCTGTCATTAAGCTTCCCACAAACGATTTCGATTCGCTATCCTGCCATAGTATTTATCAGCAGAATGAGAACAATTTTTGTTTTCTACCAACAATAATTCAATTCGGTTTTATGGATTTGATACAGTTTATCCGTGCAATCTGTGCTGGATCTGCTCTGTTCGCTTACCTGTTAGAGAATATTTCAAAAAACCGGTATCGATGTGAATCCGGATTAACAGACGGTTTTTCTTGGAGCACGTTTCCAATCATGTTAAGAGACTTTGTCATATAAACAAAACAATGAACACCTAACGGGTGGACGGATAGACTACGGTAATACTGTGAACACAATACAGCTGGACAAAATGGCATAGGAATCCGCCGTGGTTGAGTGACTATTGTCGGTGATCTGACATACTGGTTTGTTTACACAGGGATCATTATTATGTGCACTGTCGCCGTAATACAACTGAAATAATGTTGAAAACGGCTTAAATCCCCAATAAAAGAAAGCAAAAAAAATACAATACAATACAATATATTTTATTGCATAAAAACTACAAGTGTTATAGCAAGTTAAACGAACAAAATCATAACATAACATAGACAATGTTATTTTTCTGAAGAGCCCCAAATGAAATAAAAACAATGACTTAGCCGCACAAATACCACTATGCCTAACATACATAGAATCGTTCAGCTGTACACAATGACGTAGCCGTACAAATACGACTAGGCATAACGAAGCAGGTTATAGGTGTACATAATGACATAGCCGTACAAATACCACTAGGCCTTACGTAGAATCTTTTAGCTGTACAAACTGGCATAGACGTACAAATACCATTATGCCTAACGTAGAATATTTCATCTGTACGAAATGAAGTAGCCGTACAAATACCACTAGTCATAACACAGCATGTTATAGTTGTACAAAATGACATAGCCGTACACATACCACTAGGCCTAACGTATACTCGTTAAGCTGTACAAAATGGCAAAGCCGAACACATACCACTAGGCATAACGTCACATGTTATAGCTGTAAGAAATGACATAGCCAAACAAATACCACTAGGTCTAACGTAGAATCGTTAAGCTGTACAAAATGACATAGCCGTATTCTTTTATAATTGAAATACATTTCGTTATTTGAAAGCTGTGACCCCCAAATGTTGGAACATTCTCTTAATCAGAGACACATGTCTCTGCTTTATTGTACATGTAAACAAACTGCAGTCACTGTGACCAGCGTCATTTTCCTTCAGCCAATAGGCTGTATAGTCTCTGTCGGAAGATAACCAGTTACCACGGACTAATGTTGTGGTGAGTTCTGGTGCAGGAAAGCCATGACAAACACGTTAAGTGAACGGGCCGACGTGATATATCAGAAATACTAATTAAAACTCCAATTAATCATCCAAACCTTGTAAACTAGACTAATCCAGTTAAATAACAAATGTATATTGCAATTGGTGTATGCTTTGAAAACATCAGAGTTAAAGGGGAAGTATGATTTGTATACATAGTTGAAACGTTGTGGGATAGGGAGAAAGAGTTTTTTTCGGTTTTGCTAACGCATCAAAGGCCTTCTAAATCAGAAAAAATAATAAAAGTCAGCGCCAAAGAACAACGCCCCACCAAAGTGTCCCACTGTTGAACCCCGTAGTGACTGTTCACAAAATCGGTTCCAGAGGTCAAAGGGTCAATTAATATTGAACGATCACATTTCATAATTATTGAACATTAAACGCTCGGACGCAACGGCTGGCCTGTCTCTTTACTAGATCAGAGGTTTCACAAAAGCGATTCCAGCAGTCAAAGGGTGTCATGAATGTTGACACTGCCTCCTGTCGCAATTATTGAACAATAAACGCATGGATGCACCGGCCGGCCGGTCTCCAAACCTGGCAAGAAGTTTCAGAAAAACGATTCCAACAGTCAAAGGGTGTCATGAATGTTGAAAGTGCATCCCGTTGCAATTATTGAACAATAAACGCACGGATGCGCCGGCTACAAAATGAGAAATAAACTTGAGTCTCTTGCAAAAGTTGGCACAGTCCCAGATTATATGGTTCTTCGCTGTTGGGGTAACGACATTGGGAAACATGCTTTGAAATCATTGCGTATTGTCATCATTGAACTGTTTCAATTCATAACCCGCCCGGGGATCGAAAGAGCAACGCCCCGCACATCAGGCGGATGCTCTACCACTACACAACATAGTCGGTTTTATCACCGATAAGAAGTTTCGTTCTAATTATTATGGTGTAAGCCCAGCACTAATTTTATCTCAAAAATGTTTTCAAGTATCAAGGCGACTGTCCAACTACATGTATTCACAATCCCTGGATAGTCACTAAAGTATTTAGTTAGGAAACGTGAACCATCATCGTAGCGACAGAGATATAACCCGTGACGGTTGAATCCAAAACACAGGACAATCACTTGACCATCATAAGTTCAGCAGTTTAAAGCAACGACGACATATACGTAGTAATATATTTATTAAATATCAAACATAGAATCATCAACAAAATGAGTATCAACATGATAAAGAAGCACTAACATTATTTACTATTGCACAATTTGAAATATCATCTTAATGGCATCAATTTAAAAGTCTAATGACTTTCGTCTGCTGAATCTAGAATGTGGTTTCTGGCCTTCTCCTGCTGTCCAGGACTTAGACTTCTTCCGGAAGTGACGTAAATCAGCACCGTGGTCTTCGTGTATCATAGGCATGTAGCTCATTGGTTGACACATTTCGGAAGTCGTATGTTGTGAGTAGTAGAATGCCTTGTAACCACCGCCAAGAAGATATATCTCGGGAAAATTCAACTTTGGGTAATGTTGCTTGTTTATCGATCTGTCCTGGGCTCTCAAGAATCGATACCTATAATGATAAACGAAACACATGTATACAATGAAATATTGAATGAAAATAAAGTATTGGGGCAATTTAATACACATTGAATCTAACGCGTAATATCATTTAAATCCTCTTTTTTCTTTTATTCATGCTAAATAATACTTTTAAAAGATAAAGATTTTTCCGTTTACTTTAACCTAGCTTGCATACAATTATTTAGAAAAGCTATGCATTAGAGCCAATTTGTTTTGAATATCAGAAAGAAAATTGACCTTAAGTACAAGGTGGTTTAGATTAAATACTTACATTTTAGGTCCCCTTTCTGAAGAGAATTCACAATGGAAGATGAGAACACGTGGTTTGTCGGATTGTGAAATATTCTGAAGTAAGCTGTTTACGTCATCTTTAGTGTAGAGATTGACGGCTCCATTGATGTGACCTCCTTCATACTCATACGGGTATCTACAATCGACGATGGTCACGTGACCCAACTTTTCTTTGTATTCTCCCTTCATGACGTCAGCAAGTGTTTCTGGAGATATAGCCTTGAGGTCGCTGTGCTTTCCTTGAATTGTGGGTAAAGTGTAATCACGTGATCCATCAGCAATGAGATCTCTTTCTGTTGTCAACTTATCGACTGCATCTATGATGTCATTTGATGATTCCTGGAAGAACGAAAAGCAAAAAACATTGTATATATTTTTCCATTGATAAATAGTATGATATTCTCCGACAGCAATAGATTAATCACATTGCGTGATTTTAGAGACTGGTTTTGAGTATACTGGGAGCTATCTACACGTTCTGTTAGCTTGCATAATTATTTTTACTATGGTTAAAAGCAAGTACAGAATGTCTATTTTTACCATGGTTAAAAGCACGTACAGACGTGTCGAGAGAAACATACAAGAATATTAGAAACAGGATATTACCGCGTGTCATTGAATGATATACCCATACTAACTTTTTAGGGACTGTATGTGCTAAACAAGATGCTGGTTGATGCATCTACAGCAACACCTTTGTCTCGAAAGCAGAAAACACAAATGTTTTAAGTGAATAATTTGTCCAAAGTAGTAGTGAGTTGCTGTATGTGCGAAAGGGTTATGATATGCACAACAAATACTGGATATGAATCTCATTGCCGATTATTAAGAAAAGTGATTTAATTTTCGCCAATACATACCTTTGCCTCACTATATCTTCCTCTTTTACATGGTTGTAGAGTATCCAAACAACTGTCTTCAACATCAGCTGGACGCTTTGGTGTAAACAAACTTCTCTTGATACCATAGTTGAATCTTGAACTGGTACGCTTACATGTCGGCATCTCGATCTATAGAAAGAAAATAGTTCAATATATTTTCATTTATATGTGGTTTTGTGATTATCTGAAGATTTTAAAGATATATGAAAAACGGCAAATATTGCTTTGCTTTGCTTTACTTGAAACAAGGAGATGATTAAAGGGAGGCAATAACCGTCATTTCTTTACCCGACCATGTCGTTAACCCATAGCTCGCGCTCTCGATGCGTGGCAGCTATATCATAGAGTCAGTTTAGATAAGTTCCGTTCTGTATATTCTTTTTGAGATGCGTTTTTGAAACACCGATGACCGAAGGACTAATGCAATATGTGTAGATCGTGATCTAACTGAGCATTTGAGATGTCCACGTTTTACTATTAATAACCGTCATTTCTTTACCCGACCATGTCGTTAACCCATATCTCGCGCTCTCGATGCGTGGCAGCTATTTCATAGAGTTCCGTTCTGTATATTCTGTTTGAGATGCGTTTTTGGAACACTTATGACCGAAGGACTAATGCAATATGTGTAGATCGTGATCTAACTGCGCATTTGAGATGTCCACGTTTTACTATTAATAAGTTTAAAGAACTTAACCAATTGTGAACATATTACTTTGGTGTTTATTCATTTGATAAAGATGACAGGTCGAACCCGAAACAGACTATAAAGAATAAGACGTTACATCAGATCAACCTTGAACTTATAATTTATAAAAAACTAGATCAACATATGAAAAGCGACTTTGATCTCTCCTGACAGTTCAGTGCGTTTTGGGGAAACAACTTATATTGATACTTACAGAGAAATAAGCAGTCATGTTTGAGTCACTGAACTTGCTATAAGGTGTAATAACTTGTAGGATCTCACTGTAGTTCACATCGGTTATACTCTGTCGGACTGGAGAATCAGTGGTGTCGTCAAATAGCTTCATTCTGTAAAGTAAAACATGATAGAAATGTGAAAGAACTGAAAGCCGTTACGTCAGGTTGACAGACATGCATTCTGTTTATTTTAAACTCCAGAACAATCATTTTAGCGTAGAGAAATCAATTATAAAATGCATTAAGCGTTAATATATATTTTCTGCGCAATCATTATTTTAAACGCTTTTGTTTTTCGTTGACTTTAATTATGTGCTGATATTTAAAATTGTAATTGAACCTTTAATATAATGAATATAAAGAAGATTATTATATAACCTATAAATACACGCGTTTTCATTGGCTAAAACGTAATTTTTTAGAAAAAATATCTAGCGATATTGACCTGTTTTTTTCTGATATTGACCAGTTTTATAAATAGTAACAGGGGAAGACCGGGGAATCCCACGAGCCGCCTATTAATATCATTCGCCTTTATCCGTACGCTACGGAATTTTCCGAGGCGCGTTCCGATGACCACGGAAACTTCCGAAGCTCGTTCGGATGATATTGATTAAATGCAATCAAGCGTTTGACTTCCATTGATCATTTGTGTTTCCAGACGACAATATCTGTCAAAATGGAAAGTGAACCGCCACCAACGCGCTTTGCGAACCTTTCGGAGGCAGAAATGAACATAATTATAGCGAATAAAGATGCACTGAACACAAAGAAAGCTACGAAGCAAGCAGTGAATGTGTTTCAAGCGTATTTGAAAGAGAAGAATCTGCCTTTGAACATTGAAGGGTACAATGTTTCCGAGTTGGACGATTGTTTAGCCAAGTTTTATGTTAAACTCCGACAGCAGAGTGGCAAAGTTTATAAGAAGACTTCATTCAGTGCTATCAGACATGGAATAAATAGGCATCTAACAAATCATGACATTGTTAATGGGTATGACTTCCCAAAGTCACAGAAGGCATTTCAGGCAATGTCAGCTGAGTTGAAGAGGCAAGACGCCGGTGGGATTGATCATCACCCTCCTATAGAGCAGGAAGACCTTCACAAAGTCTACAACTACTTCGACGTTTTCGATCCTGAGATGTTGCAGCAGAAAGTGTTTTTCGACGTAATGCTGCATTTTGGGCGACGTGGCCGTGAAAACTTGAGGTATGTATTGAAAAGAATTAGAAATGTGTATATATCATAAACAAATTAATATCGAAACCTATTAACTCCCAGTTTCAAGAATTTCCACCTAACTGTTTTCCTAAATTCAAGAATTTAATAGCGAAGTTAAAGCGCCGCACTATTAGTTGTGAGTTTGTGACCCACATTCTGTAATAAATGCTAAATGTTGAATACCCAGGAAGCTGTGATAAAATTGAACTATCAATGAACAAATGAATTTTAGCCTTGAAATGATAAATCATATTAAAAGTGTATTTTGTATAGATTTAGAACAGTTTTGAGCTTACCTTTCTAAAAAACTCAATTGATGTTTATCTCTTACATTTTGTACGATGGTTTATTTCAGAACATTGTGTGTGAGCGACTTTGCCCTTACTACGGATGCAGAAAGGTCACGGTATATTTACATCAAGAAAGACGAGCAGACGAAAAATCATCAGTCTGACACAAACACAGCCAAAGCCAGCATGCATGAAATATCCAGTAAGTTAAATTTTAGAAGAACAAAAGATTTAAACAATCAAGAGTAGTTGTTGTGTTGACTCATTACATGACAACAAAATATCTATGGTATGTCTGCTATGAAAAAATCATACAAATCCCATCATTGTCAAAATAAAAATTAAAAATCAAATAACTGGATAAAATTAGGAAATTGCCTTCTGACTACTGTAATATTGAATTTAACTACTCCATTTCATACATGTTTCTGTGCTTTCAGGTCAAGACGAGAAATGTCCTGTCGCCACATTTCTTAGGTACAAGCGAATGTTGCCGCCTGGCTGTAACCATCTGTTCCCTAAACCTCTGAAATCACCAACCGCAGCAGGGTATTACTTCAGTAAACAGAGCATTGGACACAATAAACTTGGGTCCATGATGTCAACACTTAGTGAAAAGGCACAGTTATCCAGAAAATACACAAATCACTGCCTGCGGGCCACATCAGTGCATATTCTTGACTCGGCAAACATACCATCAAGACACATTATGACTGTAACTGGCCATAAGGCAGAGTAAACTGGCCATAAGGCAGAGTCTAGTCTTAAGACATACACTGGTTTTACTGACCAGAAAACCAAGAAAGCAATGTCTCACACAATAAGTAAGAGTTTGGGGCTTGATGTTCATGGTAGTTTCAGTAAAACAGGTGTGCCACCAGAACAGAATAACTTGTGTAATGATGAACCTGTGTTGGGAAATATTGACTTTCTTGATATTGATAATTCAACATTGGAGCCATTGTCAAACTCGCAATTTGATAATATTATGATGGAGTTCAATGCCCCAAATGATCCGATTGATGCTATCCCGAAAAACTTACCTGAGCCATCCTATGAATTAAACCGTCGCAAGTCAAGTTGTGATTATGTGATGAATTACCTGTCAAATCGTGATTCAGTGATAAATTACCAGTCAAGTAGCCATGCTGTTCAGTCTCTTCCAGCCCCTATTATATCGGGAGCTTCAGCCAACGTAACAATCAACTACAATTTTTACAATGGACCTGGGAAGTGAATCAATTATCGTTGAACTTCGAATTAGTCTGAAGATTGTGTTTGAAATCTTAAAATTTGTGTAAAATTTCAGTGATGTCTGAGATGTGATATAATTGGAAAAATCTATTTTTCTCATTGTTTAATTGTTATAAACTGTCCGAGATGTGATAATATTGATTTTTTTTTTTCTCATTGTTTAATTGTTTTAAATTGTCCGAGATGTGATATTATTGAAATAATCTATTGTTGCCATTGTTTAATTGTTATAAACTGTCCCAAGATGTGATATTATTGAAAAAATATATTGTTTAATTGTTATAAACTGTCAAATTCTCTGTGACTTTACACATTGTTACTGTTATCTTATATTTTTAGCAAGTTTGTGCTATGTTAATAAATTGTGAAAATTGTTAAATATCTCGTACCAATATTTTTTCACCTCACTTTAACATAAAGTGTTCATGGTGAGCTTTCGTGATTCTTTGCTGTCCGGTTTCAACATTTTAAAAATATCTCCTCCTAAATTGCTTGGTCAATATAACCTCAAACTGTACAGAAATGTTCCTTGAGTGGTCCTCTGTTTTCTTTTAAGTTGGTCAATATCAAAACAATATGATAAATTGAGGGTTATATAATAAAACAGTTATGGACTTTTCAGGTGTTATACATGATGTTGATATGTACCAAAAAATCATTATTGACCTCGGCTATCGCCTCGGCCAATAATGATTTTTTTGGTGCATATCACATCATGTATAACAGCTGAAAAGTCCATAATTGTATAATATGTACTAACCTTAAACCCATATTTACTTGTTCCAGTGTCTGAATAAAATAGTTATTATTAGATATCTATATGTGTACAGTGTGAGTGTGAAATAATTTCTAACTGACCTAAGACGAATTCGATCTTTATATTCTCCAAAAGTTCTCTTAATTAACTAGGATGTCATTATGCACCCCGGGACTTGAGACAATTAAGTCAGAGTAAAACTGTAGATGTTCAGGAAATTATCACTGCACTCGGACACGTAACGGTTATCGCTCAGATAACTAATTATCTCTAATCAGGATAGTTTGTTAGTTTGACTGAATTGATGATTACTATCTTTTGTGTATCTGAGAAGTTTGTATGTGTCTAATTAGTAAAGTGGTTTATTTTGATTTTGTTTTGAATATGTTTGACAACTTTATTGCGTGTATTATCATTGTACCTAGAATATCTTATATGTAATAAATATATATTTAAAGACTTAGTTTTATCATGTTAAGGAACAGTGTATAAATAGGTATATGAATAGACAGCTGTATTTAAATGGTAATTTCCGTTAGCATACTTTATTAACATTTCGTCAATAACATCATACATGTAAGCATAGTTTATAGCATTCAATACAATTGTTCAGGATCATAATGTGTTAAACTGCATTGATTCTGATCAGGCATCGATATTTAAAATATCAACTGATCTTGTATATTTGAATGCCACCAAGCTGGATACAACAGTCAATTTGTAACAATACTGATCGTATTAAATTACTGGTTATGTTATATGAAGATCACCCGTCAACAAAGTGTGGCTTGGCACAATTTAATTATGTTTTTTTGATGTGTTATGTTATTAGCATAGACTCTTACAGCTTGAATACTGTGACTCTCAATCTAGCAATAAAACTTATATTTTAAAATATCCATAACCTCTTGCCATGGGCTGGTGAGCAGGTTTGGCAAATACTTAAAATACTTAAAACGCGATGTTTAAGTAGATTGCTATTCCTACTACAGAGAAACAATTAAATAGCAAGTATAAGCTGATTTTCACCATAGTCCGTGATATAGGTATTATTCTGTTGAGGTAAGGATAAAACACTGTGTGCAGAGATATGACTAAACAACTTTGCATGTAGTACATGTATAAACATATTTTGCCTCTATATGACTATAATATTGTTGAAAGCAGAGTAAAACACAATCACCATGATATAACTATAATATTGTTGAAAGCAGAGTAAAACATAATTTGCCGTGATTTAACTATAAGATTGTTGAAAGCAGAGTAAAGCACAATTCACCGTAATATAATGATAAGATTATTGAAAGCAGATTAAAACACAATTAGCCATGATACAACTATAAGATTGTTGAAAGCAGAGTAAAACACAATCACCATGATATAACTATAAGATTGTTGAAAGCAGAGTAAAACATAATTTGCCGTGATTTAACTATAAGATTATTGAAAGCAGAGTAAAACACAATTAGCCATGATACAACTATAAGATTGTTGAAAGCAGAGTAAAACACAATTCGCCGTGATATAATGATAAGATTATTGAAAGCAGATTAAAACACAATTAGCCATGATACAACTATAAGATTGTTGAAAGCAGACTAAAACACAATTCGCCGTGATATGACAATAAGATAGTTGAAAGCAGAGTAAAACACAATTAGCCATGATACAACTATAGGAATGTTGAAAGCAGAGTAAAACACAATTCGCCACGATATAACTATAAGAATATTGACAGCAGAGTAAAACACAATTCGCCATGATATAACTATAAGATTGTTGAAAGCAGAGTAAAACACAATTCGTCGTGATTTAACTATACGATTATTGAAAGCAGAGTAAAACACAGCCATGAAACAACTATAAGATTGTTGAAAGCAGAGTAAAACACAATTCGCCGTGATTTAACTATAATATAATTGAAAGCAGAGTAAAAACACAGCCATGATACAACTATAAGATTGTTGAAAGCAGAGTAAAGCACAATTCGCCGTGATATAATTATAATATTGTTGAAGGCAGAGTAAAACATAATTTGCCGTGATTTAACTATAAGATTGTTGAAAGCAGAGTAAAGCACAATTCACCGTGATATAATTATAATATTGTTGAAAGCAGAGTAAAACACAGCCATGATATAACTATAAGAATGTTGAAAGCAGAATAAAACACAATTCGCCGTGATTTAACTATAAGATTGTTGAACGCAGAGTAAAACACAATTCGCCCTGATATGACAATAAGATTGTTGACAGCAGAGTAAAACACAATTCGCCGTCCTATAATTATAAGATTGTTGAAAGCAGAGTAAAAACGATTTGCCGTGATATAACTATAAGATTGTTGAAAGCAGAGTAAAACATAATTCGCCTTGAAATAACTATAAGATTGTTGAAAGCAGAGTAAAAACCATTGGCCGTGAACAAATTATAAGATTGTTGAAATCAGAATAAAACACAATTCGCCGTGAAATGACTATTAGATTGTTGAAAGCAAAGTAAAACACAGTTTGCCGTGATACATTTATAGAACGATTGAAAGCACAATCAAATACTCTGCAACCCGCGGTAGAGTTATTTGGTTATTACGCAGTATTAAATAATGTTTTAGACGTGTCACGGCGGCCAGTTCACATATTTACTCCACACAACAGACTCTCTAATAACTAATGACTAGCTGCGTTTATATTGAATCGTGGCAGGAAGTTCGTCATATTGCCTCATGTTCAACTGCTAGCTGAATGATTCGTATGTAGTAGTGTAGATTCATGATTCTACCTCTTGTCGAATAAGCAATTGCTTGTTGTAAGGGTATTGACCTGTGGCATAATGGGCCAAATGTTAATTAATGTGCAATGTCTAACTACTAGCTGGCTGAATAACCGTATGTAGTTGCAGATTTGCTATTTGGCTATATGTTGAATAACCAATTGCTAGATGTGTGGATATTTGCCCGTGGCAGTAAGTTCGCCCTATTTCTGAATGGTCAATACCCAACTACTAGCTGGCTGGATAACCGTATGTAGCAGCTGATCTGTGCTTTGGCTTTTTATTGAATAGCTAATTGATTGTTGTCTGTATATTAGCCCGTGACAGTAAGTTCGCCGTATTTCTAAATGATTAAATGACCGATTACTAGCTGGCTGAATATCTGTATGTAGCTGCAGATCCTTGCTTCTGGTTTGTATGCATAACCATTTGCTATATAACCACCTACTAGCTGATTCGCGCTTTGGCTTTTGTTGAATCACCAACTGCTAGCTGTGTAGGTATAAACCCGTGGCAGTATGTTCGCCATATTGCTTAAGGTAAAATGACCGATTACTAGCTGACTGGATATCAGTATGTAGCTGCAGATTCTTGCTTTTGCTTTTCATGCATAACCATTTGCTAGCTGTGTGGGTATTGGCCCATGGCATTATGTTCGTCCTATTGGTTTGTGTTCAATGTCCATATACTAGCTGGCTGGATATCCGTTTGCAGCTGAAGATTCACGTTTTGTCTTTTCTTTAAATCACAAACTGCTAGTTGTATGGATATTAAACTCGGCAAAAGCATACACTATAAGTTAACTGCTAAATTAATTATTGACAATGTACTTGTTAGATAATGTTAACATTGACACTGACACAAGGAATATAATGCTATTATAACCCCTTTCATGATATTTTTTTTTTTATCACCGATAAGAAGTTTCGTTCTAATTATTATGGTGTAAGCCCAGCACTAATTTTATCTCAAAAATGTTTTCAAGTATCAAGGCGACTGCCCACCTACATGTATTCACAATCCCTGGATATTCACTAAAGTATTTAGTTAGGAAACGTGAACCATCATCGTCGCGACAGAGATCTAACCCGTGACGGTTGAATCCAAAACCCAGGACAATCACTTGACCACGGTGGATTACTTTTCTCAGAAGTTCAGCAGTTTAAAGCAACGACGACATACGTGTAGTAATATATTTATTAAATATCAAACATAGAATCATCAACAAAATGAGTATCAAAATATATATCAACATGATAAAGAAGCACTAACATTATTTAGTATTGCACAATTTGAAATATCATCATAATGGCATCAATTTATGACATTTTATGCAAACATAAAATCTTTTATGTATTTGTTGAGTTTACTCCAGTTGGCTCCTAGAGCCGCAGGTTACACTTTAGTTTCTCGATCCTTATTAACCGCAGTTTCTAGTATCCCGACAAGTATTGACCAATGGAAATACGAGGTCGTCAGCCTTCACCTTATCTCTTTGGATCGAGAACCGCTTTTCATCGCTTTGGAATTTTATTTACGTTTTGGACAAGTGTTCATCCGTCTGAAGGTTCGATTTTATCACATTACTTTGGAACTAAACACATAGCAACGTACGGACTATACGTTTCAGGTTGGCGACACGGTTTTCAGTGCTAATTTCGTGATTTTCCTTGGACTCGACGCATATACACCACTACACACATCGGTGACGTCACACATAAACATGGCCGCGCCCATCGGAAAAATTCAGCTGTTTGGACATTCCTTTGTTCGGAGACTTAAGGACTTTATACGTTCAAGTGAGGACTGCACCTTCTCTTGGAACTTAGACGGACCACCCATGATACAATACTCTGGATTTCCGGGAGCTGATGTTCACAAATTACGGAACAATATCGAGGTTATCGAAGACTTCGATCCAGACGTTGTATTTTTGTTCGCAGGCACGAACGACTTATATCATGCCTGGTTGTCTCCCGCGGATCTCGCAAGTCATATTGTGGACCTAGTTAAATTCTTGCTTGACTCCTTACACATCAAGAAAGTGGTCGTTCTGTCTATCACCCACCGTTGCCCATCTTCAAGGACGAGATACCCCGTAAACATTGACTGGTTCAATACCAGAGTAGACCAAACCAACGCTGAACTTTCCGAACGGTTACAGGAATTGAACCAAGGGCGCACCTACCTCTGGAGACTTAAGGGGTTTTGGTCACCGTCTGCAAAGGAAAAAGTCTTTGATAGAGATGGCTGCCATCTGTCTGCGTCGGGTCAGAGGAAATTGATCGCTAACTTGCGAGCAGCCACCGTCGCCATCCTGAGACGATCCATCTGTTCTCCTATATTGGAATAAGCTACGTACTATAGATTATTAACTCTTTTTAAGGTTCCTAACCATGATATACATAGCAATGTTTTTTGCCTCGTTTTCAACTGGCATGCTTTCCACTTTTTCAATAACCAGACTAGGCCATGGCTGATTCGTGATCCCAATGCATAAGTTGGTTCATTCCTGGTTTCAATGTAACCTCACACCCATTTGTATTTTCGGCACAGTGCTTTGCGCCCTACCTTTGTTTCCTACTATATCACAGCGCTCTGTGACTAACGGTTACTAACACTTTGCTGACCTTTACCAGTGGCTACATCTTAAGTTTGGATACAGCGCTCTGTACCGCCTCTTATCATGTAATTCGTTTACACAGCGCCCTGGGTTTGCTACTATATCACAGCGCTCTGTGACTAGGCATTTACTAAAACTTTGCTGCCCTTTACCATTGGCTACATTTTAAGCTGGGATACAGCGCTCTGTACCGTATCTTATCATGTAATTTGTTTCCACAGCGCTCTGTGTGAAACCAAGAGCTCCTCAGTTTTCACCTTGGTATGCTTCACGAGGTTTCATCGGTATGCACAGTGCTCTGTGTTGTATTTCACCGAGTTACACTCATTTTGCATGGCTAGGGGCCATAGCGTGGGTAATATCCTTATTATTTTCAGCATTTTTACATATAATTATTATACATCTCTCTGGATATATACCCTGAGCGAGATGTATCTACCAGTTCCGAAAGAATTGTGCACAGCACTTTCAATAGTAAATGTCTTAATATAAACATTATGGCATAGTTTGGTGGAGCTCAACTTTGTTTCTATGAGAATAGCTTGCCACGGCTCCATCACTACAGTAGAATAACTAGGCTATTACACAGTCATTCTAATCACATTCACTCCCATTTTCAGATGAAACGCAGCAACAGACAACAAACGGTCTCCTCCTACCAAGGGACGGACATGTCTTCGCCTCCAAAAAAGAAAAGACCAGAACGGCCATCGAAGACTCGTATGCCTCTTGTTGCTAAACATAAGCCAGGTTATAAAGCTACTACAAGCATTCCAATACCTATCATAGGCTCATCAAGACGCAGCAAACATAGACCTCATACGCCAAACACAACCACAAGACCGTCAAGACCAACAAACACTAACTTTGAATACAACACAGCTGTGCAGCCAAATTTGTTTCAACAAAACACTTCCACATCCACCAGACCATCAAGACCAACAAATACTAACTTTAGACACAACACAACCGTGCAGCAAGATTTTATCCAACCAGACACTTCCAGTTCGGACAGTTCTGATTCAGAAGAGGAAGAAGACGTTTCATTTCCAAGTGTGATTAACGAGCATTGCTCAAATTTAATGGAACAAGGTAATTCGTGGCAATTTGCCGAACCAATAAGCTCGCCAATTAACCAGCAGATTAAAAAATCACTGCAAAAAGCAATTTGCAAAGACAAATTCATTGATATGGCCCTGTTATTACCTAATAATAACATACCAACAACCACACCCCAATACACTCTGCAAATGGACAAACATTCCAACATTAGCTTAGCACCTACCTCCAAATCCAGAAAAATTACGTCAATTGAGTCGTGGACTTCTGCCTTCCTACGCTTCTGTTCCATTTACGCAACGAAACACCCTTTAAGAACCCCTCAACTTATGAAGTATGGGGAAATAGTGAGAGATATAGCCCAACGCCGCCCTGGCATGGCTTTTCTCTTCTACGATAATCAGTTCCGTATGTTGAGGGAATCAGTACGCGTTCCATGGGACAGAGTCCACACGGAATTCTGGCTTATGGCCTGTACTTCTTTCCAGCCAGCCCCTCAACCTTCCCGCCAAAACCAGCCCTTTCGGAACAATAACCGACAAAAACGGTTTCTGGAAAACACCTGCTGGCGCTTCAACAGCCGCAAGTGCAACAACCATAAATGCTCCCTCCCACATATCTGTGGATATTGCAAAGGCCCCCATGCGGCCTTCTCATGCACAAACACCAATAAAGATCGCCCCTTCAAATCTACAAGTGGGTCAACCCCGTCCTCCACATCAAAATGAATACAAAACCATAACCCCTGTTAAAGTCGATATCCTGGCTTGTTACCTTGTAAATTATCCTTTCTCAGATTATCTCTGCCAAGGCTTCCGCAACGGCTTCAAACTCGGTTATACAGGCCCTCGGTCATCCTGTTCAGCACCTAACCTTAAATCATGCCAGGAAGATCCCCTAACAGTACAAATTAAGCTCCAAACAGAACTGGCTCTAGGTCGCATATGCGGTCCTTTTGACATTTCTCCATTCCCAAACCTTCACATTAGCCCAATCGGTTTAGTACCCAAGAAAGCACCAGGCCAATTCAGGCTTATTCATCATTTAAGCTATCCCAAAGGCTCCTCCATAAACGACTTTATTAACCCAAAACTAGCTACAGTACAGTACCAGTCTTTTGACGATGCAGTACGAAAACTTCTAGTTCTAGGCAGAGGTACACTTTTCAGTAAAACCGATATCGATTCTGCATTCCGTCTCATCCCAATTCACCAGCAGGAACACAACTTGCTTGGTTTTAAATTCCAAGGAAAATTATATTATGACCGATGCTTGCCGATGGGTGTCTCCTCAGCATGCGCACTTTTCGAACGTTTCAGCTCTGCTCTCCAATATATCGCGGAAACTCATTTGAACATTCCCCATATGGTTCATATACTGGATGACTTTCTCATTTTAGGTCCTTCTATGTCTCCTCTATGCAACCAATACCTTGACCGTTTTCTACAATTCTGCCATCGTATTGGCGTTCCAATTAAAACGGAAAAAACTGAATACGCCAGAACGCTTATCACATTCATGGGGCTTGAGTTAGATTCACATAACATGGAAGCTCGCCTGCCTTTAGATAAATTGATTAAGCTCAGGGAGTCCTTACAAACAATAGGTAAGAAACGAACATGCAAACTTAAGGTCTTACAGTCCTTACTAGGTCTCTTAAACTTCTGTTGCCAGGTGGTCGTCCCAGGTCGATGCTTCTTACGCCGTCTCACCGACTTAACCAAAAAAGTAACACATTCTCATCACAGAATCACATTTAATTCAGAAAGCCGGAAATATATCAAAGCCTGGCTACTGTTCACAGATCACTTCAACGGCAAAAGTCTGCTTTTAGACAGACGTTGGATTCCATCACACACACACTACATCTCCACACCGACGCAGCAGGCAACATTGGCTTTGGGGCCATATTTGGCTCCCAATGGCTACAGGGAACCTGGCCCTCTTGTTTAGCAAAACAGGACATTACATTTAAAGAAATGTTTCCCATCGTTTTAGCTCTTGAGATTTGGGGCATTCAGCTTAGCCAAAGATGCATCATATTACACTCTGATAATGCAGCAGTAGTTCACATTATAAATAAGCAAACTTGCAAGGTCCCAGTTATAATGGGTCTAGTTCGTAGGCTTGTTCTGGCTTGTATGAAATACAACATTCTTTTTAAAGCAGAACACATTCCCGGAAAATACAACGTTTTACCAGACCTTCTTTCTCGTTTACAGGTGGAACGCTTCCACTTACTAGCTCCACACATGGACTCGGGTCAAACTTCAATCCCGGAACATCTCCTCGCAATGGATTAAACAAAGCAGTAGCACAAATGCTACAAGCCTCGCTGGCTCCATCAACAGTGGCCAGTTATAGAAACGCACTAAAGCATTTTACACACTTTCATAACACCTTTCACACCAACACAACACTACTGCCAGCCTCTCTTGGTCAAGTAGCTCAATTCATTGCATTCTGTAAACTTAAAGGACTGCAACCTTCAACCATTACTTCATACATTTCAGCTCTAGCTTATATTCACAAAATTCAAGGTCTCCCTAATCCTACGGATCATTTCATTATCCGCAAACTGCTTTACGGGGTAAGAAAAATAAATCATGTGACAAGAGGAAGCTTTTTACTCTGGAAAATCTTAAAAACCTTATTACTGCTCTCCAGTCTACAGTGGACACAATCTACCTTCGCACGGTTTTCAAAGCAATGTTTCTTACAGCATTTTACGGGTTATTTAGGGTAGGAGAACTTTCCATCTCCCGTCCTGCCCAGGACAACGTCATAACATTTGAAGCAGTGTCTTACGTCCCCTCGGGTCATAAGATTAAGGAAATATTGATTTCCATGGATAGATATAAACACTCGCAAGGTCACAAGGTTGCAGTCCCTTTTCGTCGTCAATCTAGTAAAACACTGTGTCCAGTACGGTCATTGGTTTGATACATGCAATTAGCACCAAACAACTCTGGTGCGTTATTTCAAGACGAACAAGGTCATGCCATTCAGGCTTCACAGTTCCGTACAGTTCTACGGTCATGTGTCGTTGCCTGCGGGTTAGATCCCTTAGTTTTTACAGGCCACTCTTTTCGGATTGGAGGAGCAACATTGGCGTTTTCAATGCAAATGCCTTCCGAACAAATTAAAAGGCTGGGTCGCTGGAAATCATAAGCATTCCTAAAATACATTCGACCCACTAGCTTAACAAACAAATAACTTTAAATGACATGTTTCTTGGACTGTTTTAGGCAGCCTTGATTTCTTTTTCATTGTATGTTCAAACGCCATTTCGAACAACCTGCTGGTTCATCACTTATACACATAGCTTTCAAGACAAGGTTTATTGGACTGTTTTAGGCAGCCTTGATTCCTTCTCATGTGGTGTTCATCTTCACTTTTGAAACATAGCTTGTCGTTAAAACAAATATTAACATTCAACAGTTCATAAATGTATCTTTCAGAACAAGGTTTCTTGGACTGTTCTAGGCAGCCTGGTTTCCTTTTCATGATGTATTCATCTGTATTAAAATGTATTCCTGTTGTAAATATCTGTTTATAAGTGCCATCATTAGATATGTAAAGTTCAAGACGGTACAATATATCATGTCAATGAAGCTTCATCATTGATTGGTATATGACGAACAAAAAATTGTCTATGCAACTAAATTGGCAAGAAGCTTAAAAAAGCTACTTACATCGAATCAGGCTATATTATGACATTCCGCATGGGGTACTGTTTTAGGCAGACTCCGGTGGATTGTTTTAATTATCAGCTGATCACATCTATTGATATAGACTGCTCACTTTCTCTTATAATTCTAAGTTCAGTTATGATGGAACATGATCTGAACATTTTATGTATTTACGTAGTTATATACTTTTGTGCATGTGTGTTGACGCACTTATTTACTATCTGAGATACAAGTATTTCTAAACAGTTCTTGGCTATTCTTCCTCTTGTGTTTTACACGGGACTTCACTTGAAGTGAAAGCCATTAACGGTTTATAGATGTAATCAAAGTCCTTTGGGTGTCTTTTTGAGTTATTACCAATTTTTGTTTTGATTCTTTACTCCAATATTTAAGGTCAATATGTTTTTCCCTAGTATGATGATACATGCATTTCTTACATCAATTGCCCCAGGGGCGGTCCATTTAATGCCTAGGTGCGGTTTCCTCTGGGCGGGGGCGCGCTGCGCTTTTGGCGGGTTTTTTGTCGCCCAGATATGACATAAATATGTTCATATTATTTGGAAATGTACATTAGGCATTTAAGCTAAAATGCCGCTTTTCTTTCTGGCATTTAGGATTAAAATGCCCTTTTTCACTCTACATATTCTTATGGTTTTTATTTATGTCATACAAGTCCAACCGCTCTTAGGTTCTTGTTGTCTTTCTTAATAGCAAGACTGAACAAAACATAAATGACATTTTATGCAAACATAAAATCTTTTATGTATTTGTTGAGTTTACTCCAGTTGGCTCCTAGAGCCGCAGGTTACACTTTAGTTTCTCGATCCCCATTAACCGCAGTTTCTAGTATCCCGACAAGTATTGACCAATGAAAATACGAGGTCGTCAGCCTTCACCTTATCTCTTTGGATCGAGAACCGCTTTTCATCGCTTTGGAATTTTACCACCACCTCCCGTACTCCAACCTCCTCTGAATGTATACAATCTACCATACCCATTCATTTTTCATGCCAAATTATTTGTAAAGTTAGGAAAAATGACGTCTACTTTATGATAACTCACAGTTGGAAGTTCACTATTTTCATGTATTTTTATCATTTATTTAATTCACATGTTTATTTTGTCTACACGCGTTTTATATCCGGGCGCCTTCTAACACTCCGTTAAAAAGCCATGTTCCACGCTTCACTTCTCACATTTCTTACCAACATGGATCTGTTGGTCAGTCTTGTGTGCAGGCGGGTTTTTTGTCGCCCAGATATGACATAAATATGTTCATATTATTTGGAAATGTACATTAGGCATTTAAGCTAAAATGCCTCTTTTCTTTCTGGCATTTAGGATTAAAATGCCCTTTTTCACTCTACATATTCTTATGGTTTTTATTTATGTCATACAAGTCCAACCGCTCTTAGGTTCTTGTTGTCTTTCTTAATAGCAAGACTGAACAAAACATAAAAAAGTCTAATGACTTTCGTCTGTTGAATCTAGAATGTGGTTTCTGGCCTTCCCCTGCTGTCTAGGACTTAGACTTCTTCCGGAAGTGACGTAAATCAGCACCGTGGTCTTCGTGTATCATAGGCATGTAGCTCATTGGTTGACCCATTTCGGAATTCGTATGTTGTGAGTAGTAGAATGCCTTGTAACCACCGTCCAGAAGATATACATGTATTCACAATCCCTGGATATTCACTAAAGTATTTAGTTAGGAAACGTGAACCATCATCGTCGCGACAGAGATCTAACCCGTGACGGTTGAATCCAAAACCCAGGACAATCACTTGACCACGGTGGATTACTTTTCTCAGAAGTTCAGCAGTTTAAAGCAACGACGACATACGTGTAGTAATATATTTATTAAATATCAAACATAGAATCATCAACAAAATGAGTATCAACATGATAAAGAAGCACTAACATTATTTACTATTGCACAATTTGAAATATCATCTTAATGGCATCAATTTAAAAGTCTAATGACTTTCGTCTGCTGAATCTAGAATGTGGTTTCTGGCCTTCTCCTGCTGTCCAGGACTTAGACTTCTTCCGGAAGTGACGTAAATCAGCACCGTGGTCTTCGTGTATCATAGGCATGTAGCTCATTGGTTGACACATTTCGGAAGTCGTATGTTGTGAGTAGTAGAATGCCTTGTAACCACCGTCAAGAAGATATATCTCGGGAAAATTCAACTTTGGGTAATGTTGCTTGTTAATCGATCTGTCCTGGGCTCTCAAGAATCGATACCTATAATGATAAACGAAACACATGTATACAATGAAATATTGAATGAAAATAAAGTATTGGGGCAATTTAATACACATTGAATCTAACGCGTAATTTCATTTAAATCCTCTTTTTTCTTTTCTTCATGCTAAATAATACTTTTAAAAGATAAAGATTTTTCCGTTTACTTTAACCTAGCTTGCATACAATTATTTAGAAAAGCTATGCATTAGAGCCAATTTGTTTTGAATATCAGAAAGAAAATTGACCTTAAGTACAAGGTGGTTTAGATTAAATACTTACATTTTAGGTCCCCTTTCTGAAGAGAATTCACAATGGAAGATGAGAACACGTGGTTTGTCGGATTGTGAAATATTCTGAAGTAAGCTGTTCACGTCATCTTTAGTGTAGAGATTGACGGCTCCATTGATGTGACCTCCTTCATACTCATACGGGTATCTACAATCGACGATGGTCACGTGACCCAACTTTTCTTTGTATTCTCCCTTCATGACGTCAGCAAGTGTTTCTGGAGATATAGACTTGAGGTCGCTGTGCTTTCCTTGAATTGTGGGTAAAGTGTAATCACGTGATCCATCAGCAATGAGATCTCTTTCTGTTGTCAACTTATCGACTGCATCTATGATGTCATTTGATGATTCCTGGAAGAACGAAAAGCAAAAAACATTGTATATATTTGTCCATTGATAAATAGTATGATATTCTCCGACAGCAATAGATTAATCACATTGCGTGATTTTAGAGACTGGTTTTGAGTATACTGGGAGCTATCTACACGTTCTGTTAGCTTGCATAATTATTTTTACTATGGTTAAAAGCAAGTACAGAATGTCTATTTTTACCATGGTTAAAAGCACGTACAGACGTGTCGAGAGAAACATACAAGAATATTAGAGAGCGGATATTACCGCGTGTCATTGAATGATATACCCATTCTAACTTATTGCCGGTCTATATGATTTAACTTTTATAAGTTAAGTGTAATAAACGTTTTTTAGGGACTGTATGTGCTAAACAGGACGCTGGTTGATGCATCTACAGCAACACTTTTGTCGCGAAAGCAGAAAACACAAATGATGTAAGTGAATAATTTGTCCAAAGTAGTAGTGAGTTGCTGTATGTGGGAAAGGGTTATGATATGCACAACAAATACTGGATATGAATCTCATTGCCGATTATTAAGAAAAGTGATTTAATTTTCGCCAATACATACCTTTGCCTCACTATATCTTCCTCTTTTACATGGTTGTAGAGTATCGAAACAACTGTCTTCAACATCAGCTGGACGCTTTGGTGTAAACAAACTTCTCTTGATACCAGAGTTGAATCTTGAACTGGTACGCTTACATGTCGGCATCTCGATCTATAGAAAGAAAATATTTCAATATATTTTCATTTATATGTGGTTTTGTAATTATCTGAAGATTTTAAAGATATATGAAAAAAAGGCAAATATTGCTTTGCTTTTCTTGAAACAAGGAGATGATTAAAGGGAGGCAATAACCGTCATTTCTTTACCCGACCATGTCGTTAACCCATATCTCGCGCTCTCGATGCGTGGCAGCTATTTCATAGAGTTCCGTTCTGTATATTCTGTTTGAGATGCGTTTTTGGAACACTTATGACCGAAGGACTAATGCAATATGTGTAGATCGTGATCTAACTGCGCATTTGAGATGTCCACGTTTTACTATTAATAAGTTTAAAGAACTTAACCAATTGTGAACATATTACTTTGGTGTTTATTCATTTGATAAAGATGACAGGTCGAACCCGAAACAGACTATAAAGAATATGACGTTACATCAGATCAACCTTGAACTTATAATTTATAAAAAACTAGATCAACATATGAAAAGCGACTTTGATCTCTCCTGACAGTTCAGTGCGTTTTGGGGAAACAACTTATATTGATACTTACAGAGAAATCAGCAGTCATGTTTGAGTCATTGAACTTGCTATAAGGTGTAATAACTTGTAGGATCTCACTGTAGTTCACATCGGTTATACTCTGTCGGACTGGAGAATCAGTGGTGTCGTCAAATAGCTTCATTCTGTAAAGTAAAACATGATAGAAATGTGAAAGAACTGAAAGCCGTTACGTCAGGTTGACAG
Organism: Serripes groenlandicus; assembly: GCA_031761405.1. Lineage (NCBI taxonomy): Eukaryota > Metazoa > Mollusca > Bivalvia > Cardiida > Cardiidae > Serripes > Serripes groenlandicus. Next base: position 74,951,668 of record JASEVX010000006.1, read on the forward strand.
ACATGCATTCTGTTTATTTTAAACTCCAGAACAATCATTTTAGCGTAGAGAAATCAATTATAAAATGCATTAAGCGTTAATATATATTTTCTGCGCAATCATTATTTTAAACGATTTTGTTTTTCGTTGACTTTAATTATGTGCTGATATTTAAAATTATAATTGAACCTTTAATATAATGAATATAAAGAAGAATATGTACTAACCTTAAACCCATATTTACTTGTTCCAGTGTCTGAATAAAATAGTTATTATTAGATATCTATATGTGTACAGTGTGAGTGTAAAATAATTTCTAACTGACCTAAGACGAATTCGATCTTTATATTCTCCAAAAGTTCTCTTAATTAACTAGGATGTCATTATGCACCCCGGGACTTGAGACAATTAAGTCAGAGTAAAACTGTAGATGTTCAGGAAATTATCACTGCACTCGGACACGTAACGGTTATCGCTCAGATAACTAATTATCTCTAATCAGGATAGTTTGTTAGTTTGACTGAATTGATGATTACTATCTTTTGTGTATCTGAGAAGTTTGTATGTGTCTAATTAGTAAAGTGGTTTATTTTGATTTTGTTTTGAATATGTTTGACAACTTTATTGTGTGTATTAACATTGTACCTAGAATATCTTATATGTAATAAATATATATTTAAAGACTTAGTTTTATCATGTTAAGGAACAGTGTATAAATAGGTATATGAATAGACAGCTGTATTTAAATGGTAATTTCCGTTAGCATACTTTATTAACATTTCGTCAATAACATCATACATGTAAGCATAGTTTATAGCATTCAATACAATTGTTCAGGATCATAATGTGTTAAACTGCATTGATTCTGATCAGGCATCGATATTTAAAATATCAACTGATCTTGTATATTTGAATGCCACCAAGCTGGATACAACAGTCAATTTGTAACAATACTGATCGTATTAAATTACTGGTTATGTTATATGAAGATCACCCGTCAACAAAGTGTGGCTTGGCTCAATTTAATTATGTTTTTTTGATGTGTTATGTTATTTGCATAGACTCTTACAGCTTGAATACTGTGACTCTCAATCTAGCAATAAAACTTATATTTTAAAATATCCATAACCTCTTGCCATGGGCTGGTGAGCAGGTTTGGCAAATACTTAAAATACTTAAAACGCGATGTTTAAGTAGATTGCTATTCCTACTACAGAGAAACAATTAAATAGCAAGTATAAGCTGATTTTCACCATAGTCCGTGATATAGGTATTATTCTGTTGAGGTAAGGATAAAACACTGTGTGCAGAGATATGACTAAACAACTTTGCATGTAGTACATGTATAAACATATTTTGCTTCTATATGACTATAATATTGTTGAAAGCAGAGTAAAACACAATCACCATGATATAACTATAATATTGTTGAAAGCAGAGTAAAACATAATTTGCCGTGATTTAACTATAATATTGTTGAAAGCAGAGTAAAGCACAATTCACCGTGATATAATGATAAGATTATTGAAAGCAGATTAAAACACAATTAGCCATGATACAACTATAAGATTGTTGAAAGCAGAGTAAAATACAATCACCTTGATATAACTATAAGATTGTTGAAAGCAGAGTAAAACATAATTTGCCGTGATTTAGCTATAAGATTATTGAAAGCAGAGTAAAACAAAATTAGCCATGATACAACTATAAGATTGTTGAGAGCAGAGTAAAACACAATTCGCCGTGATATAATGATAAGATTACTGAAAGCAGATTAAAACACAATTAGCCATGATACAACTATAAGATTGTTGAAAGCAGACTAAAACACAATTCGCTGTGATATGACAATAAGATAGTTGAAAGCAGAGTAAAACACAATTCGCGATGATACAACTATAAGAACGTTGAAAGCAGAGTAAAACACAATTCGCCACGATATAACTATAAGATTATTGACAGCAGAGTAAAACACAATTCGCCATGATATAACTATAAGATTGTTGAAAGCAGAGTAAAACACAATTCGTCGTGATTTAACTATACGATTATTGAAAGCAGAGTAAAACACAGCCATGATACAACTATAAGATTGTTGAAAGCAGAGTAAAACACAATTCGCCGTGATTTAACTATAATAGTATTGAAAGCAGAGTAAAAACACAGCCATGATACAACTATAAGATTGTTGAAAGCAGAGTAAAGCACAATTCGCCGTGATATAATTATAATATTGTTGAAGGCAGAGTAAAACACAATTCGCCGTGATTTAACCATAAGATTATTGAAAGCAGAGTAAAACACAGCCATGATATAACTATAAGAATGTTGAAAGCAGAATAAAACACAATTCGCCGTGATTTAACTATAAGATTGTTGAACGCAGAGTAAAACACAATTCGCCCTGATATGACAATAAGATTGTTGACAGCAGAGTAAAACACAATTCGCCGTCCTATAATTATAAGATTGTTGAAAGCAGAGTAAAAACGATTTGCCGTGATATAACTATAAGATTGTTGAAAGCAGAGTAAAACATAATTCGCCTTGAAATAACTATAAGATTGTTGAAAGCAGAGTAAAAACCATTGGCCGTGAACAAATTATAAGATTGTTGAAATCAGAATAAAACACAATTCGCCGTGAAATGACTATTAGATTGTTGAAAGCAAAGTAAAACACAGTTTGCCGTGATACATTTATAGAACGATTGAAAGCACAATCAAATACTCTGCAACCCGCGGTAGAGTTATTTGGTTATTACGCAGTATTAAATAATGTTTTAGACGTGTCACTGCGGCCAGTTCACATATTTACTCCACACAACAGACTCTCTAATAACTAATGACTAGCTGCGTTTATATTGAATCGTGGCAGTAAGTTCGTCATATTGCCTCATGTTCAACTACTAGCTGAATGATTCGTATGTAGTAGTGTAGATTCGTGATTCTACCTCTTGTCGAATAAGCAATTGCTTGTTGTAAGGGTATTGACCTGTGGCATAATGGGCCAAATGTTAATTAATGTGCAATGTCTAACTACTAGCTGGCTGAATAACCGTATGTAGTTGCAGATTTGCTATTTGGCTATATGTTGAATAACCAATTGCTAGATGTGTGGATATTTGCCCGTGGCAGTAAGTTCGCCCTATTTCTGAATGGTCAATACCCAACTACTAGCTGGCTGGATAACCGTATGTAGCAGCTGATCTGTGCTTTGGCTTTTTATTGAATAGCTAATTGATTGTTGTCTGTATATTAGCCCGTGACAGTAAGTTCGCCGTATTTCTAAATGATTAAATGACCGATTACTAGCTGGCTGAATATCTGTATGTAGCTGCAGATCCTTGCTTCTGGTTTGTATGCATAACCATTTGCTATATAACCACCTACTAGCTGATTCGCGCTTTGGCTTTTGTTGAATCACCAACTGCTAGCTGTGTAGGTATAAACCCGTGGCATTATGTTCGCCATATTGCTTAAGGTAAAATGACCGACTACTAGCTGACTGGATATCATTATGTAGCTGCCGATTCTTGCTTTTGCTTTTCATGCATAACCATTTGCTAGCTGTGTGGGTATTGGCCCATGGCATTATGTTCGTCCTATTGGTTTGTGTTCAATGTCCATATACTAGCTGGCTGGATATCCGTTTGCAGCTGAAGATTCACGCTTTGTCTTTTCTTTAATCACAAACTGCTAGTTGTATGAATATTAAACTCGGCAAAAGCATACACTATAAATTAACTGCTAAATTAATTATTGACAATGTACTTGTTAGATAATGTAAACATTGACACAAGGAATATAATGCTATTATAACCCCTTTTATAATTCTTTTTTTTTTATCACCGATAAGAAGTTCCGTTCTAATTATTATGGTGTAAGCCCAGCACTAATTTTATCTCAAAAATGTTTTCAAGTATCAAGGCAACTGCCCACCTACATGTATTCACAATCCCTGGATTTTCACTAAAGTATTTAGTTAGGAAACGTGAACCATCATCGTCGCGACAGAGATCTAACCCGTGACGGTTGAATCCAAAACCCAGGACAATCACTTGACCACGGTGGATTACTTTTCTCAGAAGTTCAGCAGTTTAAAGCAACGACGACATACGTGTAGTAATATATTTATTAAATATCAAACATAGAATCATCAACAAAATGAGTATCAAAATATATATCAACATGATAAAGAAGCACTAACATTATTTAGTATTGCACAATTTGAAATATCATCATAATGGCATCAATTTAAAAGTCTAATGACTTTCGTCTGTTGAATCTAGAATGTGGTTTCTGGCCTTCCCCTGCTGTCCAGGACTTAGACTTCTTCCGGAAGTGACGTAAATCAGCACCGTGGTCTTCGTGTATCATAGGCATGTAGCTCATTGGTTGACCCATTTCGGAATTCGTATGTTGTGAGTAGTAGAATGCCTTGTAACCACCGTCAAGAAGATATACATGTATTCACAATCCCTGGATATTCACTAAAGTATTTAGTTAGGAAACGTGAACCATCATCGTCGCGACAGAGATCTAACCCGTGACGGTTGAATCCAAAACCCAGGACAATCACTTGACCACGGTGGATTTCTTTTCTTAGAAGTTCAGCAGTTTAAAGCAACGACGACATACGTGTAGTAATATATTTATTAAATATCAAACATAGAATCATCAACAAAATGAGTATCAACATGATAAAGAAGCACTAACATTATTTACTATTGCACAATTTGAAATATCATCTTAATGGCATCAATTTAAAAGTCTAATGACTTTCGTCTGCTGAATCTAGAATGTGGTTTCTGGCCTTCCCCTGCTGTCCAGGACTTCTTCCGGAAGTGACGTAAATCAGCACCGTGGTCTTCGTGTATCATAGGCATGTAGCTCATTGGTTGACACATTTCGGAAGTCGTATGTTGTGAGTAGTAGAATGCCTTGTAACCACCGTCAAGAAGATATATCTCGGGAAAATTCAACTTTGGGTAATGTTGTTTGTTAATCGATCTGTCCTGGGCTCTCAAGAATCGATACCTATAATGATAAACGAAACACATGTATACAACTAAATATTAAATGAAAATAAAGTATTGGGGCAATTTAATACACATTGAATCTAACGCGTAATTTCAATTAAATCCTCTTTTTTCTTTTCTTCATGCTAAATAATACTTTTAAAAGATAAAGACTTTTCCGTTTACTTTAATCTAGCTTACATACAATTATGTAGAAAAGCTATGCATTAGAGCCAATTTGTTTTGAATATCAGAAATAAAATTGACCTTAAGTACAAGGTGGTTTACATTAAATACTTACATTGTAGGTCCCCTTTCTGAAGAGAATTCACAATGGAAGATGAGAACACGTGGTTTGTCGGATTGTGAAATATTCTGAAGTAAGCTATTCACGTCATCTTTAGTGTAGAGATTGACGGCTCCATTGATGTGACCTCCTTCATACTCATACGGGTATCTACAATCAACGATGGTCACGTGACCCAACTTTTCTTTGTATTCTCCCTTCATGACGTCAGCAAGTGTTTCTGGAGATATAGACTTGAGGTCGCTGTGCTTTCCTTGAATTGTGGGTAAAGTGTAATCACGTGATCCATCAGCAATGAGATCTCTTTGTGTTGTCAACTTATCGACTGCATCTATGATGTCATTTGATGATTCCTGGAAGAACGAAAAGCAAAAAACATTGTATATATTTTTCCATTGATAAATAGTATGATATTCTCCGACAGCAATAGATTAATCACATTGCGTGATTTTAGAGACTGGTTTTGAGTATACTGGGAGCTATCTACACGTTCTGTTAGCTTGCATAATTATTTTTACTATGGTTAAAAGCAAGTACAGAATGTCTATTTTTACCATGGTTAAAAGCACGTACAGACGTGTCGAGAGAAACATACAAGAATATTAGAAAGCGGATATTACCGCGTGTCATTGAATGATACACCCATTCTAACTTATTGCCGGTCTATATGATTAAACTTTTATAAGTTAAGTGTAATAAACCTTTTTCAGGGACTGTATGTGCTAAACAGGACGCTGGTTGATGCATCTACAGTAACACTTTTGTCGCGAAAGCAGAAAACACAAATGATGTAAGTGAATAATTTGTCCAAAGTAGTAGTGAGTTGCTGTATGTGGGAAAGGGTTATGATATGCACAACAAATACTGGATATGAATCTAATTGCCGATTATTAAGAAAAGTGATTTAATTTTCGCCAATACATACCTTTGCCTCACTATATCTTCCTCTTTTACATGGTTGTAGAGTATCTAAACAACTGTCATCAACATCAGCTGGACGCTTTGGTGTAAACAAACTTCTCTTGATGTCAGAGTTGAATCTTGAACTGGTACGCTTACATGTCGGCATCTCGATCTATAGAAAGAAAATATTTCAATATATTTTCATTTATATGTGGTTTTGTAATTATCTGAAGATTTTAAAGATATATGAAAAACGGCAAATATTGCTTTGCTTTTCTTGAAACAAGGAGATGATTAAAGGGAGGCAATAACCGTCATTTCTTTACCCGACCATGTCGTTAACCCATAGCGTGCGCTCTCGATGCGTGGCAGCTATACCATAGAATTCCGTTATGTATATTCTATTTGAGATGCGTTTTTGGAACACTTATGACCGAAGGACTAATGCAATATGTGTAGATCGTGATCTAACTGCGCATTTGAGATGTCCACGTTTTACTATTAATAAGTTTAAAGAACTTAACCAATTGTGAACATATTACTTTGGTGTTTATTCATTTGATAAATATGACAGGTCGAACCCGAAACAGACTATAAAGAATATGACGTCACATCAGATCAACCTTGAACTTATATTTTATAAAAAACTAGATCAACAGATGAAAAGCGACTTTGATCTCTCCTGACAGTTCATTGCGTTTTGGGGAAACAAATTATATTGATACTTACAGAGAAATCAGCAGTCATGTTTGAGTCATTGAACTTGCTATAAGGTGTAATAACTTGTAGGATCTCACTGTAGTTCACAGCGGTTATACTCTGTCGGACTGGAATATCAGTGGTGTCGTCAAATAGCTTCATTCTGTAAAAGTAAAACATGATAGAAATGTGAAAGAACTGAAAACCGTTTCGTCCGGTTGACAGACATGCATTCTGTTTATTTTAAACTCCAGAACAATCATTTTAGCGTAGAGAAATCAATTATAAAATGCATTAAGCGTTAACATATATTTTCTGCTCAATCATTATTTTAAACGGTTTTGTTTTTCGTTGACTTTAATTATGTGCTGATATTTAAAATTATAATTGAACCTTTAATATAATGAATATAAAGAAGAATATGTACTAACCTTAAACCCATATTTACTTGTTCCAGTGTCTGAATAAAATAGTTATTATTAGATATCTATAAGTGTACAGTGTGAGTGTGAAATAATTTCTAACTGACCTAAGACGAATTCGATCTTTATATTCTCCAAAAGTTCTCTTAATTAACTAGGATGTCATTATGCACCCCGGGACTTGAGACAATTAAGTCAGAGTAAAACTGTAGATGTTCAGGTAATTATCACTGCACTCGGACACGTAACGGTTATCGCTCAGATAACTAATTATCTCTAATCAGGATAGTTTGTTAGGTTGACTGAATTGATGATTACTATCTTTTGTGTATCTGAGAAGTTTGTATGTGTCTAATTAGTAAAGTGGTTTATTTTGAATTTGTTTTGAATATGTTTGACAACTTTATTGCGTGTATTAGCATTGTACCTAGAATATCTTATATGTCATAAATATATATTTAAAGACTTAGTTTTATAATGTTAAGGAACAGTGTATAAATAGGTATATGAATAGACAGCTGTATTTAAATGGTAATTTCCGTTAGCATACTTTATTAACATTTCGTCAATAACATCATACATGTAAGCAGAGTTTATAGCATTCAATACAATTTTTCAGGATCATAATGTGTTAAACTGCATTGATTCTGATCAGGCATCGATATTTAAAATATCAACTGATCTTGTATATTTGAATGCCACCAAGCTGGATACAACAGTCAATTTGTAACAATACTGATCGTATTAAATTACTGGTTATGTTATATGAAGATCACCCGTCAACAAAGTGTGGCTTGGCACAATTTAATTATGTTTTTTTGATGTGTTATGTTATTAGCATAGACTCTTACAGCTTGAATACTGTGACTCTCAATCTAGCAATAAAACTTATATTTTAAAATATCCATAACCTCTTGCCATGGGCTGGTGAGCAGGTTTGGCAAATACTTAAAATACTTAAAACGCGATGTTTAAGTAGATTGCTATTCCTACTACAGAGAAACAATTAAATAGCAAGTATAAGCTGATTTTCACCATAGTCCGTGATATAGGTATTATTCTGTTGAGGTAAGGATAAAACACTGTGTGCAGAGATATGACTAAACAACTTTGCATGTAGTACATGTATAAACATATTTTGCCTCTATATGACTATAATATTGTTGAAAGCAGAGTAAAACACAATCACCATGATATAACTATAATATTGTTGAAAGCAGAGTAAAACATAATTTGCCGTGATTTAACTATAAGATTGTTGAAAGCAGAGTAAAGCACAATTCACCGTGATATAATGATAAGATTATTGAAAGCAGATTAAAACACAATTAGCCATGATACAACTATAAGATTGTTGAAAGCAGAGTAAAACATAATTTGCCGTGATTTAACTATAAGATTATTGAAAGCAAAGTAAAACACAATTAGCCATGATACAACTATAAGATTATTGAAAGCAGAGTAAAACACAATTCGCCGTGATATAATGATAAAATTATGGAAAGCAGATTAAAACACAATTAGCCATGATACAACTATAAGATTGTTGAAAGCAGACTAAAACACAATTCGCCGTGATATGACAATAAGATAGTTGAAAGCAGAGTAAAACACAATTCGCCATGATACAACTATAATAATGTTGAAAGCAGAGTAAAACACAATTCGCCACGATATAACTATAAGAATATTGACAGCAGAGTAAAACACAATTCGCCATGATATAACTATAAGATTGTTGAAAGCAGAGTAAAACACAATTCGTCGTGATTTAACTATACGATTATTGAAAGCAGAGTAAAACACAGCCATGATACAACTATAAGATTGTTGAAAGCAGAGTAAAACACAATTCGCCGTGATTTAACTATAATATTATTGAAAGCAGAGTAAAAACACAGCCATGATACAACTATAAGATTGTTGAAAGCAGAGTAAAGTACAATTCGCCGTGATATAATTATAATATTGTTGAAGGCAGAGTAAAACACAATTCGCCGTGATTTAACCATAAGATTATTGAAAGCAGAGTAAAACACAGCCATGATATAACTATAAGAATGTTGAAAGCAGAATAAAACACAATTCGCCGTGATTTAACTATAAGATTGTTGAACGCAGAGTAAAACACAATTCGCCCTGATATGACAATAAGATTGTTGACAGCAGAGTAAAACACAATTCGCCGTCCTATAATTATAGGATTGTTGAAAGCAGAGTAAAAACGATTTGCCGTGATATAACTATAAGATTGTTGAAAGCAGAGTCAAACATAATTCGCCTTGAAATAACTATAAGATTGTTGAAAGCAGAGTAAAAACCATTGGCCGTGAACAAATTATAAGATTTTTGAAATCAGAATAAAACACAATTCGCCGTGAAATGACTATTAGATTGTTGAAAGCAAAGTAAAACACAGTTTGCCGTGATACATTTATAGAACGATTGAAAGCACAATCAAATACTCTGCAACCCGCGGTAGAGTTATTTGGTTATTACGCAGTATTAAATAATGTTTTAGACGTGTCACTGCGGCCAGTTCACATATTTACTCCACACAACAGACTCTCTAATAACTAATGACTAGCTGCGTGTATATTAAATCGTGGCAGTAAGTTCGTCATATTGCCTCATGTTCAACTACTAGCTGAATGATTCGTATGTAGTAGTGTAGATTCGTGATTCTACCTCTTGTCGAATAAGCAATTGCTTGTTGTAAGGGTATTGACCTGTGGCATAATGGGCCAAATGTTAATTAATGTGCAATGTCTAACTACTAGCTGGCTGAATAACCGTATGTAGTTGCAGATTTGCTATTTGGCTATATGTTGAATAACCAATTGCTAGATGTGTGGATATTTGCCCGTGGCAGTAAGTTCGCCCTATTTCTGAATGGTCAATACCCTACTACTAGCTGGCTGGATAACCGTATATAGCAGCTGATCTGTGCTTTGGCTTTTTATTGAATAGCTAATTGATTGTTGTCTGTATATTAGCCCGTGACAGTAAGTTCGCCGTATTTCTAAATGATTAAATGACCGATTACTAGCTGGCTGAATATCTGTATGTAGCTGCAGATCCTTGCTTCTGGTTTGTATGCATAACCATTTGCTATATAACCACCAACTAGCTGATTCGCGCTTTGGCTTTTGTTGAATCACCAACTGCTAGCTGTGTAGGTATAAACCCGTGGCAGTATGTTCGCCATATTGCTTAAGGTAAAATGACCGATTACTAGCTGACTGGATATCAGTATGTAGCTGCAGATTCTTGCTTTTGCTTTTCATGCATAACCATTTTTAGCTGTGTGGGTATTGGCCCATGGCATTATGTTCGTCCTATTGGTTTGTGTTCAATGTCCATATACTAGCTGGCTGGATATCCGTTTGCAGCTGAAGATTCACGCTTTGTCTTTTCTTTAAATCACAAACTGCTAGTTGTATGGATATTAAACTCGGCAAAAGCATACACTATAAATTAACTGCTAAATTAATTATTGACAATGTACTTGTTAGATAATGTTAACATTGACACTGACACAAGGAATATAATGCTATTATAACCCCTTTTATGATATTTTTTTTTTTATCACCGATAAGAAGTTTCGTTCTAATTATTATGGTGTAAGCCCAGCACTAATTTTATCTCAAAAATGTTTTCAAGTATCAAGGCGATGTGGTATAATAACTGATCACTAAGACAATATAAGTTTCTATGTTTTATTCGTACAGTTTCTAAAACAGGTCTAAATCGTGGTTGTAACCGAGCTGCTCTAAATACAGGGACGTCCTGTATTTATACCGCATTCGGAGCCAGACATCGTGTATAAGAGTCCCCACCTTAATTAGGGTCAACTAGGGTTTAATTGCGGGCAGTCTACACTGTTGACACTAATTAATTTGGTACGTAATTCTACATGACAATTACTGTCGTTTAGAACATGGCAAGGTTCATGCGGGGAGGCGCGGTCTATAGATATATTTAACCCTTACTTGAACTGGCATTAACCAGGTCACGAAAGGGTTCAATATATCACACCTCCATATGTTAATGGATTTGGGATGAAGACTCGGGGGCGAGAAATAAAAATACATGTAGTTATGTAAACATTTGTTTTATATAGGTAGACTTTTGTGAAGTCTGATAATTAGGTAATTCACCAAATAATTTTAAAACACTTGTATACCATCGCATAAAACTATAGGGGTAATAACTGATCAACGTATATACCCCCAGTATGCGATCGTATACAAAAATGTCGAAAAATATATCACCTGAATATACATGTATACAATAATGGTGATATAACGCCACCAGATAAAACACCCGAATACCGTCGCATACAACTATGGGGATATAACGAAATACTATGCTCCCAGTATGCGGCAGTATGCGGATTGGTGACGCAAATAACTTAAATAAAAACTACAAACGCCTAATGTGTAGGACATTTGTGTGAAAACAATGCACGATAACTAAATAACATCCTTAAGGGAATTTTTAAAACACTGGTATTGACTTAATAATGATAAATAACAACTTTTTAAAACACTGGTATTGAATTAATAATGAAAAATAAAAAAGTCAAAACATCTGAATGGTCCTCTGTTGGCTCTCCTGGCGCGAGTAGGGTGAACGGTTGGTGTCCGCGTAGAGTGGTATCCAGGTTGATAAAAAGCAATCAATTTGATGGCAGCGTAGGGTGGTTCGTAGGTGTGCGGTCGTCTTTGGTCCGGAGTCCTGGAGGCGGTTCACGGTGGAGGCTCATTCGTCCATCGCTAGCTCTACCCAATCTTTGGCTGAAGTCGGGGCCTTAACTGGGCAGGGTGTCAGGGTTGCCCCCTGCTGTACAAGCTCTCCATCTATGGCTCCTACTAGACGTAGTAACCTCCTTCTACTCTCTGACAGGTGAGACCCGTCTCGTACGGTACGCTCCAAATTGCAAATCATGCTAATAAGTTTCTTGTTGGACTCCATGGTATATAGAGGCGAATGGGCAGATTGTTCGGACATTTCCGTATTTATCTCCGAATTCGGTTGTTTTGACATTTGACAGAGAAGGTCCATTAATTATTTCCTTTGTTTGCTCCGTGGCTTTTTTGACGTGGCCGGACGGCGATTTATGTGACTCCGACGGCGATTTATGTGACTCCGTTTACCCTTTTATGTTTGGTAGTGTCGGGTAAAGGAATTGGATTGGTTGGTTACCCTTCTCCTTCCTTAGCGCAAGCACCTCGACCGTATCTTTTTCATCAATAGGCTCGTTCATATCCACAGCGTTAGCTTGAGAATATTTGACGTTTATTCCTTTAATTCTAGTCAACCTTTTGGAATTTAAACATTTATTTCTAGCTTTATAGGCAACTGCGAACAAGGTTAAACATAGGATTACGGCCGCGGCAATGAGAAAAGCTTTAAACCAGATTTTTTCGTAAAAGGGTTCGTCTACTACGGACGATGAAAGCTCAATTTCGTGAATTTGCTGTATTAACTCGTTCATGGGCATGTTTCGCATGCGGTTTAGTTTAGTTGGTATCTTTACCCGTTCGAACGTCGAGAAATTTGTTTTAAAAGGTTTCCAAATGGATAAACCTGTTATATTAAAAACTTGTGTTGGGAAATCTAGGTAATTGTTTCTTAAATTCATCGAGCTTTGGTGCTCGTAATATAATGGAAGGGTCAGGTCTTTGCTGAAAGCTTCGCATAGCGGCGCAATTTTTATAATCGCTACGGGGGGATGAACAGTCAGATACGTGACAGTCCCGTTGATACATTTGACCGTGAAGTGCGTCTGTTCCGTGGCTATTATTAGCCATTTTTCTTGATTGATGGCTTGTGCTTGTGGCAGTGTCGACACTGAATTTACTATCTTTTCGCAATTTGGGGAATCTTTACCTGAATTGTCCAGATAAGATTTCAACACGCAGATATCGGTTCTATACGTTGATTTTAACCCTTTATTGAGCGGGCAAAAAGGCAAAACTTGGCGTAAACAGTCTTTTGCTTGAATATCAGATAACAGTGCAAAATGAGAGTTTTTTTTTGTTTACCATAAAATAGTTTGATTCGATTTTGATTGAGGCCGTCAGTGGTTTAGTACTTTCGTTTTTTTCCACCCGAAAGGTTGTATTTAATAGGGGAATTTCAATCGGATATGCGTGGATTAGCTTATATGTACTGCCTACTGGTTTCAATGGGATAGTCAAAATTACGGATAGGAAGTCGTTGCTCGTTATCGTTGTGACTTTCAAAGATTTGTACAGTAGCCATAAATCGTCGGTCGGTTTTTGAGTCATCATGACATTTTGTGGTATCTGGTCTCTTATTTCATTTAAAAGGCTAAATAGTTGTGCAGGGTCTAAAATCGACGGGGTCAATCTTTCAAAAGACAGTAAGTCTAGTTTTAGTTTAAAATCTTGGACGTGTACGCGGGCACGACTTAAAAGGTCTTTAATTTCTATGAACATCAGATGTATGGCAGATATAATTTCTTGGAAACTTGATATTTGTAGAAGTTGCTTTTCGATTTTGTTAACCTGCTTAGCAATTTCGTCTTGAATATCACGTAGCGCTATCATGAGTGCGTTTATGGAATCTCTATTTTGTGACACGTCATGACGAGTTATATTTAAAATTGATAAGCTATGGTCTAGTATGTGCACTATTTTCTTTTGTGAACCGGCCAAAGTCGCGATATTGTGTTTTATCCCTATAATATCGTTATTATCTGCTACTCCGAAGAGGAATTTAAAAACTCCCCCTAGTGGTAATAGTGACCGTTTGTCTCTATTGCGGATGAGTTTAATCAAACTCTGGTAATCATTTGCTATGTTATTCTTTTCTGATTTAGAGCTTAAAGAATGGGATGTGCGAATTAATGGTAGCGAGTTCGGTACTGTGTCAGTTTGTAAATGTTGTACCGTCTTATCTGCAAGTAAATACAACTTCTCACACTCTAACTCTAGGTCTGACAGGAAAGCCGGGAAGGCGTGCAAATCTATGAGCAGGGCGACTTTCCAGTGTGATTTGGAGGTCGAAATTTCTCTTAAATTTCGAAACATTATGTGGTTTTTAAAAGTGACCTCAGAACTATCTGTTCGGGGGAAAACTAACACTGTACAGGCGACAAGGATAATAGGTACGTAGGTGCATCCTTCACCTGTAAAGATATAAATAAGATGTCCGTTAGGAGGCTGCCTCAGGTTGTTTCTGACGTAATCAGAACTATGAATAGGCGGGAATGGCAGACCTAATTGACAAGTGATAAAACTTGCGGACATCCGCTTAATTGAAATGTAAGGTCGTATACGTAATACGTCATGTGGATAACAATAGATATTTATCTAAACCCATTATTCAATCAGGAATAGGTATCAATAGATCTTTATCTAAACATTTTAACCAATCAGGGATGGGGAATATATACAAGCGTGATATGGGCGGTAATGATCGCTCTTTATCTTAGGGTACTTATCCAATCAGGTGGGGAATATTTACAAGTATGATATACTTTAGATGACAATAATTTAGTCAAAGCTGCATATCAAATGCTGCGCATAGACGACTCAAATAATAAGACATATAAAAATAAAAATTGGGCTACTCAAGTTAAGAATATCCTGAATGATCATGGATTCTCTAACATTTGGCTGACTGAAAACATAGATAAGTACACTTTCGAGATAATAAAGAATAGAATAATAAATACGTATTGTCAAAACTGGTACACAGATATCAATAATTCAGCTAAGTTGAGAACTTATGCATTATTTAAACATTCCTTTAACAGTGAAAAATACTTAGATATTATTCATGAAAATAAATTCCGCTTCGCCCTTACAAGATTTAGACTTTCTGCACATAAGCTAGCAATTGAGACAGGCAGGTACACAAATACTGCAATAAATGAAAGAATATGTGTCTCATGCAATATGAATCAAGTTGAGTCGGAATATCATTTTCTCCTTGTATGCCCAAAATATAGAGAATTAAGATGCAAATACTTTAAACCATATTTTTGCCGCTGGCCTACAGTGAATAAATTCGAATATCTATTATCATGTAACGCAAACCATACACTTTATAGTTTGGCAAAATTTATATACTTTGCAAATAAAATAAGAGATGCTAGCATGTTGCAATAAAAAAAAACCAAATACAACAACAACAACAACAACAACAATCTAAAAAACAACAACAACCAACCCCACAAACAAACAAAAAACAACAATAATTTTATTTACTAAGAATTGGAAGTTTAATTATGTACATGTTTTGTATATTTAAAATAGGACGCTACAACAATCTATATGTATTTGCTCCACAGAAAACTTTGTTATTTCTCCATTCATTGTATTCATTGTATGTATAGTTCTATGCTATGAACATTGTATAATGTTTAATGCAATAAACTTGTATTGATTGATTGATATGGGTGGTAATTATCGCTTTTTATCGTAGGGTAATTATCCAATCAGGGGTGGGGCTATTTTTACAGGGTTGCGCAACTTTTTTAATGTACATTTAACGTCATAACGACCGTCAGGATCGACTTGGACAAACATGTGTTTTATTTTCCTTTTTAAAACATGTCATATTTGGACAACGTGTTTAACTTCTTTTAAACCACGTCGTAATTGGGTTAACACCCTTTGTTAGTGAATTTTGTGCTAAACGCGTTAACTAACATGGACTTTGTTTTACCTGTTATCTAATCAGGCAGGTAACTTCCTTTTACTCACAAGTGTAAATGCTGTAATTAACAGGACATTGTATTTATTCTATATTCTACTTAACACTTTCTTGTGTATCTATTAATACCACTGCTGTAAAGGTTTTACAGGACATTTAATATTATATTTTCAATTCAACATTCCTAGGGTTATAAACAACTCCTTAATTATATACTTAATAATTTTAATTTTCTACTTCCATTGAACTCTCGCAAGTTTCATATTGGGACTTATTCCCATTTTCAATTGTCTCTGACTGTAACGAATAATTGTCGGTTGTAGCACAGTGCTCTCTGTCGTATTTTTGTCTCCTAAGTTTTGATTGCAGTTGGAATAATGTTAAATTTTCTTCTGAATCTTCTTCGCGCGAAATTTCGCCATGGAATTCGCCGGGCGAAACCTCGCCATGGGAAAATTCGCTTCTTGACGATAACTTATCTCTTTGACTCCGTGACAGGAGTTTTCTTGCTCGGTTACGGGGTCTATTATGAATTTGAATTGCATCAGTTACTTCTGAATTACTCGTTAGCTGTGGGAGTATGTATCGACAATTTCTGATTGGACTAGGGTCCAACTCTTTTGAAACGGGGATATCCCATTCATTTAAATTTGCAAGTCTAACATCGTCTTTGCTAATTGTAATAAGTTGATTGTCTAGCTGGTTTTTAACTACTAGGGTTTTTGGGCCTTTAATTTGTATGACTCTGAAGTATGGTTTCCAATGTGGGGCCAGTTTACCTTTACGGACATGGTTTTTTATGTAAACTGCGTCGTTTATTTGTATGTCGACCTCATGTCTGCTTTTATTTGTGTATGTATTTCGGGTCGACCGTGACTTAATAATTGATTTATAAACGTCCCTGTAAATTTGATGGTTGCGTTCTAACATTTCCTTGTGGAAATCGGTGCCATAGTATTTTAGTCTACGACCCAATAGGTTATCTATAGGTAGGCTCGCGTCTCTTCCGTAAAGTAGGAAAAACGGGCTTTGTTTCATGCTTTCTGATATACCCAAAGCGGGCCCAACCATGACGTCCCATAAATCTCGATTCTTTGGTATTAGTTTAGTTAGGATGGAATTTAGAGTTGCATGCGATCTTTCATTGCGACCATTACTCGCAGGGCAATAAATCGTTGTTCTAGTGTGGTTTATGTGTAATTATGCCATTGTCTCCTGGAACATTTTTGCGATAAAACACGGGCCATTATCGGTTTTGACCTTTAAAGGGCAACCGTATCGCCAAAAGATATTTTCAAAGAATGCGTTTACTATCGTCTCTGCAGTTATGTCCTTTGTCGGGATAACTTCGGGGAAAGCTGTAAGCTCGCAGAGAAAAACGACTAAGTACTTATTTCCAAGGGCTGATTCGTTAAAGGGGCCTTGACAATCTATGCTAACTTCCGCAAATGGGTATGGTGGAATACTGACGTCGCCCAAGGGCGTTTTAATTTGTTTCAGATTTACCGTTTGACACGGGACGCATGTTCCCACATAGGAATTTATATCCTTGAATAAATTTGGCCAGTAAAAATCTTTTTTGATAATATCGTACATCCTGCTTATCCCTGGGTGACCAATTTCATGTCGAGCCTGTAGGACTAGGTTTCTTAGGTGTTTAGGAATGTACATGCGGGTGATGATATCGTTATCAGGGTTAGTGACGAAATAGAGAATATCGTCGATTATAATGAATCTTCTATTTTCATTCCTTGTTAAGGCATTTGTCCTTACGCGACCCTTTAATTTTGAAATATCTTCGTCAAGGTCTTGTTCTTGACTTAAGTTTAATTTTGATAACTCTGTGATTTCAGAATTTTCTAAAGGTGAAGGTTCTTTAGAAGCCTCGGCTATTTGTTTCGCATTTAAATCCGCGTTATTTATTACGTTTATAGTATGGGGGTTGTCCGAAAGGGGGTTGTCAGATGTATGTGAAATTTCTCGTGACAAGAAATCAGCGGCTATGTTTTTGTTTCCCGGTATGTACTCGATCTTGCAATCATAACAGGAAATATTTAAAGCATAACGTTGTAATAGTTTATTGTCGAAATTTGCAGTCAAAAGGTGTACTAACGGTTTATGATCTGTTTTGATAGTGAACTTAGCTCCCTGAAGGTAACAATTTAGTTTCTTTAGTGCATAATCGATTGCGAATGTCTCCTTCATTATAGTGCTGTACTTCTTTTGAGTCCTCGAGAGCGCGTGACTGAGGAAGTACAAAGGTTTTTCACCGTTTTCTAAATTAGAAGTATTTTGAGTTAAAACTGCCCCGACCGACTGATCTGAAGCATCGCAGTATAAGACATATTCCTTAGAAATATCTGGGTGGGATAAAATGGGCATTTGCTCTAATCTTTTTATGATTTCCTGAAAACTATCAGTGCATTCCTGTGTCCATTGGAATTTCACGTGTTTGTGTGTTAATTGAGTTAAAGGGATTGCTACTTCTGCGTAATTTTTTATAAATCTTCTGTAATAACCGGTGAAACCTAAAAATGACCTTACGTCCTTTACGCATTTTGGAATTTTGATGTTTCTAAGGGCCTTTATTTTTTGGTGGTCAGGTGAAATGCCGTTTACGCTAATTTCATGACCTAGGTATATAATGGAATCTTTAAAAAAGGTGCATTTCTTTGCTTTTAACTTTAGACAGTTATCTCTTAACCTTCGGAAAATCTCCTCAATGTGATAGAGGTGGTCGACTTCGTTTGTACTATAGATCAGAATATCATCTAAATATGCGACGGCATAACTTTCGCATCCTGGTAGCACTTTGTTTAATATACTCTGGAAGCGGCCACCCGCTAAATTTATGCCAAAAGGTAACCTGTTGAACTCATATAAGCCAAAGGGTGTAGTGAAGGCGGTCTTTCCCTTGTCGGCCTCCATAAGTTCGATTTGGTGATATGAGTTTGATAGGTCTAAGGTCGTGAAAAATTTGGTTCCGTTTAAAGACGCTAATATGTCGTCCGTTCTTGGGAGTGAGTAGCTTGTGCACTTAACTATGGAATTTAAACGGCGGAAATCGATGACGAGTCTTTTAGAGCCGTCTTTTTTGTCTACTAGTATGCATGGCTGACTATATTCACTATGGGATGGGCGTATAATGTTTGCATCTAATAAATTTCCGATTTTTTTCTTTAAAATGTCCCGTTCTAGAAATGGAACACGATATGGTCTGGACCTTATGGGAGTGTCTTCTTTTGTATGCAAGGCTATTTTTTCGTGGGGATATTTACCCAAATCAAACTCGTCTTTTGAAAAAATATCAGCATAAATATCTATTAATTCTCCTACTTCCCTACTTTTGTTTAAAGGGACGTTAACCTGTTCTCGGGGGGATTGTGTATTGGTTAAAGTTCCATCGGTGACGTTGCTATTAACTGAGCAGATATGCAGAGCTGGACGCTCGGATTGGTCAGTTGACAAGCTTTTTACCGATGTTTCTTTATTGATGGGTTTAATCCGTCCGAGGACGCAACCTCGTTTTATCTTGATCGTTTTATTTGAGAAGTTTGTAAGAACTACTGGAATGCGACGTTTTTGAGTTACGGTAGATAGACTTGGTGTCAATTTTATAAAAGGTTCGTCTGTTAGAAATCCCTTGTCTATTGTGGTAACTTCGTATACAAAATTGTTCGAAATAGAGGGGTTTTGTTTTAGTTTAGAAGGGAGTCTATATGTAGTTTGAGGTTTAAGAGTTACCGTTTTACACAGACGTATACAGGCATCATTTTGTAAGGGCACATATTGGTCCTTTATTCTAATACAATTTAGATCGAAATATATCCTACAACTGTTTTTGGCTAAGAAATCCTTGCCAAGAATGCAATTGCGTGATAAATTATCTGCGACGATGAAAGTATGGCTAATTTTTAATTTATTTATCTTCATGTCTAAATGTGCCGTGCCTAAAACTTTGATTTCGTCGCCTGATGCTGAGCTTAGTTTTATTCCAGTCTTGTTTAAATCTACCTGCGGTTTGAGAGTTTTAAAAATGCGTTTATGTATTAGTGAAAAAGAAGCCCCAGTATCGATTAAAGATCTTAGGGTAATATTTTTTAAATTGATTAAGCAACTATTGGGAATATCGTTCTCCTCCAAATGAGTGTTGAATTGAATAGAATCTAATTTCTTCGGACTGTTGTCCCGTTTACAGCCGAAGTTTGGGAGTTTTTTTGGTTGTGATAACCGTTATCTGGGTTCGTTCTTAACCGTAAATATTGTCTACATTCGGGTTGGCGATGACCCAGTATCCCGCAAAAGAAACAGCGTATCGGGGGTCTGGAATCTCCCCTTTTCTCATAATATTGTCCTGAACCCCAATTTGGTCCACTGGACTGACGTTGCCTATTGTTTTGAAATTGATGGCTAGGGCCCCAACTAGGCCCCCTAGGCTGTCGCTGTCTATCATTATGTAATTGCTGGCCGTGTAACTCGGTTTTAATTGTATTGATGTGTCCTAAACGTTTACGACAATTATTGCTAACATGCCCCCTTCGATTACAAAAAGTACAAACACTACTTCGTCTAACCGCCTCTACCTCCATAGGTTGTTCAGAATTTAGAAAATCTTGCGTATCGCGGGATTGCGTAGGTTGGGGAGTTTGTCTTATCTCTTGAGATCGTAATTTAAATCTAATTCTTACATTGAATTCATTTATCGCGGATGATACTGCGTTTTGGAAAGAGGTCGGGTTTTCCCTAGTCAGTTTTTGGCGAATTCCTTCGTCTGCTAGTCCGTCAACAAAAAAACCTACTGTCTGATGATTAACTAAATGTTCTGCTGTGTCGAAGCCTGAGTATGCGTCTTGAGCCAAAACAAGGATGCGTTCAGCGAAATCTTGTATGCTTTCAGTACTGTGTTGTCGTATATTTCGAAGACGTGAAAAATGAATGTGTGCGTCAGTAATAACGCTAAAACGGTCGGCTAAGGCGGTTTTTAGCTGTGCCCACTCTGCTTGTGGAGCCTCCTGAATGTTTCGGAGTATAAAATCGGAGACCGTCCCCGTACTAAACCTATACGCAACAAGTTTCTTTTTATGGTCAGGGAGATTATTTACTAACGCGCATTTCTCTATCGATTTAACCCAATTTTTGAATTTTGAATGTTCTCCGTCAAAAATAGGAACGAAATCCGTCGCGCCGTGTAATCCTAAATTTACTAACTGTTCCGAAATGTTTTTAAAAAGTACTTTGAAATCATCTCCATTTCCGTCATTTTCCATGTTGGTTGACTAATATAAAAGAAAAATAGTCTAAAATATTCACTTACTATTCGTTGCTGAGCCGTATTGTGGTTAGTACTTCTGTTGTTCATCTTGGTCACGGCACCAAAAAGTATCTGTGTGGTATAATAACTGATCACTAAGACAATATAAGTTTCTATGTTTTATTCGTACAGTTTCTAAAACAGGTCTAAATCGTGGTTGTAACCGAGCTGCTCTAAATACAGGGACGTCCTGTATTTATACCGCATTCGGAGCCAGACATCGTGTATAAGAGTCCCCACCTTAATTAGGGTCAACTAGGGTTTAATTGCGGGCAGTCTACACTGTTGACACTAATTAATTTGGTACGTAATTCTACATGACAATTACTGTCGTTTAGAACATGGCAAGGTTCATGCGGGGAGGCGCGGTCTATAGATAGATTTAACCCTTACTTGAACTGGCATTAACCAGGTCACGAAAGGGTTCAATATATCACAGCGACTGCCCACCTACATGTATTCACAATCCCTGGATATTCACTAAAGTATTTAGTTAGGAAACGTGAACCATCATCGTCACGACAGAGATCTAACCCGTGACGGTTGAATCCAAAACCCAGGACAATCACTTGACCACGGTGGATTAGTTTTCTCAGAAGTTCAGCAGTTTAAAGCAACGACGACATACGTGTAGTAATATATTTATTAAATATCAAACATAGAATCATCAACAAAATGAGTATCAAAATATATATCAACATGATAAAGAAGCACTAACATTATTTAGTATTGCACAATTTGAAATATCATCATAATGGCATCAATTTATGACATTTTATGCAAACATAAAATCTTTTATGTATTTGTTGAGTTTACTCCAGTTGGCTCCTAGAGCCGCAGGTTACACTTTAGTTTCTCGATCCCCATTAACCGCAGTTTCTAGTATCCCGACAAGTATTGACCAATGGAAATACGAGGTCGTCAGCCTTCACCTTATCTCTTTAGATCGAGAACCGCTTTTCATCGCTTTAGGATTTTATTTACGTTTTGGACAAGTGTTCATCCGTCTGAAGGTTCGATGTTATCACATTACTTTGGAACTAAACACAAAGCAACGTACGGACTATACGTTTCAGGTTGGCGACACGGTTTTCAGTGCTAATTTCGTGATTTTCCTTGGACTCGACGCATATACACCACTACACACATCGGTGACGTCACACATAAACATGGCCGCGCCCATCGGAAAAATTCAGCTGTTTGGACATTCCTTTGTTCGGAGACTTAAGGACTTTATACGTTCAAGTGAGGACTGCACCTTCTCTTGGAACTTAGACGGACCACCCATGATACAATACTCTGGATTTCCGGGAGCTGATGTTCACAAATTACGGAACAATATCGAGGTTATCAAAGACTTCGATCCAGACGTTGTATTTTTGTTCGCAGGCACGAACGACTTATATCATGCCTGGTTGTCTCCCGCGGATCTCGCAAGTCATATTGTGGACCTAGTTAAATTCTTGCTTGACTCCTTACACATCAAGAAAGTGGTCGTTCTGTCTATCACCCACCGTTGCCCATCTTCAAGGACGAGATACCCCGTAAACATTGACTGGTTCAATACCAGAGTAGACCAAACCAACGCTGAACTTTCCGAACGGTTACAGGAATTGAACCAAGGGCGCACCTACCTCTGGAGACTTAAGGGGTTTTGGTCACCGTCTGCAAAGGAAAAAGTCTTTGATAGAGATGGCTGCCATCTGTCTGCGTCGGGTCAGAGGAAATTGATCGCTAACTTGCGAGCAGCCACCGTCGCAATCCTGAGACGATCCATCTGTTCTCCTACATTGGAATAAGCTACGTACTATAGATTATTAACTCTTTTTAAGGTTCCTAACCATGATATACATAGCAATGTTTTTTGCCTCGTTTTCAACTGGCATGCTTTCCACTTTTTCAATAACCAGACTAGGCCATGGCTGATTCGTGATCCCATTGCATAAGTTGGTTCATTCCTGGTTTCAATGTAACCTCACACCCATTTGTATTTTCGGCACAGTGCTTTGCGCCCTACCTTTGTTTCCTACTATATCACAGCGCTCTGTGACTAACGGTTACTAACACTTTGCTGCCCTTTACCAGTGGCTACATCTTAAGTTCGGATACAGCGCTCTGTACCGCCTCTTATCATGTAATTCGTTTACACAGCGCCCTGGGTTTGCTACTATATCACAGCGCTCTGTGACTAGGCATTTACTAAAACTTTGCTGCCCTTTACCATTGGCTACATTTTAAGCTGGGATACAATTTTAGGTCCTTCTATGTCTCCTCTATGCAACCAATACCTTGACCGTTTTCTACAATTCTGCCATCGTATTGGCGTTCCAATTAAAACGGAAAAAACTGAATACGCCAGAACGCTTATCACATTCATGGGGCTTGAGTTAGATTCACATAACATGGAAGCTCGCCTGCCTTTAGATAAATTGATTAAGCTCAGGGAGTCCTTACAAACAATAGGTAAGAAACGAACATGCAAACTTAAGGTCTTACAGTCCTTACTAGGTCTCTTAAACTTTTGTTGCCAGGTGGTCGTCCCAGGTCGATGCTTCTTACGCCGTCTCACCGACTTAACCAAAAACGTAACACATTCTCATCACAGAATCACATTTAATTCAGAAAGCCGGAAAGATATCAAAGCCTGGCTACTGTTCACAGATCACTTCAACGGCAAAAGTCTGCTTTTAGACAGACGTTGGATTCCATCACACACAC
The DNA here is from genome assembly GCA_031761405.1 of Serripes groenlandicus. Lineage (NCBI taxonomy): Eukaryota > Metazoa > Mollusca > Bivalvia > Cardiida > Cardiidae > Serripes > Serripes groenlandicus. The sequence continues at coordinate 74,975,718 of JASEVX010000006.1, forward strand.
ACTACATCTCCACACCGACGCAGCAGGCAACATTGGCTTTGGGGCCATATTTGGCTCCCAATGGCTACAGGGAACCTGGCCCTCTTGTTTAGCAAAACAGGACATTACATTTAAAGAAATGTTTCCCATCGTTTTAGCTCTTGAGATTTGGGGCATTCAGCTTAGCCAAAAATGCATCATATTACACTCTGATAATGCAGCAGTAGTTCACATTATAAATAAGCAAACTTGCAAGGTCCCAGTTATAATGGGTCTAGTTCGTAGGCTTGTTCTGGCTTGTATGAAATACAACATTCTTTTTAAAGCAGAACACATTCCCGGAAAATACAACGTTTTACCAGACCTTCTTTCTCGTTTACAGGTGGAACGCTTCCACTTACTAGCTCCACACATGGACTCGGATCAAACTTCAATCCCGGAACATCTCCTCGCAATGGATTAAACAAAGCAGTAGCACAAATGCTACAAGCCTCGCTGGCTCCATCAACAGTGGCCAGTTATAGAAACGCACTAAAGCATTTTACACACTTTCATAACACCTTTCACACCAACACAACACTACTGCCAGCCTCTCTTGGTCAAGTAGCTCAATTCATTGCATTCTGTAAACTTAAAGGACTGCAACCTTCAACCATTACTTCATACATTTCAGCTCTAGCTTATATTCACAAAATTCAAGGTCTCCCTAATCCTACGGATCATTTCATTATCCGCAAACTGCTTTACGGGGTAAGAAAAAATAAATCATGTGACAAGAGGAAGCCTTTTACTCTGGAAAATCTTAAAAACCTTATTACTGCTCTCCAGTCTACAGTAGACACAATCTACCTTCGCACGGTTTTCAAAGCAATGTTTCTTACAGCATTTTACGGGTTATTTAGGGTAGGAGAACTTTCCATCTCCCGTCCTGCCCCGGACAACGTCATAACATTTGAAGCAGTGTCTTACGTCCCCTCGGGTCATAAGATTAAGGAAATATTGATTTCCATGGATAGATATAAACACTCGCAAGGTCACAAGGTTGCAGTCCCTTTACGACGTCAATCTAGTAAAACACTGTGTCCAGTACGGTCATTGGTTCGATACATGCAATTAGCACCAAACAACTCTGGTGCGTTATTTCAAGACGAACAAGGTCATGCCATTCAGGCTTCACAGTTCCGTACAGTTCTACGGTCATGTGTCGTTGCCTGCGGGTTAGATCCCTTAGTTTTTACAGGCCACTCTTTTCGGATTGGAGGAGCAACATTGGCGTTTTCAATGCAAATGCCTTCCGAACAAATTAAAAGGCTGGGTCGCTGGAAATCATCAGCATTCCTAAAATACATTCGACCCACTAGCTTAACAAACAAATAACTTTAAATGACATGTTTCTTGGACTGTTTTAGGCAGCCTTGATTTCTTTTTCATTGTATGTTCAAACGCCATTTCGAACAACCTGCTGGTTCATCACTTATACACATAGCTTTCAAGACAAGGTTTATTGGACTGTTTTAGGCAGCCTTGATTCCTTCTCATGTGGTGTTCATCTTCACTTTTGAAACATAGCTTGTCGTTAAAACAAATATTAACATTCAACAGTTCACTTTTGAAACATAGCTTGTCGTTAAAACAAATATTAACATTCAACAGTTCATAAATGTATCTTTCAGAACAAGGTTTCTTGGACTGTTCTAGGCAGCCTGGTTTCCTTTTCATGATGTATTCATCTGTATTAAAATGTATTCCTGTTGTAAATATCTGTTTATAAGTGCCATCACTAAAGTATTTAGTTAGGAAACGTGAACCATCATCGTCGCGACAGAGATCTAACCCGTGACGGTTGAATCCAAAACCCAGGACAATCACTTGACCACGGTGGATTACTTTTCTCAGAAGTTCAGCAGTTTAAAGCAACGACGACATACGTGTAGTAATATATTTATTAAATATCAAACATAGAATCATCAACAAAATGAGTATCAACATGATAAAGAAGCACTAACATTATTTACTATTGCACAATTTGAAATATCATCTTAATGGCATCAATTTAAAAGTCTAATGACTTTCGTCTGCTGAATCTAGAATGTGGTTTCTGGCCTTCTCCTGCTGTCCAGGTCTTAGACTTCTTCCGGAGGTGACGTAAATCAGCACCGTGGTCTTCGTGTATCATAGGCATGTAGCTCATTGGTTGACACATTTCGGAAGTCGTATGTTGTGAGTAGTAGAATGCCTTGTAACCACCGTCAAGAAGATATATCTCGGGAAAATTCAACTTTGGGTAATGTTGCTTGTTAATCGATCTGTCCTGGGCTCTCAAGAATCGATACCTATAATGATAAACGAAACACATGTATACAATGAAATATTGAATGAAAATAAAGTATTGGGGCAATTTAATACACATTGAATCTAACGCGTAATTTCATTTAAATCCTCTTTTTTCTTTTCTTCATGCTAAATAATACTTTTAAAAGATAAAGATGTTTCCGTTTACTTTAACCTAGCTTGCATACAATTATTTAGAAAAGCTATGCATTAGAGCCAATTTGTTTTGAATATCAGAAAGAAAATTGACCTTAAGTACAAGGTGGTTTAGATTAAATACTTACATTTTAGGTCCCCTTTCTGAAGAGAATTCACAATGGAAGATGAGAACACGTGGTTTGTCGGATTGTGAAATATTCTGAAGTAAGCTGTTCACGTCATCTTTAGTGTAGAGATTGACGGCTCCATTGATGTGACCTCCTTCATACTCATACGGGTATCTACAATCGACGATGGTCACGTGACCCAACTTTTCTTTGTATTCTCCCTTCATGACGTCAGCAAGTGTTTCTGGAGATATAGACTTGAGGTCGCTGTGCTTTCCTTGAATTGTGGGTAAAGTGTAATCACGTGATCCATCAGCAATGAGATCTCTTTCTGTTGTCAACTTATCGACTGCATCTATGATGTCATTTGATGATTCCTGGAAGAACGAAATGCAAAAAACATTGTATATATTTGTCCATTGATAAATAGTATGATATTCTCCGACAGCAATAGATTAATCACATTGCGTGATTTTAGAGACTGGTTTTGAGTATACTGGGAGCTATCTACACGTTCTGTTAGCTTGCATAATTATTTTTACTATGGTTAAAAGCAAGTACAGAATGTCTACTTTTACCATGGTTAAAAGCACGTACAGACGTGTCGAGAGAAATATACAAGAATATTAGAGAGCGGATATTACCGCGTGTCATTGAATGATATACCCATTCTAACTTATTGCCGGTCTATATGATTTAACTTTTATAAGTTAAGTGTAATAAACGTTTTTTAGGGACTGTATGTGCTAAACAGGACGCTGGTTGATGCATCTACAGCAACACTTTTGTCGCGAAAGCAGAAAACACAAATGATGTAAGTGAATAATTTGTCCAAAGTAGTAGTGAGTTGCTGTATGTGGGAAAAGGTTATGATATGCACAACAAATACTGGATATGAATCTCATTGCCGATTATTAAGAAAAGTGATTTAATTTTCGCCAATACATACCTTAGCCTCACTATATCTTCCTCTTTTACATGGTTGTAGAGTATCGAAACAATTGTCTTCAACATCAGCTGGACGCTTTGGTGTAAACAAAATTCTCTTGATACCAGAGTTGAATCTAGAACTGGTACGCTTACATGTCGGCATCTCGATCTATAGAAAGAAAATATTTCAATATATTTTCATTTATATGTGGTTTTGTAATTATCTGAAGATTTTAAAGATATATGAAAAACGGCAAATATTGCTTTGCTTTGCTTTTCTTGAAACAAGGAGATGATTAAAGGGAGGCAATAACCGTCATTTCTTTACCCGACCATGTCGTTAACCCATATCTCGCGCTCTCGATGCGTGGCAGCTATTTCATAGAGTTCCGTTCTGTATATTCTGTTTGAGATGCGTTTTTGGAACACTTATGACCGAAGGACTAATGCAATATGTGTAGATCGTGATCTAACTGCGCATTTGAGATGTCCACGTTTTACTATTAATAAGTTTAAAGAACTTAACCAATTGTGAACATATTACTTTGGTGTTTATTCATTTGATAAAGATGACAGGTCGAACCCGAAACAGACTATAAAGAATATGACGTTACATCAGATCAACCTTGAACTTATAATTTATAAAAAACTAGATCAGCATATGAAAAGCGACTTTGATCTCTCCTGACAGTTCAGTGCGTTTTGGGGAAACAACTTATATTGATACTTACAGAGAAATCAGCAGTCATGTTTGAGTCATTGAACTTGCTATAAGGTGTAATAACTTGTAGGATCTCACTGTAGTTCACATCGGTTATACTCTGTCGGACTGGAGAATCAGTGGTGTCGTCAAATAGCTTCATTCTGTAAAGTAAAACATGATAGAAATGTGAAAGAACTGAAAGCCGTTACGTCAGGTTGACAGACATGCATTCTGTTTATTTTAAACTCCAGAACAATCATTTTAGCGTAGAGAAATCAATTATAAAATGCATTAAGCGTTAATATATATTTTCTGCGCAATCATTATTTTAAACGGTTTTGTTTTTCGTTGACTTTAATTATGTGCTGATATTTAAAATTATAATTGAACCTTTAATATAATGAAGAATATGTACTAACCTTAAACCCATATTTACTTGTTCCAGTGTCTGAATAAAATAGTTATTATTAGATATCTATATGTGTACAGTGTGAGTGTGAAAAAATTTCTAACTGACCTAAGACGAATTCGATCTTTATATTCTCCAAAAGTTCTCTTAATTAACTAGGATGTCATTATGCACCCCGGGACTTGAGACAATTAAGTCAGAGTAAAACTGTAGATGTTCAGGAAATTATCACTGCACTCGGACACGTAACGGTTATCGCTCAGATAACTAATTATCTCTAATCAGGATAGTTTGTTAGTTTGACTGAATTGATGATTACTATCTTTTGTGTATCTGAGAAGTTTGTATGTGTCTAATTAGTAAAGTGGTTTATTTTGATTTTGTTTTGAATATGTTTGACAACTTTATTGCGTGTATTAACATTGTACCTAGAATATCTTATATGTAATAAATATATATTTAAAGACTTAGTTTTATCATGTTAAGGAACAGTGTATAAATAGGTATATGAATAGACAGCTGTATTTAAATGGTAATTTCCGTTAGCATACTTTATTAACATTTCGTCAATAACATCATACATGTAAGCATAGTTTATAGCATTCAATACAATTGTTTAGGATCATAATGTGTTAAACTGCATTGATTCTGATCAGGCATCGATATTTAAAATATCAACTGATCTTGTATATTTGAATGCCACCAAGCTGGATACAACAGTCAATTTGTAACAATACTGATCGTATTAAATTACTGGTTATGTTATATGTTACAGGATTGTAGATCTTGAAGCCCGTTCAATGCGGGAAAATCTGATTTTCTATGGTATACCGGAACAAACTGATACGAACATACATGAGGATTGTGAAAAACTAGTAAAAGAGCTCATCACAACTAAAATGGGATTGGATGGCAGCAGCATGACCATCGATAGGGCTCATCGTCTTGGATCAAATCGTGCCAAAAAACCCATGCCCATCGTAATGAAATTCCATTACTATTCTGAGCGAGAACAGGTTCGACAAAAATCGTACGATAAAGACGTCAAAGGATCACTGAATGACGCCAACTACGGCGTTGGAATACAGCGCCCTCAGGCAGCGCGGGACAGTCGGAGAGCCTTCTTCGATACCATCAAGCAACAAGAGGGCCTAGGCCATACGGTCAGGGTCAATGGATTAAAGCTTTACGTCAGCGGTCAGCTTCACAAAGTATACAGTGAGGGTAAAGTGATTGATCCTCCGCCATATATGCTACCTTCTACACGTTAGGGAAGTCAGGAAGAACAGTTTAAAGTGTTATCTTGGAACATAAATGGTCTCTGTCGAAAAATACATGATCCAGACTTTTTCTCTATTCTGCAGGATTATGACGTTATTTTACTCCAAGAAACTTGGTTACATAAGGACTCACATATAAATTTAGACTTTCAGGGTTATATTAGTGAACATCTCTTTGGAAATAAATCTGCAAATACAAATAAGGGACGATATAGTGGTGGTTTGTCACTCTATTATAAAGAACAGTTGAGATCTAAAATTACTGTAATTGACAAACATCAAGCAGGTATAATGTGGATCAAAGTATCAAAAGACCTATTTAGTTTTAATGAGGATATTTTACTATGTAATACTTATATATTGCCAAGTGGATCTTCTGTAATTAACCGACAAGAATTTGACTTTTTTGACCAAATAGAAGCTGATATAGAAAAATATGAATCATCTGGTAACATGTATGTTGTAGGTGACTTCAATGGTAGAACTTCTACACTGATCGATACTCTAGATCACGACCGATATTTAGGTGAGCACTTTGACAGCTCTGACCTAGATTTTGACATAATACCACGTGCTAATGTTGATCACGTTATTGATACACACGGCCGTCGTTTGGTAGATCTTTGTAAAATCACACGCTTATGCATAGGTAACGGTCGTCTGCATAACGATACTCAAGGGGAATACACGTTTCATTCTCATAATGGCTCAAGCTCAGTTGACTACCTGCTATTAAACATAATGACTTTAATACATCACACATTTTCAAGTAAATGAATTAAATGAATTTTCAGATCATTGTGGCTTGTCTTTCTCCATTAAAAGAAAATTGATAAACCCACAAACAAGTATAAACGAAACCAAAAATGAAAATAAGTACATTAAATGGGACTCATCCAAAATAGACAGTTTTAAAATAAGATTAAATAGTGACGAAGATGCCATTACACAATTATTTTTCGACTTGGATGTAAGAGAAAATAATGTAAGCGATATATTATCCCGTTTTGTTAATGTGATACATCATTCGGCAGAAGATATATTCGGAAAGCCTCGTAAAAACACACACATTCAATTTAATAATAAACAATAATGGTTTAACGCAGAATGTTATAAAGCACGCAAAGATTTTAAGAAATCTAGAAACAGATACCTACGATCAAAAACGATTGAAAATAAAACTACCTTTTTAGCAGCAAAATCACAATACTGCAAAATAAAGCGTATAGAAAAATACAAATTTCGAAATCGACAGAAAATAATAATGGCAGAAATGGCTAAGAAGAATTCGAAAGAATTTTGGTCTAAAATTAAGCAACAATATAAAAAACCAAGAAGAAAAGCAGATAATCTGACAGTCGATGATTTATATGAACATTTCAAAACTTTATCTAATTCTGAACAAGACATTGAGGATAATAATGTAAATATTAATATTTTGGACGATTATCTAGATTCTGAAATAACATTTGATGATCTTAAAAAAGCAGTTTTTTCCCAAAATAATGAAAAAAGTAGCGGAATAGATGGATTAATAGCAGAAATATATAAGCACTCGTTTGATGAAATTTCACCGTTTATTTTGAAATTATTCAATCGAATATTTTCAAACAGCGAATATCCAGTATCTTGGGGAGACGGCATAATCGCGCCAATTTTCAAGGGAGGGGACATTGAAGATGCCAAAAACTACAGGGGAGTAACTCTAATTAATGTATTAGCCAAAATATACTCACAAGTTTTAATGAATCGGCTCACCAAATGGACACATGAGAATGAAGGAATATTAATGAATCAATTTGGATTTCAAAAGGGTAAATCGACAACAGACTGTATTTTCTTATTACACTCTATTATTGCTAAAACATTAAATTCTAAGCAAAAGCTTTACTGTGTATTTATAGATTTCGAAAAATGTTTCGATCGAATTAACAGACCGTTTTTATGGCAAAAATTGTTAAGTCAAAATGTCAGTACAAAGTTTGTTAAGGCTATTAAAGCTATGTACACTACAGTAAAACAATGCGTGCGATATAACGGTAAAACTTCTGATTTTTTCCAATCACATATTGGATTAAAGCAAGGGGACCCTAGCTCAAGTCTTATGTTTCTCATGTTCACTAACGATATTGTAAACAGCATAAATACCGATTTAAATAGCATATTCACTATAAACGAATTAAAAATATTCCTGCTTTTATTCGCAGACGACGCAGTTTTATTTGCTCACTCACCTGAAACATTACAGTCGATGATTAATGATATGCAGCATTATTGTCATACTTGGGGACTCACAATTAATAGAAGCAAAACAAAGGTAATGGTTTTTGAACGTGGTCGAGGCACAACTTTTAATCTATTCTTAAATGATACACTATTGGAAGTTGTTTCATCCTTTAAATATCTGGGAACTCATTTATTCAAAAATGGATCGTGGTACAGAACACAAATCAGAGTTGCACAACAATCTGCGCATGCCCTACACAAAGTTTTTATTGTTTCCAATCAGTTAGAATTATCTGCAATGGAAAAATGTAAGCTATTTGATGCCCTAGTGGGATCAATTCTAAATTATAATGCATCTGTTTGGGGATTTTGTGACGCCAAAAAAGTCGAGCAAATTCACTGTAAATTCATGAGAAAAGTATTAAAAGTAAAAAAATCTACAAATATCTATGGTTTGTATGGAGAACTTGGTCGGTATCCAATGAAAACAGCAAGAGAATTAATAATAATTAAATTTTGGTTAAATTTTTTGAAATCAACCAATCCTTTGATAATCAATATCTATAAAATGTTAAAGGATGATGCAAACAATGTTTTAACATATAATGGTTTAAACTGGGCGCATCACGTAAAATCCATATTACAACACATTGGTCTGGGAAATTTGTGGATGTTACAAAACCCAGATAGTATCAAATACTTATATATCAAACAGAGAATACTGGATATTTTTAAACAATCTTGGTACAGCAATATAAATAACTCCCCAAGATTATCTCACTATAGTTTATTTAAACACAATTTTGAAATAGAAATTTATTTAACCAAAAATCTAGATTCAAAATATCAAACTACTCTAGCTAAATTCAGGTTATATTCTAACAATCTTGCCATAGAAACTGGCAGGTATACCAATATAGATAGACAACAACGCACATGTACACAGTGTAATATGGGTACGATAGAAGATCCATATCATTTTCTACTTGTTTGTACCAAGTATAGAGAAATAAGACATACATTGCTTAAATCATATTATTGTAGATGGCCTTCTATACAAATATTTAATACATTAATGTCATCAAACTCAATAACAGAAATTAACAGGTTAGCTAGATTCATTTATCTGTCCTTTAAGGAAAGAGATTAGATGTAAAAGATATTGAAATATAGATATACGTGTACCGTATGATATCAAATATGTTTATTCGTTCTTCTGGTAAAGAATTCATGTCATTACCACTTTGTATAAATTTGTATGGCTATAAATATTGTTAATGTTTAACGCCAATAAATATTATGTTATCTTATGTTATATGAAGATCACCCGTCAACAAAGTGTGGCTTGGCACAATTTAATTATGTTTTTTTGATGTGTTATGTTATTAGCATAGACTCTTACAGCTTGAATACTGTGACTCTCAATCTAGCAATAAAACTTATATTTTAAAATATCCATAACCTCTTGCCATGGGCTGGTGAGCAGGTTTGGCAAATACTTAAAATACTTAAAACGCGATGTTTAAGTAGATTGCTATTCCTACTACAGAGAAACAATTAAATAGCAAGTATAAGCTGATTTTCACCATAGTCCGTGATATAGGTATTATTCTGTTGAGGTAATGATAAAACACTGTGTGCAGAGATATGACTAAACAACTTTGCATGTAGTACATGTATAAACATATTTTGCCTCTATATGACTATAATATTGTTGAAAGCAGAGTAAAACACAATCACCATGATATAACTATAATATTATTGAAAGCAGATTAAAACACAATTAGCCATGATACAACTATAAGATTGTTGAAAGCAGAGTAAAACACAATCACCATGATATAACTATAAGATTGTTGAAAGCAGAGTAAAACATAATTTGCCGTGATTTAACTATAAGATTATTGAAAGCAGAGTAAAACACAATTAGCCATGATACAACAATAAGATTGTTAAAAGCAGAGTAAAACACAATTCGCCGTGATATAATGATAAGATTATTGAAAGCAGATTAAAACACAATTAGCCATGATACAACTATAAGATTGTTGAAAGCAGACTAAAACACAATTCGCCGTGATATGATAATAAGATAGTTGAAAGCAGAGTAAAACACAATTCGCCATGATACAACTATAAGAACGTTGAAAGCAGAGTAAAACACAATTCGCCACGATAAAACTATAAGATTATTGACAGCAGAGTAAAACACAATTCGCCATGATATAACTATAAGATTGTTGAAAGCAGAGTAAAACACAATTCGTCGTGATTTAACTATACGATTATTGAAAGCAGAGTAAAACACAGCCATGATACAACTATAAGATTGTTGAAAGCAGAGTAAAACACAATTCGCCTTGATTTAACTATAATATTATTGAAACCAGAGTAAAAACACAGCCATGATACAACTATAAGATTGTTGAAAGCAGAGTAAAGCACAATTCGCCGTGATATAATTATAATATTGTTGAAGGCAGAGTAAAACACAATTCGCCGTGATTTAACCATAAGATTATTGAAAGCAGAGTAAAACACAGCCATGATATAACTATAAGAATGTTGAAAGCAGAATAAAACACAATTTGCCGTGATATGACAATAAGATTGTTGACAGCAGAGTAAAACACAATTCGCCGTCCTATAATTATAAGATTGTTGAAAGCAGAGTAAACACGATTTGCCGTGATATAACTATAAGATTGTTGAAAGCAGAGTAAAACATAATTCGCCTTGAAATAACTATAAGATTGTTGAAAGCAGAGTAAAAACCATTGGCCGTGAACAAATTATAAGATTGTTGAAATCAGAATAAAACACAATTCGCCGTGAAATGACTATTAGATTGTTGAAAGCAAAGTAAAACACAGTTTGCCGTGATACATTTATAGAACGATTGAAAGCACAATCAAATACTCTGCAACCCGCGGTAGAGTTATTTGGTTATTACGCAGTATTAAATAATGTTTTAGACGTGTCACGGCGGCCAGTTCACATATTTACTCCACACAACAGACTCTCTAATAACTAATGACTAGCTGCGTTTATATTGAATCGTGGCAGTAAGTTCGTCATATTGCCTCATGTTCAACTACTAGCTGAATGATTCGTATGTAGTAGTGTAGATTCGTGATTCTACCTCTTGTCGAATAAGCAATTGCTTGTTGTAAGGGTATTGACCTGTGGCATAATGTGCCAAATATGAACATGTAGTATGTAGAACGTATGTAGTTGCAGATTTGCTATTTGGCTATATGTTGAATAACCAATTGCTAGATGTGTGGATATTTGCCCGTGGCAGTAAGTTCGCCCTATTTCTGAATGGTCAATACCCAACTACTAGCTGGCTGGATAACCGTGTGTAGCAGCTGATCTGTGCTTTGGCTTTTTATTGAATAGCTAATTGATTGTTGTCTGTATATTAGCCCGTGACAGTAAGTTCGCCGTATTTCTAAATGATTAAATGACCGATTACTAGCTGGCTGAATATATGTATGTAGCTGCAGATCCTTGCTTCTGGTTTGTATGCATAACCATTTGCTATATAACCACCTACTAGCTGATTCGCGCTTTGGCTTTTGTTGAATCACCAACTGCTAGCTGTGTAGGTATAAACCCGTGACAGTATGTTCGCCATATTGCTTAAGGTAAAATGACCGACTACTAGCTGACTGGATATCATTATGTAGCTGCCGATTCTTGCTTTTGCTTTTCATGCATAACCATTTGCTAGCTGTGTGGGTATTGGCCCATGGCATTATGTTCGTCCTATTGGTTTGTGTTCAATGTCCATATACTAGCTGGCTGGATATCCGTTTGCAGCTGAAGATTCACGCTTTGTCTTTTCTTTAATCACAAACTGCTAGTTGTATGATTATTAAACTCGGCAAAAGCATACACTATAAATTAACTGCTAAATTAATTATTGACAATGTACTTGTTAGATAATGTAAACATTGACACAAGGAATATAATGCTATTATAACCCCTTTTATAATATTTTTTTTTTTATCACCGATAAGAAGTTCCGTTCTAATTATTATGGTGTAAGCCCAGCACTAATTTTATCTCAAAAATGTTTTCAAGTATCAAGGCGACTGCCCACCTACATGTATTCACAATCCCTGGATATTCACTAAAGTATTTAGTTAGGAAACGTGAACCATCATCGTCGCGACAGAGATCTAACCCCTGACGGTTGAATCCAAAACCCAGGACAATCACTTGACCACGGTGGATTACTTTTCTCAGAAGTTCAGCAGTTTAAAGCAACGACGACATACGTGTAGTAATATATTTATTAAATATCAAACATAGAATCATCAACAAAATGAGTATCAAAATATATATCAACATGATAAAGAAGCACTAACATTATTTAGTATTGCACAATTTGAAATATCATCATAATGGCATCAATTTAAAAGTCTAATGACTTTCGTCTGTTGAATCTAGAATGTGGCTTCTGGCCTTCCCCTGCTGTCCAGGACTTAGACTTCTTCCGGAAGTGACGTAAATCAGCACCGTGGTCTTCGTGTATCATAGGCATGTAGCTCATTGGTTGACACATTTCGGAATTCGTATGTTGTGAGTAGTAGAATGCCTTGTAACCACCGTCAAGAAGATATACATGTATTCACAATCCCTGGATATTCACTAAAGTATTTAGTTAGGAAACGTGAACCATCATCGTCGCGACAGAGATCTAACCCGTGACGGTTGAATCCAAAACCCAGGACAATCACTTGACCACGGTGGATTACTTTTCTCAGAAGTTCAGCAGTTTAAAGCAACGACGACATACGTGTAGTAATATATTTATTAAATATCAAACATAGAATCATCAACAAAATGAGTATCAACATGATAAAGAAGCACTAACATTATTTACTATTGCACAATTTGAAATATCATCTTAATGGCATCAATTTAAAAGTCTAATGACTTTCGTCTGCTGAATCTAGAATGTGGTTTCTGGCCTTCTCCTGCTGTCCAGGTCTTAGACTTCTTCCGGAAGTGACGTAAATCAGCACCGTGGTCTTCGTGTATCATAGGCATGTAGCTCATTGGTTGACACATTTCGAAAATTTAATTTAAATTTCAATTTAAAAGTCTAATGACTTTCGTCTGCTGAATCTAGAATGTGGTTTCTGGCCTTCTCCTGCTGTCCAGGTCTTAGACTTCTTCCGGAAGTGACGTAAATCAGCACCGTGGTGTTCGTGTATCATAGGCATGTAGCTCATTGGTTGACACATTTCGGAAGTCGTATGTTGTGAGTAGTAGAATGCCTTGTAACCACCGTCAAGAAGATATATCTCGGGAAAATTCAACTTTGGGTAATGTTGCTTGTTAATCGATCTGTCCTGGGCTCTCAAGAATCGATACCTATAATGATAAACGAAACACATGTATACAATGAAATATTGAATGAAAATAAAGTATTGGGGCAATTTAATACACATTGAATCTAACGCGTAATTTCATTTAAATCCTCTTTTTTCTTTTCTTCATGCTAAATAATACTTTTAAAAGATAAAGATTTTTCCGTTTACTTTAACCTAGCTTGCATACAATTATTTAGAAAAGCTATGCATTAGAGCCAATTTGTTTTGAATATCAGAAAGAAAATTGACCTTAAGTACAAGGTGGTTTAGATTAAATACTTACATTTTAGGTCCCCTTTCTGAAGAGAATTCACAATGGAAGATGAGAACACGTGGTTTGTCGGATTGTGAAATATTCTGAAGTAAGCTGTTCACGTCATCTTTAGTGTAGAGATTGACGGCTCCATTGATGTGACCTCCTTCATACTCATACGGGTATCTACAATCGACGATGGTCACGTGACCCAACTTTTCTTTGTATTCTCCCTTCATGACGTCAGCAAGTGTTTCTGGAGATATAGACTTGAGGTCGCTGTGCTTTCCTTGAATTGTGGGTAAAGTGTAATCACGTGATCCATCAGCAATGAGATCTCTTTCTGTTGTCAACTTATCGACTGCATCTATGATGTCATTTGATGATTCCTGGAAGAACGAAAAGCAAAAAACATTGTATATATTTGTCCATTGATAAATAGTATGATATTCTCCGACAGCAATAGATTAATCACATTGCGTGATTTTAGAGACTGGTTTTGAGTATACTGGGAGCTATCTACACGTTCTGTTAGCTTGCATAATTATTTTTACTATGGTTAAAAGCAAGTACAGAATGTCTATTTTTACCATGGTTAAAAGCACGTACAGACGTGTCGAGAGAAACATACAAGAATATTAGAGAGCGGATATTACCGCGTGTCATTGAATGATATACCCATTCTAACTTATTGCCGGTCTATATGATTTAACTTTTATAAGTTAAGTGTAATAAACGTTTTTTAGGGACTGTATGTGCTAAACAGGACGCTGGTTGATGCATCTACAGCAACACTTTTGTCGCGAAAGCAGAAAACACAAATGATGTAAGTGAATAATTTGTCCAAAGTAGTAGTGAGTTGCTGTATGTGGGAAAGGGTTATGATATGCACAACAAATACTGGATATGAATCTCATTGCCGATTATTAAGAAAAGTGATTTAATTTTCGCCAATACATACCTTTGCCTCACTATATCTTCCTCTTTTACATGGTTGTAGAGTATCGAAACAATTGTCTTCAACATCAGCTGGACGCTTTGGTGTAAACAAACTTCTCTTGATACCAGAGTTGAATCTTGAACTGGTACGCTTACATGTCGGCATCTCGATCTATAGAAAGAAAATATTTCAATATATTTTCATTTATATGTGGTTTTGTAATTATCTGAAGATTTTAAAGATATTTGAAAAACGGCAAATATTGCTTTGCTTTGCTTTTCTTGAAACAAGGAGATGATTAAAGGGAGGCAATAACCGTCATTTCTTTACCCGACCATGTCGTTAACCCATATCTCGCGCTCTCGATGCGTGGCAGCTATTTCATAGAGTTCCGTTCTGTATATTCTGTTTGAGATGCGTTTTTGGAACACTTATGACCGAAGGACTAATGCAATATGTGTAGATCGTGATCTAACTGCGCATTTGAGATGTCCACGTTTTACTATTAATAAGTTTAAAGAACTTAACCAATTGTGAACATATTACTTTGGTGTTTATTCATTTGATAAAGATGACAGGTCGAACCCGAAACAGACTATAAAGAATATGACGTTACATCAGATCAACCTTGAACTTATAATTTCTAAAAAACTAGATCAACATATGAAAAGCGACTTTGATCTCTCCTGACAGTTCAGTGCGTTTTGGGGAAAGAACTTATATTGATACTTACAGAGAAATCAGCAGTCATGTTTGAGTCATTGAACTTGCTATAAGGTGTAATAACTTGTAGGATCTCACTGTAGTTCACATCGGTTATACTCTGTCGGACTGGAGAATCAGTGGTGTCGTCAAATAGCTTCATTCTGTAAAGTAAAACATGATAGAAATGTGAAAGAACTGAAAGCCGTTACGTCAGGTTGACAGACATGCATTCTGTTTATTTTAAACTCCAGAACAATCATTTTAGCGTAGAGAAATCAATTATAAAATGCATTAAGCGTTAATATATTTTTTCTGCGCAATCATTATTTTAAACGGTTTTGTTTTTCGTTGACTTTAATTATGTGCTGATATTTAAAATTATAATTGAACCTTTAATATAATGAATATAAAGAAGAATATGTACTAACCTTAAACCCATATTTACTTGTTCCAGTGTCTGAATAAAATAGTTATTATTAGATATCTATATGTGTACAGTGTGAGTGTGAAATAATTTCTAACTGACCTAAGACGAATTCGATCTTTATATTCTCCAAAAGTTCTCTTAATTAACTAGGATGTCATTATGCACCCCGGGACTTGAGACAATTAAGTCAGAGTAAAACTGTAGATGTTCAGGAAATTATCACTGCACTCGGACACGTAACGGTTATCGCTCAGATAACTAATTATCTCTAATCAGGATAGTTTGTTAGTTTGACTGAATTGATGATTACTATCTTTTGTGTATCTGAGAAGTTTGTATGTGTCTAATTAGTAAAGTGGTTTATTTTGATTTTGTTTTGAATATGTTTGACAACTTTATTGCGTGTATTAACATTGTACCTAGAATATCTTATATGTAATAAATATATATTTAAAGACTTAGTTTTATCATGTTAAGGAACAGTGTATAAATAGGTATATGAATAGACAGCTGTATTTAAATGGTAATTTCCGTTAGCATACTTTATTAACATTTCGTCAATAACATCATACATGTAAGCATAGTTTATAGCATTCAATACAATTGTTCAGGATCATAATGTGTTAAACTGCATTGATTCTGATCAGGCATCGATATTTAAAATATCAACTGATCTTGTATATTTGAATGCCACCAAGCTGGATACAACAGTCAATTTGTAACAATACTGATCGTATTAAATTACTGGTTATGTTATATGAAGATCACCCGTCAACAAAGTTTGGCTTGGCACAATTTAATTATGTTTTTTTGATGTGTTATGTTATTAGCATAGACTCTTACAGCTTGAATACTGTGACTCTCAATCTAGCAATAAAACTTATATTTTAAAATATCCATAACCTCTTGCCATGGGCTGGTGAGCAGGTTTGGCAAATACTTAAAATACTTAAAACGCGATGTTTAAGTAGATTGTTATTCATACTACAGAGAAACAATTAAATAGCAAGTATAAGCTGATTTTCACCATAGTCCGTGATATAGGTATTATTCTTTTGAGGTAAGGATAAAACACTGTGTGCAGAGATATGACTAAACAACTTTGCATGTAGTACATGTATAAACATATTTTGCCTCTATATGACTATAATATTGTTGAAAGCAGAGTAAAACACACAATCACCATGATATAACTATAATATTGTTGAAAGCAGAGTAAATCATAATTTGCCGTGATTTAACTATAAGATTGTTGAAAGCAGAGTAAAGCACAATTCACCGTGATATAATGATAAGATTATTGAAAGCCAGATTAAAACACAATTAGCCATGATACAACTATAATATTGTTGAAAGCAGAGTAAAACACAATCACCATGATATAACTATAAGATTGTTGAAAGCAGAGTAAAACATAATTTGCCGTGATTTAACTATAAGATTATTGAAAGCAGAGTAAAACACAATTAGCCATGATACAACTATAAGATTGTTGAAAGCAGAGTAAAACACAATTCGCCGTGATATAATGATAAGATTATTGAAAGCAGATTATATCACAATTAGCCATGATACAACTATAAGATTGTTGAAAGCAGACTAAAACACAATTCGCCGTGATATGACAATAAGATAGTTGAAAGCAGAGTAAAACACAATTCGCCATGATACAACTATAAGAATGTTGAAAGCAGAGTAAAACACAATTCGCCACGATATAACTATAAGAATATTGACAGCAGAGTAAAACACAATTCGCCATGATATAACTATAAGATTGTTGAAAGCAGAGTAAAACACAATTCGTCGTGATTTAACTATACGATTATTGAAAGCAGAGTAAAACATAGCCATGATACAACTATAAGATTGTTGAAAGCAGAGTAAAACACAATTCGCCGTGATTTAACTATAATATTATTGAAAGCAGAGTAAAAACACAGCCATGATACAACTATAAGATTGTTGAAAGCAGAGTAAAGCACAATTCGCCGTGATATAATTATAATAGTGTTGAAGGCAGAGTAAAACACAATTCGCCGTGATTTAACCATAAGATTATTGAAAGCAGAGTAAAACACAGCCATGATATAACTATAAGAATGTTGAAAGCAGAATAAAACACAATTCGCCGTGATTTAACTATAAGATTGTTGAACGCAGAGTAAAACACAATTCGCCCTGATATGACAATAAGATTGTTGACAGCAGAGTAAAACACAATTCGCCGTCCTATAATTATAAGATTGTTGAAAGCAGAGTAAAAACGATTTGCCGTGATATAACTATAAGATTGTTGAAAGCAGAGTAAAACATAATTCGCCTTGAAATAACTATAAGATTGTTGAAAGCAGAGTAACAACCATTGGCCGTGAACAAATTATAAGATTGTTGAAATCAGAATAAAACAAAATTCGCCGTGAAATGACTATTAGATTGTTGAAAGCAAAGTAAACACAGTTTGCCGTGATACATTTATAGAACGATTGAAAGCACAATCAAATACTCTGCAACCCGCGGTAGAGTTATTTGGTTATTACGCAGTATTAAATAATGTTTTAGACGTGTCACGGCGGCCAGTTCACATATTTACTCCACACAACAGACTCTCTAATAACTAATGACTAGCTGCGTTTATATTAAATCGTGGCAGTAAGTTCGTCATATTGCCTCATGTTCAACTACTAGCTGAATGATTCGTATGTAGTAGTGTAGATTCGTGATTCTACCTCTTGTCGAATAAGCAATTGCTTGTTTTAAGGGTATTGACCTGTGGCATAATGTGCCAAATGTTAATTAATGTGCAATGTCTAACTACTAGCTGGCTGAATAACCGTATGTAATTGCAGATTTGCTATTTGACTATATGTTGAATAACCAATTGCTAGATGTGTGGATATTTGCCAGTGGCAGTAAGTTCGCCCTATTTCTGAATGGTCAATACCCAACTACTAGCTGGCTGGATAACCGTATATAGCAGCTGATCTGTGCTTTGGCTTTTTATTGAATAGCTAATTGATTGTTGTCTGTATATTAGCCCGTGACAGTAAGTTCGCCGTATTTCTAAATGATTAAATGACCGATTACTAGCTGGCTGAATATCTGTATGTAGCTGCAGATCCTTGCTTCTGGTTTGTATGCATAACCATTTGCTATATAACCACCTACTAGCTGATTCGCGCTTTGGCTTTTGTTGAATCACCAACTGCTAGCTGTGTAGGTATAAACCCGTGGCAGTATGTTCGCCATATTGCTTAAGGTAAAATGACCGACTACTAGCTGACTGGATATCATTATGTAGCTGCAGATTCTTGCTTTTGCTTTTCATGCATAACCATTTGCTAGCTGTGTGGGTATTGGCCCATGGCATTATGTTCGTCCTATTGGTTTGTGTTCAATGTCCATATACTAGCTGGCTGGATATCCGTTTGCAGCTGAAGATTCACGCTTTGTCTTTTCTTTAATCACAAACTGCTAGTTGTATGAATATTAAACTCGGCAAAAGCATACACTATAAATTAACTGCTAAATTAATTATTGACAATGTACTTGTTAGATAATGTAAACATTGACACAAGGAATATAATGCTATTATAACCCCTTTTATAATATTTTTTTTTTATCACCGATAAGAAGTTCCGTTCTAATTATTATGGTGTAAGCCCAGCACTAATTTTATCTCAAAAATGTTTTCAAGTATCAAGGCGACTGCCCACCTACATGTATTCACAATCCCTGGATATTCACTAAAGTATTTAGTTAGGAAACGTGAACCATCATCGTCGCGACAGAGATCTAACCCGTGACGGTTGAATCCAAAACCCAGGACAATCACTTGACCACGGTGGATTACTTTTCTCAGAAGTTCAGCAGTTTAAAGCAACGACGACATACGTGTAGTAATATATTTATTAAATATCAAACATAGAATCATCAACAAAATGAGTATCAAAATATATATCAACATGATAAAGAAGCACTAACATTATTTAGTATTGCACAATTTGAAATATCATCATAATGGCATCAATTTAAAAGTCTAATGACTTTCGTCTGTTGAATCTAGGATGTGGTTTCTGGCCTTCCCCTGCTGTCCAGGACTTAGACTTCTTCCGGAAGTGACGTAAATCAGCACCGTGGTCTTCGTGTATCATAGGCATGTAGCTCATTGGTTGACCCATTTCGGAATTCGTATGTTGTGAGTAGTAGAATGCCTTGTAACCACCGTCAAGAAGATATACATGTATTCACAATCCCTGGATATTCACTAAAGTATTTAGTTAGGAAACGTGAACCATCATCGTCGCGACAGAGATCTAACCCGTGACGGTTGAATCCAAAACCCAGGACAGTCACTTGACCACGGTGGATTACTTTTCTCAGAAGTTCAGCAGTTTAAAGCAACGACGACATACGTGTAGTAATATATTTATTAAATATCAAACATAGAATCATCAACAAAATGAGTATCAACATGATAAAGAAGCACTAACATTATTTACTATTGCACAATTTGAAATATCATCTTAATGGCATCAATTTAAAAGTCTAATGACTTTCGTCTGCTGAATCTAGAATGTGGTTTCTGGCCTTCTCCTGCTGTCCAGGACTTAGACTTCTTCCGGAAGTGACGTAAATCAGCACCGTGGTCTTCGTGTATCATAGGCATGTAGCTCATTGGTTGACACATTTCGGAAGTCGTATGTTGTGAGTAGTAGAATGCCTTGTAACCACCGTCAAGAAGATATATCTCGGGAAAATTCAACTTTGGGTAATGTTGCTTGTTAATCGATCTGTCCTGGGCTCTCAAGAATCGATACCTATAATGATAAACGAAACACATGTATACAATGAAATATTGAATGAAAATAAAGTATTGGGGCAATTTAATACACATTGAATCTAACGCGTAATTTCATTTAAATCCTCTTTTTTCTTTTCTTCAAGCTAAATAATACTTTTAAAAGATAAAGATTTTTTTCCGTTTACTTTAACCTAGCTTGCATACAATTATTTAGAAAAGCTATGCATTAGAGCCAATTTGTTTTGAATATCAGAAAGAAAATTGACCTTAAGTACAAGGTGGTTTAGATTAAATACTTACATTTTAGGTCCCCTTTCTGAAGAGAATTCACAATGGAAGATGAGAACACGTGGTTTGTCGGATTGTGAAATATTCTGAAGTAAGCTGTTCACGTCATCTTTAGTGTAGAGATTGACGGCTCCATTGATGTGACCTCCTTCATACTCATACGGGTATCTACAATCGACGATGGTCACGTGACCCAACTTTTCTTTGTATTCTCCCTTCATGACGTCAGCAAGTGTTTCTGGAGATATAGACTTGAGGTCGCTGTGCTTTCCTTGAATTGTGGGTAAAGTGTAATCACGTGATCCATCAGCAATGAGATCTCTTTCTGTTGTCAACTTATCGACTGCATCTATGATGTCATTTGATGATTCCTGGAAGAACGAAAAGCAAAAAACATTGTATATATTTGTCCATTGATAAATAGTATGATATTCTCCGACAGCAATAGATTACTCACATTGCGTGATTTTAGAGACTGGTTTTGAGTATACTGGGAGCTATCTACACGTTCTGTTAGCTTGCATAATTATTTTTACTATGGTTAAAAGCAAGTACAGAATGTCTATTTTTACCATGGTTAAAAGCACGTACAGACGTGTCGAGAGAAACATACAAGAATATTAGAGAGCGGATATTACCGCGTGTCATTGAATGATATACCCATTCTAACTTATTGCCGGTCTATATGATTTAACTTTTATAAGTTAAGTGTAATAAACGTTTTTTAGGGACTGTATGTGCTAAACAGGACGCTGGTTGATGCATCTACAGCAACAATTTTGTCGCGAAAGCAGAAAACACAAATGATGTAAGTGAATAATTTGTCCAAAGTAGTAGTGAGTTGCTGTATGTGGGAAAGGGTTATGATATGCACAACAAATACTGGATATGAATCTCATTGCCGATTATTAAGAAAAGTGATTTAATTTTCGCCAATACATACCTTTGCCTCACTATATCTTCCTCTTTTACATGGTTGTAGAGTATCGAAACAATTGTCTTCAACATCAGCTGGACGCTTTGGTGTAAACAAACTTCTCTTGATACCAGAGTTGAATCTTGAACTGGTACGCTTACATGTCGGCATCTCGATCTATAGAAAGAAAATATTTCAATATATTTTCATTTATATGTGGTTTTGTAATTATCTGAAGATTTTAAAGATATATGAAAAACGGCAAATATTGCTTTGCTTTGCTTTTCTTGAAACAAGGAGATGATTAAAGGGAGGCAATAACCGTCATTTCTTTACCCGACCATGTCGTTAACCCATATCTCGCGCTCTCGATGCGTGGCAGCTATTTCATAGAGTTCCGTTCTGTATATTCTGTTTGAGATGCGTTTTTGGAACACTTATGACCGAAGGACTAATGCAATATGTGTAGATCGTGATCTAACTGCGCATTTGAGATGTCCACGTTTTACTATTAATAAGTTTAAAGAACTTAACCAATTGTGAACATATTACTTTGGTGTTTATTCATTTGATAAAGATGACAGGTCGAACCCGAAACAGACTATAAAGAATATGACGTTACATCAGATCAACCTTGAACTTATAATTTATAAAAAACTAGATCAACATATGAAAAGCGACTTTGATCTCTCCTGACAGTTCAGTGCGTTTTGGGGAAACAACTTATATTGATACTTACAGAGAAATCAGCAGTCATGTTTGAGTCATTGAACTTGCTATAAGGTGTAATAACTTGTAGGATCTCACTGTAGTTCACATCGGTTATACTCTGTCGGACTGGAGAATCAGTGGTGTCGTCAAATAGCTTCATTCTGTAAAGTAAAACATGATAGAAATGTGAAAGAACTGAAAGCCGTTACGTCAGGTTGACAGACATGCATTCTGTTTATTTTAAACTCCAGAACAATCATTTTAGCGTAGAGAAATCAATTATAAAATGCATTAAGCGTTAATATATTTTTTCTGCGCAATCATTATTTTAAACGATTTTGTTTTTCGTTGACTTTAATTATGTGCTGATATTTAAAATTATAATTGAACCTTTAATATAATGAATATAAAGAAGAATATGTACTAACCTTAAACCCATATTTACTTGTTCCAGTGTCTGAATAAAATAGTTATTATTAGATATCTATATGTGTACAGTGTGAGTGTGAAATAATTTCTAACTGACCTAAGACGAATTCGATCTTTATATTCTCCAAAAGTTCTCTTAATTAACTAGGATGTCATTATGCACCCCGGGACTTGAGACAATTAAGTCAGAGTAAAACTGTAGATGTTCAGGAAATTATCACTGCACTCGGACACGTAACGGTTATCGCTCAGATAACTAATTATCTCTAATCAGGATAGTTTGTTAGTTTGACTGAATTGATGATTACTATCTTTTGTGTATCTGAGAAGTTTGTATGTGTCTAATTAGTAAAGTGGTTTATTTTGATTTTGTTTTGAATATGTTTGACAACTTTATTGCGTGTATTAACATTGTACCTAGAATATCTTATATGTAATAAATATATATTTAAAGACTTAGTTTTATCATGTTAAGGAACAGTGTATAAATAGGTATATGAATAGACAGCTGTATTTAAATGGTAATTTCCGTTAGCATACTTTATTAACATTTCGTCAATAACATCATACATGTAAGCATAGTTTATAGCATTCAATACAATTGTTCAGGATCATAATGTGTTAAACTGCGTTGATTCTGATCAGGCATCGATATTTAAAATATCAACTGATCTTGTATATTTGAATGCCACCAAGCTGGATACAACAGTCAATTTGTAACAATACTGATCGTATTAAATTACTGGTTATGTTATATGAAGATCACCCGTCAACAAAGTGTGGCTTGGCACAATTTAATTATGTTTTTTTGATGTGTTATGTTATTAGCATAGACTCTTACAGCTTGAATACTGTGACTCTCAATCTAGCAATAAAACTTATATTTTAAAATATCCATAACCTCTTGCCATGGGCTGGTGAGCAGGTTTGGCAAATACTTAAAATACTTAAAACGCGATGTCTAAGTAGATTGTTATTCATACTACAGAGAAACAATTAAATAGCAAGTATAAGCTGATTTTCACCATAGTCCGTGATATAGGTATTATTCTTTTGAGGTAAGGATAAAACACTGTGTGCAGAGATATGACTAAACAACTTTGCATGTAGTACATGTATAAACATATTTTGCCTCTATATGACTATAATATTGTTGAAAGCAGAGTAAAACACAATCACCATGATATAACTATAATATTGTTGAAAGCAGAGTAAATCATAATTTGCCGTAATTTAACTATAAGATTGTTGAAAGCAGAGTAAAGCACAATTCACCGTGATATAATGATACGATTATTGAAAGCCAGATTAAAACACAATTAGCCATGATATAACTATAAGATTGTTGAAAGCAGAGTAAAACACAATCACCATGATATAACTATAAGATTGTTGAAAGCAGAGTAAAACATAATTTGCCGTGATTTAACTATAAGATTAATGAAAGCAGAGTAAAACACAATTAGCCATGATACAACTATAAGATTGTTGAAAGCAGAGTAAAACACAATTCGCCGTGATATAATGATAAGATTATTGAAAGCAGATTAAAACACAATTAGCCATGATACAACTATAAGATTGTTGAAAGCAGACTAAAACACAATTCGCCGTGATATGACAATAAGATAGTTGAAAGCAGAGTAAAACACAATTCGCCATGATACAACTATAAGAATGTTGAAAGCAGAGTAAAACACAATTCGCCACGATATAACTATAAGAATATTGACAGCAGAGTAAAACACAATTCGCCATGATATAACTATAAGATTGTTGAAAGCAGAGTAAAACACAATTCGTCGTGATTTAACTATACGATTGTTGAAAGCAGAGTAAAACATAGCCTTGATACAACTATAAGATTGTTGAAAGCAGAGTAAAACACAATTCGCCGTGATTTAACTATAATATTATTGAAAGCAGAGTAAAAACACAGCCATGATACAACTATAAGATTGTTGAAAGCAGAGTAAAGCACAATTCGCCGTGATATAATTATAATAGTGTTGAAGGCAGAGTAAAACACAATTCGCCGTGATTTAACCATAAGATTATTGAAAGCAGAGTAAAACACAGCCATGATATAACTATAAGAATGTTGAAAGCAGAATAAAACACAATTCGCCGTGATTTAACTATAAGATTGTTGAACGCAGAGTAAAACACAATTCGCCCTGATATGACAATAAGATTGTTGACAGCAGAGTAAAACACAATTCGCCGTCCTATAATTATAAGATTGTTGAAAGCAGAGTAAAAACGATTTGCCGTGATATAACTATAAGATTGTTGAAAGCAGAGTAAAACATAATTCGCCTTGAAATAACTATAAGATTGTTGAAAGCAGAGTAACAACCATTGGCCGTGAACAAATTATAAGATTGTTGAAATCAGAATAAAACACAATTCGCCGTGAAATGACTATTAGATTGTTGAAAGCAAAGTAAACACAGTTTGCCGTGATACATTTATAGAACGATTGAAAGCACAATCAAAAACTCTGCAACCCGCGGTAGAGTTATTTGGTTATTACGCAGTATTAAATAATGTTTTAGACGTGTCACTGCGGCCAGTTCACATATTTACTCCACACAACAGACTCTCTAATAACTAATGACTAGCTGCGTGTATATTGAATCGTGGCAGTAAGTTCGTCATATTGCCTCATGTTCAACTACTAGCTGAATGATTCGTATGTAGTAGTGTAGATTCGTGATTCTACCTCTTGTCGAATAAGCAATTGCTTGTTGTAAGGGTATTGACCTGTGGCATAATGTGCCAAATGTTAATTAATGTGCAATGTCTAACTACTAGCTGGCTGAATAACCGTATGCAATTGCAGATTTGCTATTTGACTATATGTTGAATAACCAATTGCTAGATGTGTGGATATTTGCCCGTGGCAGTAAGTTCGCCCTATTTCTGAATGGTCAATACCCAACTACTAGCTGGCTGGATAACCGTATATAGCAGCTGATCTGTGCTTTGGCTTTTTATTGAATAGCTAATTGATTGTTGTCTGTATATTAGCCCGTGACAGTAAGTTCGCCGTATTTCTAAATGATTAAATGACCGATTACTAGCTGGCTGAATATCTGTATGTAGCTGCAGATCCTTGCTTCTGGTTTGTATGCATAACCATTTGCTATATAACCACCTACTAGCTGATTCGCGCTTTGGCTTTTGTTGAATCACCAACTGCTAGCTGTGTAGGTATAAACCCGTGGCAGTATGTTCGCCATATTGCTTAAGGTAAAATGACCGACTACTAGCTGACTGGATATCAGTATGTAGCTGCCGATTCTTGCTTTTGCTTTTCATGCATAACCATTTGCTAGCTGTGTGGGTATTGGCCCATGGCATTATGTTCGTCCTATTGGTTTGTGTTCAATGTCCATATACTAGCTGGCTGGATATCCGTTTGCAGCTGAAGATTCACGCTTTGTCTTTTCTTTAATCACAAACTGCTAGTTGTATGAATATTAAACTCGGCAAAAGCATACACTATAAATTAACTGCTAAATTAATTATTGACAATGTACTTGTTAGATAATGTAAACATTGACACAAGGAATATAAGGCTATTATAACCCCTTTTATAATATTTTTTTGTTTATCACCGATAAGAAGTTCCGTTCTAATTATTATGGTGTAAGCCCAGCACTAATTTTATCTCAAAAATGTTTTCAAGTATCAAGGCGACTGCCCACCTACATGTATTCACAATCCCTGGATATTCACTAAAGTATTTAGTTAGGAAACGTGAACCATCATCGTCGCGACAGAGATCTAACCCGTGACGGTTGAATCCAAAACCCAGGACAATCACTTGACCACGGTGGATTACTTTTCTCAGAAGTTCAGCAGTTTAAAGCAACGACGACATACGTGTAGTAATATATTTATTAAATATCAAACATAGAATCATCAACAAAATGAGTATCAACATGATAAAGAAGCACTAACATTATTTACTATTGCACAATTTGAAATATCATCTTAATGGCATCAATTTAAAAGTCTAATGACTTTCGTCTGCTGAATCTAGAATGTGGTTTCTGGCCTTCTCCTGCTGTCCAGGTCTTAGACTTCTTCCGGAAGTGACGTAAATCAGCACCGTGGTTTTCGTGTATCATAGGCATGTAGCTCATTGGTTGACACATTTCGGAAGTCGTATGTTGTGAGTAGTAGAATGCCTTGTAACCACCGTCAAGAAGATATATCTCGGGAAAATTCAACTTTGGGTAATGTTGCTTGTTAATCGATCTGTCCTGGGCTCTCAAGAATCGATACCTATAATGATAAACGAAACACATGTATACAATGAAATATTGAATGAAAATAAAGTATTGGGGCAATTTAATACACATTGAATCTAACGCGTAATTTCATTTAAATCCTCTTTTTTCTTTTCTTCATGCTAAATAATACTTTTAAAAGATAAAGATTTTTCCGTTTACTTTAACCTAGCTTGCATACAATTATTTAGAAAAGCTATGCATTAGAGCCAATTTGTTTTGAATATCAGAAAGAAAATTGACCTTAAGTACAAGGTGGTTTAGATTAAATACTTACATTTTAGGTCCCCTTTCTGAAGATAATTCACAATGGAAGATGAGAACACGTGGTTTGTCGGATTGTGAAATATTCTGAAGTAAGCTGTTCACGTCATCTTTAGTGTAGAGATTGACGGCTCCATTGATGTGACCTCCTTCATACTCATACGGGTATCTACAATCGACGATGGTCACGTGACCCAACTTTTCTTTGTATTCTCCCTTCATGACGTCAGCAAGTGTTTCTGGAGATATAGACTTGAGGTCGCTGTGCTTTCCTTGAATTGTGGGTAAAGTGTAATCACGTGATCCATCAGCAATGAGATCTCTTTCTGTTGTCAACTTATCGACTGCATCTATGATGTCATTTGATGATTCCTGGAAGAACGAAAAGCAAAAAACATTGTATATATTTGTCCATTGATAAATAGTATGATATTCTCCGACAGCAATAGATTAATCACATTGCGTGATTTTAGAGACTGGTTTTGAGTATACTGGGAGCTATCTACACGTTCTGTTAGCTTGCATAATTATTTTTACTATGGTTAAAAGCAAGTACAGAATGTCTATTTTTACCATGGTTAAAAGCACGTACAGACGTGTCGAGAGAAACATACAAGAATATTAGAGAGCGGATATTACCGCGTGTCATTGAATGATATACCCATTCTAACTTATTGCCGGTCTATATGATTTAACTTTTATAAGTTAAGTGTAATAAACGTTTTTTAGGGACTGTATGTGCTAAACAGGACGCTGGTTGATGCATCTACAGCAACACTTTTGTCGCGAAAGCAGAAAACACAAATGATGTAAGTGAATAATTTGTCCAAAGTAGTAGTGAGTTGCTGTATGTGGGAAAGGGTTATGATATGCACAACAAAAACTGGATATAAATCTCATTGCCGATTATTAAGAAAAGTGATTTAATTTTCGCCAATACATACCTTTGCCTCACTATATCTTCCTCTTTTACATGGTTGTAGAGTATCGAAACAACTGTCTTCAACATCAGCTGGACGCTTTGGTGTAAACAAACTTCTCTTGATACCAGAGTTGAATCTTGAACTGGTACGCTTACATGTCGGCATCTCGATCTATAGAAAGAAAATATTTCAATATATTTTCATTTATATATGGTTTTGTAATTATCTGAAGATTTTAAAGATATATGAAAAACGGCAAATATTGCTTTGCTTTGCTTTTCTTGAAACAAGGAGATGATTAAAGGGAGGCAATAACCGTCATTTCTTTACCCGACCATGTCGTTAACCCATATCTCGCGCTCTCGATGCGTGGCAGCTATTTCATAGAGTTCCGTTCTGTATATTCTGTTTGAGATGCGTTTTTGGAACACTTATGACCGAAGGACTAATGCAATATGTGTAGATCGTGATCTAACTGCGCATTTGAGATGTCCACGTTTTACTATTAATAAGTTTAAAGAACTTAACCAATTGTGAACATATTACTTTGGTGTTTATTCATTTGATAAAGATGACAGGTCGAACCCGAAACAGACTATAAAGAATATGACGTTACATCAGATCAACCTTGAACTTATAATTTATAAAAAAAAATAGATCAACATATGAAAAGCGACTTTGATCTCTCCTGACAGTTCAGTGCGTTTTGGGGAAACAACTTATATTGATACTTACAGAGAAATCAGCAGTCATGTTTGAGTCATTGAACTTGCTATAAGGTGTAATAACTTGTAGGATCTCACTGTAGTTCACATCGGTTATACTCTGTCGGACTGGAGAATCAGTGGTGTCGTCAAATAGCTTCATTCTGTAAAGTAAAACATGATAGAAATGTGAAAGAACTGAAAGCCGTTACGTCAGGTTGACAGACATGCATTCTGTTTATTTTAAACTCCAGAACAATCATTTTAGCGTAGAGAAATCAATTATAAAATGCATTAAGCGTTAATATATATTTTCTGCGCAATCATTATTTTAAACGATTTTGTTTTTCGTTGACTTTAATTATGTGCTGATATTTAAAATTATAATTGAACCTTTAATATAATGAATATAAAGAAGAATATGTACTAACCTTAAACCCATATTTACTTGTTCCAGTGTCTGAATAAAATAGTTATTATTAGATATCTATATGTGTACAGTGTGAGTGTGAAATAATTTCTAACTGACCTAAGACGAATTCGATCTTTATATTCTCCAAAAGTTCTCTTAATTAACTAGGATGTCATTATGCACCCCGGGACTTGAGACAATTAAGTCAGAGTAAAACTGTAGATGTTCAGGAAATTATCACTGCACTCGGACACGTAACGGTTATCGCTCAGATAACTAATTATCTCTAATCAGGATAGTTTGTTAGTTTGACTGAATTGATGATTACTATCTTTTGTGTATCTGAGAAGTTTGTATGTGTCTAATTAGTAAAGTGGTTTATTTTGATTTTGTTTTGAATATGTTTGACAACTTTATTGCGTGTATTAACATTGTACCTAGAATATCTTATATGTAATAAATATATATTTAAAGACTTAGTTTTATCATGTTAAGGAACAGTGTATAAATAGGTTTATGAATAGACAGCTGTATTTAAATGGTAATTTCCGTTAGCATACTTTATTAACATTTCGTCAATAACATCATACATGTAAGCATAGTTTATAGCATTCAATACAATTGTTCAGGATCATAATGTGTTAAACTGCGTTGATTCTGATCAGGCATCGATATTTAAAATATCAACTGATCTTGTATATTTGAATGCCACCAAGCTGGATACAACAGTCAATTTGTAACAATACTGATCGTATTAAATTACTGGTTATGTTATATGTAGATCACCCGTCAACAAAGTGTGGCTTGGCACAATTTAATTATGTTTTTTTGATGTGTTATGTTATTAGCATAGACTCTTACAGCTTGAATACTGTGACTCTCAATCTAGCAATAAAACTTATATTTTAAAATATCCATAACCTCTTGCCATGGGCTGGTGAGCAGGTTTGGCAAATACTTAAAATACTTAAAACGCGATGTCTAAGTAGATTGTTATTCATACTACAGAGAAACAATTAAATAGCAAGTATAAGCTGATTTTCACCATAGTCCGTGATATAGGTATTATTCTTTTGAGGTAAGGATAAAACACTGTGTGCAGAGATATGACTAAACAACTTTGCATGTAGTACATGTATAAACATATTTTGCCTCTATATGACTATAATATTGTTGAAAGCAGAGTAAAACACAATCACCATGATATAACTATAATATTGTTGAAAGCAGAGTAAATCATAATTTGCCGTAATTTAACTATAAGATTGTTGAAAGCAGAGTAAAGCACAATTCACCGTGATATAATGATACGATTATTGAAAGCCAGATTAAAACACAATTAGCCATGATATAACTATAAGATTGTTGAAAGCAGAGTAAAACACAATCACCATGATATAACTATAAGATTGTTGAAAGCAGAGTAAAACATAATTTGCCGTGATTTAACTATAAGATTAATGAAAGCAGAGTAAAACACAATTAGCCATGATACAACTATAAGATTGTTGAAAGCAGAGTAAAACACAATTCGCCGTGATATAATGATAAGATTATTGAAAGCAGATTAAAACACAATTAGCCATGATACAACTATAAGATTGTTGAAAGCAGACTAAAACACAATTCGCCGTGATATGACAATAAGATAGTTGAAAGCAGAGTAAAACACAATTCGCCATGATACAACTATAAGAATGTTGAAAGCAGAGTAAAACACAATTCGCCACGATATAACTATAAGAATATTGACAGCAGAGTAAAACACAATTCGCCATGATATAACTATAAGATTGTTGAAAGCAGAGTAAAACACAATTCGTCGTGATTTAACTATACGATTGTTGAAAGCAGAGTAAAACATAGCCTTGATACAACTATAAGATTGTTGAAAGCAGAGTAAAACACAATTCGCCGTGATTTAACTATAATATTATTGAAAGCAGAGTAAAAACACAGCCATGATACAACTATAAGATTGTTGAAAGCAGAGTAAAGCACAATTCGCCGTGATATAATTATAATAGTGTTGAAGGCAGAGTAAAACACAATTCGCCGTGATTTAACCATAAGATTATTGAAAGCAGAGTAAAACACAGCCATGATATAACTATAAGAATGTTGAAAGCAGAATAAAACACAATTCGCCGTGATTTAACTATAAGATTGTTGAACGCAGAGTAAAACACAATTCGCCCTGATATGACAATAAGATTGTTGACAGCAGAGTAAAACACAATTCGCCGTCCTATAATTATAAGATTGTTGAAAGCAGAGTAAAAACGATTTGCCGTGATATAACTATACGATTGTTGAAAGCAGAGTAAAACATAATTCGCCTTGAAATAACTATAAGATTGTTGAAAGCAGAGTAACAACCATTGGCCGTGAACAAATTATAAGATTGTTGAAATCAGAATAAAACACAATTCGCCGTGAAATGACTATTAGATTGTTGAAAGCAAAGTAAACACAGTTTGCCGTGATACATTTATAGAACGATTGAAAGCACAATCAAATACTCTGCAACCCGCGGTAGAGTTATTTGGTTATTACGCAGTATTAAATAATGTTTTAGACGTGTCACTGCGGCCAGTTCACATATTTACTCCACACAACAGACTCTCTAATAACTAATGACTAGCTGCGTGTATATTGAATCGTGGCAGTAAGTTCGTCATATTGCCTCATGTTCAACTACTAGCTGAATGATTCGTATGTAGTAGTGTAGATTCGTGATTCTACCTCTTGTCGAATAAGCAATTGCTTGTTGTAAGGGTATTGACCTGTGGCATAATGTGCCAAATGTTAATTAATGTGCAATGTCTAACTACTAGCTGGCTGAATAACCGTATGTAATTGCAGATTTGCTATTTGACTATATGTTGAATAACCAATTGCTAGATGTGTGGATATTTGCCCGTGGCAGTAAGTTCGCCCTATTTCTGAATGGTCAATACCCAACTACTAGCTGGCTGGATAACCGTATATAGCAGCTGATCTGTGCTTTGGCTTTTTATTGAATAGCTAATTGATTGTTGTCTGTATATTAGCCCGTGACAGTAAGTTCGCCGTATTTCTAAATGATTAAATGACCGATTACTAGCTGGCTGAATATCTGTATGTAGCTGCAGATCCTTGCTTCTGGTTTGTATGCATAACCATTTGCTATATAACCACCTACTAGCTGATTCGCGCTTTGGCTTTTGTTGAATCACCAACTGCTAGCTGTGTAGGTATAAACCCGTGGCAGTATGTTCGCCATATTGCTTAAGGTAAAATGACCGACTACTAGCTGACTGGATATCAGTATGTAGCTGCCGATTCTTGCTTTTGCTTTTCATGCATAACCATTTGCTAGCTGTGTGGGTATTGGCCCATGGCATTATGTTCGTCCTATTGGTTTGTGTTCAATGTCCATATACTAGCTGGCTGGATATCCGTTTGCAGCTGAAGATTCACGCTTTGTCTTTTCTTTAATCACAAACTGCTAGTTGTATGAATATTAAACTCGGCAAAAGCATACACTATAAATTAACTGCTAAATTAATTATTGACAATGTACTTGTTAGATAATGTAAACATTGACACAAGGAATATAAGGCTATTATAACCCCTTTTATAATATTTTTTTGTTTATCACCGATAAGAAGTTCCGTTCTTATTATTATGGTGTAAGCCCAGCACTAATTTTATCTCAAAAATGTTTTCAAGTATCAAGGCGACTGCCCACCTACATGTATTCACAATCCCTGGATATTCACTAAAGTATTTAGTTAGGAAACGTGAACCATCATCGTCGCGACAGAGATCTAACCCGTGACGGTTGAATCCAAAACCCAGGACAATCACTTGACCACGGTGGATTACTTTTCTCAGAAGTTCAGCAGTTTAAAGCAACGACGACATACGTGTAGTAATATATTTATTAAATATCAAACATAGAATCATCAACAAAATGAGTATCAACATGATAAAGAAGCACTAACATTATTTACTATTGCACAATTTGAAATATCATCTTAATGGCATCAATTTAAAAGTCTAATGACTTTCGTCTGCTGAATCTAGAATGTGGTTTCTGGCCTTCTCCTGCTGTCCAGGTCTTAGACTTCTTCCGGAAGTGACGTAAATCAGCACCGTGGTTTTCGTGTATCATAGGCATGTAGCTCATTGGTTGACACATTTCGGAAGTCGTATGTTGTGAGTAGTAGAATGCCTTGTAACCACCGTCAAGAAGATATATCTCGGGAAAATTCAACTTTGGGTAATGTTGCTTGTTAATCGATCTGTCCTGGGCTCTCAAGAATCGATACCTATAATGATAAACGAAACACATGTATACAATGAAATATTGAATGAAAATAAAGTATTGGGGCAATTTAATACACATTGAATCTAACGCGTAATTTCATTTAAATCCTCTTTTTTCTTTTCTTCATGCTAAATAATACTTTTAAAAGATAAAGATTTTTCCGTTTACTTTAACCTAGCTTGCATACAATTATTTAGAAAAGCTATGCATTAGAGCCAATTTGTTTTGAATATCAGAAAGAAAATTGACCTTAAGTACAAGGTGGTTTAGATTAAATACTTACATTTTAGGTCCCCTTTCTGAAGATAATTCACAATGGAAGATGAGAACACGTGGTTTGTCGGATTGTGAAATATTCTGAAGTAAGCTGTTCACGTCATCTTTAGTGTAGAGATTGACGGCTCCATTGATGTGACCTCCTTCATACTCATACGGGTATCTACAATCGACGATGGTCACGTGACCCAACTTTTCTTTGTATTCTCCCTTCATGACGTCAGCAAGTGTTTCTGGAGATATAGACTTGAGGTCGCTGTGCTTTCCTTGAATTGTGGGTAAAGTGTAATCACGTGATCCATCAGCAATGAGATCTCTTTCTGTTGTCAACTTATCGACTGCATCTATGATGTCATTTGATGATTCCTGGAAGAACGAAAAGCAAAAAACATTGTATATATTTGTCCATTGATAAATAGTATGATATTCTCCGACAGCAATAGATTAATCACATTGCGTGATTTTAGAGACTGGTTTTGAGTATACTGGGAGCTATCTACACGTTCTGTTAGCTTGCATAATTATTTTTACTATGGTTAAAAGCAAGTACAGAATGTCTATTTTTTACCATGGTTAAAAGCACGTACAGACGTGTCGAGAGAAACATACAAGAATATTAGAGAGCGGATATTACCGCGTGTCATTGAATGATATACCCATTCTAACTTATTGCCGGTCTATATGATTTAACTTTTATAAGTTAAGTGTAATAAACGTTTTTTAGGGACTGTATGTGCTAAACAGGACGCTGGTTGATGCATCTACAGCAACACTTTTGTCGCGAAAGCAGAAAACACAAATGATGTAAGTGAATAATTTGTCCAAAGTAGTAGTGAGTTGCTGTATGTGGGAAAGGGTTATGATATGCACAACAAAAACTGGATATAAATCTCATTGCCGATTATTAAGAAAAGTGATTTAATTTTCGCCAATACATACCTTTGCCTCACTATATCTTCCTCTTTTACATGGTTGTAGAGTATCGAAACAACTGTCTTCAACATCAGCTGGACGCTTTGGTGTAAACAAACTTCTCTTGATACCAGAGTTGAATCTTGAACTGGTACGCTTACATGTCGGCATCTCGATCTATAGAAAGAAAATATTTCAATATATTTTCATTTATATATGGTTTTGTAATTATCTGAAGATTTTAAAGATATATGAAAAACGGCAAATATTGCTTTGCTTTGCTTTTCTTGAAACAAGGAGATGATTAAAGGGAGGCAATAACCGTCATTTCTTTACCCGACCATGTCGTTAACCCATATCTCGCGCTCTCGATGCGTGGCAGCTATTTCATAGAGTTCCGTTCTGTATATTCTGTTTGAGATGCGTTTTTGGAACACTTATGACCGAAGGACTAATGCAATATGTGTAGATCGTGATCTAACTGCGCATTTGAGATGTCCACGTTTTACTATTAATAAGTTTAAAGAACTTAACCAATTGTGAACATATTACTTTGGTGTTTATTCATTTGATAAAGATGACAGGTCGAACCCGAAACAGACTATAAAGAATATGACGTTACATCAGATCAACCTTGAACTTATAATTTATAAAAAAAAATAGATCAACATATGAAAAGCGACTTTGATCTCTCCTGACAGTTCAGTGCGTTTTGGGGAAACAACTTATATTGATACTTACAGAGAAATCAGCAGTCATGTTTGAGTCATTGAACTTGCTATAAGGTGTAATAACTTGTAGGATCTCACTGTAGTTCACATCGGTTATACTCTGTCGGACTGGAGAATCAGTGGTGTCGTCAAATAGCTTCATTCTGTAAAGTAAAACATGATAGAAATGTGAAAGAACTGAAAGCCGTTACGTCAGGTTGACAGACATGCATTCTGTTTATTTTAAACTCCAGAACAATCATTTTAGCGTAGAGAAATCAATTATAAAATGCATTAAGCGTTGATATATATTTTCTGCGCAATCATTATTTTAAACGATTTTGTTTTTCGTTGACTTTAATTATGTGCTGATATTTAAAATTATAATTGAACCTTTAATATAATGAATATAAAGAAGAATATGTACTAACCTTAAACCCATATTTACTTGTTCCAGTGTCTGAATAAAATAGTTATTATTAGATATCTATATGTGTACAGTGTGAGTGTGAAATAATTTCTAACTGACCTAAGACGAATTCGATCTTTATATTCTCCAAAAGTTCTCTTAATTAAAATTTAGGTCACGTGGGTCAGTGTGGAATGTCATGGGTATTTCGGCTCCGGTAAAAACATAATTATTTGGATTAAAAACAGCTTTTTAAGTCATAATATGGTGCAAGATTACATGGACTATTTTTGTTAACGTTGTGTGCATTACAGTCTTTATGGGGAAGTCAAAGGGAAGAGGGAAACGTAAAAACAGTAGTGAGGGTACAAGTGGGCAGTTAAAAAGTGCACGTAATGGCGGCTCACCGACGCTCGTGTCAGATTGTGTAAGCGTAAGTGACTCGATACGTATTGCAAACTCTGTGCTTTTTGACGAAACTCTAGTAACTCTAGTAACGATGGACAACTCAGTATTCGAGGACGAGAATAGCCAAAGCAATGAAAACAGCCCAAACTCAAATGTTGGTGATAATATAGATTCGAGTAGAACTACAGGAGGGAGGACGGACATTTGTGTTGAAGCGGGGTCATCGGAACCGTCGATTACGGATGTTATGGAACTGTTGAAGGGAATGGACAGGAAAATCACGCTGGTAGATAATAAGCTAGGAAAGCTAGACATCCTTGAACAAAAGGTTAGTCAATTTGAAGCTGAGATTAGCAAAATTTGGAACTGTGTGAAGGAAAGTTTGAAATCTTGTAATGAGACCGTGTCAAAGGTCAGTGGTCGCGTGCAATCATTAGAATCCTCTCTCGGGGCAGCCAATGAAGAAATCCAACGTTTAAAGGCTGACGATGCATATACGAAGGACTCTTTATTATATGTCCAATCACAGTCAATGCGCAACAATTTGATATTTTCAAACATTGTTGAAGAGGAGCACGAGAAACCCGAGCAAACGGAGGTTAAGACACGTCGCTTCATGGTAGAGAAGCTTAAATTAGCGCAGGATTACGTGAATAATCTCAAACTGGAACGAGTCCATAGGATGGGGGAAAATCGAAGCGTAGAATCGCCGGCAAGACACATAGTGGCGAAGTTCTCCTACTTCAAAGACCGTGAAATTGTGAGACGGGCTAAACCGGTTCTGAAAGGGTCGGATCATTACATATTCGAGCAATTTCCCAAGGAAATAGCTGATCGTAGACGTTCGCTAGTGCCAAAAATGAAACAGGCTATACGTGAGGGTAGAAAGGCGTGGCTTAGCTACGATACTCTATATATAGATGGGAAACCAGTAAATAAACAATAGGATTCCGAGGAGGCGGAGCAAAAGGTCCTATCTTGGAATATTAATGGACTCACCCGTAATAAACTCGAAGACAAAGACTTCTTAAATAAACTGTGCGGTCATGACAATGTATTCCTGTTTGAGAGCTGGTCACAGCGTTCTTCTATTATAGACATTCAAGGTTACAAGTGCTTTAATTTTTCAGAAAATTTCAAAACAGAAGAGCTAAACGCTGTAGTGGCGGTATTTGCTTATATATCAAAGAGTCAATAGTTAAAGGCATTTCTATTATTAGAAACCATTTTGACAGCGTGATTTGGTTGAAACTTGATAAAAATTATTTCAAAATAAACAATGACATATATGTTGCAGGAGTTTATATATGGGTTGAAAACTCGCCTGCTTATAATATAGTTGATGTAGACTTTTTTTCTATTTTACAAAATGATGTTAATGATTTTCAATCTAAGGGTAGAGTTTTATTATGTGGGGATTTGAATGCACGAGTGGGTAATGGATCGAGGTCCGATTATATTCAGTGTGATTGAACTGTGGGCTTTATTGATTGTAATGATTACATCCCAGATGTACCTGTTCCTCGTAGCTCCCTGGACTCTGTATGCAACGCTCAAGGTCTTAAATTATTGGACTTATGTAAAGCTACACAATTGCGTATAGGTAATGGTAGACTGGGTCGTGATCAATCAGTTGGAACATTTACCTATGCTGGCCATTCGGGGTGTAGTGTTATTGACTATGTTATTTTAAGTCAGCACGATTTCCATTGTATAGATGATTTTCAGATACACGATGTGTATGGGTGTATATATGTGTATGAGTGTATATATGTGTATGAGTGTATGTAAATGGAAGATATTTCCATTCATTCCAACTGACCTGGATTTATTTGGATTTATTTGTATTTGATTTATTTGTATTTGCTTGAAGTATTGTGTTGTATTGACGAGAAACTTTGTAAGTTTAAGTCTAATAAAATATTCTTCTTCTTCTTCTTCTTAATTAACTAGGATGTCATTATGCACCCCGGGACTTGAGACAATTAAGTCAGAGTAAAACTGTAGATGTTCAGGAAATTATCACTGCACTCGGACACGTAACGGTTATCGCTCAGATAACTAATTATCTCTAATCAGGATAGTTTGTTAGTTTGACTGAATTGATGATTACTATCTTTTGTGTATCTGAGAAGTTTGTATGTGTCTAATTAGTAAAGTGGTTTATTTTGATTTTGTTTTGAATATGTTTGACAACTTTATTGCGTGTATTAACATTGTACCTAGCATATCTTATATGTAATAAATATATATTTAAAGACTTAGTTTTATCATGTTAAGGAACAGTGTATAAATAGGTATATGAATAGACAGCTGTATTTAAATGGTAATTTCCGTTAGCATACTTTATTAACATTTCGTCAATAACATCATACATGTAAGCATAGTTTATAGCATTCAATACAATTGTTCAGGATCATAATGTGTTAAACTGCATTGATTCTGATCAGGCATCGATATTTAAAATATCAACTGATCTTGTATATTTAAATGCCACCAAGCTGGATACAACAGTCAATTTGTAACAATACTGATCGTATTAAATTACTGGTTATGTTATATGAAGATCACCCGTCAACAAAGTGTGGCTTGGCACAATTTAATTATGTTTTTTTGATGTGTTATGTTATTAGCATAGACTCTTACAGCTTGAATACTGTGACTCTCAATCTAGCAATAAAACTTATATTTTAAAATATCCATAACCTCTTGCCATGGGCTGGTGAGCAGGTTTGGCAAATACTTAAAATACTTAAAACGCGATGTTTAAGTAGATTGTTATTCATACTACAGAGAAACAATTAAATAGCAAGTATAAGCTGATTTTCACCATAGTCCGTGATATAGGTATTATTCTGTTGAGGTAAGGATAAAACACTGTGTGCAGAGATATGACTAAACAACTTTGCATGTAGTACATGTATAAACATATTTTGCCTCTATATGACTATACTATTGTTGAAAGCAGAGTAAAACACAATCACCATGATATAACTATAATATTGTTGAAAGCAGAGTAAAACATAATTTGCCGTGATTTAACTATAAGATTGTTGAAAGCAGAGTAAAGCACAATTCACCGTGATATAATGATAAGATTATTGAAAGCAGATTAAAACACAATTAGCCATGATACAACTATAAGATTGTTGAAAGCAGAGTAAAACACAATCACCATGATATAACTATAAGATTGTTGAAAGCAGAGTAAAACATAATTTGCCGTGATTTAACTATAAGATTATTGAAAGCAGAATAAAACACAATTAGCCATGATACAACTATAAGATTGTTGAAAGCAGAGTTAAACACAATTCGCCGTGATATAATGATAAGATTATTGAAAGCAGATTAAAACACAATTAGCCATGATACAACTATAAGATTGTTGAAAGCAGACTAAAACACAATTCGCCGTGATATGACAATAAGATAGTTGAAAGCAGAGTAAAACACAATTCGCCATGATACAACTATAAGAATGTTGAAAGCAGAGTAAAACACAATTCGCCACGATATAACTATAAGATTATTGACAGCAGAGTAAAACACAATTCGCCATGATATAACTATAAGATTGTTGAAAGCAGAGTAAAACACAATTCGTCGTGATTTAACTATACGATTATTGAAAGCAGAGTAAAAACACAGCCATGATACAACTATAAGATTGTTGAAAGCAGAGTAAAGCACAATTCGCTGTGATATAATTATAATAGTGTTGAAGGCAGAGTAAAACACAATTCGCCGTGATTTAACCATAAGATTATTGAAAGCAGAGTAAAACACAGCCATGATATAACTATAAGAATGTTGAAAGCAGAATAAAACACAATTCGCCGTGATTTAACTGTAAGATTGTTGAACGCAGAATAAAACACAATTCGCCCTGATATGACAATAAGATTGTTGACAGCAGAGTAAAACACAATTCGCCGTCCTATAATTATAAGATTGTTGAAAGCAGAGTAAAAACGATTTGCCGTGATATAACTATAAGATTGTTGAAAGCAGAGTAAAACATAATTCGCCTTGAAATAACTATAAGATTGTTGAAAGCAGAGTAACAACCATTGGCCGTGAACAAATTATAAGATTGTTGAAATCAGAATAAAACACAATTCGCCGTGAAATGACTATTAGATTGTTGAAAGCAAAGTAAACACAGTTTGCCGTGATACATTTATAGAACGATTGAAAGCACAATCAAATACTCTGCAACCCGCGGTAGAGTTATTTGGTTATTACGCAGTATTAAATAATGTTTTAGACGTGTCACGGCGGCCAGTTCACATATTTACTCCACACAACAGACTCTCTAATAACTAATGACTAGCTGCGTTTATATTGAATCGTGGCAGTAAGTTCGTCATATTGCCTCATGTTCAACTACTAGCTGAATGATTCGTATGTAGTAGTGTAGATTCGTGATTCTACCTCTTGTCGAATAAGCAATTGCTTGTTGTAAGGGTATTGACCTGTGGCATAATGTGCCAAATGTTAATTAATGTGCAATGTCTAACTACTAGCTGGCTGAATAACCGTATGTAGTTGCAGATTTGCTATTTGGCTATATGTTGAATAACCAATTGCTAGATGTGTGGATATTTGCCCGTGGCAGTAAGTTCGCCCTATTTCTGAATGGTCAATACCCAACTACTAGCTGGCTGGATAACCGTATATAGCAGCTGATCTGTGCTTTGGCTTCTTATTGAATAGCTAATTGATTGTTGTCTGTATATTAGCCCGTGACAGTAAGTTCGTTGTATTTCTAAATGATTAAATGACCGATTACTAGCTGGCTGAATATCTGTATGTAGCTGCAGATCCTTGCTTCTGGTTTGTATGCATAACCATTTGCTATATAACCACCTACTAGCTGATTCGCGCTTTGGCTTTTGTTGAATCACCAACTGCTAGCTGTGTAGGTATAAACCCGTGGCAGTATGTTCGCCATATTGCTTAAGGTAAAATGACCTATTACTAGCTGACTGGATATCAGTATGTAGCTGCAGATTCTTGCTTTTGCTTTTCATGCATTACCATTTGCTAGCTGTGTGGGTATTGGCCCATGGCATTATGTTCGTCCTATTGGTTTGTGTTCAATGTCCATATACTAGCTGGCTGGATATCCGTTTGCAGCTGAAGATTCACGCTTTGTCTTTTCTTTAAATCACAAACTGCTAGTTGTATGGATATTAAACTCGGCAAAAGCATACATTATAAATTAACTGCTAAATTAATTATTGACAATGTACTTGTTAGATAATGTTAACATTGACACTGACACAAGGAATATAATGCTATTATAACCCCTTTTATGATATTTTTTTTTTATCACCGATAAGAAGTTTCGTTCTAATTATTATAGTGTAAGCCCAGCACTAATTTTATCTCAAAAATGTTTTCAAGTATCAAGGCGACTGCTCACCTACATGTATTCACAATCCCTGGATATTCACTAAAGTATTTAGTTAGGAAACGTGAACCATCGTCGCGACAGAGATCTAACCCGTGACGGTTGAATCCAAAACCCAGGACAATCACTTGACCACGGTGGATCACTTTTCTCAGAAGTTCAGCAGTTTAAAGCAACGACGACATACGTGTAGTAATATATTTATTAAATATCAAACATAGAATCATCAACAAAATGAGTATCAAAATATATATCAACATGATAAAGAAGTACTAACATTATTTAGTATTGCACAATTTGAAATATCATCATAATGGCATCAATTTAAAAGTCTAATGACTTTCGTCTGTTGAATCTAGAATGTGGTTTCTGGCCTTCCCCTGCTGTCCAGGACTTAGACTTCTTCCGGAAGTGACGTAAATCAGCACCGTGGTCTTCGTGTATCATAGGCATGTAGCTCATTGGTTGACCCATTTCGGAATTCGTATGTTGTGAGTAGTAGAATGCCTTGTAACCACCGTCAAGAAGATATACATGTATTCACAATCCCTGGATATTCACTAAAGTATTTAGTTAGGAAACGTGAACCATCATCGTCGCGACAGAGATCTAACCCGTGACGGTTGAATCTAAAACCCAGGACAATCACTTGACCACGGTGGATTACTTTTCTCAGAAGTTCAGCAGTTTAAAGCAACGACGACATACGTGTAGTAATATATTTATTAAATATCAAACATAGAATCATCAACAAAATGAGTATCAACATGATAAAGAAGCACTAACATTATTTACTATTGCACAATTTGAAATGTCATCATAATGGCATCAATTTAAAAGTCTAATGACTTTCGTCTGCTGAATCTAGAATGTGGTTTCTGGCCTTCCCCTGCTGTCCAGGACTTAGACTTCTTCCGGAAGTGACGTAAATCAGCACCGTGGTCTTCGTGTATCATAGGCATGTAGCTCATTGGTTGACACATTTCGGAAGTCGTATGTTGTGAGTAGTAGAATGCCTTGTAACCACCGTCAAGAAGATATATCTCGGGAAAATTCAACTTTGGGTAATGTTGTTTGTTAATCGATCTGTCCTGGGCTCTCAAGAATCGATACCTATAATGATAAACGAAACACATGTATACAACTAAATATTAAATGAAAATAAAGTATTGGGGCAATTTAATACACATTGAATCTAACGCGTAATTTCATTTAAATCCTCTTTTTTCTTTTCTTCATGCTAAATAATACTTTTAAAAGATAAAGACTTTTCCGTTTACTTTAACCTAGCTTACATACAATTATGTAGAA
This sequence comes from Serripes groenlandicus, assembly GCA_031761405.1. Lineage (NCBI taxonomy): Eukaryota > Metazoa > Mollusca > Bivalvia > Cardiida > Cardiidae > Serripes > Serripes groenlandicus. Next base: position 75,019,066 of record JASEVX010000006.1, read on the forward strand.
AAGCTATGCATTAGAGCCAATTTGTTTTGAATATCAGAAAGAAAATTGACCTTAAGTACAAGGTGGTTTACATTAAATACTTACATTTTAGGTCCCCTTTCTGCAGAGAATTCACAATGGAAGATGAGAACACGTGGTTTGTCGGATTGTGAAATATTCTGAAGTAAGCTGTTCACGTCATCTTTAGTGTAGAGATTGACGGCTCCATTGATGTGACCTCCTTCATACTCATACGGGTATCTACAATCGACGATGGTCACGTGACCCAACTTTTCTTTGTATTCTCCATTCATGACGTCAGCAAGTGTTTCTGGAGATATATACTTGAGGTCGCTGTGCTTTCCTTGAATTGTGGGTAAAGTGTAATCACGTGATCCATCAGCAATGAGATCTCTTTCTGTTGTCAACTTATCGACTGCATCTATGATGTCATTTGATGATTCCTGGAAGAACGAAAAGCAAAAAACATTGTATATATTTTTCCATTGATAAATAGTATGATATTCTCCGACAGCAATAGATTAATCACATTGCGTGATTTTAGAGACTGGTTTTGAGTATACTGGGAGCTATCTACACGTTCTGTTAGCTTGCATAATTATTTTTCCTATGGTTAAAAGCAAGTACAGAATGTCTGTTTTTACCATGGTTAAAAGCACGTACAGACGTGTCGAGAGAAACATACAAGAATATTAGAAAGCGGATATTACCGCGTGTCATTGAATGATATACCCATTCTAACTTATTGCCGGTCTATATGATTAAACTTTTATAAGTTAAGTGTAATAAACGTTTTTTAGAGACTGTATGTGATAAACAGGACGCTGGTTGATGCATCTACAGCAACACTTTTGTCGCGAAAGCAGAAAACACAAATGATGTAAGTGAATAATTTGTCCAAAGTAGTAGTGAGTTGCTGTATGTGGAAAAGGGTTATGATATGCACAACAAATACTGGATATGAATCTCATTGCCGATTATTAAGAAAAGTGATTTAATTTTCGCCAATACATACCTTTGCCTCACTATATCTTCCTCTTTTACATGGTTGTAGAGTATCGAAACAACTGTCATCAACATCAGCTGGACGCTTTGGTGTAAACAAACTTCTCTTGATGTCAGATTTGAATCTTGAACTGGTACGCTTACATGTCGGCATCTCGATCTATAGAAAGAAAATATTTCAATATATTTTCATTTTGTAATTATCTGAAGATTTTAAAGATATATGAAAAACGGCAAATATTGCTTTGCTTTGCTTTTCTTGAAACAAGGAGATGATTAAAGGGAGGCAATAACCGTCATTTCTTTACCCGACCATGTCGTTAACCCATAGCTAGCGCTCTCGATGCGTGGCAGCTATATCATAGAGTTCCGTTCTGTATATTCTATTTGAGATTCGTTTTTGGAACACTTATGACCGAAGGACTAATGCAATATGTGTAGATCCTGATCTAACTGCGCATTTGAGATGTCCACGTTTTACTATTAATAAGTTTAAAGAGCTTAACCAATTGTGAACATATTACTTTGGTGTTTATTCATTTGATAAATATGACAGGTCGAACCCGAAACAGACTATAAAGAATATGACGTTACATCAGATCAACCTTGAACTGATATTTTATAAAAAACTAGATCAACATATGAAAAGCGACTTTGATCTCTCCTGACAGTTCAGTGCGTTTTGTGGAAACAACTTATATTGATACTTACAGAGAAATCAGCAGTCATGTTTGTGTCATTGAACTTGCTATAAGGTGTAATAACTTGTAGGATCTCACTGTAGTTCACATCGGTTATACTCTGTCGGACTGGAGAATCAGTGGTGTCGTCAAATAGCTTCATTCTGTAAAAGTAAAACATGATAGAAATGTGAAAGAACTGAAAGCCGTTACGTCAGGTTGACAGACATGCATTCTGTTCATTTTAAACCACAGAACAATCATTTTAGCGTAGAGAAATCAATTATAAAATGCATTAAGCGTTAATATATATTTTCTGTGCAATGATTATTTTAAACGGTTTTGTTTTTCGTTGACTTTAATTATGTGCTGATATTTAAAATTATAATTGAACCTTTAATATAATGAATATAAAGAAGAATATGTACTAACCTTAAACCCATATTTACTTGTTCCAGTGTCTGAATAAAATAGTTATTATTAGATATCTATATGTGTACAGTGTGAGTGTGAAATAAGTTCTAACTGACCTAAGACGAATTCGATCTTTATATTCTCCAAAAGTTCTCTTAATTAACTAGGATGTCATTATGCACCCCGGGACTTGAGACAATTAAGTCAAAGTAAAACTGTAGATGTTCAGGAAATTATCACTGCACTCGGATACGTAACGGTTATCGCTCAGATAACTAATTATCTCTAATCAGGATAGTTTGTTAGTTTGACTGAATTGATGATTACTATCTTTTGTGTATCTGAGAAGTTTGTATGTGTCTAATTAGTAAAGTGGTTTATTTTGATTTTGTTTTGAATATGTTTGACAACTTTATTGCGTGTATTAGCATTGTACCTAGAATATCTTATATGTAATACATATATATTTAAAGACTTAGTTTTATCATGTTAAGGAACAGTGTATAAATAGGTATATGAATAGACAGCTGTATTTAAATGGTAATTTCCGTTAGCATACTTTATTAACATTTCGTCAATAACATCATACATGTAAGCATAGTTTATAGCATTCAATACAATTGTTCAGGATCATAATGTGTTAAACTGCATTGATTCTGATCAGGCATCGATATTTAAAATATCAACTGATCTTGTATATTTGAATGCCACCAAGCTGGATACAACAGTCAATTTGTAACAATACTGATCGTATTAAATTACTGGTTATGTTATATGAAGATCACCCGTCAACAAAGTGTGGCTTGGCACAATTTAATTATGTTCATTTGATGTGTTATGTTATTAGCATAGACTCTTACAGCTTGAATACTGTGACTCTCAATCTAGTAATAAAACTTATATTTTAAAATATCCATAACCTCTTGCCATGGGCTGGTGAGCAGGTTTGGCAAATACTTAAAATACTTAAAACGCGATCTTTAAGTAGATTGCTATTCCTACTACAGAGAAACAATTAAATAGCAAGTATAAGCTGATTTTCACCATAGTCCGTGATATAAGAAATATTCTGTTGAGGTCAGGATAAAACACTGTGTGCAGAGATATGACTAAACAACTTTGCATGTAGTACATGTATAAACATATTTTGCCTCTATATGACTATAATATTGTTGAAAGCAGAGTAAAACACAATCACCATGATATAACTATAATATTGTTGAAAGCAGAGTAAAATATAATTTGCCGTGATTTAACTATAAGATTGTGAAAGCAGAGTAAAGCACAATTCACCTTGATATAATGATAAGATTATTGAAAGCAGATTAAAACACAATTAGCCATGATACAACTATAAGATTGTTGAAAGCAGAGTAAAACACAATCACCATGATATAACTATAAGATTGTTGAAAGCAGAGTAAAACATAATTTGCCGTGATTTAACTATAAGATTGTTGAAAGCAGAGTAAAACATAATTAGCCATGATACAACTATAAGATTGTTAAAAGCAGAGTAAAACACAATTCGCCGTGATATAATGATAAGATTATTGAAAGCAGATTAAAACAAAATTAGCCATGATACAACTATAAGATTGTTGAAAGCAGACTAAAACACAATTCGCCGTGATATGACAATAAGATAGTTGAAAGCAGAGTAAAACACAATTCGCCATGGTACAACTATAAGAATGTTGTAAGCAGAGTAAAACACAATTCGCCACGATATAACTATAAGATTATTGACAGCAGAGTAAAACACAATTCGCCATGATATAACTATAAGATTGTTGAAAGCAGAGTAAAACACAATTCGCCGTGATTTAACTATACGATTATTGAAAGCAGAGTAAAACACAATTCGCCATGATACAACTATAATAATGTTGTAAGCAGAGTAAAACACAATTCGCCGTGATATAAATATAAGATTATTGACAGCAGAGTAAAACACAATTCGCCATGATATAACTATAAGATTGTTGAAAGCAGAGTAAAACACAATTCGCCGTGATTTAACTATACGATTATTGAAAGCAGAGTAAAACACAGCCATGATACAACTATAAGATTGTTGAAAGCAGAGTAAAAGACAATTCGCCGTGATTACAAATTCTTGAGTAATTTACCAGTGGAGCTGGTATTTATCCTGGTACCAGTGAGCATTTAATTGCTAAAATACGACACAAGGGCCAATGACACAGCATTTAGTTGCCCTTAAATAAATTTAATGATGTGCAATCATTGTTTTGATCTAAATTTACTAAGTTATTGTAAACTTTGTGTTGTAGGTATTTTTCTTTTCAAATGATCAACATTTGCCTGGGCTTGTGCAGTGTGGTCTTAATTTATTTATTATTGTTAATATATGCTGCCCTAACTTGTATGTTTTGTGATTCCTTTATGTGAGTGCGTTTGTTGTTGCAAGGTTGAATATGTGTTATTTGTTGAGGTATTGTAGGTACTTGCTGTCAAACCAAAATTCTTAAGAATATTTCAGGTAACTATTAATGCAGTAAGCCACTTCAGTGCAAGGTTGACGATGTGCTGGGTGTTGATAAAACCTGTATTGTAGGTACTTGTTGTCATTTCAATGCAAGGTTGACTGCTGTGTGTTGATAAAACCTGTATTGTAGGTACTTGTTGTTATTTCATTGCAAGGTTGACTGTGCTGTGTGTTGATGAAACCGTTATTGTAGGTACTTGTTATTTCATTGCAAGGTTGACTGCTGTGTGTTTATAAAACCGTTATTGTAGAAAACCGTTGTTGTAGGTACTTGTTGTTATTTCATTGCAAGGTTGACTGCTGTGTGTTGATAAAACCGTTATTGTAGGTACTTGTTATTTCATTGCAAGGTTGACTGTGCTGTGTGTTGATGAAACCGTTATTGTAGGTACTTGTTGTTATTTCATTGCAAGATTGACTGCTGTGTGCTGATGAAACCGTTATTGTAGGTACTTGCTGTCAAACCAGATAGAGGCAGTGTTATCAAATTGAATCTGCTTTGTATGCATTTCGTAGAACAAAAATTATTTGAAATTTGTATAATGAGTGTTTTACTAGTGTTTGTATTGAAATTTTCTCGTCATGTTGTTACCTCTGGCTGCCCAATGGAATTTGTTCCGGTAACCAAATGGTATTGATGGAATTGATTTTACATTTATGGGTTTTACACTTTGGTGTTTAACTTGTTTTCTGTGAGACCTCTGGCTGCCCAATGGAATTTGTTCCGGTAACCAAATGGTATTGATGGAATTGATTTTACATTTATGGGTTTTACACTTTGGTGTTTAACTTATTTTCTGTGAGTCTGTTGATCCAGCACTCATCATGTTGTCGTTCTCTGGCTGCCCAATGGAGTTTGTTCCGGCAACCAGAATTGTTGTTTTGTTGACACTTTGTTTCATGATTGCTATATTGGGGACTTGACCCCATATTGTACTTTGTTGCCTCTGGCTGCCCAATGGAATTTGTTCCGGTAACCAAATGGTATTGATGGAATTGATTTTACATTTATGGGTTTTACACTTTGGTGTTTAACTTGTTTTCTGTGAGTCTGTTGATCCAGCACTCATCATGTTGTCGTTCTCTGGCTGCCCAATGGAGTTTGTTCCGGCAACCAGAATTGTTGTTTTGTTGACACTTTGTTTCATGATTGCTATATTGGGGACTTGACCCCATATTGTACTTTGTTGCTTTTGCCTGGAAATTGGGGGATTTGTCCCCCAATACAGTAATGAGTTCAAACCGTTGTTGATTTGAAAAGTTACTCCTATATTGTACTTTGCCTGGATATTCGGAAGTTGTCCCAATACGAAATAAGTTCAAAATGTTGTTGATTTGGAAAGTTACTCCTATATTATACTTTGTCGCAGTTATATGATAATTATCTACTTACACTTCTCAATCCTTCTTGTAGAAATGCTTGCTCTTGTTCATAACTTTATAAAATATTATAATTATTATTTTAAATTATAGTTCATTTACGCCTGTCATGCCTAAAGCAAAGAGGAAGTCGGTGAGGCAGCATGAACAGCCAGTTAACGGCTATCAAAAACTTTATAAAAGAGTGGATACTAGGCTACCCATTTCTCATGATCTATTGGAAAAAATACTAAATACCCTCAATGTAATTTGCTATAGCTCTTTCGAGTCATCCCTTTTCAGTGCATCATTTTGTCTGGCATATTTCGGCTTCTTTAGGGTTGGGGAATTAGTAGTGTCGAATATTGGAACAGTTGACCACGCTTTGCATTTTGGGGACCTAAGTGTAGACTCTGAAACAATTAAAATCTTTTTAAGATCGTCAAAAACTGACCAATTTCACAAAGGAGTTGAAATAATGATTCCCAAAACTGAAAGTGAGACATGCCCTTTAAAACACATGTTAACATGTTAAAATTTCTACGTTTGAGGCGAGGTATTAATTGCAAATACCTTTTTTGTCATACTAATGGTATGCCTGTCACTAGGTACCAGTTCTCTGCTGTACTTAAGAAATCCCTGTTGGCCTTGGGCTATCAAAATTCAAATTATCGATCCCATTCTTTTCGTATTGGTGCTGCCACCACCGCATCAAAAAATGGATTGACTGATGAAAAGGTCCAATTGTGTGGTAGATGGAAATCTAGCGCATTCAAAGCCTACATTAGAATACCGTCGGCAAATCTTCTAAAATAGGAGCCTTAATCTATTGTTATTACACTCTTACGTACAAGATAGCAAAGTTCATTACAGATAGCCAATGCCTCGTTTGGATAGTGGGTTCCTCTATTGTAAAAAGAGCATTTGTATATGCAAAAATGCGGGAGAAAAATGGTTCTCAACTGGGGATGAAGAATGGTATGGAGATTTTTTGGCAATTCAGGAGAGGTATTGTATGGAATAAACTTTTTCAACTGCTAAAATATCAAGAAAGATTAGTAAATCATCCTAATTATTTAATTATTCACTGTGGTGTAAATAACATTGGTCAGGAACCAACTGTGACACTTTTTCATTCCATTAAAAACGACTTACTTCAAATAGCTAAACGTTTTCCATCTAGTATTATCGTTTGGTCTCAGATTTCACCAAGACTTTGTTGGCGGCACGAGCACCGTCACAGTGCATTGGAAGAGGCAAGAAAACGTATCAATAATTGCATTGCCTCTTTCTTGTTGAGAATGGGCGGAAAGTATTTACGATATCCCGATATTGTTGAAACGGACCAAACATTGTTTTGTGATGGTGTTCATTTGTCCAGCAAGGGTGATGATATTTTCTTGCAGACAATAAAACAAGGGATACTTAGATTTACAACTTCGGGTATGTTAGTTTGTCCTGATAATGGCGGGTATGGCCTTGCTCATTAAGCTGGTGGCGGTATGGCTTTGCCATGTGGCGGTTAGTGCCTTCACCAGTTTCGGGATGTTGAATTTTAGATGTCATATGGACTACTTCTTGTCATCTCGAGTATCTGGTACCAGGACTCGGTAGTGATGTTTTGGACACTTCTTGTCAGGTAGAGTCTCTGTTACCAGGACTCTTCACCTGTTACCTAATACAAATGAAATCCCGAGGAGCAGTGGCCATACTTCGCCAAACAGAAAAAACTATAACCTCATATTGCTGACATTGCCTTTGTAAATCAATGAATAAAGAATTAGTTTATTATGTAATATAGCATTTGTCCTCTGTAAAATGTTTCAACCGATCAAGATTGAAACCGCTTACAGGGACAATGTGGAACCGTTTTGTATGGTAAATTCCTTTCAGTTCTAATTGACCGTTGTCGTTAATTAACAGTCATTGTCGTTAGTTTCTACCACAACTTCCTTTACAAATTCTCTCCACACAAGGACGGCACGAAATTCAGGTTTTAAACACATCCCCGGTCATCCTCTTTCAAATATGAAAACCCACCCTCCCATCCCTTTTTTACGAATATTAACATTAGAATTTAGTCTTTTTCAGTTCCCAAATCTGTCACAGCTCCTCCGTTGTGTGCCTTGGTGTTCCGAGTACCAATTCCACCAGTTCTGCGGTTAGTGCCTTCACCAGTTTCGGGATGTTGAATTTTAGATGTCATATGGACTACTTCTTGTCATCTCGAGTATCTGGTACCAGGACTCGGTAGTGATGTTTTGGACACTTCTTGTCAGGTAGAGTCTCTGTTACCAGGACTCTTCACCTGTTGCCTAATACAAATGAAATCCCGAGGAGCAGTGGCCATACTTCGCCAAACAGAAAAAACTATAACCTCATATTGCTGACATTGCCTTTGTAAATCAATGAATAAAGAATTAGTTTATTATGTAATATAGCATTTGTCCTCTGCAAAAGATTGTTGAAAGCAGAGTAAAAACCATTGGCCGTGAACAAATTATAAAATTGTTGAAATCAGAATAAAACACAATTCGCCGTGAAATGACTATTAGATTGTTGAAAGCAAAGTAAAACACAGTTTGCCGTGATACATTTATAGAACGATTGAAAGCACAATCAAATACTCTGCAACCCGCGGTAGAGTTATGAAAATGACCGATTACTAGCTGACTGGATATCAGTATGTAGCTGCAGATTCTTGCTTTTGCTTTTCATGCATAACCATTTGCTAGCTGTGTGGGTTTTGGCCCATGGATTTATGTTCGTCCTATTGGTTTGTGTTCAATGTCCATATACTAGCTGGCTGGATATCCGTTTGCAGCTGAAGATTCACGCTTTGTCTTTTCTTTAAATCACAAACTGCTAGTTGTATGGATATTAAACTCGGCAAAAGCATACACTATAAATTAACTGCTAAATTAATTATTGACAATGTACTTCTTAGATAATGTTAACATTGACACTGACACAAGGAATATAATGCTATTATAACCCCTTTTATAATATTTTTTTTTTTTCACCGATAAGAGGTTTAGTTCTAATTATTATAGTGTAAGCCCAGCACTAATTATATCTCAAAAATGTTTTCAAGTATCAAGGCGACTGCCCACCTACATGTATTCACAATCCCTGGATATTCACTAAAGTATTTAGTTAGGAAACGTGACTTGAAAAAAGAGCACTGAACCATCATCGTCGCGACAGAGATCTAACCCGTGACGGTTGAATCCAAAACCCAGGACAATCACTTGACCACGGTTGATTACTTTTCTCAGAAGTTCAGCAGTATAAAGCAACGACGACATATGTGTAGTAATATATTTATTAAATATCAAACATAAAATCATCAACAAAATGAGTATCAAAATATATATTAACATGATAAAGAAGCACTAACATTATTTAGTATTGCACAATTTGAAATATCATCTCAATGGCATCAATTTAAAAGTATAATGACTTTCGTCTACTGAATTTAGAATGTGGTTTCTGGCCTTCCCCTGCTGTCCAGGACTTAGACTTCTTCCGGAAGTGACGTAAATCAGCACCGTGGTATTCGTGTATCATAGGCATGTAGCTCATTGGTTGACACATTTCGGAAGTCGTATGTTGTGAGTAGTAGAATGCCTTGTAACCACCGTCAAGAAGATAAATCTCGGGGAAATTCAACTTTGGGTAATGTTGCTTGTTAATCGATCTGTCCTGGGCTTTCAAGAATCGATACCTATAATGATAAACAAAACACATGTATACAACGAAATATTGAATGAAAATAAAGTATTGGGGAAATTTAATACACATTGAATCTAACGCGTAATTTCATTTAAATCCTCTTCTTTCTGTTCTTTATGCTAAATAATGCTTTTAAAAGATAAAGATTTGTCCGTTTACTTTAACCTTGCTTGCATACAATTATTTAGAAAAGCTATGCATTAGAGCCAATTTGTTTTGAATATCAGAAAAAAAATCGACCTTAAGTACAAGGTGGTTCAGATTAAATACTTACATTTTAGGTCCCCTTTCTGCAAGAGATTTCACAATGGAAGATGAGAACACGTGGTTTGTCGGATTGTGAAATATTATGAGGTAAGCTGTTCACGTCATTAGTCGCCGGGCAGAAGCCCGCGACTTCTATTTTTAATAGCTTTTCGGAAATCACATGGGAGGAGGGATAATTATTGGAAAGAAACACATTAAGATGTTTTGAACATATTACAATTGTGTTTGTTTAAAAACACTAAGTAATGACACATCTAAAATGGAATAAACATTTCGATGTTTTAGGTATTTTTAGTTTCATTTTGTTGACTTGCATTTAAGTGTTTTTGTCTTATTTACGAAGACAAATGTGGTCCCTGCTAGACTTGCAACCAACTGCTATATGTCAATATTGAGATATATTGAAATAAAAATCACGTCAAATTCTACTTTCAATAGTAATGTTAACTTACTGAATGTTATTTTCATGTTCAAAAATATGTCTTGATTTGTGAAGAATTCATTTGATAATGTTAACTCGTGTATATCTAAAATATGAACTGTTTCTAACCTAGAACTGTTGATTACGTCACTACCGAGTACCGCCCGCATAGATTTGTAAATTGTGTACACGCTACTATATACTACTGTACTTACTGTGTGTGCGATAACCAATGAAAAGCTGGATTTGCACGCGATACATTTTACAACAAAAACCTGCGCCATATTTGAGTATCAACACAACACGAAAGAAAGATGGTAAGAGGGGTTTTAGGGAATTTTCATCAGGGTTGTGAAATATTTAGGCCTTTTAATGGTATGCAATGTACGGCAGTAGCTTTGATTGCTATTTTAGGTTTATTTTCCAATTCTAATCGGCCATTAGATGTGTTTAACTCTCAACACATTGATAACATTTTGTTTGATGGCACTGAATTTTATAGCGAAGTAGTGGCATTAATCGGCCGAGTCGGATATCTTGGCCACAGAGATTTGCCAAGTGATGTGTTATTTAGAGGTGAGCAATACATGGTAAATTATATGACTGATTTGTTTTACGGTTCTGTTAATAGAGATGTGAACGTAAATATAGGTCAAACTTGTTTTTACGAAGCTCTGTCTCGATCAAGCCTGATCTCGCATTCGCAGTTACTTACATTGAATACGTTGACAATTGCACTTCACATTAACGTTGAACAAAATCTGTTTCTTCTGTTTGATTCTCATCAACGTGATATTAATGTTTTTTTAGATGCAAATGGTGCGGCTGTTCTTATGCAATTTGACTCCTTTGACGAATTAGTTGTGTTTGTATTTGAACAGTATGCAGGCTATTCTTATGAATTGACTCCTGTTCTGGTAGATTCATTGTCCTTAACATCAATTAATTTAGGGCTTCCAGTTCTGGCGGAATTGACTCCTGTTCTGGTAGAATTGACTCCTGTTCTGGTAGAATCGTCCTTCACATCCAATCATTTAGGGCTTCCAGTTCGTGTTGACAATTGCACAGTGAATAATAGTCAGAGAAATGATTGTGGGACAAACTTGAACCATTCCATTGTACAACAACTGCCATCATCAGATCATACAAATAATTTAGGGCTTCCACTTCTCGTTGATAATTTTACAGTTAATCATATTCAGGGTAATGATGGTGGGACACATTTTAATCATTCCATTGTACAACAACTGCCATCATCAGATCACTCATATTGCCATACTAAATTACGAAAACATAAGACGAAAGGAAGGAAAAGAAAACCCGTTTCTGATTTAATTAATAACTCAACAACAGTTTCAATCGATCAACATGTATATCATGAAATTGTTACTCCAACAGACAATTTTGACATTGGTTATGTATGTGAGGTTGAAACGTCTGTTAATTTGACATTCTTAGATTATGAATCTGATGAAAATCATCACTCAGATTATGAAAAAGCAATTCGTTTGAAACCTATAGGAAGTTGTTCATGCTGTAACAGATTCTTATTTACTGATCAGGCACATCGTTTGATTAAAACAACTAATGTGTCAGAGAGTATTCATATAAGTGCTGGTAGTACATTGTGTTATTATTGCATTGGAAAGTTGCGAAGCAATGTATTGCCAAACACTTCAGCTGTAGGTAATTTCATGTCTGTTTCAATTAGTCCTTTAGAGTTAAAATGTTTGTCTGCACTTGAAAGGAGAATGATTGCATTGATTAATATTTTCATGACGGTAGTAATGCTGCCAGGTGGTCAGTATGCCGAGAAAGGTTTGGTGTTGAATTTACCTTCAAATTCAATAAATATTGTTTCTCAATTCCAAATGGCTTCAGGAAATTGTTCTCATGTTGTGGTCAATTATGAAAGAAATACTAACACAGCATATGAAGTAAGTGCACGCCAAGTTTCTTTATGGAAAATCAGACAGGCTTTGACATGGTTGAAACGGCATAATCCGTTGTATAACAGTATTGATATCTGTGATGCTTTATTTTCCCCATCTGCAAATGATGAATCAATTAATAGTGCATTGGCTGCAGATAATTGTTATGAAGAAAGTGTTCTTATACCAACAAATTCATATGGCTCTGCTACTGTAAACGGCACACAAACTTGCAGTGAGCTTAATATACCAGCAAATCAGAATGAACCTGTTAATATTCTTAACATTACACATGGTGAAGAAATGGCTTTTCCTTGGCTTTTTCCAAATGGTAGACATGGTTGCAATTACCCACGTCCTGTGAAAGTTCCTCTTAGCATGTATTTTAGAGCACGCCTTTACAACATATCTGCAATATTCAGAAAAAACATAACATATTTGTTACATACAGCTGTGTCATATGATGTTTCACTATTGAAAAAAGAGATTGGGATAAACATGCAGATACGTAAAAGTGCAAATGGTTCAAATGTTCGTGTTACAGCTGGACATATTAAACAATTAAATCAGCACTCTGATTTATTAGAAAATTCATACATGTTCATGAAAAATATAAAAGGTACTGTAGCATATTTTCGTAACATGTTGTATAACCTTCTGGCTACATTCCGTTGCCTTGGCTCACCTACATTGTTTATGACATTGTCTGCGGACGATTTGAATTGGCCAGAACTTGGGATGTGTTTAGAAAACATAACTTTTCAAGATGCTTATGGCAGATCATTTTTCACATCTATGAAGAATGACCCATTGTTAACAGCTACCCATTTTGAACGTAGATTTAAATGTCTTATGAAGCATGTCATACTTGGTAAATCAATGCCTCTTGGAAAGGTTCAAGATTACTTTGCACGTATTGAATTCCAGAATCGTGGCAGTCCACATATTCATATGTTTCTTTGGGTGTCTGATATCCCATATGATATAAATGAACAAACTGCTCCAGTTATACTAGCATACAGTACAGCTCACGCGGAAAACGCATCGTCCGCGAGCCACCGCGGACAAATCTCAACGCGGACAAATATTTTGGTCCGCGAAGGTGGGTGGAATTCCACCCATCACCGCGATTTGTTTTTATGTCCATCGCGGACGCAACAAGATAACCCCAGGGGGTTGATAAAACCGATCATCGTGGAGTTGCGGTGGAACCATCGCGGAATCGCGGTGATATTTTTTTGAATAGATAAGCTTTTTCTCGCCGTTTTGCTGGGAGTTTTTTTTTTAATTTTTAATTTTTATTTCATTACAGTACTAATAAATGTTGTTGAAGAGGATAATGATTATAAATCAGTACTAACTATAAAGCAGCATATATGCGTAACAACTTAATTCATTAACATTCGTCAATACAATTCCCCTAAACTTGATGTATTCTGTAAACGATACAACTACGTGATAATAAAACTGTTAATTCTGCCTGAAAGATGTGTAGCTTACTTTAAATCTCACTAATAAATGCCGTAATTCCATTGTCAATCACCACAATTACCAATGCATTGTTCATTCTTAATCGCCTATAAATTATTTCTTTAAAACCTGTTTCAAAGTCGGCTGAATAACAAAAACAAACTTTGCACACAAAGAAGTGTGAAGCGCCCATGTTAGTCCCGGATTTAATTAAACAACCAAAAACTAATAAATAAATAAATAAATAAAAAAAGTCTCATTAATTGGCATGTTTTACTCATAAAAATACTTGTAAATTAAGGTGACGCAAACAAATTAAAATGGGTTTCTCTCATCTATACATGTTTTCATACAAATTAAGCAATTATTTTCGGGGGCGGACACTTAAATCCATTACGCTATATAATCTGATTTGATGACGATTTACTCTTGTCTTCAACTTGCGTATACATGTCAATTGAAATTCAGTGTTCACATTTAAAAGGGATATTTTGTGCGCTAGTCAAGAAAAGTCGTGTCAGGCGTACTGTTGTTTATGTGTTTGGATTAGCACGCACGCTGATAAACCACTTCTACATATAAGCCTGTATTTTTTTAAACTAATTGACGTTACTGAGCTTTACGACAAGTTGCTTCATAATAAAGTGCAATACATAACTACATGTAAATTAAATTCTACTCTGTTTCTACTCTGTATCAACACATTGCGTTAAAATGAAAATTTATCATTTTCAACAATATTACAATTGGATAATTTATTTATTAAGTTGATAAGAAAAGCTCAAAAATCAACAATCTGTCTTTATTAAGAGATTCAAGTACATGTACTGTATATACATGTACACAATTCAAAGATATATATACAATGTATATGTACATGTATTGTAATTTAACAATATTTCTCTCTTACTAAAAAATGTGAGATAATCATATGTACGATAAACGTATATCCGATGTCCGCCATTTTCTATTACGAAACTTGACTTTATCGTAAACAAACACAATCTTCCACTGTTTTTCGAATAATTTGCTGAAATGGAATGAATTTTGGCAAGTTGTGTCATAAAATAATCGCAATTCGTCAATAAACGTGTACATGTATATAATCGGGAAAAAACAACTTTTTAATAAAAGTATAACATTTTTACAGGTAAATATTGCGGTGGAATCGCGGTGATTTCAAAATAGATAAGAATAGATAAGAAGCTCGAATCGACGACATGTCAATTGCGGTGATATAATTAGCCCGTAGGCGGTATTGCGGTGATCATATAGGTTGAATTGCGGTGATTATCCGCGATGAAAAATATTTGTCCATCGTGGGATCGCGGAAAACGCGTTTTCCGCGTGAGCTGTACTGTATATAGACAAAACAATATGCTCAAATGTTCCAAATGAGGTTGAAGATCCTGAACTACATGCATTAGTAGTTCGTTTACAAACTCACAGGCACTCAACATATTGTACTAAAGGCTCGAGAACAAGTTGCAGGTTTGGTTTTCCTAAGCAATTATGCTCTACTACCAAATTGGTTGGTAGACTTCATGTCAATGCTAAAAACAAGGGGAGATTTTACACAACAAGAAGAAATAACAGCAGTAAATTTATTAATGATTACAATCCTGTTATACTTCGTCATTGGAGAGCAAATATGGATATTCAGATTATACAAAATGCTGAAGGTGCAGCATATTATGTGTGTTCTTATTTGTGCAAATCTGAGCCAGATGATTTGAAAAATGCCCTAGGTAATCTTATAACCAATATTTTTTCTAAAGATCCTAATATCCCAAGGCATATTCGCTTGTTGAAAATTGGCTTATGTGTATTAAAACATAGGAGAATGAGTGCTCAAGAAGCTGCATATAGAATGGGTACCTTGCATTTGTTACACTCAACAAGAACTGTTGTTTATCTGAATACTCGTCAAATGTGTAAGCGATTTAAAAGATTAAGACCTCATTCAGAGATTGTAAATATGCCTGATGATAGTACTGATGTTTTTTTTTCAAACCTATTAGACTATTATCATGACAGACCAGCAAGTTTAGAAGAATATAGTTTTTATCGGTTTGCATCTTGGTTAAGAAAGATTCCAAAACCCAATAAAACTGATGGCAAGTTTTATTGTCCAACATATAATGTGTGGTTCACCAAAATTAAGAGGTTTCATGGTATTCGGTATGCTAAGTTTCCATTTGGTAGTGAAGAATACTATTACAGTATGTTGTTGTTGCTTTTACCACATCGAAATGAATCTGCTTTATGTCAAGGTTTTCAAAATTGTGAAGAAGCTTTTCAACATCAACAAAATGGTTTTGATCAAAATCTTCAGCATGTTTTTTTCTCTCTTACAACTGAAATAGAAAGTGCCATTCGAAGAATACGAATGTGTGAAAATGAACTTTTTCAGCAATCACATGCGTCTGACGATAACATTTCTGGTGAAGACACTCTTTCATTTGCCTACCCATCAACACATGATTCTACTCAATCGAATGCACCAGTCTCAGATTTTGATGTTGTGAACATGCATAGTTTGGAGTGTTGTTCAATGTCCGTTGATGAATATAATAACAAATTATGCCAAATGTCACACTGTCAAAAAAAAGCTCTTCAGTATGTTGAGAATCATTTCAAGGGTCAAACAACTTGCAACAGTAACATGCACCTTTTTTTAACAGGTGGGGCTGGAGTTGGGAAAAGTTTTGTTACAGAGATGATTATAGCTTACATTCAGTTGTTTACTAGCTCGGTCATAGGTGCGTCTCCTGTTGTCAAATGTGCCCCAACTGGTACAGCTGCAAGAAATATCCATGGTTGCACTATTCATTCCCTTTTAAAAATTCCTGTTACAGATTATTTAGAATATGAACAATTGTCTGCTCATATGTTGTCAAAATTACAGAGGGAGTTCAATTTGGTTCATACCATCATTATTGATGAGATAAGTATGGTTAGTGACAGAATGCTAACTTATATTAGTAGAAGGTTATCTGACATTAAAAATAATGCTTTCGCTTTTGGAAACATGAATGTGATACTAGTTGGGGATTTTTTCCAGCTTAGACCTATACGTGGACAATTTGCTTTTTGTAATTCTCTTCTGTGGAATTTATTCCATCCAATATTTCTGAATGAGAACATGCGTCAAGTTAGTGACATGCTTTATGCAAATCTGTTGAATCGTGCTCGTGTTGGGTACATGAATAATGCTGACACGGAACTGCTTCTTAGTCGTTTAGATTTTTCATCAGACCAGGTGTTGTCATATTTACACATTTACCCCCTATGCAAAGCTGTTTATGAACATAACAGCCGAATGCAATCATGTTTACCTCATGTTCCACATACATTTAATGCACATCATTATTTTGCTAGCATGAATTGTACCCCTGGGTCAGATGTCCCTGCTAACCTTATTCCAAATGATGACAGAGATGCAGGTGGATTGGATTGCAGTTTGTTGCTTTCCATTGGTTCACGAGTGATGCTTATAAGAAATATATATACACAATATGGACGGGTAAATGGTGCATTAGGTGTTGTCAATTCTTTTCAATATTCAGATAATGGAGCCATTGATTCTGTGAATGTTTGTTTTGACGACAAATCTATTGGTTGTATTCTGCGCATTCCATCATTAAATAACTCGATATCAATTGACAGAATTCAGCATGTTTTCATGAAAGGTGGAAGACATATTGTTCGTTCGCAATTTCCTTTGTCATGGGCATGGGCATGTACAATACACAAAGTGCAAGGTCTTTCATTAGATAATGTTGTTGTTGATATTGGTTCATCTGTTTTTCAAAATGGCATGGCTTATGTCGCTTTAAGTCGTGTTCGTTCTTTAGCAGGCTTATTTCTTTTACGATTTGATCAATCGGTTATAAAGCCTCCTTCTGGTGTTTTAGAAGAGTATGATAGAATGAGACATTTATAGATAGATAAAAGCAAATTATTAAAATAATGAAGTATTTCTGATTTAGCAAGTAAAACTAATCTTAATAAGGGTATTCGCAAAACATGCTTGCAATCAATTTGCCTGGGAGGTTTTGGCAAGAAAATCATGAAACACACTTTTAAGTAAATTTGCTGTAGTGATATGAATAAATTGTTAACTGGGTTACCACAATATTTAAAAGTGATTGAGTCATGCTGAAAGGGCTAGTGTCTAAAGCGCAGTTCTATAAAGCTTGATGAAATTCTTATCATTTGTATTATTTTTTAAATAAAGTTCATATAGTTTAAACTTAATTTCCATTTCCTTGAGGTTTTAAATTAACAGAATATTTAAAAGTGATTGAGTCATGCTGAAAGGGCTAGTGTTTTAGGCGCAGTTCTACAAGCTTGATGAAATTCTTATCTTTTGTATTATTTTTTAAATGAAGTTCATATAGTTTAAACTTAATTTGCAGTTTTCATTGAGGAGCTAAATTTTCGTTTCAAATATATAAATATAGTAGATCATTTAAGACAAGCATGGCCTTTATAGGATGGTGTTAATGTTCTTAATTTATTTAGAGTAATTAAACAGTTGAAGATTGGGATATTTTTTTAAGTTGACATTAATTTTTCTGAAATTTCAGTGCCAGACAAACAAAATATTCGATAAATTATAAATTGTTAAACATACTTGCTTTGATATAAAGTAACACTGATGATGAATATTCACTAAAACCTCTCTTTCATAAAGGATGGAACAAAACGCACAGCCACTCTAAAAGTGCTAAAGAAGTCTGTAGATATCCAGAAATACAAGGGTCCAAAAACGGAATTGAGCTATTTCAACATAGCAGCAGCTAATGATGATGAACTGCTTTATATAAGGTGATACCAAACACATAAATTTACAATTATCCAGAAGGACAGAACATACAAATTCATGAACATGGTTAAAAAGGGTGACACCTGTTGGATTG
Organism: Serripes groenlandicus; assembly: GCA_031761405.1. Lineage (NCBI taxonomy): Eukaryota > Metazoa > Mollusca > Bivalvia > Cardiida > Cardiidae > Serripes > Serripes groenlandicus. The sequence continues at coordinate 75,037,782 of JASEVX010000006.1, forward strand.
TATCCACCAGCAAAATTGCCTTTGCTCCTGCCATCACAACAGGAACTTTCAACAACATAGTGTTACCAGAAGAGGAACCACCGGCTGGTGGTAAGCGCTCAATTAAAGAAGCTTTAAGCTCACCACAGAAATCGACAGTAATTGGCAAAATACTACAGGTTGGTGCTAATATCTTTTCTTCTGGTAACCATTTTCTCCCAGAAAGACGTTTTATGGAGACCATACAGCAGAGAACTTTTTAATACATTATTGCAAAAGGATTTAATGATTAGTTTCTTCATGTTTCCATTTATGTTTCAATTCATCAGAATGAAATGAGATATTAGTTTATTGTTGTTTGTCTGTCATGAATAATTAAATTTAATTGCGCGCTAAATGACCTTAGCTGTCGATGCGCCATAAAACAATATACATTCATTCACTGTCTGTTTGTGCAGAGTTATATCTAAGGGATGGTAAATAAACACATGTGTATAAAGCAGGTTTTTTTAAATTATATTTTAAAGTCACATTACATATGTCCCACCTGCAAAAACAATTTAACTCATCTGCAGGAGACAGTTCTCTAAAACTGTTTACATTGTGCAAATTCAATAAAGAAATGGTAAATAAACACAAGTGTATAGAGCATTTTTTTAAATTATATTTTAAAGTCACATTACATATTTCCAAGCTGCAAACACAATTTAACTCATCTGCAGCAGACAGCTCTCTAAAACTGTTAACATTGTGCAAATTCAATAATATCGAGATGTCAACAAAAGCATATTTGTTTTGCATCACATTTACAAATCTAGTGTTGGTTTGAAGTAAATGATAAAATGATGCAGTGCTGTTTTACTGTTGAAAACTGTTCTATAAATTACTAAATCATTATTTGCAGGTATCTCCTATTGCTTACCGAATGGACGGGACATTGGCTGTCCGATCTTTAGTCATCAAAGACAGATCAGCAGTGGTAAAGGTGGCCCTTTTTGACAAGCAGGCAACATCAGCATACCTAGAGAATACTGTTGTTGAAGTTAATGGCCTGTACCAAAAAACATTTCAGCAAAGACAACAGTTGACTGGAACAAGAGAAACAACATGCGAGGTTTGTTACAACTAATCTATCTTTGTTCAGAAGTAAATATGCAAAAACTTCACGATTGCATTATAATATTAATTAGGATTTCTGCCTAAACTTTTATATTGTATTTCTGTGAATGTATATGGCAGTCTTGTTTTCATTACCTCTATATATTTGTACAATTGCAGTGTTGAGTATTTTGTGCTGCACAATGTAACATATATTATATGTTTTGTCCAAACTTGATAAAAGTATTTCTTTGAATGTGTATTTGGCTATTATTCAAATACCAATTACATAATTCAGGTCCACTTATCAAGATTTAACATATGATATAGTTTTCTTCATTTTAAATTAATTACTCTTCAAATATGTTATGATATGTAAATGCTTGACCATGTACACCTTTTGACATGACTGAAGCAGACCACCTTTAAGAACATTGTAACAAAAGGAGAAATTAATAATGAGCAATTTTTGGGTTTTTTACTTTATTTATTTACTCTTTATACATTTAAATATTCGCCATATTTTACATAATATGTTGTCTGCTACAGGCTTGTTAAAACATGTATGAAAGACAGTTTTTCTGAGTATAAATTAGTTTATTTTATATTAAATTTGTGTTCATTTATTTGTAGTTCTTGTCTAATGAGACTTTAGCGGATGTACATGCTACACCAGAAGATTTGGCATTGTATAAGTCAGATCCAGACTTCACTTTATGGCCTTTGGAAAGTGAATCACAGCAGATGTCCATTGACTGCATATATGAAGCATTTACATATCAATGCTGTGACCAACCTTGTATGTATATTTTCATTACAAATTTTTGGTTTTGTTTCTCATTAATTATATAGGTAACACTTGCTTCAGTTTGTAATTTATACAATGTATTAACTATGGAGTTTGATGATGGTCATAAATATGTCAAGGGAAATAATCTGTTAAATTATTTCCACTTTGATAAATTTGCATTTTGAACATTTGAAGCAGACTTCTAAAAACATCATCAAAAAATGGGAACATTGCTTATGATAAGTATTTATTACTTCTACTATGAATCGGCAGATAATTGTTGAAAACTTTGTGGAAAAATGGATTTGCTAATCATAGTGAGCAATTTCTGTTTCAATAACAGTTTATTTATAAATATGCTCATAATCATTACTTCCTTCTTGATTCAATATGATTTTCTTTAAAATAAATTTGTCAAGTAATTGCATTTATATTTTCAAGATCATAAGCTGCAGATTGCATTTGGTAAACAGTTAAAAATACAACTTTGATGCTGCAAGTTAACATTAATAAACAATGGTTTTTGTCTACAATGTTTAATTTTCAGAGAAAACAATACTTTCACTTATCAAAAGATATCATAAATTTTGTGTATATGGATTTATATTATTGTAAATCTGCAGCTAATGACTTTTGAAACATCTAGACGAAACTATGTATTTGTTAAGTACATTTTTTAAGCATATTAATTGTATGTATAACCCCATATTGTATATATATACACAAATTTGAATACATTTTATAAATATGAACATATTTTATCAAACATATTACGTAAATGGATATACAGTTTATCAAACAAACTATTTAAATGCATATTATGTTTTATTTATATATATACAGTAATTTTTATGTTTTATTTATATATATATATATACAGTAATTTTTCTTTCTAGCTTGTCGACAGAAGAAGATGATAGAAGGAAAGTGTCCCGAATGTAGAAATTCTACAAGCAAAACGACATGTAGGGCAAAAGTAAATATGCTTATGGAGGATAAGAGCGAAAGACAATTAAGTTTGTTTCAAAAAGATTTATGTGAATTATTCGGAGAGTTTGAAATGTTCAATGATGACGAACTTATGGATTGTCTTTTGGCACAGTTGCCAAAAACGTTTAGTGCAAAGCTTGTAAACAACAATTTGTTCAATATTCAGTTGTTGTAAATACTTTAATGAACAAATTGGCATAATATATTAAACTGTTTTCCCATGCAATGCAATTGCAACAGAACATTAAAAAATAAAACTTGAATATTATAATTTTTAAGTGTATGTACTCATCATATTGTACACTGTTTCACATATCAAAATCTATACAATCAACACTGTTTTATCAAGCTTGTGTAACTAATATGTAAACATGTTCAATTTGATCAGACTTGGCAGAATCACAGATTGATCTAAATCACAGAATATTTCAACAAGCTTATTAATGAAACGAAATGTGAACAATATATATATTGATCAGACTTAGTGGATGCACAGACTGATCTAAATATTTTCTATTCACAATCGTTAACTTGTATTTCTTCTCATTTAGAACTTTTGAACTTTTAACCTTTTAACCTACAATGTTCAGAGGATTTTGCTGCAATTTTATTGTATATGGGGACAAGTTAATATATTTCTGTTATTAAGGCTTCTTGTAGTATTGTGCTTGTTATACATCTTACTGCTAAAACTAGTTATATAAACTAACATTTCGTTTTTATTACCATAAAGTGCATTGTTCTACTTATTTGTTTTAATGCCGACAGCAAATACTGTTTTTATAGAAGTTTTTAGATTTCATAGCCCTTTACATGTCTGCCATATTACCTGATCATAATGTGAATTTTGCGTAAGAAAATAGTACTTTGTTTTTTAATATATATATTTTTAGAAAAAATAAGTGTAACCCTGCAGAAAAATATTAATCTTCATTGTTTTATACTGTGTGAAATACCAACAAACATCAACTGAAAGAAGTTCTCTTTCAGTATTTGTTTTTTAAATTCATGATTTTAATATCCTCATTCCGTTAAAAAAAATCTTATATTTGTGCATGCTTGTTGTTTATTTTTTTCATGATTTGTTTTTGCACTATCCATGCATAATGTTAATTGCTCAACTAAATTGGAAATCATTTTAGTTGTTTTGTTAAATTACTTCAGATTATCATTCTATAAAATTCTAATTAACCATTGACAACGAAAACATTAGCAATAATTCCCTGCTTTACATTTTTTAGACACTGTAAATTAATATTAATTTTTCTATACTGTGTGAAATACCAAAAAACATCAACTAAAAGAAGTTCTCTTTCAGTATTTGTTCTTTGAATTCATGATTTTAATATCCACATTCCGTTAAAAAAATCTTATATTTGTGCATGCTTGTTGTTTAATTTGTTCATGATTTATTGCACTATCCATGCATAATATTAATTGCTCAAACTAAATTGGAAATCATTTCAGTTTTTTTGTTAAATTATTTCAGATTATCATTCTATAAAATTATATCTAACCATTGAAATAACGAAAACATTGGCAATAATTTCCTGCTTTACATTTTTTAAACACTGTAAAGCCTAAAGGTCATATTTATATATTATGAATAATAATATTTAGAAGTGCTTTTTGCTCTGGTTATTTTGTTTACATCCATAACTACCTTAATAATTTTCAACATTATTGTGCCTGTGTGACATAATGCTCAACTGTTTTACTTGTTGTATATATTTGTTCTAGTTAATATAGTATAGTTAACAGTGCAGTAATTTAGTTTTAGCAGCTTTGTCAAACTTACTATGTATCGTTTCACACATTCAATAACATTTTAAATTTTATGTATTATGATAACAGGGACTTAGAATGTCACTTGTTAGTTATCTGATTGGGGAAGAAAAAAAGATCATAAGAAAAATCTGATATTATACTTTAAATTGATTTTCTTTATATAACACTTTCCAACAAATATACAATAAGCATTTCACTACTTTGTTAATACAGTGGCCAAATATGGAAGAATTATTATCCATTCAAGATCATTTCATTATTGAAGAGGGTTGATTCATTGCAATAGCACACTTCAAAAGCCCCATTACAAGCAATTTCCATTGTTTACAACATAATAAGAAGTTGATTCAAACACTGAAATATATGAGCCAGTGCATTATAAAATAAAACATGTTGCCATTTTAATAGCATTATCTTGTTCAATGTTATCAGAGTTAAATAAGTGGCAGAATTTATTGACAAGCTTATTTATGTAAATAATAAATAAACAGTTCAGATATTGATCAGAGTGTGCAGATGCATAGGCTGATCATAATCTTTTAACAAACTTGTGTAAATGATATGTGAACAGTAGATATTGATTTACTTTGCTGATGTATGGCCTAATCTGTATCTATATATTTCACACAAAAATAACTTGTATATTCTCTCATATACTGGCTCATATATATTGTCCACACTGCTTGACCTAGATTTTTGCAAATGCTCCTGCAGATTTATTTTGTATGTGTGAAAGGGTCGTTATGTATTAGTTGTTTAATCTCGTTTTCAATGTGCTTGCATAAATAAACAGTTCAGATATTAATCAGAGTGTGCAGATGCATAGGCTGATCATAATCTTTTAACAAACTTGTGTAAATGATATGTGAACAGTAGATATTGATTTACTTTGCTGATGTATGGCCTAATCTGTATCTGTATATTTCACACAAAATTAACTTGTAATATTTTCTTATATACTAGCTCATATATAATGTCCACAATGCTTAACCTAGATTTTTGCAAATGCTCCTGCAGATTTATGTTGTATGTGTGAAAGGGTCATGATGTATTAGTTGTTTAATCTCGTTTTCAATCTGCTTGCTATCATTCATATTGCTTTAAATTGTTGTATTTATATAAACTTACATTCAATCTCTATTGCCATTGAGCATTGTGATATTTTTTTTCAATTTATGTGGCTTCCTATAATTTAAGGCTGAAATCAACGTAACATACATCAGTTCAGAATAAGGAAAAATGGAATCATCCTCCTGCTCTACATTTTTTTTAATGACTGTAAGTGTCATTTAAAAATCACATTCAGAAATATATTTGGCAATTTTCTCTGATACTAATAAATAGCTCAAAACAAGCATGTTTCAAATTTTTGGTGCTTTTCCCTGGACAGTTTCAGTAGTTGTTTATAGTCCAACTTAAATGATTCTTTATAATAAATGGATAATTTACTTAAAAATAAAAACTTTTATTAAATGTGGAATGACAAAAAAAAAGGTATAAGTAAAATAAAAATTTATCTTTAAGGGTGCTTATTAGTTATCGGTTACAGTTTTGTTGCTTTACATTTATAATATCTGAATGCATATTATTGTTTTTGCAAGTTTGCAATTTTACCAGTATTACTTTAATTCTGCTTAATTATGTCGATTAAAAATTCCATTCAGACACATAATTGTGAGACCACTCTGATACATTTCGCTGTGATTATTTAATCATATTGCTCATTATTTACTTGTTGTTGTGTATATTTGTTCAAGTTAATATTGCGGTAATCAAGCTTTTAGGCATTCAACAAACATAATATGTATTGTTTCCTCATTCAATAACTTTTTTTTATTAACTGCATGGGGAGTGAACACTTATGTCTTGGTTCCGTTTCATAAATAGTTAAGATGATTTGTTTTTAGTCATCACCATGTGTAGCTGCAATGTTGAACGTTTAATATTTTATAAAAATGTAAAATTAAAATGAAAAAAAAAATTCTTAAATGGTGCTTTATAGAAATCAGTGAAGATCTTGTTGTTTGACATTCATATTATTTTTTTACATGTATATTATTGATTTGAAAGTGCAATTTTACCAGTATTACCTTATGTTTAAACCTATGTTGCTTAAAAATTGTCGATGTATTTGACTGATCATTCCAGAACTGTTTAACAAGAAATACATCTGTCATTCAGAGCAATATTATCAGGAATTTTACCTTTTATCACAGTATTTTTAACTATATTCAATATGATTTCATAAAAAAAAAATATATATTTAAAAGTGTTGTATGGGGGAAAACAGGGTTACTTCCATTTCCCTTCTTGTATGTTTCAAGCCATCAACCAAAACGTGCTTTACGTATCTTCTTCCGTTGCATACGATTAATAAAATGTTTTATACTAGTAAAATCATTGCATGCATCTGCAGTAGAAAACTTTTGGAAAGAATATGGCAAAATGACATTGCTCATGATGAACAATTTTTACTTCTGTGACAATTTCTTTAAATCTCTTTTGTATTAGTTTACAGGTCTTTCAAAACGTCTTGTAGTTTTTTTACATGTATATTATTGATTTGAAAGTGCAATTTTACCAGTATTACCTTATGTTTAAACCTATGTCGCTTAAAAATTGTCGATGTATTTGACTGATCATTCCAGAACAGTTTAACAAGAAATACATCTGTCATTCAGAGCAATATTATCAGGAATTTTACCTTTTATCACAGTATTTTTAACTATATTCAATATGATTTCATAACAAAAAAATATATATTTAAAAGTGTTGTATGGGGGAAAACAGGGTTACTTCCATTTCCCTTCTTGTATGTTTCAAGCCATCAACCAAAAAGTGCTCCACGTATCTTCTTCCGTTGCATACGATTAATAAAATGTTTCATACTAGTCAAATCATTGCATGCATCTGGAGCAGAAAACTTTTGGAAAGAAATGGCAAAAAGACATTGCTCATGATGAACAATTTTTACTTCTGTGACAATTTCTTTAAATCTCTTTTGTATTAGTTAACAGGTCTTTCAAAACTTCTTGTAGTTGGCAAACAGTAAAATCTACGGTAAAAAATGTACATAATACATTTCATGTTACACTGTTTATGTTGAAAATAAAAATTCATGAAAAAAACAGTCTTTGTTTTATGTATATGGAGGAGTTCACAATTTCTTGCTAAAACAAAACGTTCACTTCCTTACTTTAACACATAATTATGTATATGTTTGAATGTCTGTATATAAACTTCAGTTATTTAAGAGTCCTGTATAAATATAGTCTTTTCCGGCGACATTGATGCCTTGCATCAATTTTCTCTTGTCTTTAGTGTAGAGATTGACGGCTCCATTGATGTGACCTCCTTCATATCTACAATCGACGATGGTCACGTGACCCAGCTTTTCTTTGTATTCTCCCTTCATGACGTCAGCGAGTGTTTCTGGAGATATAGACTTGAGGTCGCTGTGCTTTCCTTGAATTGTGGGTAAAGTGTAATCACGTGATCCATCAGCAATGAGATCTCTTTCTGTTGTCAACTTATGGATTGCATCTATGATGTCATTTGATGATTCCTGGAAGAACGAAAAGCAAAAAACATTTTATATATTTTTCCATTGATAAATAGTATGATATTCTCCAACAGCAATAGATTAATCACATTGCGTGATTTTAGAGACTTGTTTTGAGTATACTGGGAGCTATCTACACGTTCTGTTTGCTTGCATAATTATTTTATTTTTACTATGGTTAAAAGCACGTACAGAATGTCTATTTTTACCATGGTCAAAAGCACGTACAGACGTGTCGAGAGAAACATACAAGAATATTAGAAAGCGGATATTACCGCGTGTCAGAGAATGATATACCCATACTAACTTATTGCCGGTCTATATGATTTAACTTTCATAAGTTAAGTGTAATAAACGTTTTTTAGGGACTGTATGTGCTAAACAAGACGCTGGTTGATGCAGCTACAGCAACACTTTTGTCGCGAAAGCAGAAAACATAAATGATGCAAGTGAATAATGTGTCCAAAGTAATAGTGAGTTGCTGTATGTGTGAAAGGGTTATGATATGCACAACAAATACTGGATATGAATCTCATTGCCGCTTATTAAGAAAAGTTATTTAATTTTCGCCAATACATACCTTTGTCTCACTATATCTTCCTCTGTTACATGGTAGTAGAGTATCGAAACAACTGACATCAGCTGGACGCTTTGGTGTAAACAAACTTCTCTTGATGTCAGAGTTGAATCTTGAACTGGTACGCTTACATGTCGGCATCTCGATCTATAGAAAGAAAATATTTCAATATATTGTCATGTATATGTGGTTTGTGATTATCTTAAGATTTTAAAGATTTATGAAAAAAGGCAAATATTGCTTTGCTTTGCTTTTCTTTAAACAAGGAGATGATTAAAGGGAGGCAATAACCGTCATTTCTTTACCCGACCATGTCGTTAACCCATAGCTCGCGCTCTCGATGCTTGGCAGCTATATCATAGAGTCAGTTTAGATAAGTTCCGTTCTGTATATTCTTTTTGAGATGCTTTTTTGGAACACTGATGACCGAAGGACTAATGCAATATGTGTAGATCATGATCTAACTGCGCATTTGAGATGTCCAAGTTTTACTATTAATAAGTTTAAAGAACTTAACCAATTGTGAACATATTACTTTGGTGTTCATTCATTTGATAAATATGACAGGTCGAACCCGAAACAGACTATAAAGAATATGACGTTACATCAGATCAACCTTGAACTTATATTTTATAAAAAACTAAATCAACATATGAAAAGCGATCTCTCCTGACAGTTCATTGCGTTTTGGGGAAACATCTTATATAGATACTTACAGAGAAATCAGCAGTCATCTTTGAGTCATTGAACTTGCTATAAGGTGTGATAACTTGTAGGATCTCACTGTAGTTCACATCGGCTATACTCTGTCGGACTGGAGAATCAGTGGTGTCGTCAAATAGCTTCATTCTGTAAAGGTAAAACATAATAGAAATGTGAAAGAACTAGAAGCCGTTACGTCAGGTTGACAGACATGCATTCTCTTTATTTTAAACTCCAGAACAAACATTTTAGCGTAGAGAAATCAGTTATAAAATGCATTAAGCGTTAATATATATTATCTGCGCAATCATTATTTTAAACGGTTTTGTTTTTCGTTGACTTTAATTATGTGCTGATATTTAAAATTATAATTGAACCTTTAATATAATGAATATTAAGTAGAATATGTACTAACCTTAAACCCATATTTACTTGTTCCGGTGTCTTAATAAAATAGTTATTATTAGATATCTATATACAATACAATACAATATATTTTAATACATAAAAACTACAAGTTTTATAGCAAATTATACAATTTAAACAAATTCCTTACATAACATAGACAATGTTTTCCGAAGAGCATATACAACTGTAGATGATTAATTATACATACATGTATGTAACCCAAAATAAATATTATCATATTTATATATTTACTCACAATGAAGACACTATATTTGTTCTATTCTTAAATTTAAGTTAAACTAAAATAAGACATATTTAGCTTCTCATGTTATTTGCATAATAAATATATTTAGCTAAATTATTTATAACGACGTCTGAAGATGATGACATAAGATTTATTAATGTTTGTTTTGTTGGCCATGTATAGTAGTATCTTTTGATATATTTCAATCTTAGTCCGGAAAATTTCGAACAAATTAGCAAAAAATGGTATTCGTTCTCTACTAGTCCCGAATTACAATGTTCACAAATTCGTTCATTTCTTGGAATGTTGTGATGTCGTCCAGTTTCAATTTTTAAATTATGTGATGATGTTCGAAGTCTAGTTAAAGCGATTCTAAATGTTGATACTTTAATTACGTCAAGATATTTTTCTAGGTTGAAAGAGTTTTTGAAAAAGCAATATGTATCTAGGCGAGCAGAATTGTTAATCGATGAGCACCAACTTTGTTGGAATATATCTTACATCCTTTGTTTAATGCGAGTGTAGCTAATAGATGTGCGAAATTGATTTTCCCATAGATCTGTTAATCCTTGTTGGTTTAATGTCATTTTAATGTTGTAAGCCCAGTTTTTCCCATTATACGATAATCCTTTATCGGCATCGGTTTTAAGCATAATATACACTTTGAAAATAATAGTTTGTTCATTCATTGACAATAATTTTAACCAATATTTAATAATAATAAGTTTTCTATATGCATGCATTGGTATACGTCCAAGTTCCCCATATAAAGCGTTTAAGTTTGTAGTTGGTTTTACACATAATATTCTTTTGCAAAATTTGGAAAATATAGCTTCAACATCTGGGCTAGAATGGTAGCCCCAAATTTCGGCCGAGTAGTTCAGTACTGGTAAGACAAGAGAATCGAATAGATTAATCTTTTGAGATATGGGAAGGTCTAGTTGGTTATATACAATGCAAAGATTATGAAGCGAGAATGCTGCATGCTGTGCAATTACTTTTTGTGTTCGGCTCCAATTTCCATTTTTGAAAAAGTGAATTCCTAGGTATTTAAATGAGTTAACAATTTCTATTCTAGTGTCATTTAGGAAAAAGTCATATAATGTTGGTCTACTGTTTTCGAATATCATTATTTTGGTCTTGTTAACATTGAGTTTTAGATTCCAAATGTTGCAATACTGTCCTAGGTCGTTAAGGATTGATTGTAGGAATGCTGGATTGTTAGCGAATATAACAGCGTCATCAGCAAATAATATGGGGAATAGTTTTAAGTAATCTATGTTTAAAATACCATCTATATTTTCATTAATACTATTTAAAATATCATTGAGAAAAAAAAGACACAATATACTGCTACTCGGATCGCCTTGCTTGACACTGTATATGTGTACAGTGTGAGTGTGAAATAATTTCTAACTGACCTAAGACGAATTCGATCTTTATATTCTCCCAATGTTCTCTTAATTAACTAGGATGGCATTATGCACGCCGGGACTTGAGATAATTAAGTCAGAGTAAAACTGTAGATGTTCAGGAAATTATCACTGCCTTCGGACACGTAACGGTTATCGCTCAGATAACTAATTATCTCTAATCAGGATAGTTTGTTAGTTTGACTGAATTGATGATTACTATCTTTTGTGTATCTGAGAAGTTTGTATGTGTCTAATTGGTAAAGTGATTTATTTTGATTTTGTTTTGAATATGTTTGACAACTTTATTGCGTGTATTAGCATTGTACCTAGAATATCTTATATGTAATACATATATATTTAAAGACTTAGTTTTATCATGTTAAGGAACAGTTAATGAACAGTGTATACATAGGGATATGAATAGACAGCTGTATTTAAATACTTTATTACAATAACATCGTACATGTAAGCATAGTTTATAGCATTTAAAACACTTGTTTATGATCTCAATGTGTTAAACTGCATTGATTCTGATCAGGCATCGATATTTAGTTTGTTGAGATCAGAGTAAAACACTGTGTGCAGAGATATGACTAAACAACTTTGCATGTAGTATAAACATATTTTGCCTCTATATGACTATGAGATTATTGAAAGCAGAGTAAAAGACAATCACCATGATATAACTATAAGATTGTCAAAAGCAGAGTAAAACATAATTTGCCGTGATTTAACTATAAGATTATTAAAAGCAGTGTAAAACACAAATAGTCATGATACAACTATAAGATTGTTGAAAGCAGAGTAAAACACAATTCGCCGTGATATAATGATAGGATTAGTGAAAGCAGAATAAAACACAATTAGCCATGATACAACTATAAGATTGTTGAAAGCAGAGTAAAACACAATTCGCCGTGATATAATGATAGGATTAGTGAAAGCAGAATAAAACACAATTAGCCATGATACAACTATAAGATTGTTGAAAGCAGAGTAAAACACAATTCGCCGTGATATAATGATAGGATTAGTGAAAGCAGAATAAAACACAATTAGCCATGATACAACTATAAGAAAGCAGAGTAAAACACAATTCGCCGTGATATGACTATAAGATTGTTGAAAGCAGAGTAAAACACAATTCGCCGTGATATGACAATAAGATTGTTGAAATCAGAGTAAAACACAATTCGCCCTGATATGGCAATAAGTTTGTTGAAAGCAGAGTAAAACAAAATTCGCTGTGATATGACAATAAGATTGTTGAAAGCAGAATAAAACACAATCACCATGATATAAGTATAAGATTATTGAAAGCTGAGTAAAATATAGACATAATATAACTATAAGTTTGTTGACAGAAGAGTAAAACACAATTCGCCGTGATTTAACTATAAGATTATAGAAAGCAGAGTAAAACACAGCCATGATACAACTATAAGATTGTTGAAAGCAGAGTAAAGCACAATTTGCCGTGATATAATTATAAGAATGTTGAAAGCAGAGTAAAACACAATTCGCCGTGATTGAACTATAAGATTATTGAAAGCAGAGTAAAACAAAGCCATGATACAACTATAATATTGTTGAAAGCAGAGTAAAGCACAATTCGCCGTGATATAATTATAAGAATGTTGAAAGCAGAGTAAAACACAATTCGCCGTGATTTAATTATAAGATTGTTGAAAGCAGAGTAAAACACAATTCGCCGTGATTTAACTATAAGATTATTGAAAGCAGAGTAAAACAATGCCATGATACAACTATAAGATTGTTGAAAGCAGAGTAAAGCACAATTCGCCGTGATATAATTATAAGAATTTTGAAAGCAGAGTAAAGCACAATTCGCCGTGATATAATTATAAGATTGTTGAAAGCAGAGTAAAACACAATTCGCAGTGATTTAACTATAAGATTATTGAAAGCTGAGTATAACAAAGCCATGATAAAACTATAAGATTGTTGAAAGCAGAGTAAAGCACAATTCGACGTGATATAATTATAAGAATGTTGAAAGCAGAGTAAAACACCATTCGCCGTGATTTAACTATAAGATTATTGAAAGCAGAGTAAAACAAAGCCTTGATACAACTATAAGATTGTTGAAAGCAGAGTAAAGCACAATTCGCCGTGATATAATTATAGGAATGTTAAAAGCAAAGTAAAACACAATTCGCCGTGATTTAACTATAAGATTATTGAAAGCAGAGTAAAACAAAGCCATGATACAACTATAAGATTGTTGAAAGCAGAGTAAAGCACAATTCGCCGTGATATAATTATAATAATGTTGAAAGCAGAGTAAAACACAATTCGCCGTGATTAAACTATACGATTATTGAAAGCAGAGTAAAACAAAGCCATGATAAAACTATAAGATTGTTGAAAGCAGAGTAAAGCACAATTCGCCGTGATATAATTATAAGAATGTTGAAAGCAGAGTAAAACACAATTCGCCGTGATTTAACTATAAGATTATTGAAAGCAGAGTAAAACAAAGCCATGATACAACTATAAGATTGTTGAAAGCAGAGTAAAGAACAATTCTCCGTGATATAATTATAAGAATGTTGAAAGCAGAGTAAAACACAGCCATGATAAATTAAAGATTGTTGAAAGCAGAGTAAAGCACAATTCGCCGTGATATAATTATAAGAATGTTGAAAGTAGAGTAAAACACAATTCGCCGTGATTTAACAATAAGATTATTGAAAGCAGCGTAAAACAAAGCCATGATACAACTATAAGATTGTTGAAAGAAGAGTAAAGCACAATTCGCCGTGATATAATTATAAGAATGTTGAAAGCAGAGTAAAACACAATTCGCCGTGGTTTAATTATAAGATTGTTGAAAGCAGAGTAAAACACAATTCGCCGTGATTTAACTATAAGATTATTGAAAGCAGAGTAAAACACAATTCGCCGTGATTTAACTTTAAGATTATTGAAAGCAGAGTAAAACAAAGCCATGATACAACTATAAGATTGTTGAACGCAGAGTAAAGCACAATTCGCCGTGATATAATTATAAGATTATTTAAAGCAGAGTAAAACACAATTAGCCATGATACAACTATAAGATTGTTGAAAGCAGAGTAAAACACATTTAGCCAGTATACAACTATAAGATTATTGAAAGCAGAGTAAAACACAATTCGCCGTGTTATAACTATAATATTGTTGAAAGCAGAATAAAACACAATTCGCCATGATATAACTAAGATTGTTGAAAGCAGAATAAAACACAGTTCGCCATGATATAACTATAAGATTGTTGAAATCAGAGTAAAACACAATTATCCGTAAAATAATTATAAGATTGTTGAAAGCAGAATAAAACACAATTCGCCGTGATATATCTATAAGATTGTTAAAAGCAGAGTAAAACACAATTCGCCGTCATATAACTATTAATTTGTTGAAAGCAGAGTAAAACACAGTTCGCCGTCATATGACTATTAATTATTAATAATATCACAGTGTATATATATATTCTTTATTCCTCCCATAATGAAGAGCATTACAATACATGGAATACAAACAGAATACCTAACACATAGTATTATACAAGAGAACAAATGAACACATCAAGAAAAAAAATATCGAACATATAAAAATACATTGATACGATTTCTTTTGCGTACGCACAACATAGGGTTGGGGGTCAAATTTTGATTTTAGAACATGCAAAACGCCCCTTATCTAGAGCTCCCGACTTATTGCACTGCTTCATATTTTTATATTTCAAACACTAACTATTTTACCTACTAAATGGAAGTATACTTATTGAATATAGGTGAAAGCACTTTTGTTTAAAGGAGAAACACAACCACAGTAATACTTTTTCCAATGAAAAGAAAATGTTTACTGATTGCAGGCCTAAATATAATATAACCCGCATTCCAGAAGTAATATAACGAAGTAATGCCGAATTTGAGCAATAGCAATAAGGCCGCCGTCCTTTCAAATCTCTGAACTTTTGGCTCATGGGGGGATTCAGCGACAATGAAACACTTGGGAACTTAAACATGGTTTATATACAACCTTGAAAACAGGCAAACTGACAAAATACTTTAATATTCACTAGAAACGCATGCCAAACACCTTCTTCCATTATTGAGTACATAGAATGGCACCTTATGCCGTGATTCTACTATCAAACTGTTGAAAGCTGATTAAAATATAATTTTCTGTGATATAATTCTCTATTGTTAAATGCTGCATACAATGCATTGTTCTGTTACAACTTCAGTACTGTTGCAAGTAGAGTAAATAATTATTCCTAATGAAATACATTTACATATAAAATTACTAAACGCAGACTAAATCCCTATATGCAATGATATAACTATACACACGTTGTAAGCAGACTAATACACCATATTCAAATGTTGCAGTTGATTTGCACTTTAGCTTTTTGTTAAATTAACCAATTGTAAGATAATTGGCAGTAGAATTGCACTTTGCCATTTATGTTGAATAACCAATTGCTAGATGCGTGGGTATTTGCCCATGACAGTGAGATCGCTCATACTTAATGTTACATATCCAACTGCAATCTTCCTGGATATATCCATGTGGCATTTCATTCGCGCTTTGTCTTTTTGTTGAATAACTAATAACTAGCTGTGTTTAAGACAGCAATTGATCTTGCATATTTGATTGCCACCAAGCTCGATAAAACATTCAATTTGTAACAGTACTGATAGTATTAAATTACTGGCAATGTTATATGAAGATCACCCGTCAGCAAAGCGTAGTTTGGCGTAATTTAATTATGATTTGTTATGTGTTATTTACTACAGTACTCCTATATGGGGGTATAGATCATACGCTTGTATAGAAGCAGTACATAACAGAGCCATACTATTCTGTCTAGGAGTTGGCAAATACACACCCACTGATTGATTGAAAGGAGAAATGGGTTGGAAAACCCCAATAGTCCGACACTGGAAATGCATTTCCTTAATAAGGTCAAAGCTATCATGAATGGATTCAATCTGGATAAATAAACGAGTAGCACTCTGGGCAAATAATGAAGCATCTAGTTCTTGCCATAACTGGTACTTTAATTTCAATAGTTATTTTGATAATAATAATCGATCTATGTACACTAATCTATCATACCCTGTATTTCGCTCTTTTACAAAAGATGTTAAAGCAAAAACTTATGTTAGATTTATAAATAACTGGTCATCTCGTATAAATAATATTGTAGGCTCCTCTGGACGAAATAAATTGCGAACGTATGAGCTATTCAAATCCGATTTTCAAACATAAAGATACTGTAATATGATCTTACCGCCGAGACACCATTCTGCATTCTGCAAATTCCGACATGGGGATGCCGCCATACGGATTAAAACAGGCAGATACGAAGGTTTACCTGAGGAATTTAGGATTTGTTCTGTTTGTGATACTAACTCTATAGAAAGTGAAAAGCATGTTATGTTAAATTGCCCAGTATACGAAGATTTTAGAAGCGATCTTTTCTACAAATCCTATGCTTGTAAAGTCAATTGTATATCTATGTGTGATTATGCTTCCTGTTTTCAAATGTAGATTTGATAAGAATTTGTGCCAAAACCTGCTTTAACATTTTACAAGGACGCCAACTATTACTAACTAGATAACACCTTTTATATCAATATATTTTTTTTCATTTAATTCTTCTGTATAATTGTTTAAAGGGTGACGTTATAAACGTAGAATACTTCATCTGTAATAACTTCGCTAATCCTGTTTGTTTTGATCTGATATAAACAAAATTTTATCTCATTACACTTTTTAGCAATGAAATTACTTGTTTTATTCGTTCTATAATATGTAAACACATGTGTATGCATATGTATATATTTATATTTATGTGCATCGTTTTAATGCAATGTACGGAATTATGTTTTTTTTTTATTAATTCCTCATCTCTTATAACTCAACTTCGGAGTAGCATTGTACTGTTATGTTGTATTGTATATTTGATATTGTAAATGTTATATTGCATGTACAATGATGAGATGTAAATACAGATTATAGCCTTACCTTAATCGTCAGCAATGCGTGGCTCAGGGCAATTTAATTATGTTTCTTTCATAAGTTATATGATTAGCCTTGACTCTAACAGCTTGAATACTTTGACCAAGTTTCTGACGTTACTGTTTTCGATTATAAGTAATGCATATAGATGGAATGCCTTTTAAAATACTATCCCGTTATTTTCGTTTATTACGTGTAAGTTGGTTTTCACAGAGCACCTCTCTAAAACATATAAAGCATGTCACAAAGGTTGGGTCCCGGTAGCTCAGTCGGTAGCGACGTAGGCTGTCACTCCAGGGGTTGTTAATCCCAGCACGGCGAACATTTTTTCAGACGTTCGATAAATGTAACTGTGACAAGCGTCATTCGACTTTTACCAGTAGGCTTACAGTCTATGTGGGAAAACAGCCAGCTACTTGGAAAATATGTTGTGTGGAGTACTGGTGTGAGAAAGCTAGGAATCACACAAATAGGTGAACTGGCCGCCATGATAAGAATAAAAATTGTTAAAAACGGCGTTAAGCCCCAATCAATCAGCCAGGATCGGACGATCACAATTGTGGTTTTATGGATCTTTATCATTTCATTTTGTAAAGGTTCTGAGCAAAGCAGTCATGATGGAGTGCGCTTTCGCGATGCATCATTCTCAGCGACGTCAGTAATGTTAATTAGCATATGATCATATATTGATATTGTTGAAACGAATAAAGTAACATCAAATCTATTAGCTTCCTGTGTTAATTATAAATGGTCGTCACTGTTACATGTAACATGTAACTAAGACCATTTCTTCAGGCTGACCTTTGGAAAGTGTATATGTGACGCCTCTGAACGACGTAAAGAATGTTGACCGAGCTGGGGTTGAAACTCGCAAAAACTAGATCGCCAGCCAGTGACGATACCAACTGACCTACCGGGGCACGGTTAACAAATTGAAAAATACAATACAAAAGTATATTTGCGTAATAAGGCCTCCGGGCCACAATACGTACGATTTTAAATAGCAATTTGAACGCCGTCCTTGACTATCTAGCTCGGCCATCGGTGTTAGCGTTTATATAGCAAATCGAACGCCGACCTTGAATACCAATATCAACAGTGTTCGAATGTGTATAGCAAATTAAAGGGTGACCTGGAATATCTAGCTCAACCATTGGTATTTGATTGTATATAACAAACAAAACGCCGACCTGGAATATCAAGCTCGGCCATCGGTTTTCGATTTTATACAGCAAAGCAAACGCCGACCTGGAATATCAAGAACGGCCATCCCTGATCGATTTTAGCAATTATTGTTGTTAAATAACTAATAACTAGCTGCGTTTATATTGAATCGTGGCAGTAAGTTCGTCATATTGCCTCATGTTCAGCTACTAGCTGAATGATCCGTATGTAGTAGTGTAGATTCGTGATTCTACCTCTTGTCGAACAAGCAATTGCTTGTTGCAAGGCTATTGACATGTGGCATAATGTGCCAAATGTTACTTAATGTGCAATGTCCAACTACTAGCTGGCTCAATAACCGTATGTAGTAGCAGATTTGCTATTTGGCTATATGTTGAATAACCAACTGCTAGATGTGTGGATATTTGCCCGTGGCAGTAAGTTCGCCTTATTTCTGAATAGTCAATACCCAACTACTAGCTGGCTTGATAACCGTATGTAGCAGCTGATTTGTGCTTTGTATTTTTATTGAATAGCCAATTGCTTGTTGTCTGTATATTAGCCCGTGACAGTAAGTTCGCCGTATTTCTAAATGGTTAAATGACCGATTATTAGCTGGCTGAATATCTGTATGTAGCTGCAGATCCTTGCATATTTTGCATATATTGAATAGCCAATTGCTAAGTGTCTGTATATTGGCCAGTGACAGTAAGTTCGCCCTTTTTCTAAATGGATAAATGACCGATTACTAGCTGGCTGAATATCCGTTTGTAGCTGCATAATATTGATTTGTGTTTGTATGCATAACCATTTGCTATATAACCAACTACTAGCTGATTCCCGTTTAACTTTTGTTGAATCACCAACTGCTTGCTGTGTAGGTATAAACCCGTGACAGTATGTTCACAATAATGCTTAGGTAAAAATGACTAGCTGACTGGATATCAGTATGTAGCTGCAGATTCCTGCTTTTGCCTTTCCTTGCATAACCATTTGCTAGCTGTGTGGGTATTGGACCATGGCATCTTGTAAGTCCTATTGGTTTAAGTTCAATGTCCATATACTAGCTGGCTGGATATCCGTTTGTAACTGAAGACTCACGCTTTGTCTTTTCTTTAAATCACAAACTGCTAGCTGTATGGATATTAACCTCGGCAATAGCATACTCTATAGAATAACTTCTAAATTCTTGACAATGTACTTGTCAGATAAAGTTAACATTGACACTGACACAAGGAATATAATGCTATTACAATCCCAGTAATACTATTTTGTATAACCCGCCCGGGGACCGAAAGAGCAAAGTCCCGCACAAGAGGCCTATGCTCTACCACAACACAACAGAGTCGGTTTTATCACCGATAAGACGTTTCGTTCTAATTAGTATGGTGTAAGCCCAGGACTAATTTTATCTCAAAAATGTTTTCAAGTATCGCGGCGACTGCCCACCTATTCACAATCCCTGGATATAGTTAGAAAACGTGACTTCAAAAAGGGCACTGAACCATCATCGTCGCGACAGAGATCTACGGTGGATTACTTTTCTCAGAAGTTCAGCAGTTTAAAGCAACGGCGACATATGTGTAGTAATATATTTATCAAATATCAAACATAAAATCATCAACAAAATGAGTATCAAAATATATATCAACATGATAAAGAAGCACTAACATTATTTAGTATTACATAATTTGAATTATTATCTTATGACATCAATTTAAAAGTCTAATAACTTTCGTCCGCTGAATCTAGGATGTGGTTTCTGGCCTTCTCCTGCTGTCCGGGACTTAGACTTCTTCCGGAAGTGACATAAATCAGCACCGTGGTATTCGTGTATCATAGGCATGTAGCTCATTGGCTGACACATTTCGGAAGTCGTATGTTGTGAATAGTAAAATGCCTTGTAACCACCGTCAAGAAGATATATCTCGGGAAAATTCAACTTTGGGTAATGGTCTTTGTTCATCGATCTGTCCTGGGCTCTCAAGAATCGATACCTGTAATGATAATTGAAACACATGTATATAATGAAATATTAAATGAAAATAAAGTATTGGGAAAATTTAATACACATTTAATCCAACGCGTAATTTCATTTAAATCCTCTTCTTTCTTTTCTTCATGCTAAATAATCTTTTTAAAAGATGAAGAATCTTCAGTTTACTTTAACCTGGCATGCCTATATTTATTTAGAAAAGCTATGCAATAGAGCCAACTTGTTTTGAATATCAGAAAGAAACAAGATGGTTTAGATTAAATACTTACATTTTAGGTCCCCTTTCTGAAGAGAATTCACAATGGAAGATGAGAAAACGTGGTTTATCGGATTGTGTAGTATTCTGAAATAAGCTGTTCACGTTATTTTTAGTGTACAGATTTACAGCTCCATTGATGTGACCTCCTTCATATTCATACTCATACGGGTATCTACAATCGACGATTACCACGTGACCGAGCTTTTCTTTGTATTCATCGTTCATGACGTCAGCGAGTGTTTCTGGAGATATAGACTAGAGGTCGCTGTGCTTTCCTTGACTTGTGGTTAAAATGTTATCACGTGATCTATCAGCAACGAGATCTCTTTCTGTTGTCAACTTGTCGACTGCATCTATGATGTCATTTGAGTATACTGGGAGCTATCTACACGTTCTGTTAGCTTGCATAATTATTTTTACTATGGTTAAAAGCACGTACATAATGTCTATTTTTACTATGGTTACAAGCACGTACAGACGTGTCGAGAGAAACACACAAGAATATTAGAAAGCGGATATTACCGCGTGTCATTGGATGTTATACCCATACTAACTTATTGTCGGTCTATATGTTTTAACTTTAATAATTTAATCATAATAAACGTTTTTTAGGGACTGTGTGTCCTAAACACGACGCTGGTTGATGCATCTACAGCAACATTTTGTCGCGAAAGCAGAAATTACAAATGATGTAAGTGAATATGTTTCCAAAGTAGTACGCTTTGGTGTAAACAAACTTCTTGTGATGTCAGAGTTGAATCTTGAACTGGTACGCTTACATGTCGACATCTCGATCTATAGAAAGAAAATAATCAAATATATTTTCATTCATGTGGTTTTGTGATTAACTGAAGATGGTAAAGATATCTGAAAAACGGCAAATATTGTTTTTCTTTGCTGTTCCTAAAACCATGAGATGATTAAAGTGAGGCAATAACCGTCATTTTTTTACCCGACCATGGCGTTAACCCATATTTCGCGCTCTCGATGCGTGGCAGCTATATCATAGAGTCAGTTTAGATAAGTTCTGTTCTGTATAATCTTTTTAAATGCGTTTGAGGATCACCGATGACCTTAACCAATTTTGAAAATATTACTTTGGTGTTCAATCATTTGATAAATATGACCTTTCGACACCGAAGCAGACTATAAAGAATATGACGTTTACATCAGATAAACCTTGAAACTTTTATTTTATAAAATCTAGATCAGCATATGAAAAGCGACTTTGATCTCTACTGACAGATCATTGCATTTTTGGGAAACAACTTATATTGATACTTACAGAGAAATCAGCAGTCATGTTTGAGTCGGTGAACTTGCTATAAGGTGTGATAACTTGTAGGATCTCACTGTCGTTCACATCGGTTTTACTCTGTCGGACTGGAGAATCAGTGGTGTCGTCAAATAACTTCATTCTATAAAAGTAAAACATGATAGAAATGTGAAAGAACTGAAAGCCGTTACGTCAGGTTGACAGACATGTATTATTTTTTACTTTAAACACTAGAACAATTATTTTAGCGTAAATCGAAATCACTTATAAAATGAATTAAGCGTTAATATATATTTTCTGCGCAATCATTATTTTAAACGGTTTTGTTTTTCGTTTACTTTTATTATTTGTTGATATGTAAAATTCTAATTTAACCTTTAATATAATGAATATAAAAAAGAATATGTACTAACCTTAAACCCATGTTTACTTGTTCCTCTGTCTGAATAAAATAGTTATTATTATATATCTATTTGTGTACAGTGTGAGTGTGGAATAATGTGTAACTGACCTAATACGAATTCGATCTTTATATTCCGCAAAAGTTTTCTTAATTAACTAGGATGTCATTATGTACCCCGAGACTTGAGATAATTAAGTCAGAGTAAAGCTGTAGATGTTCAGGAAATTGTCTTCGGACACGTAACAGACATCGCTCGGACTAATTATCTCTAATCAGGATAGTTTGAGTGAATTGTTGATTACTATCTGTTGTGTATCTGAGAAGTTTGTACGTGTCTAATGATTAAAGTGATTTGTTTCATTTTTGTATCGAATATGTTTGACAATTTTATTGTGTGTATTAGCATTGTGCATTAATTGTACCTAAATATCTTATATGTAATAAATATATCTTTAAAGACTTGGTTTAATCATGTTAAGGAACAGTGTATAAATAGGGATATGAATAGACAGATATATTTAAATAGTAATTTGCGTTAGCAAACTTTATTAACATTTCGACAATAATATCGTACATGTAAGCAGAGTTTATAGCATTCAATACAATTGTTTAGGACCTCAATGTGTTAAATTACATTGCTTTTGAACATTTAAAACATCAACTGAACTTGTATATTTGAATGCCACCAAGCTCGATACAACAGTCAATTTGTAACAGTACTGATAGTATTAAATTACTGGCTTTGTTATATGAAGATTACCTGTCAGCAAAGCTTGGTTTGGGGCATTTAAGTTAAGTTTGTTTATGTGTATTGTGTTTAAACTAGACTCTAACAGCTTGAATACTTTGACCAAGTGTCCTACGTTACTGTTTTCGGTTATAAGTAATGAATATAGATGGAATGCTTTGTAAAATACGCTCCAGTAATTTGGATTGTATTCGAGGTTTAATGGTTGTTTTTTGTTTGTTTACGCCGATTTCAACAAATTTAAGTTATATCACGGCGTTTCCTGGATAGGCTACCAGGACTACTGGTACATTCATCCTGTCAACAAAAGCAAGTTATTATGCCTACCCCGTAATCACGTGCGCAAAGAAGAGCCGCCATTGCTTCCACTTTTAAAGTATTTGGTAAGATCCGGTCAAGGACCGAGCCCATGACCTCCTGAACAGTATAAGCACTTTCCAGGAGAAACATCAATCTGCAAAGGTGGTAACTCTCAATCTAGTAATTAAACTTATGTTTTAAAATGACCATAACGTCTTCCCATGCGCTGTTAAGCAAGATGTTCATGTTTTGCCAATACTAAAAACAGTTAAAACGCGAGGTTTAAATCCTTTCTGTTATTACTACAGACAAAAAATTGGATAGCAAGCATAAGCCGATTTTCATCATTATCCGTGATATGAGTTATATTCAGTTTTCGAGGTTTTTAAACATTGATTGTTTAATGACGCGCAACATGCATTAACAAGAAGTTTGGTTATTTGTTTAAACATGTGATACAGTAACACCTAAAGATATTAGTATTTTCTCGCGGTGCGAAGTATAGAGAGAAAATGTTGTCTTAGCTATATGTGATTTGAATTGTGGGTATGTTATTTACGCACGGGTGAACCCGTGCGCAGTTTGTGTAAGCAAATCATTCTACCAGTCAGTCACGTACAGGCAAGACGTGTTCAATTTCGTAGAAGAGGACCACGTGTTATCATGAATGAGCAGAACAATTTGCTTTCGCAGATGGAAACTCTAAGGCTGTCAACTTTAATTACCATCCGCCTTAGAGGGTTGAGACGCGCGTGGTTGAAGCTATTACACACTCACCGGAAGATGAAGCAAAGCAAACCAAAACACGCCGATATGTCACGTATGGTGCAGCACACAGACTACACATCAACAAACCCGCAGCCACAGGGGAAAACCAACATAGTAGTCGAAAGCCGGGGGTTTGTTTCAACTGTGGAAAGTTCGGACATCGGACTCTAGAGTAAGAGGCAAAGGTTTTCAGCCTCGAAAGAGATACATTTGTCAGATAAGTACAATTTTAGATTGTTCCTTTTGTAGGCCCAATAGTAAGGCTACTTTTTCTTCAGAAAGCATCATAAAAAGAGACGGTATAGTAAAGATATATTATTTCACCAGTGGAATGTTTAAAACGTAATATTGAGTATTGGGAAAATAAAAGTAACTTTGTACTAGAGGGTATAAGCATCAATTGTCAGATAAGTACAATTTTAGATTGTTTCTTTTGTATGCCCAGTAGTAAAGCTAATTTGGCTTCAGAAGGCATCATAAAAAGAGACGGATAGAGAGATATTATTTCACCAGTGGGATGTTTAAAACGTTAATTTGAATATTGGGAAAATGAAAGTAATTTTGTACTAGAGGGTATAATCTTCAATTGTCTATGTACAATTTTGAATTGCTCCTTTTGTTTGCCCAGTAGTAAAGCTAATTTGGCTTCAGAAGGCATCATAAAAAGAGACGGATAGAGATATTATTTCACCAGTGGGATGTTTAAAAAGTAAACTTGAGTATTGGGTAAATCTATTGGCAGTATTGTTTAATGAATCGAATAAGCCTCGTCTTGTTTTAGACTGTTGACATATGAATAAGATCTGTCCAGTACAGCGTAGTACTTCCACATTGAAATGTTCGAGCCGCATCAAACATCATCCGGATTTTCATAGGTTCTCGATGGGGAAAAAAAAAAAATCATACTATATTTTCAACGTTCTTCCGTTCGGGATCTCAGTAGCAGGGGCGATATTTACCAAAGTACTTCGTTTTGTGGTAAAACGATGGAGGTCGCTGAGTCATGAGAAAGTCATGTTGTTAGATTACGATGTAGGCGGTAGCAGTACATATTTGCAAACATATGAACTGGGAATATGTTAAAAAAGGACATTGAAAAGTTCGAATTTCTTTTAGCAGACGACAAATGTATTAAGTTAAATAAATAATTGTATGGTTAGGTTACTTATGGAATACGAGTAACGTTTACTTTATCAGTCACAGAAGAAAGGATATCTGGTTCTTAAATCAGCAATGGGTCTATTATCATTTTTAGATGACGTTTTAGGCGGTAGCAGTACATATTTGCAATCATATGAACTGGGAATATCTGTTAAAAAAGGACATTGAAAAGTTCGAATTTCTTTTAGCAGACGACACATTTATTTAGTTAAATAAATAATTGTATGGTTAGGTTACTTATAGAATACGAGTAACGTTTACTTTATCAGTCACCGAAGAAAGGATATCTGGTTCTTAAATCAGCAATGGGTCTATTATTAAGAAGGTTTCAAATGGAACATATTTTATATACGCACGCGATCGCGCGCGAGTAGTAGGATAACTGATTTCGACGAAATACACGATTGGTCCAGTCGTTCGGCTTAGAACGCGCGCTATTTAAGTGTCTGAATCAGCAAGTAAGCTGGAATACACCTTTGAGGGTTAGTGCAGAGGCACTGTCGGAGATGCTGTTCTGGAAGGAACATGTCCGATCTATCAATAAGGCAGATATTGTCTGTTGCTTAAAGGAGCAAGATACTGTTATATTTACCACTGTTTTGTTTTGGAGGTTACATACATAGTCAATTGGACATTTAACTTATAGGAAGTTGGTCTCTAGAGGAGAGCCTAAAAGCTGTACTTGGAGAGAGCTAGAAGCTGTACATAGATATTTATTATCTCACAGTGAAAGTCTGGAAGGACGTCATATTTTAGTTTTGAGTATTTTGAGTACATGTAGTAGAACACCTTGTTTATAGGTAATAGCTAGAAGCGCCAATGATATATATAGAAACAGTATTATTTCTGTCGATTATGGATGAATTCTTAGAAGTGAACGTCTAGAAGAACGTCATATTTTGGTAAACAGTGACAATAAAAAATGTTTTTAGTATTTTCAGTACTTGTAGTAGACAACCTTGTTTACAGGTAATAGCTAGGAGCGCCAATGATATATGTAGATTATTGATGGATTCCTAGAAGCTCGAATTCTGAGGCAGATTTACTAAGCAGATGTCACGATAGTGATGATTGATCTGTTGTTGACTAGTTGTTTAGATATTTAGACAAACGATGGGGCCCACGCACGGTCGATAGAGTTGTTACTGATTACAATAGTAACTGCATTATCAACGGACGGCCTGTTAAATTTGGGCTATTAGCAATAAAAGTAATTGCTAATTGTTAATATAACAGTTATTTATTTCAGGTTTATGTTTAGAGGACACTGTGAATGAGTTGGTAAATACCGAGTTGTATACCAGCGGAACAATTTGGTCATGTACATAGAAAATGGCAAAACTAGTTTACTCAAAAAGTGACGCGGCAAACAAAAACAGTACATACTGAACCTCGACAAGTGGAGGCGTTTTATTGTGTCGAAAGGGTGGAAGTGCAATTCCTGTATCTTCGATACTCGTTTTATTATATATCACAGAACAAATTGACAAACAACGTTCATTCAATGTGATATATGCAAATGTATACAGTATTAAGTGGGCACATTGTTTAAAGGGACTTCCCATTCCAACGGAAAACAATTTCGTCAAAAGCTTGTTAGAATCGGTTAAAAGAGCTTTATTGAAGCATTAAATAAAAAGGATCATATAGAAGCGGATATTTAGAAGAAATTCATGTTACACAGAAAGGTTTGGCCAGATCAGTTCATTGAGATGTAATGACGTGGCAATGCATGATGATTATTTCACATTAGTTAGCATGACCGATCAGTATCAGTACGAACTTTATCGAAACCAGTAAATAAAAAGTACCCTATAGACGCGGATATTTCGAAGAAAGTTTGTTCCGAATATTCATATTCCGTAGATGTAATGGTTGTTAGAGATTTGTGCTTTTTATTGCTCGGTTATGCCGGGTTTTAAAGGTTTGACGAGATAAGTTCATTACGATGTAATGACGTGGCATTTCATGATGATTATTTCACATTAGTTATTAGAAAAGGCAAGACTGATCAGTATCGCTCCGGTAATACTGTTGTCATATGTAAAGGAGACTCTGTAGCTTGTCCCTACAATATGATAAAGCGTTACATGTCAATTACTAGTCAGATTGTTACTGATCTCAATTATCTGTTTAGACCTGTTATAGGTCTGGAAATACATGCAGATTGATTTCTAAAAATAAATCACTTGGTTACACTAGGCCTAGGGAGACTATGCTAGGTAGATTTGGTCCCTTTACAGGCGATTTGAACATTGGTTTGTATTCATTGAGAGCAGGAGGTGCTACTGCAGCAGCAAATTCAGGGGTTAACGATATATGTTGGAAAAGGCACGGTCGGTGGAAGTCCGACGGTAGCAAAGATGGGTATGTCGCAGATTCATAAGTTAAAAGACTTGAAGTGACAAAAAACCTTAATCTGTAATCGCATCTTTCTGTTATTTCCGCCCTTACTTTGGGTGTCTATAAAGCCTGCCTGGTACATGCTAACAATGTTGTTGTTGTTGTTGTTGTTTATAGGGGTATGAAAGAAGTGTAGCTAAGACTAGTATTTTCTCGCGGTGCGAAGTATAGAGAGAAAATGTTGTCTTAGCTATATGTGATTTGAATTGTGGGTATGTTATTTACGCACGGGTGAACCCGTGCGCAGTTTGTGTAAGCAAATCATTCTACCAGTCAGTCATGTACAGGCAAGACGTGTTCAATTTCAATTTCATTAATGATTTCGTTATTTCTTTATACATTACTTTAGATGAAAGTCGATTACTTTCAATAATTGAAGTCCTTTGAGAGTTGAAAGGGACACTATTTATATTTGGTTAAGTCACCATGTGCCACTAAAGATATTACTGCGCACTAAAGGAGTGCGTATTGCATTTGTCTAGAGCAAAGTAAGGTCCGGCACTTCGCGGTATGGCATTTGACGCCCGGACACAGGTTTCCAGAGTTATTTCATCAAAAAGATGTTTTTATCTCTGGTTTTTCCTGGGCCAGTCGACCGCATTAAATAAGCTCATATTGTTTATAGATCTGGGTTTTTATAACTAATGTTGATCTAAGACTTGATCAGAAGAATCTGTTAATGAGTATTTGTATCTCAGTCCTGTACTAATAAAGCCTGCCTGGTACATGCTAACAATGTTGTTGTTGTTTATAGGGGTATGAAAGAAGTGTAGCTAAGACTAGTATAAATTGCGCGATAGCACAAAACTTGGCCAATTTAGCTGTAAAACCTAGATTTCACTCTCTCATTATACCCTATGATATTGTATCATTGTGACTTACATAAGTATATGTATTCATATGAGCTTAAGCTATTTACTTTTGAAAATGTAAGCAAGTACCCAATTTAAGGTTTTATATTCTCGACTCTTTGTGTTAATGGCATATATGATTTAGTTTTCCCTAGGTACATGTATCTGTTTTTATAAGACACTTTGTCACTTGGATTAGAGTATAAAGGACATCATAATATAATGAGCGGCGCTCTTCGAAACCAGTAGTACGGCATTAGCGATTAGGGTAGAACCAGATCCGAGAGCTCATTCGTGTAGTCTGGTGCAGCTCTTCACTATTCGATAATTAGTCACAGAAGTTTTCGAGAAAACAATCTGTTAATCAGTATATCTTTTATTTTGTGCATGAACACAAAAGCAAAACACAAAAGTGTTTTTCATCACGTGTACTACTTACGTTAAATTTGGTTTTCACAGAGCACCGATCTAATACATATTAAGCATGTCACAAAGGTTGAGCGCCTGTAGCGACGAAGGCTGTCAATCCAGGGGTTGTGAGTTCGAATCTCAGCTCGGCGAACATTTTTGCAGACGTTCCACAAATGTAACTGTGACAAGAGTCATTCGACTTTCACTAGTGGGCTTACAGCCCATGTGGAAAAGCAGCCAGTTACTTGGAAAGTATGTTGTGTGGATTACTGATGTTTGAAAGCTAGGAATCACATAAATAGGTAAACTGGCCGCCGAGATATGACTGAAAAAGTGTTGAAACGTCGTTAAGCCCCAATCAATCAGTCAGGCCAGGATTGGACGATGACGATTGTGGGTATTATTGATCTTTATCGTTTCATTATGTAAAGGTTCTGAGCTGTCATGATAGAGTGCTCTTCGGCAAGGCATAATAATCAGCGTCGTTAGTACTGGTAATTCGCCTACGATCATAGATTGATACTGTTGAAACGAACACAATAACATCACATATATTACTTTCCTGTGTGTTAATTAGATCTAGTTATCGCTATTAACATGTAACTAAGACCATTTTCTCAGGCTGACCTTTGGATCGTGTATATGTGACGCCTCTGTAGGAGACAACTTGTTAACACGTTGTTTGAAAGGAAGACATTACCAATGCCATGAACATTATGTTTTCCATTTATCAAAAACAAATAATGTCTGGAATCAAAGTTGATTAAGTGCAGATGTTCTCATCGTGCCAGGTTCAGCTTAACACTAAGATTATTCATGCATTTCTGAGAGTGCAGGTCCAGCCTAGGGGCGAAGTTTACAAGATATGATCGGTCAACCCTTACATCAATTGAGTCCGCCAATCGGAAAAGGTACAAGTTTGCTGCTGTAGACTGTGTAAATTCAAATCAATATGTGCATCCGCACACTTTTATCAAGATATACACACTATACATACTCTTGTTAGAAGCTTATATCAACAATGATGGATTCAGCTAAGACGAAGCTGATGTTAATGCTTTTCTGATCCTACACTGTTCAGAAATCCCAACTTGTAATTTTTCCCATTTCATATTACTTTTCAAACATTGTGGATAGTCTGGTAACTTGTCGTGATAATAATCCACCATTTGGCTAGGGCGTGATTTTCAATACGACGTCCGGGGGTCAGGGTAGAGTGCTTTTTGATGACTTCCATTTCAAATTCAATATTGGTAAGTCATCTAGATATTATAAACGATGACTATCAGTGCCGTAACACAACTTGAATCCATCAAACATCGATATAAACCCTAACTTTAATCGGATTCTGTGTCGAACTAATATTGTCGACAGTGTTTAAATGTAATATGACCATATCCTAAGAAGAAAGGCCTTATGACAATTGAGCTTCGACGCAGGGAATTGGGCCTTCGGACAAATAACTTGTATAATTGAGCATCCATCCACACTATATGAATGCCTTGTAAGCGTATTTACTTACAACTATTACATTCGGTGATGGTCGGATTTAACTAAATAGCAACGTGTTTGTTTGTTAGTTTTATTAGAGTTTAACGCCGTCTTCACCATTATTTCAGTTATATCACAGCGACAGTTCACTTATTCATTATCCCTGGGTAAACTAACTAGTACTAGGCTAGGAAATGTGTCATGCCCATGCGTATTCCTCCATGACCGTAGCGCCGCGACTGGGGATCGAACGTGGAACACCGGTTCCAAATCCCCGACGCTTACCACACTGCAACGGCCTGATCCGAGCATACACATTGCATGATTATGACAACTGTAACTGATCTCCTTTGTATAAAGGATTTATATCTGTTGAGGCCGAGCCCCAGTAGCTCAGTCAGTAGCGACGCGAGCTATCAAGCCTGTGGTTATAAGTTCGGACCTCAGCTCGGCGAACATCCTTTCCAAAGTTTCACAAATGTCACTTGACAAGCATCATTCGTCTACTATAAATTGGTTAATAGTATATGTGAAAAGTCAGCCAGTTGCTTGGAAAGTCTGCCTTGTATGAGAAAGCCAGTATGTACATGGGTATGTGAACTGGCCGCCTTGATATGACTGAACAAATGGTGGAAACGACGTTAAACCCCAATCAATCTCGACAATCCCGTGTAGAGTCTCATTGTTAACTTTATCGGGGAAGATAAATGAATAACATATTGATGGAAGCAGAAGAGTATTTCTGACCATCGAAAATTACAAATGTCTGCGCATCTAAGCTATCTGATTAAAATCGACCTTCCTTGTCAGATGTTTCTTGACGCCTCCTGTGACTTGTAGTCAATGAGTGCCAAATCGTAATAATTAGATGCGGTAGACTGCTCTGAATATATACTTATTGACACATCTCATGTATATAATATATATACTAAATGTTCTGCTTTAATAATGGTGGATAATGGGGGTTTGATTTGTCGGAGCTCTTATTAATAATAGATACAAAATGACCTGCTTTATTAAAAGGTTGGAATTATCCGCGATGATTGGGGGAGTTAATCCTGTAGCATAGTGTCTTCTGATATGTGTCGGAGCCTCATGAGAGTATATGGGCTTTTGTGAAAATGTGATCGGTAAAGACACATGCGTGCATCTGCTCACGTACAGTCTAGTCAAAAGTCCCATTTTTGGCCGGATTGCTTAAGCAATTCCGGTCTATAGATTGGCGATGTCCGTCTGTCCGTCTGTCTGTCTGTCTGTCTGTCTGTCCGTCAACATTTTGGTTAAAGTTTTAGGTTAGGCAAAATGGTTAAAGTTTCTGGTTAAGCAAAATCTCAGCACAAGAAAGGGTTGCAAACTTGAAACTTTGCCTGAAGGTAACCAGTAACAAGTTCTATTGATTTCTATTGTTACTTTGACCTTGACCTTAGTTTGTCGATTTTCAAGGTCAAATTGCCGACAATCCGGCCTTACCGTCTTCAGCGGTTTCTTGTTTGAACATAAGTTACATACACTTGGAAGAACAGTCTGTTAATATACTTGGAAGAACAGTCTGTTAATATACTAGCAATGTAACCCTCCTCCGTTCAACCTAGGATACACCTGTCGTACAATTTTCGTCTTAATTATTTAGTTCTTATTTATGCTTATGTTGTTTCACCGAAAAAAAAAAGAACACCTGTAGTCACTGTATTAGTTTTTAATTCGAGAAAACGCATGACATTCAATACGTATCGTGCAATTCGACTTGCACGCACACGATGCCCCTACGATCCTGGACTCATGCTTAGATTTTCTGTAAAAGTGTAAAATGTTTTATAAAAGCCATTTTTCAGAATAAAGAAGTATTGACGAACGCTATGTTCTTAATTAAGATGGCCGTCTATAGTTGCTAAGTAACCATAGAATAACTCTTATTCTTAAAGTCATTTTTTTTATACTGCAGTCATTATTTGTAAAGGACTGCGGAGTTAACAGTTCAATCCATTTACGACAATAGAAAATAATCGTAGCTTGCTACGACTTTTTACAAGCTGGCGCTTTATCATATTTCATCTTTGGATAAGAATAAATAAAACAAAACAGCAAAAGACATTTATGAAACGTGTGCAGTTCGACCTAAGACGTATACTGCTGTGTGAAGCGATACGCAAAGTCAGGAAACCTTTTTCGTTTCACTTGGTCGTCGTATTATCGATGCTTAATTGTATGTTGTTTGACGCTTCTTTCAACAATGTTTCCGTTATATCACTGCCTCTCAAGTGTAAGCTACTCCTGGTCAATTCAAGCTGACAGTCGTGATACTTACCCACCAATTCTGACCGCCAATAATGGAAATCCATTACTACCATTCCTGGATAGAGGTGGATATTCGACCTTAAAACAATTAAAAGTCAAAATAATAGCATTTATATCCCAGCTATAAGAAATATAGTCACAAATGTAACATCCGGTAGTTGACCTATATCTGTACAGTTTTATTATTAACTAGATCTCGTTATCAAACTTAATCCTGTTGTTGTTTGATATATGTAAAAACTTTAACAGTAAAACCAGTGAGGTCATATTATTTTTTACAAACGGTACATATGGGGCTATTCTACATATAGGGAGACCATGAGACCTCCTAAACGGCCTGTGTTTTGTCTCGTCTTCATATACATGTCCCGTATAATCGTGGTATTCACAGTATGTCCGACTCGGCGAATTTGTTAGCTAATAAAAGTACCATTTAAACAATGATATGTATAACCTGCTTTCTCGGATGGTATAATAGGTTCCCTTAAGGTTAATGACCATGGAATCGTTATTCTGATGAAATAAATATGAACTGAGCTGTAGGATCGCGATTCATAGCATATTTACGATGAGAATAGATCCAGACCAACCTGTCCCCTTTTTCGAAAGTACGCTTATGTAAGATAAATATTATTTAACGTAGCTGTGTAATCATATCAGTATTAGAAAACGGTATCTTTAATATAATGAAATACATTATTTAAATATTGTATTAACACTATGCAGGAATGTGAGTATATATTCATGTCTTGCTCTGTGTAAGATGTCCTATGTGCGCTGCGTCAATGCTGATACACTTGAATAAATCAGAGACATATACATACATGTCTCAGAATGAAGTTGTCATATATCACTGCGTTTCTTCGAAAACTTACAAACTTCTCAGATACACAATATGAAAATATCATAAATACAGTCGAACAAGCAAACTCTCCTAATTAGAGATAATAAGTTGTCCGAGCGATGTCCGCTACGTGTCTGAATGCAGTGAACATTTCCCAGTGAACATCTCCAGTTTTATAAAAATGTTTCCTGACACCGTTAGAAATAGCCGTTAATTTATTTCACATTTCAATCATTATTTACTCTTACAGAATGAAAATATTTGATGATACAACAGATTCTCCAGTGCGACAAAGTACAACCGATGTGAACGACAGTAAGATCCTACAAGTTATCACACCTTCTAGCAAGTTCACCGACTGAAACATCTTTACTGATTCATCTGTACGTAAACAAGAATATGTGATTTCCGCAAAATGTAATCGGGATTTGTATGTTTATCTAGTGTTTATAAATTCAAAATGTCAATGTTAATCTGGTGTCACAATAATGTTTATATATGTATAGGAATAATGGGGATATTTATTTGTTTTGGTGTAGAAATATGATATATTTTCACTGGGTCGAACACCAAAGTCATATATGTTTACGAGAGGTCAAGTTTCTCAAACGTATGAACAGTTCAAATTCTGAGTAGACGTGCAGCTTGATAAGGGTGTACACGGGTCACGTAGGTACTTCGGTCATCGGTGTTCCTGAATTGACGCTCAAAACGAAAGTCTAGAATGGAACAGAGTTAAATGGACTCTTTGGTATAGCTGTCATGAATAGAGAGCGCGAGTATTGGGTTAACGACTTGGTCGGATAATTTAAATGGCATTTATTGCATTCCTTCAGGATTTTGGAGACAGCCGTAAATTTATGGACAAAACCAATCAACTTTTACCGTTTTCCATATCTTATTGTACGCATCAAGTAATCACAAAACCAAATATAAATGACCATAGAGTTGGTGGCTATAGCAATGCTGACATGTAACCACGTTAGTTCAAGATCCAACTTTGGTGTCAATAACAGTTTGTTTACACCAAAACATCCAGCCGATGTTGATGGTGAATTTTTAGAAAATCTACATCCACGTAAAGATGCAGAGATGCACAGGTATGTATAGACGATATCAAATCATTAACTTTAAAATAAAATATACCATGTATTGACACACGGTAGTTTCTATCTTTATAATATTATAGGTCATTGCATCTGTATGGTTAAATATTGTGTAGGACGTCTTCCTTCGGCTGAGTTGCCCGAGGGCAGATAACTCCTTCGAAGAACTAGTATAAACACAATAGTTGCAATAATCATGCAATAACCTTTCAATTGTATAATTGTATAATTTGATATTGTATAATTGTATAATTTAATATTGTATAATTGTATAATTTGATATTGTATACTTTGATATTGTATAATTTGATATTGTACAATTGTATAATTTGATATTGTCTATTTAAAATTTGTGGTTCTGTTTGTTTTAAACACTTCGAGCATTTTGAACATTAACAATTGCTTTGGGTTGTATTGATAAATTAACATTACGACATTTATTGTACTTTTCGGCGGTTGCTAGGGTCATGGAAAATATGAGTTTACGAGCCTCCATTTGTGTTCCCTATTTTTTTCGACTCGAAATTGAATCGTCGACATAATGACGTGTAACGCTTTTTCTAATAGTGGGTTTCATTAACAACTCGTGCAATATCTTATTCTGTTATTTACGCCTGAATATGTATGTTCTTTATTACTATTTAGATGCCCATTTAACCTCACAGTATGTTCAGTCAAGCGAACACCCATCTTATATATTGCGTCGGAAAACTTCACATTGACAAACATAATAAGAAGACCTACCTTTAAAACAATAATTTGCATATTCATCCTAGCATTTATTAAAGCCCACTTGATTTTGTTGGTCATGTGTAATTGAGATAAATTTATATAGATCGTCAACGACTATCGAAAACAACTAGGCCTATAGCGTATGGCAAAATGTTTACCGTTTACAAATACCGATGTAATTAATTGAAATACACGTCACATCGTTACGTCCGAAACTAAGGTATTTATTTACAAATTTACGCACAGCTAGCGCTATTAATAAACCAGATTGTTTTTTTGTTGTATTTCTATCGATTTGTCACAGCGTGTCATTTACTGACGATGTACACAACATTGTTGGCTGGTCTCTATAAACTTATCAGAGTTTGGATGGGAGCGCTTTATAACGTTACTGTGTGGAAATAGTTCCGTCCTTAGCAGCACGCGAACAATATCTGAGTACAATATGACATATTGCGTGCAATGTCAAAATTAAAGGAAAAATATCAAAGTATACACTAATCTATTTATACGACACGCCTAACTTGGCCTTCAGCCATAGTTATAAAACAGATTCC
Source organism: Serripes groenlandicus (assembly GCA_031761405.1). NCBI lineage: Eukaryota > Metazoa > Mollusca > Bivalvia > Cardiida > Cardiidae > Serripes > Serripes groenlandicus. Next base: position 75,074,136 of record JASEVX010000006.1, read on the forward strand.
AGTTTACAGACCTTGTAGATCGTTCACAGTATTCTCATTAGTGGTCTTTAATTTCATACAATTCGATTACTTTACTCTTGTCGGAGAATGTCAATTTTGAAATCAACTACAGAATGTATACAACTATTTTCCCTTTCTCTCTTCCAGGATTCTTCAAATGACATCATAGATACAGTCGACAATGTGACAACAGAGAGATATCATTGCTGACTGATCACGTGCTTACCGTTTACCAACAATTCAAGCTCAAATCTCTTAGTCCAAAAACACTCGCTGACGTCATGAAGGGTGGATACAAAGAAAAACTCTGTCACGTGACCATCGTCGACTGTAATTACCAGTATGAAGGAGTTCAACATCAATGTAGCCGTAAATCTCTACACTTAAGATGACGTGTACAGTTTATTACAGAATACTACACAATCCGACACACCACGCTTTCTCATCTTCCACTGTGAATTCTCTTCAGAGCGGGGACCTAAAATGTAAGTGTCTAAGCCATATTATATGTAACGTTGATATACTTTCGTATTGAAAAAATCGAAAATGTTCTTCTTCCGAGACATATAAGCTTAAATTGATCTGGACCTAATTTATCATTGATCAATATATAGCATTCGGACTCAAAGTAAGAGAATTTATAAAGATAAACTTGATTCCATTCAAATATTTACGGCACTTCCCGGAAAAGTCTTATTCCTTGACAGCCGGAAACCAGATTCTAGATTCAGCAGACGAAAGTCATTAGACTTTTAATAGGATGCTTCTATCAATGATGTTTCAAATTGTGCAATAATTGAATTTGTTGACGAATTCATGTTTTATATCAAATACATATTCAAAAAAGAAATTCGTGTCGTTGCTTGTTAGTGTTGAGCACAAACCATAATAACATGAAAGTAATGTTCTATTATGCTTCTAATAAACAAGCCAAAGGAATCCATTTTGAACTACATACGTTTTCGTAAATCCCAAATTCCTTCCATTCTTTACAGCGTCAACTACATCAATGCAGGTATCGAATGTGTTAAAATAGACATTCAACGACGTCTCTAGGTGAAATAGATTATGTTCTTACATATTTATGGGAATGCCTGCGTTTCTACTTGAAACTTTGTTTGCTTAGATGATCGCGAAATGCTCGGGACGAACTATTGTGATCACTCTCCGTCCGTCGTTAATCAACGTTCGTTTACTTTTCAAATATTCTCCTATGAAATTACTAAAATACAGTAGTACAAACCCCTATTTCAGGAAAACCCCATTATGAATGGCGTTAAATCCAACCAATGTTCCTTGGGTGAATCTACATGTGTTTGAGACTCGTCAGGGGAATGCATTGTTGCAAATACAAACAGAGAATATACGGACGTACATCTACTTACGCAAATCGAAATACCCATTGTTAACATAAGTAATATATCTAGATGGAGAATATGGCAGAAGCCTGGAAATGTGGTCCCGATAGATTTAGCGCTCGAGCATAATCGCATTCAAACCTGTAATACTAAAACGGACAAATGTGCTTCTTCTTTAGTTTCTTCCTATTTCTGCATTTATTGTATCACCAAAAATACACTTCATTCGGTAGTCACTATCACTGTTTTTCCCCGCGAAATCCCATGACATTCAAGTTCCGTGAAAACCAGAAAGGTTATAATGAAACGAAATAAATTCATGTGTATGGGAATGTCATTGCATTATTTATCTTGAGGGCATTTATCTATAAAGGTAAATGCTTAGCAAATAAGTCCAGGTTCATTTTACTAAAAGCATTAAATTTACCATAGCAATTTTTCAGTCTAAATCAATATTCAAGACAATGACAGAGGTACGGACCGGGCCGTCTATCGCTGTGCAATAACAATATAATTACACAATCTTTTTCTGTCAAGAACTCTTTTAAATACCGTCATAAGATGTGGAGTTAAGCGGAAATAACATTTCACAACCATTTAGGATAGTCGGTGATAATTGAAACATTAGCCCCTAGACTGTTGGAAGCTATTTGGTGTAGCATGTGTCGGTACAGAGCCAGCTCTATAGCCCTGTCCGGAAAGGTGTTATCTGCCCGTGGCGCGATTACGTCCCTTGCATTCTCAGAAATAATTCTACTTCCGGGGGGCATTTTCTAGAACAATCTATACAAATGGCGACAAATAAAGAGAATGAATCAGCGATGCGTAAAGATTTGGATTTTGATAAGTTGAATGTTAGCGAGTTGAAATTGTATCTCCGTGATCATGGACAGTATGTATCAGGAGTTAAATCAGAGTTGATTAAACGCGCAAAAGGAACGGATATTCTTCGCAAACGACCGTTAAGCGAGTTGAGCTTGGAGGATGAGAATTTCGAAAAACGAAGGAACTTGGAAAGATTTGTTTCCCCATTAGGAGAAATATTACCGCATCCGTCGACCCTTAAACACGGTTGGATTGACGATTGTGAAAAAATACCAGACTTTTCAAACACAGAACTATACAATTATTTAGTGCTAAGTCAAGGTCGAACAATTGACAAAGAACAAAACAATGCCAAAAGACAACTAAAAGCAAAAGTGTTTTATGAGGATAGACATGTGCATTCAGTACAGTACCATGGAATTGATCACCAAATCACTCACTGTTTCGTACGGGCCAAAGTCATCCCATCCATGCCAACCCTCAATGAAAAGAAGAAGCCAGATTATATAGTTTGGATAAGTATGTCTAAAGTAACGGGGCATATCCATGCAGCTGGGTGCGAATGTAGTGCTGGGTACGTACATCAATAAAAATATGTTTGCTTTTGTGTATAACAACTAACATGTATACTGTAAACAAGCTGCTTTATTCCATTGTCTTTTTCAATTATATAATAAACATAATTATCACATAAGTTGAGTTACTGGCAACTATTTATTATGTAGTTAACTTAATAAACAGTATTAGTATACACAGGGTGACTATATTTCATTATAGTCACCCTGGTATACATCATGTGACTTTGTAACGTTAAATTCTCATATACTCATCATGGGCAATTTTTTACTGTCTTATGCTATGACTGACGCGCATGCCATGTATACTGTTCATATGTGGTGTTATATAATATTGAAGTAACCATGTTCACCTCAAAATAAGGGTACAGAAAAAAAAGAATAAGCTTGTAATTTTGTTTGGTATAATAAAATAAATAGTGCATGTCAACATTCTGGTAAATACTGTTAACCTCGACTTCGCCTCGGGTAACAGTATCTTCCTCATGTTGACAATGTGTACTGTCTCACTGGATGCCATGCAATATTTATATATTGTTTACTTCAGAATGGTCATAAATATGTGGCCTATATATGATACAAATCATACGATTACTTGTTGTGCCTAACTTACGACATTTTATTGGATGTGAGCATTTAACAATTCTAAATAAAATTTGTTTTATCTCTTTTTAGTGAAGGGGAATCCTGTAACCATATAGCGGCAGTACTCCATGGACTGATTGACATTACAGAAAAAAAGAAAGAAGGTCTCCATGCGTCTACATCAAACACGTGTAAATGGAATCAACCGCGCAAACGAAAACTGAGCCCACAAAAATCACAGGACATAACATTTAAAAAGTGTAAATGGACTCCAGAGGTTCAAAATTCCATTGTAGAAAAGTCACCATCAAAAGAAACTGTTTTAACCGTGACACAAGTGAACATTAAAAACTTTGCTAGTAAATTGAGGCAATGTGCACCACATGCTGCATGGTTATTAACACGACCAGAAACAGTTTTGATTAAAGATCCGAAACAACAGTTACCAGAAATACACAACATAACATTTAATTATGCAGACAGCGTTAAACTAGACAGTGAGAAATGCAGAGACTTTTTTCAATCTTATAGCAGTAATCAACGTTTGTCTGATGACGATTGTAAAAAGACTGAAAAAATTACTCGTGGACAAATTAAGAATAAGCTTTGGAAGAAAGCCCGTATCGGTCGTGTTACATCATCCAACTTTGGTGCGATATGTAAATGTAAAAACAGTGAACCAGTAAGTGTCATTAAAACTGTCATGGGTTATAATCGCTTTTCAAACGCGAGTGTTAAATGGGGACGTGACCATGAACCAGCAGCTAGACGGAAGTATGTACTAGTTAAAAAGGATGCTGGTCATAAGATATCTGTAACTGATACGGGACTATATGTTAAAACCGACATCCCATTTCTTGGTTCCAGTCCGGATGGTTTAGTGAACGATAATGGCCAAAATGGTGTTCTAGAGGTCAAGTGTCCATTTAAATGGAGACTTTCCAAAATTGATGATGCTTCCAAAGATTCTCAATTCTGTTGTGAAATAAACAAGGACCAAGTTCAGCTTAAACGTAATCATAATTACTATTATCAAGTGCAAGCCCAGATGGCTCTTACAAACTCATCATGGTGTGACTTCGTGATTTGGACATTATCCGATATACATATTGAACGGATTTCGTTCAATGAACAATTTTGGCAAGATTGTCTTGTTAAAGTCATCGAATTTTATCAGAAGTTTGTTCTCCCTGAACTTTTCTCATGTCGTGTGCAAAGAGGAAAATGTTTATATGATTAAACGCAAACAAATCATCCAGACTTTAAAGTAGTCTTCTTAGTGACAAACTGTAAAAAAATAGTTCAATGTTGACTTTTTTCATTTTTATTTAGTTTAAGTTTGTTTTAATGTATCATTTATTGATCCCATCATGAGAAGTTATTACAATATATTGTGATATTTCAATGTTGATTTGATTTTGTTTGTGTAAAATATTAGGATGTTTGTTGTTTTCTGTATAGGTTAACTCTTTGTACAGTCTTGATGAATGTTTTATCCTTCCACCATAATTCCTTATCCCTTTTCCTCATATAGACACTTTCTGGCACCTCTGGAGCAGACAGCTTTTTCAAAAACATAGTGACAAAAGAAGAAATTGCTCAAAATATTCAATTTCTCCTTTTGCCACAATGTTTTCCACTTTTAGTCATAGGTTATCCATTCAATTATAGAGATTTTCCTTCCACCATAATTCCTTATCCCTTTTCCTCATATAGACACTTTCTGGCACCTCTGCAGCAGACAGCTTTTTTCAAAAACATAGTGACAAAAGAAGAAATTGCTCAAAATATTCAATTTCTCCTTTTGCCACAAAGTTTTCCACTTTTAGTCATAGGTTATCCATTCAATTATAGAGATTTTCCTTTTTTGACTACATTTCTTCAGTCGTCTACTGCGGAATTGTCATATGAGGCAAAGGGTTTACTCTTTTCCCTGGTAGCTCAGTCTGTATGGATGTGAGCTGTCAATCCAGGGGTTGTGAGTTTGATCCCCAGCTCGGCCCTTTTTCTTTCCGACAATGGACAAAAAACACTTTGACACGCGTCATTCGTCTTCTACCAATTGGGTAACGGTCTATATGGAAAATCAGCCAGTTGCTTGGAAAGGAACGCAGAATAAATGAACTGGCTGCCGTGAAATGACTGAAAAACTGCAGCAGGCCACTTTAGAAAACATTGCGGCAAAATGATTTATTGCTTATAATGAGCAATTAATAATAACTTTTGAGTTAGAGCCTCACCAGTCACCTACTATTGAATATCTCTAAAATTGAAAGTATAATTTCCCTATAATCATTGGAATGAGTTGAAAACATTGTGACAACAGGAGAAATTGACCCTTAGCAAAATGAGCAATTTCTACTTTTTCCACAGTTTGCAATGATTGTCTGATCAATGTTTATGCAGCAATGAGGATCTACATATGGATAAGGTTTAGCCAGCACTTGCTTATTTTCATTATGATATATAAACACCAAAAATATGTATTTTTAAATATTTTAATTTCGTTTCATATTAAATTAATATTAATAACAAAGTAAACAATATGAATTGAAAATCAGGTTTTTGTCTTATTTTTACATTACAATTCATTTATTGGAGTTGTCCGATTGATCATCAAAGTCAGGACTAATTTCTTTTCATGATAATGGAGACCTCAGGTGCACCCATCCATGCACTTTAAATGACCTGTACTAAAGGTCTCCATATATACTGGGCACTTGTATATATGTTAAATGGAATTATAACAGTAAATTCTTTTTAAATTAATATTTAATTATTAACCCTGTCTCTCATATAGAATTAGTGTCAAAAGAAGAAATTGCACAAAACATGCAGTTTCTCCTTTTGCCACAATGTTTTCCACTTTTAGTCATAGGTTATTCATTCAATTTAATAAAGAGATTTTCTATGTTTTGACACAATCTCTAGACTAAGCCCATTGGTGAAAGACAAATGACGCATGTCAAACGTCGGAAAGAAAGTTGGCTGAGCCGGGATTCGAACTCATAACCCCTGGATTGACAGTCCGCGTCGCTACCGACTGATATATAATGGTTTATAGAAATATCTATATAAAGCTATAAAGCTTTGATAACAAACAAACAATAATAATATAAAAATTATGGATCATCATGAACCAGAGGAAATTGAAGATTTGAAAGATCAACACATATTTTTAACATCTTAGACACTCTTTTTGATAAAGTTATTGGTATTACACCACTAAGTATACGAAAGTTTTTAACACGTTCCATTGCCCTCTCTACGTCAATGCGTAAGTTGGCAATTCTACGCGTTTCCTCAACTTCTCTCCTAGAAAACCGGTGTGTTTTGAATGGAGGTATTATCATATCTATCCCTAAGGGCGTGGTTAAGTCTGTTATTAAAAATCCCTTGTCTGCCATAATCGCGTCACCTTTCTCGCATAACTCCAATATACCACACTGTTTTGTAATTTGTTTGTCACTGATGCTTCCTGACCACAAGTCTGACACAAATGTAATAATTCCAGCTGGACTAATACCTAATAGTGCTTTATAAGTCATATGGGACTTGTAGCTGGAAAACATCAACGACTTATTTGACAAAGATTGAGGTGTCTCTGTAAAAAATTCTGTACAGTCGATTATGACACGACAGTTAGGATATTTCCTACTGAACTTGTTTGGCATAAATTTGTTGACAAGTTCTCTGCTTGGCCAATCGGTCAAGAACGCAAGTTTTAAATGTAAATATTCAATCCATTTCTCACATATGACTCCACATGTAGATTTTGATATGAAAAATCTGTCTGCTAAATCTCCTAATAAAAGCCCGAGTCTTAACCTCATTAACACAATAAAAAATTCATCAATTAGACGAAGACTTCTTGGACGCCCTGTTCCTGAATTTGAATTAGATGCATTTCTTTTGGTTTTTTCAGATGCATCACTCATTTCATCAAACAACGTATAAAATACTTGCTTATTTGGCACTCCCGTGTAAAACATACACTTTTCATCAGAGTTGATGTCTTCGATTGTCACTGTTGGTTTGTTACACTGTGTGCCTGAATTTGCAAATGTTTTGATTGGCTCGGATTTTTGTAAACAGTCACAAAGTTTTGTGGCATAATAAGTTTCATGTTCGTCAAAGATCATTTCGGTTTGTGTGGAGGCATCAGATTTATCTGTATTTGGTGTTTGTGTGCATACTGAGGTACTTGAAATCCAAATGTGTGTTTGGCAGTCCTTATTTAAAGTGTTATTTATGCCATCAATTTTAACTAGACCCACATAATCATGAAACAGTAAAGATGTTTGCTCCGATGTTTGGCCACTTTTGAGGTTGACTGTTTGTCCACGGGGCTCTGGCTTCTCCAATGGTTGCACGTTGTCGTCAATGACCATTAGAGTGATGTTTTCCAACTGAAATTAAAATAAAATAAAAATGTAAGTCCATATCTACAAAAGTTCAATACATATTGAATACAAATTCAACAAAAGAAAGAAATAAGAAAAATTACCCCACACCCATCGGTTTTCTAATAAACTTTACAATTTTATTGTGAGAAGAAAATAAATAATTAGAAAATAACCCCACCCATCGGTTTTCTAATAAACTTTACAATTTTATTGTGAAAAAGTCACTTTTCATTATTTTTTTATTATTATTTAATTGTTTTTAAATGAACATATGCTTACGGTAGTTGTGTTGAAACGTCTTTCACCAAACATCGATGGAACCATATTCTTCTGAAATTCGCCACCGACGAAGTGTTCAGAACATAGACGTTGAGAGTCGTTGTGTTTGAAGCCCTTTTTCAATAGTTTGATTCGTCGTATCCATGCATTCCTAACACTGTCATTTGTAGGAAACCTATGCAACGAAACAGTACGTCCATTTACGTTTTTCCCTCGATAATGTGAGCATACGGTACAATAATGTCGCTTTGTTGGTGTTAAATCTTCCATTTTGACAAAACCTCTCCGGAAGTGACTGAAAACAGCGCGCTGACCGTTATCGATTTCTATTTGTAGAGAGTAGCGCAAAGGGAAGTAAAAAATCAAAGTACGGCAACACCTTTCCGGACAGGGCTATACTGTTGGCCGCCCAGCAGGAAAATGGTTTCCAATGCCAAGCTGGACAATTAATTTCTGTTTAACAACTCATCATTGCAAGGATAGACAATGGTGGATTGTATATATGTGTCACGTCATAAAGATGCCACAATAAGTGAAATCAGAATAAATCGAAACATTTGCATGTTACAAAAACAATTGTATTAAAATAAAGCGTATGACTATCACAGTACCAACATTATTTAAAAGACCCGGTCATTTATGATTGATGATACATCTGTATCTTATTTTTACTTTCTTAATCATATACTTTTTTGACAGGCACGATACCAGCAGGCATTTGATACCATAATATTAGCCGTTCCGCAAGAAAACCAACATTGTGGACTCGGTGTCGAGTATCGACACGGATCAGCATAAGCATGCCGCACAAGCTAACCAGGACAACCACTTTTCGCCTCCTGTAGATTTTCTGTTTCATGCATCATTACTATATACCTCTATCTCGCTGTAACGAAATGTGTCGGCTCGGATCAGCCTGCGCGGATTACGCAGACTGATCTGGGTCGATACATTACGCAGAGTCCATAATGTTGGTTTTCTCGTGGAACGGCTATTATCATCTGCGTAATGTATCGACCAGATCAGCCTGCGCTGTCCGCGCAGACTGATCCGGCCGACACATTCCGTTTTAGGGGGAAAGATGTATAGAGTAGTGATTCCTGAAACAGAAAATCCACAGGAGGCGAAAAGTGTCTATCCGGGTTAGCCTGCGCGGCATGCACAGGCTGATCTGGGTCGATACATTACGCAGAGTTCATAATGTTGTTTTTTCCTGAAATGGCTCATATCAAGCTGGTCGTTCGTCACGCAGTCATACCAGTCACCCAGTCACCCAGTCACCCAGTCATACCAGAATGAGCCTCACTGTCTCCCCTAGGAATCGAAACTTCCATCCCCGGCTCCCGATTCGGGTGGCTTAACTAGCAGGCGAGTGGGGTTGGCGCTTATTACAAAGGTTTGGATCAACCTATATCACATGATTAGAGGTGCAAGTTGGTATTCCTAAACAATGTAGGTTCATATAATCTGATCTACCGTTTGTGTCTTATCAGAGTCTACGCAAGTTGACAGAATATTATAAATGCTTGTACACTACTGTTTACAGTATATATCTTGATTAGACTGTGCCGATGAACAAGCTGATCTACATATACACTGATCTCAATAGCGATTACGTCTTAAGCGCTTCACATGATTTAACGGATGATTATATTTACAGGTATCATGTGAATGCACCTCTATATTTTTGCTTTTAAAATATTTGTGTTAAATATGTGACGAGAAATAATGTACGTTTTTAGATATTCATCATATACCAGTGCTGCATATCTGTACCAGTATGAGTCGAATTAAATTATGTATTTTGTGATTTAAATACAGTATCATGTCCTGGCCATACACACTGATGTACACATTATTATCACAAGTTACAGTTAGAAATATATATTTGATACTATGTCTGTTCATAATCAGAGTGAAGAGGAAAAGAAATTAGTTCTGCAAACATTTGCCAACATATTGTTTATGTTTACACGGCGGTTCGTGTCCCCATCTCAATCGACATATATTCAAAGATGAACATAACTAAGGCAGGTCCATAAAAACAAAAATATGCATAATCCTCCTAATAATGTGATGCATTAAAACCGAAGGGAAACACTATTCCAAGAAACATAAGTGTCTCCTTTTGAATTTCTCTTTATAGCACAGCATGATTTATCTTTATGGCTTTCTTTCTATGACAATTTCAACGGAAGTAGACAAAAACTGCCGGAAACATTTACGATGTATAAATGTGGGACTTCCATAGCGACGTTACGACAAAAAAAAAAACACTGAGTCACGGCACACAGCAAAGTATACACTATTGCTAATTCATGACATAACCATTCTGTCCCGGCTTCGTATTAACACATTGACCAAACTGTTACATTTGAGTCGATCTATAGGTAGTCATAACGTCAATGAGTGTAAATACTTACACATTTTAATGAGTATGTCTTTACAGTATCATGGTTTCTGTCAAATACAGAGGCCAATTTTGTTAATATACTCTTACAAGCACCACTTCGATTTCTCTCATTTATATTGTAGTTGTTATATGGAATTGAGAACTCTTAAACAGACATTATGTGATTTTATTTTTATTTTCTAAATCACATATTAAATGAATATACAAGGAACCGCCATTGTAGGTTGGTGTTAAAGAACACGCTTTAATTGTTTTGTGAAAAGGAACTAAAGGGTGTGTTTCCTTTTGTGCGATATTTAGTTAATTAATCTCATATTTCACAAACTGAACTACACAGTAAGATAAGTCTTCTATAATACAAAGAGAAATATAATGTTTTAAAAGCAATGTAAAGATAACCATCATTGTTAAAGACAAGCAGTTTGGAAATCACAACCCCAGGAAAAACATCGCATATAGATACGTTTACAATTACATCAATTGGTTCATATTTGTATGTAGGAATCCACCGTGAACGAGTGCTTAGCGTGGACGATTTGGAACCTGTAGTCCGTGTTCGATCTCTAGTCGCGGCGCAACGGTCGCGGCGCAGCGGTTACGGTGGAGTGCTATTTGGCAATGCACATTTTCTAGCCTTGATCCCAGTGATCATGGATAAGTGAACTGTCGACGTGACGTAACTGAGATCATGTTGAAAACGACGAAAAACCTCAATTAAACACAACATATTTTTATTGTCATCTGTTACATATAGGAACACTACATGTATACAACACTACACTAATAACTCATTTTCAGTCAGTGTTTATTCTCGTCTTCATATTGGCTAGGGGCAAGTCAATAATAATGGCAGATCCAGTTGACCATTGCTTGAACCGTATGAGCCGGCTAAATTGGTCTGAACGATAGGAGTCAGTGCAACTCTTGATCTCAATCAGGTGGAGTGGTATTGCTTTCATACCATATATATATATATATTATGTCGATGTAAATGTAACCAAACTCAATGAGTCCAACCCGAACAGGGCTCGAACTCAGGACCTCTTGTCCCGGGGGCGAACACTCTACCTCGTCGCTATAAAAGCTAGCTGTATAGCAAGGCAGTATAAGTGTCCCCTTATACAAAAACATAGCTACAGAGTTAAGCTACAGTCACACCGAAGTCGGACCCAACATTACATTATTCAAGTTTGTTTTTTCCAGCAAAGCCTTTCTACTGAAAAGTGTACCAAGTTTTTGTAATATGGCATGACTTCTATTTCATTGCCCTTTTAATATCAGTTTTCTTCATCATTCTCGACTACATCGCGGTTTTTTTAAACAAACGATATGTTTGATATGTTTGCTAATAGACGTGCGAAAGTATCCTGTATTATGTTTTTTGTCAAAAATCCTTCAGTGCATTAATTTTCATCAGTTCTATTAGGACAAGTATGAAGAAAGTAAAAATTACAGTAGAACTTAAACAATCTTGTCTGGTACCGATCTAACAATCGAAACATTCAGTTATATTATAAGGATTCAATTTAATTGCTGCAGATAGTTTGTTATGTTTACATGGATTGAAACAAGGTTAAACAAAGTCCACTGATGCATTTTCTTCAGAATGAATTACAGGCTGTCCTTATTAATGCTAGCAAAACGTTTTCTGAAGTAGACACACACTTTCCTTTTGGATAGGTATTTTTGAACTAAAAATCGTAATGTAAAAGTATTATATATATATTTCTTTATTCCCTCCATAAATGGAATATTTTAAAAAAGCACATGCATGAAAAACACAATTAAGTAGTTATGAGAACAAAATTATCATGCATACACCCACATACACGCACTTACAATCACACATCAACCTCACACATGGAAAATAACTGTCAGAGTTGTATATTTTTTCCTCTAAATAATAAAATGTAAATTAAAATGATAACTTTATGCAGTCTTTAAGTTATGTTCACGTTAATCTCCACAGAAAATACTGGACTATTTTTTCCAGGTAGTAATACAAACTGCGCTAAAACATTGGGGCTCACAACAGGGAAAATCTGGAGGCACCGTACGGGATAAAATATACAAAAAAAGGTAAAAAGACCTTTTATGGCCTAAAAGAAAAAGAAAATGTGTTTGTTTCAGTAAAACATCGATTTTTATTTCATCTCGTGAAGAAATTTTTTTACTATTCTTCGAGAATATTTTTTTTCTTCACTTGATGAAATAAAAATCGATCTTTCTCTGAAACAAACAAATATCCTCTGTATAATACGTTCCATGGCTAATACAACTGCCATTTGTAGCGGTTTAATAGAGATAAATACTTAATCTAGCCGCTGCATACTTAAAGCGAAAATATAGTTGAAAACGTTATGGAACGTGTCAGTGCTATGAAAAACAAAATTCATATTTGATTACGAGTATAAAGTTTCCACGCATAGTGGACTAATCTGAAGCAGAGCTTTATGAAAACATCGTATCGTATCTCCAGGAACAGAGTAAAGTGCATTACATGGGGTGTTGTGCAGAATACTGACACAATTATAACCATCCAGGTAATACAATATATGTGGGATATCATTACCAAAATGTCCCGTAAGTATGCTATTACAATTATATCTAGCTGTGTTAATAACAGGACAGTCCAATATTACGTGAAACGTAATATTTGACTGTATGTTTGAACTTCTGCATTTAAACAATCCGTCTCATATGGCACAATGCTCGTCATGCCATAAACAGGGGAGACCACTGTTTAAGCCGTACTGATTATTTGACTAATTTGACTGTTATCTGCTCTTGTTATCATTTTGCTAATTAACGAAAATTACCGGACATTTACGTTATATTCGGTATGTATACATCGATAGTGATGCAGGAGGGCAGTGAAGAGATAACAGGATACGTCATTGTCTATGCTGGTAATATATAGGGTAATAAAACGCGGGTTTTAGGATTTCAATATTTTGTGATCAATTTATCGAACCCCGATGCTAACCACTTAGAAGATTTATGCAAACACAATGTTTTCAACTTAATTCAATTGTTATAAAGTTTTCATATGCTTTTTTTTTTTTTTTTTTAGATTAACTGAACTGAAGCCTCAAGTCTGTCTTCCTGAATCTTGAGTGTATTTTCAATTTGCACAACTGTCTATAATCAATAACGATGAACGGCTGCAGTTTTGGAGACTTTTTATAATTAAAGAACATTCACAACTTCGTAGTCAATAGAAATGTAATTTATGATTATGTTAACTTGGCTCCTGTTTTTTTTTATATGCCTCGCTCTTGTTTACTATAGCATCAACTTCTATTATTTAAGTGCTGTTAATTAATCCTTTCCAATATACAACAACTCTGCAACAGACGACTTTGGAAACATATAGGCGAATACAATTATTAATTTCTTTAAATTATAGTATAATAATCGAATAGATTTGAAAATATTGCGGCAACAGAATACATTGCGCAAAATAAGACCAATGTCTCCTTTGCGCACAATGTTTTCAAAAGTCGTTTGCTGCACATGCATCAATAAAAAGACGGTTTGCAAATGCCTTATAGATCTGCAGGATGAAGGTAAATGCTTAAATATATGGTAAAATGTGTTAAAGGCCCGTTATCGTAAAATCTGAAAATAATTCGGAAAAATGAGACTTATATAAATAAAAATTAAATAAGGTAAAGAACTAGGCATATATATACTTATATATGTTTTACTTTGAAGTATATTTAGTTAAGATTCTTATACAGCCTTATTTATTGGGTGCGGGGAATGCCTATTTCGATTTACTTATTGCCAGTCATTTTTTCATGCACTGGATCAGTTCAATGAATTTTTTTATTTTGCGCAATGTGGTAGATACTCCTGGTTCTTTTAATTTGAGTTTAAGGTCAATGAAAATTTAATTCATTCGGGCATTTCCGAGAACTGTCCGGATCATCTTGCACTCCGCAGTCTTAACATTCCATTAATTGAATCCCGTTTCTGGTACCTTTTGTTTCTTGTAATACTAGGTACACTGTATATATTTGAGTTCCATTTAACAAAGTGATAAAAATTGAAAATAATTGAAACTGTCATTTTTGTTTTTAACAATCGAACAATCATAAGTCACATCATTAATCAGAGACATATTTATTTCTGAATTAATTTATCAGGAAATGTAAATCGTCGGAATCGGATTCGAGAAAGCTGACCTGTGGCGCAGATGTAATATCTACATTATCTGCAATTTTTCTTAATCCTGTTGAAAATTTAGACTCTGTACAATTAGACACAATACACGCACGACAAACTAATTAACATATGTCCCAGTATAATTATTCCGATAATACTCGGTAAACATCGGGAGCTTTCGCTAGCGATCACGGAAACCTATATTTACGCTGAAAAGTTAGTAGTACTTATATAAAATGTTAAAAAGGACCACAATTTTATTACTTTATTGTTATAAAATATATGTCAAATAAAAGGTAAATGAATGTTATACTTTATGCCGTAAGTGCCCTGTTTTTGTGTTAAAAATTAGCGGAAAAATACCGTTTTCTTAACGGTTTATATGTAATAAAGAGGGAAATTAGGGTGACTGTATTCAAAGTTAAAAAGGACCAAAATATTATTAATATAAAACAAATAAAAAAATATATTTATATTCAGGAGATATTTTTCTTGAAAACTTGATAAGTGCCTTTTCAAATTTTTGCAAAATAAAATTGTTATTGGGTAAAAACTAAAATGTTGCTCTATAACTCCATGTAATTTTAGTTATCGATTGTTGACACTCGCTGATTCTCATAGTTGGATATGTATAGTACAAAAGGTTAGCGACTAACTAAGCTACAGATGAACAGTTGTTAAGCTTGCTTGGATATTTGCATATTTTAATGCAAAATTCCATATGACAGACGAGTAAAAACAGAGACTTATAAACACAGTTTTATATGTCTCTGGTAAAAACAAGATTTGATTCGTCTGTACAGTACGAATTCTACTTCAGCAGTATTACATTCCCACTCATATACATACTACTTTTTAATTTTGTTTAAATACAGCTTTTTCCACGATGACTTTCTAGGAAACTTCCCATTTTCTATGTACACATCAACAATGTACCCTAGATCGTATTTGTGAAAAATTGTAAAAATGTCAACAACGAATCCAATTGTAGATGCATCTGACATATAGGAACACAGGCGATTTAAAAACATGGTTTAAGCAGCTGAGTCATTAACCAGTGTACAAAACTGCTCAAATAAGTTGAGTTTCCTCTTTTCTATTTCAGATTCGATTAGCAGGCATGAAATGAAAAAAAGTGGTGAGCATCATCCTTTTCAATATAGTCTGTTATATTGCCTGTTCTCGCATTTAGATCACCTGCTTAAATATCTCTAGCCTTTGCATAATACTGAAAATATGTTCAAAACATTTTCCGTAAGAATTTCAATTCCATCTGATTGGTCAGTATGAATTGTAGAGTTTTCTGATGAAACACATTTAAAAATATTTATAATATCAAAATCAATATTACAAATATCTTCACCTATCAAACCAACAACACACTCCGACATATCAATAATTATTCGTTTGACATTTTCATTCAGAAGTAACTCATCTTTTATCAGTACTGATATTCTTCTATACCCTCTTACAGTGTTTTGTTCCTTTTCCTGCAATGAGTTAAGTGAGACTATCCTTCTAAAATGTTAATATTGTTTTCAATTGTTCCAAGTTCAATGCAAGGCTTTAATGTCGACTGATTGACAATATGAATTAAATTGTTTATCATTTACAAATGCATTCAAACCCCTTAAATGTATATAACACATTTTTAATTATTGCTGTGCGCATGCTTTTATATTTCCGACAGTAGAATCATTTTTAAAATGTTGAGAGCTTCGGCCTGTTTCCTATTTTGTATTGGTATAGGACAAAGGTCACTACATGTTCACCGATGAAGTAATTTACATTAATTGTTTTCTCTAATCGTGTTACCTTCAAGGCATGAATATTGACCACTCTTGTATACATGTACTAGATATTGGTTTGTCGATTCTACACTATCGAGTAAACTCTTTCGCACATACAAGAATGCTGCAGCAGACGAAAATGAAATCCAATACTATGAAATTTCTCCAACGACCATAATGTTGTCAAAAGTCATCTAATTCAGATGTGTCGAGATGCGTATGCATATGAGAAAAGGTTACGACTTACATCTTACGCTTTTAATAGGTATAGCTCAGTCGTCATACGTGTATGGTCAAACTACAATCTGTACTTCTTACTTCATAAGAGTTTGTTAAACATTCTTCGCAAAAACGATCATGCCCTTTTTGTATTATATTGTTATATCATGGCTTAGTATTTGCAGCAAATTCAAAATATAGTAATAGTATGTATATCTAAAACCAACTTAAAAAATACTCCTGTATTGATTTGAAGTATCTGGTATGACCCTATCGTGGATCTAACCACTACACGATGAAGATTGCATATGAATATGAAAGGCTAAATATGTAAACGTTAGTGTATTTATCAAAAAGGCTTTTATACGACTGTATTAAAGGTTGGCAAAGTGTGATGGAATGATTGATTTGGTTTTACGCCGTTTTAAAAAATCTTTTGTCATATCACGGCGACCCATTTACCTATTTGTTTGTGTCCTGGCTTTTTCACAGTAGTACTTACCATAACAATCTTGCCTCGCAATTTGTTGCTTTTCTATATAGACTAATCGCCCATTGGTGAACACGAATGATGGTCATCGAATTAACTTTTGCCAAACCTCGGAAAGGGTGTTGACCGAGCTGGATTCTTACTCACAATCTCTGGATTCATAGTCCTCGTTGCTACCGACAAAGGAGCAGAAAAGAAGGTGAAAAGGGTCAGTAATATTAAAATACGCCGAATAAGTGTTGATTCTTTACGTCTGTAACTACACGTACATTTGTGTTCGAGATTAACATTAATATTACAAAGGAGAACACTTTAGAAAAGGCATATAGGAAGTATAGAGAATATCTAAATAAAAAATAATATAGCTGAATTAGTTAATAGCAGTTTCACATTTTGCCACAATGTTTTAAACAGTGGCCTGAATGTGGACTAGGATTTAACTAATGCATTGTCACATTACTTCCCTCACGGATTAAACATAACAACTGAGAAAGATCATCCTAATTCCCTGCATAGCTTGATCGTGGTTATTCTTGTTCACAATTTGCATTTCAGGAATCTTTTAAAGGATGGATATAACCATGGAAAATGTTTACATGTTTGTATATTCTAAGTTGAGAAGTCAGTAATATGTAATAGTGTATATTTTGTGTGGAGAAGTCAATACTTTATAATCTTGTATATTCTGAGTTGAATAGTCAATAATGTATAATATTGCATATTCTGAGTTGAGTTGTCAGTAATGTATAATCTTGTATATTCTGAGTTTAATAGTCAGTAATGTATAATTTTGTTTATTCTGAGTTGACTAGTCAGTAATGTATAATATTGCATATTCTGAGTTGAGTAGTCAGTAATGTGTAATAGTGTATATTCTTAGTTGAGTTGTCAGTAATGTATAATCTTGTATATTCTGAGTTGAGTAGTCAGTAATGTGTAATAGTGTATATTCTTAGTTGAATTGTCAGTAATGTGTAATAGTGTATATTCTGAGTTGAGTTTTCAGTAATGTATAATCTTGTATATTCTGAGTTGAGTTGTCAGTAATGTATAAGTTGAGTAGTCAGTAATGTATAATCTTGTATATTCTGAGTTTAATAGTCAGTAATGTATAATCTTGTATATTCTGAGTTTAATAGTCAGTAATGTATAATTTTGTTTATTCTGAGTTGACTAGTCAGTAATGTATACTATTGCATATTCTTAGTTGAGTTGTCAGTAATATATAATCTTGTATATTCTGAGTTGAGTTGTCAGTAATGTATAAGTTGAGTAGTCAGTAATGTATAATCCCCGAAGATCGATTTTCGTATGGCACGACTCGAATATCCCCGCACAACAAGTTTATAATGTCTGTCTAGTCGGCGCTAGTCTAGTAGTGTATATTCTTAGTTGAATTGTCAGTAATGTGTAATAGTGTATATTCTGAGTTGAGTTTTCAGTAATGTATAATCTTGTATATTCTGAGTTGAGTTGTCAGTAATGTATAAGTTGAGTAGTCAGTAATGTATAATCTTGTATATTCTGAGTTTAATAGTCAGTAATGTATAATCTTGTATATTCTGAGTTTAATAGTCAGTAATGTATAATTTTGTTTATTCTGAGTTGACTAGTCAGTAATGTATACTATTGCATATTCTTAGTTGAGTTGTCAGTAATGTATAATCTTGTATATTCTGAGTTGAGTTGTCAGTAATGTATAAGTTGAGTAGTCAGTAATGTATAATCCCCGAAGATCGATTTTCGTATGGCACGACTCGAATATCCCCGCACAACAAGTTTATAATGTCTGTCTAGTCGTCGCTTATGAGGGTACAATGTTCGTCGTAACACATTTCTTTGATTTGCAAGACTGAGAAAAGCATTTATTTCCTTTTTGCCAAATAACTGAAGCTTAAAATTAGCGTAAAGTATCATCTAAGAGTTCCTACAGACGCTATAATAAGTGGTTAAGACATGATCAAATTACATTTGTAGACAAAGACGCTATATAATCGGGACAAAATGTATTTCTTGATTTGAGCTACGCTACACACAAAAACGAGGGTATTTTGACAGAAAATGCATTTACGATCGAAAAGCATACGTTTTATAGTTGGACTTTTTTGTTAATCCTTTCCTCCAGATATGTATTAGACGTTTGTACGACCAAAAGGCGGAAGTTTAAGAACAACGTCGTAGCAAAGATTGAAATTGCTTTCAGTTGCCGCTAATTCTCGGATCTATGTTTTTCCTGTGACCTGGATCATTTGTAATTCAAAGTGGCTAGTCAGTCTTTATTATGCGGTGCTTTGCGAAATACCAACCGCAGGACGTTTGCGACCAGTGTAGATCAAGATTAGTCAGCGCATTCGTGCAGTCTCATCTGGCTCTTCAATGTCTCCCAATAATATTTCAAGAAACTTCTTTAGGGATCTTAACCCTTTCAGTGCCGAATTGTTTAAAGTAGACCCTTCCATGTTCAAACTCGGACGACTCTATTTTCATGTTATAGGATTTTTGGAATATTTCTATAACTCACAGCTAAAGAATGCAGATTTCAGGTGAGACAGCTCGTTACGAGCTGACTCACCTGAATCTGTATTGTTTGCAAAAGGCTCAATATTGCCTTTGGCGCTGAAAGAGTTAACATACATGATCAAATCTGTTTCAAACAGTGTAATTGTTACGAAAATGTTGCTTTGATAACAGCTCATCTACCCGCGTAATTTTTTGTTAATGTCAGTTTTGCAGTAGAACCGCTCAACTGTTTTAGTATTTCACTGTAATTTGAGCTTTATTATACAACAATTGGTTAAGTTTATACAACAAGCACAAACGACATGTAATCCTACATACATGTACATGTATACGTGCAGGCTTATCATGGTCTACATTGTCCACTTCATTACATACATGTATAATCTACTACATGACGTACATGTCAACTCTACTTCATTACACAAATCTAAACTCTACTTCATTACATACATGTAAAATATACTTTAGTACATACATGTAAAATCTACTACATTAAATACATGTAAAATATACTTCATTACATACATGTCATCTCTACTTCATTACATACATGTAAACTCTACTACACAACATACATGTAAACTCTGCTGCACAACATACATGTAAACTCTTCTACACAACATACATGTAAACTCTATTACACCACATACATGTAAACTATATTACACCACATACCTGAAAAATCTACTTCATTACAGACATGTAAACTATACTACACCACATACATGTAAACTCTTCTACACCATATACATGTAAAGTCTACTTCATTACATACATTAAAATTATACTTCATTACAGACATGTAAAATCTACTACATAACATACATGTCAAGTCTACTTCATTACATACATGTCATCTCTACTTCATTACATACATTTAAAATCTACTATATTACATACATTTAAAATCTACTATATTACATACATGTAAAATCTACTATATTACATACATGTAAAATCTACTATATTACATACATGTAAAATCTACTACATTACATACATGTAAAATATACTATATTACATACATGTAAAGTCTACTTCATTACATACATGTAAAATCTACTACATCACATACATGTTACATCTACTTCATTACATACATGTACAATTTGCTTCATTACATACATGTAAAATCTACTTCATTACATACATGAAAACTCTACTTCAGTAATGTATAAGTTGAGTAGTCAGTAATGTATAATCTTGTATATTCTGAGTTTAATAGTCAGTAATGTATAATCTTGTATATTCTGAGTTTAATAGTCAGTAATGTATAATTTTGTTTATTCTGAGTTGACTAGTCAGTAATGTATACTATTGCATATTCTTAGTTGAGTTGTCAGTAATGTATAATCTTGTATATTCTGAGTTGAGTTGTCAGTAATGTATCAGTTGAGTAGTCAGTAATGTACAATCCCCGAAGATCGATTTTCGTATGGCACGACTCGAATATCCCCGCACAACAAGTTTATAATGTCTGTCTAGTCGTCGCTTATGAGGGTACAATGTTCGTCGAAACACATTTGCAAGACTGAGAAAAGCATTTATTTCCTTTTTGCCAAATAACTGAAGCATATTACATACATGTAAACTCTGCTACACCACATACATGTAAACTCTGCTACACCACATACATGCAAACTCTACTACACAATATACATATAAACTCTACTACACAACATACATATAAACTCTGCTACACCACATACATGTAAACTCTGCTACACCACATACATGCAAACTCTACTACACCACATACATATAAACTCTGCTACACAACATACATATAAACTCTACTACACCACATACATGTAAACTCTACTACACAACATACATATAAACTCTACTACACAACATACATATAAACTCTGCTACACAACATACTTATAAACTCTACTACACCACATACATATAAACTCTACTACACCACATACATGTAAACTCTACTACACCACATACATATAAACTCTGCTACACCACATACATGCAAACTCTACTACACCACATACATATAAACTCTACTACACCACATACATATAAACTCTACTACACCACATACATGCAAACTCTGCTACACAACATACATGCAAACTCTACTACACCACATACATGTAAACTCTACTACACCACATACATGCAAACTCTACTACACCACATACATATAAACTCTACTACACCACATACATGTAAACTCTACCACACCACATACATATAAACTCTACTACACCACATACATGCAAACTCTACTACACCACATACATATAAACTCTACTACACCACATACATGCAAACTCTACTACACCACATACATGTAAACTCTACTACACCACATACATGTAAACTCTACTACACCACATACATGTAAACTCTACTACACCACATACATGTAAACTCTACTACACCACATACATGTAAACTCTACTACACCACATACATGTAAACTCTACTACACCACATACATGTAAACTCTACTACACCACATACATATAAACTCTACTACACCACATACATATAAACTCTACTACACCACATACATGTAAACTCTACCACACCACATACATGTAAACTCTACTACACCACATACATATAAACTCTACTACACCACATACATATAAACTCTGCTACACCACATACATGTAAACTCTGCTACACCACACAAATGTAAACTCTGCTACACCACATACATGTAAACTCTGCTACACCACATACATGTAAACTCTGCTATACAACATACATATAAAGTCTACTACACAATATACATATAAACTCTACTACACCACAAACATGCAAACTCTGCTATACAACATTCATATAAACTCTACTACACCACATACATATAAACTCTACTACACAACATACATATAAACTCTACTACACAACATACATATAAACTCTGCTACACAACATACATATTAACTCTACTACACAACATACATGCAAACTCTACTACACGACATACATGCAAACTCTGCTACAAAACATACATATAAACTCTGCTACACAACATACATATAAACTCTACTAAACAACATACATGTAAACTCTACTACACCACATACGTGCAAACTCTGCTACACAACATACATATAAACTCTGCTACACAACATACATATAAACTCTACTACACAATATACATATAAACTCTACTACACCACATACATGCAAACTCTGCTACACAACATACATATAAACTCTGCTACACAACATACTTATAAACTCTACTACGCAACATACATGCAAACTCTGCTACACAACATACATATAAACTATAATACACAACATACATATAAACTCTACTACACAACATACATTTAAACTCTGCTACACAACATACATATAAACTCTGCTACACAACATACATATCAACTCTACTACACAACATACATGTAAACTTTGCTACACAACATACATATAAACTCTGCTACACAACATACATGTAAACTCTACTACACCACCTACATGTAAACTCTAAAACACCACATACATGTAAACTCTACTTCATTACAGACATGTTAAATCTACTTCATTACATACATGTAAAATCTTCTTCATTACATACATGTACATGTAAAATAAATTTATTCAATTAGTAAAGGGTTATTTCCACATAAATTAATGTGCTCCAATAACATCTTGTTAAAATGCTAGGCATATATGAATTTGCCTGATGCATTCCCTACTTGAAAAGAAAAGAATGTGTTATGTAAATACTTTGTTAAAAACTCAGTCTATCAGTCGTTATCTTGTCGAAATAACCCTGGACTCCAAGAAGTAAGCTACCGCTACCATTTTTTTTTTTTTTTTTAAATGAGATTTCACTCTGGACTCTCGTTCTCGACCTAGTGATGCAATGCAAGCCTATACGTAAGACGAGCAAGTAAATGTATCAGACGAGAGGCTGTACGGAATGGTCCAAACATTATAATTACTCTCTCGACAAACCTATGTTCTTGTCTTCGTTAATGTAACACGAGATTCCTGTCTGTGTATTATCAGTGTAGAAGCAAATCAGCATAAAGAACAATCACGCCAGTTATACAGACACATAAAGTGTTCGTACGACAGAAACAAACATCCTACTTGGACAAACGCTTACTATGGTCCTATCTAACTTTAGCAAACCCTTTGGTGTTTTTTTTCATACTGAGACTGGCCAGTCAGAGATGCATTTATAAGATCATTTGCTGTACAGCCTTGAAATAAATAAAAAAGAAACAACGAAAAAAACAAAAACAAAACATCAGTTGTTACCAAACGCAAAGCAAGTAAAGAACTGAAAATAAATGCCATCAAATCAATACACATTACACGTAATAAGAGAACACCATCAGTATGCATATACCTTCTTTTACAAAAATGAAACTGTTTAACTCGTATAAGAACGGCGTCTAGCGATTTCGTGTCTTGCTGTATCTCTAGTATGTCATCATTATTCATTCCGACATATAACACAACTGCAGCAGATGACTTATACCAATTTAAGCAAGGAATGAGAACACTTCATACAAAATAAATTATATCTAATTTTGGATAAGTTACCAGTATTATGGGTCCATTTATCCTGACACCATACAGTCCGTACGATTAAATATTTTATTAAATTGCTGAGTATGTACATAATTCTGCAATAAATTTAACATAGTGTATAATATTAACCCCGCAACCTTGAGCGCCAAGGAGGACAGCTATTACTAACATCTTTAAAGTACTTGGTTGCTGATCGCACACTCCTGAGTGTCTAGTTTACTGTGTGACATACACAGTTCTGAACGGAATTGTCTCCTATAACATACAATGCCCACGTTCAGTTGGATAGAATGAGTGTCAGCATACTAACTTGTTGTGATTCCCCTTATCATTCCGACAGTGAGACTCTCGCGTAATTGTCCAGGAAATAGGTAGAGTTGGTTTGTATGTATGGCTTCATCAACACATAACGCTGTCTTGTGGATATTTGTGACACATGAGGGTACATACGTGTTCGCATCTATTCCGTCTAAATTAAGCAAACAAAGCATACCCTGATCGGAATGCCTAGTTGTAAATGACTACAAAAGGTATAATTAGATCTGTGAGCCATGACCTTTATTTATTTTTTTACAATTTTCGCATACGCCTGATGGCAGTCAAATCAAAACCAAATGAGCCGTTCCACGAGAAAACCAACATTAGGGAATCTTCCTAAAGTATCGATCCGGCTCAGCCTAAGCATGCCGCGCAAGCTAACCCTGACAGACACTTTTCGCCTCCTGTGGATGTTCTATTTCAAAAATCAATACTCCATACATCTATCCCCCTGAGACGGAATGTGTTGGCCCGGATTAGCCTGCGCGGACTGCGACGGCTAATCTGGGTCGATACATTACGCATAGTCTATAATGTTGGTTATCTGGTGGTACGACTCAAATACATACTTTAATATCAATATGTTATGTGTTGAATTTAAAATGACTGAACTATAGAAAGACTTTTGTAATAATTCAAATATATCGTTTATCTCAAACCAATTCCTGTGACGGACCTGTCTTTTGAGCAAAGCGAGCAATTAGAACTGTTGCTGCGCTGTTTTTCTTAATATGATTTCATCAATGTATTGTTTTCCATAATAAACATTTCAACTAAAATTAATTACGAAACTGAACAAAAAGGTATGATGATGATGTATGGTTTAAAGGTGCTGAACTCCAGATGGAGATCAAAAATTTGAAATGTTGAAACTTCTGCAATCATTGCTAATAGTGACAACAAAGTAAGTAATAACTAGTTCAACACTATTTTTGCAGTAAATGTTGAAAAGCGGTCAATTGGAAGTCAATTTATTCAATTTGGCTTACTGGGTCTACCCAGTAAAAATGAAGTATATAAATATTTAAATGTTTATTGTACTGTAAAGTGAAAAATTATTGTAAACATTTGTCTGCGCATGCGCCTCCTTTTTCCCCTTAATATATACTTAAAATCGCAAAATTTAGCTCAATAACTTCTCATTTATGAAAATATTCCCATTTTCCTGTTCTTAAAACCGCGGTGGTTCCCAGTGATGTTACCTAGACTACTGATTGTGTTCAGTTGTGGGACTTAAGGTCGAAGTCAAGAGAAAAGAGGGAGAAATGTAACGGGAACAGGTATAAATATCACTTCTACAGCCTTGTTGTGGAAGCCTGCTTTTATAGCGACGTTGGTAGAGTGGTTGACCTTTTCGTAAAGTTAAGCAACGTTCATCGCGGTTAGTGCCTGGATGGGTGACCCGCGATGGATTAACGCAGGTACACGTTACACTATGGTTTTAATTTACATTTTAGTTATGCAAAAACTACTCGCATATAAACAGACCGGTTCACTTATCTTAATCTTCTATTGCAAACTCGAACGAGAACCAGTCTAGTGACGAACTGCTACGGAAATATCCGAGAGCTGACGGTAAAATACGGCGCATGCGCAATCCCACTGCACCAGTGATAGTTCTAAACACAACCAATATATGCACTGTGGCTGAGGCACCAGCGCAATAATCTGGTTTAAAATCTTAAAATAGCATTTGACTATATATTGACAAGGTACATTTCCTATTTTACGGCCAGGGACATCACTGTGGTGACATTTGGTTTTTAATTATTTGAAATATATTGCTGTATCAATTTATGACAAAGCACCTCATACAGCATGCCTAATGCGTACACGAGAGAAAAAGAAATTTCCTTTCGAAAAAAGCGTAGTTATGTGTTTTTATGTTATGGCGAATTGTCCGTCGTGCTAGCTTGCGTGCGTGCGTCAACATTTTGCTTCAAACGACTTCTCCGCCCTAACCACTTGGCCAATTTGGATGAAACTTAATAGGAAGTATCCTCTCAATTCAATTCCTTCAAATGTGTTTGATCCATGCAAAATTCTGGTTTCCATGGCAACCGAAAGAAAAAAATAGTGAAAACTATTTTCCTCCGAAAGTGCCGGGCCGATTTTAAATAATTGTGTAGAAATGTTCCTTGGTCGATCAGATTCTTCAAGCCATATTGATTCGTCAAAAAAACATGACCGCCATAGGCCTGGACTATTTTGCCATATATGGCTATATTGAAAACTTAAAAAATCTTCTTCTCCGAAAGTGTCTGGCCGATTTCCAAATAATGTTGTAGGAATGTTCCTTGGGTAACCCTCTATCAGATGACTTCAAACCAAGTTGATTGGTTGAATAACATGGCCGTGGAGGCGGAGCTATTTTGCGTTATATGGCTAAAGTGAATATTTAACAAATCTTTTCCTCCGAAAGTGTCAGGCCGATTTTCAAATAATTTTGTAGAAATGTTCCTTGGTGACCCTCTATTATATTCCGTCATGCCATGTAGAGTGGTCGAAAAACATGGCCGCCAGGGAGCGGGGCTATTTTGCATTACTGTATATGGCTATAGTGAAAACCGAAATTTGGCCCATTTTCAAATACTTTTGTAGAAATGTTCCTTGGGAGACCAACCCTCTATCAGATTCCTTCAAGCCATGTTGATTGGTCGAAAGACATGGCCGCGAGAGGGCGGGGCTATTTTGCCTATATAATGCCTTATTATGGCTATAGTGAAAACTTAAAAAATCTTCTCCCCCGAAAGTGTCTGGCCGACTTTTAAATAATGTTGTAGAAATGTTCCTAGGGTGACCATCTATCAGATTCCTTCAAGCCATGTTGATTGGTCAAAAAACATGGCCACAAAGGGGCGGGGCTGTTTGGAGATTTATTTGTTGCCTAATGACAGTGGAGCGATACTGGCCCTCGTGGGCCTCTTGATAAAATGTATTTTACAGTTGAACCCGATTTTCATGTTAAATGATTTCCTAATTAGAAAATAGCCGGAGAAAACAAATTCAGCGCGCAACTCCTGAATACAGATTACTTACCGTGTTTTATATCTGTAAAATAAGTAATATATAATTACCCTATGATAGCACCGCATTAAAATTATATGACACTTCTTAAAAATGGAAAAATCATTTGATTTACTAGTTTTTACTCGGACCTCACGTCACCCGAGCAGTGGTTTTACATTAAAAGCTATATCTCGCTTATAATTTCATTAACTCTAATAACATTTGGCACATAAGCTTTGACTGTAACATCTTTGCAAATAATAATTCCACGCGAATATCTTAAGGCGAACAGAAAAATTGGCCTTTGAAAAAGAAATGTACCTTGTCAATATAGTCAAATGCTATTTTTAGATTTAAAACGAGACTGGCACCTGAGGTTCAGCATCTTTAACATGTAATAAGACGCTTCTTGCAAAGTGGAATCTTCATAGGTTCCGATAACATCGCCGATGCGGGCTTCGTAATATGCATGTTAAACGGATCAGAGGACTAAATAAGAGGGAGTGAAGTGGTCTTTTCCCCCACACTATTTCTCTTACTACTCAACCATATCCTATGTTGTGAGTACAATTCTTTTCAGTATTCACAAAATAGGGTTTAAATGTCAAATAAGGATTTTAGAACATGACAAATATCCGTTATTTATAGCTCTGAGAAGTCTTGTCCAATTAACCCTTTCCGAACTGTTATCGCATGTTTACGTGTTTGTAGCAGACGCTTGTTTTAAAACACTACATGCATGTCAAAAGGAAAAGTTCTCCTAAGTGCCTTCCTAATCAACTGTGTGCTGTGATGTCATGGATGTATGGGTTTTGTTTAGTGCACATGGATTGCGAAGCAAGCTTACAACTTATAACACAACATAACATAAAGTTTATTTGCATTACATTTACAAAATGTGTAGCCATTAACCGATATAGATTTGACGGAGTAGTGAAGATATTTTACTTATACACATACATATGAGCCGTTCCACGAGAAAACCAACAGTATTGACTAGGTCAATCCGGGCCGACACATTCTTTCTTAGGGGTATAGAGGTATAGAGTAATGACCCCTGAAACAGAAAATCCACAGGAGGCGAAAAAGGTCTGTTCGGTTTAGCCTTCGCGGCAGCCTTATGCTGATCCGAGTCGTACTTTACGCAAAGTCAATAATGTTGGTTTTCTCACGGAACGTCTCATATATATTAGTTTTCCAAAAGAACAACACACACTAAGATGTTAACTAGCATATTTGCTATAACACGCATACAATGTATCTATAACTGTTATATTCATGAAATTATTTTAAAGTATGTTTTGTTTACCCTCTTCTCAGTTCAAACGTTTTTATATACATATTTTCCTATATTGTTTATAGGTTTAACTGACGTAGAGGATTTATGTATGTTTTGCATATTTGCAATTATAACTTTTGAAGTATTGTTTTCTTAAATCAATTAATTTACAACTTATATAAATCATTGCTTCCCAGAGAACTAGGCACTATTGTCCGCTGCCCAACATGTCTTAGACCTTTAAAGCATCGTGTTTGTAGCAGACGACATTCATATGGTGACATTACAGTCGCAGACGTTAGGATGAATATTGGATTTTGATTCGCGGACAATTTCCGAAAGACGGTCGATGTTTTTCCTAATAAACAGGATCTATATAATGGTTCATTGTCAAGGTTTATCGATGAACTGTTCATCTTTAAAGGTTGGTTATTGATTGGAAATTTAATCACTATTTATAAAATAACAGCAATTGGTGCGTGCGTCAAACGACTCATTTTCGCATCCTTCTTATCTATGTATTGTGTGTTTGATTAACCATAGCGTTTTTCTCTTAACAAATGAAAGTGATAACTAATGACATTATTGCACTATAAGTAAAATAAAGCACATAACTCGTTAAATTAAAGTATATGTCAATAACACAAACATTTGTGTCAAATTCTGAGTGTAATATGTTTTCGCTTAAATGATTCTATTTAGTTAAAACAAAGTGAAGACTTGATGCTAATTTTGAAATGCTATATGTACTCGGAGGTGTTACCTTGTCTGACATGTGTGTGCTTGTATTCAGCGGTTACAGGCTATAATTGCATTTCAACTTTGCAATGGACGACATATGGTAAGCAATTATTGTCTTTATATATTGGCCAAGTTTACCGATTTTGGATCTTATAACATCTCCAATTTTAATTCTTTTCATGTTACATTCGTGAATGTCTATTTAACTTGTGAACCTTTTTCTTGTCAGAATGTGATTTGCTTCTCTATAACGTTTTTATATGAGTAGTTTCATGAGAAAATCAACCTTGTGGACTCGGCGTAAAGTATCGACCCGGATCAGCCCTAGCATGCCGCGCAGGCTAACATGGACATACACTGTTCGCCTCATGTGGATTTTCTGTTTTTAGAATCAATGCTCCATACCTCTATCCCCCTGAGACGGAATTTGTTGGCCCGGATTAGCCTGCGCGGACTGCGCAGGCTGATATTGATCAATACATTACGCAGAGTCCATAATGTTGGTTTTCTCGTAAAGAGTACTGTGAAGACTATGGCGAAACTGTGTGTATGCACAGGGTCACTTCATTATTCGCTGTACGCACCTGTAATAAGATCCTACGTCGTCGGACAAGATCATAGACAGTAAAGGTATCGCTGTTTTTCTATTTTCTGAAGGCTTATTTTACCTGTCTACTCATTATCAATGTATTTGTATCTTTAACCTGAGGATTAGTTTATATTACTAACTTCCTCCCCCTTTAGTGATTTATTCTTTTGTCAGAGACATGTGCTACATGTTCACGACAGCTATATGCGACAACAATTTCACTCATGGAGATTTACTATATTTTTGCCTAGATGTTGTCAAAGTCGTCTGCTGCAGATTTGTTATGTGTTGGGAATCAGATCATATACAATTAACATGTTATAAAGGAATGCTATTAAATTCCTTAACGTGCGTAACACATTACCCGATATCCAGTTAAATACACGCGCGTGAATAAAAAAAAGTATAATTCGATAAAATGACAGACTTGTTGCAAACATTAAGACACGTTTGTCCTGTAATGTTTTCAACGATCGTCTACTGCTTAGGCGTCAAATGTCGTTTGTATTAACTCTTTCAGCGCCAAAGGCAATATTCAGGTTTTTGCAAACAATACTGATTCAGGCGAGTCAGCTCGTAACGAGCTGTCTCACCTGAAATCAGCATTATTTGCCATTTAGTTATCAAAATTGTCAAACATTGTATTATATGAGAAATGGAGACGCCCGATTTTGAACATGGAAGAGTCTACTTTAAACAATTCGGCGCTGAAAGAGTTAATGGAATGATTATGTAAGTGGCTTAAAGATTGATAGACTTTAGCGAAGACTGGATGTGAAAAGGACATATCAGCGAAAGGGTCTCGCAATCAAACATGTATTGGTATATTTGCGCATCCGATGTGTTTTATACGACATTCATGTGGTGACATAGGCGACCCTGACTTTAGATAGAATATTGGATTTCGATTGGCGGATACTTCGGAAAATGTACTGATTAGTTTCTTGGTAAGCTGCACATTTTCTTTGACTCCTAGTAAAGGCCATATCTGGCGATTTACATCACATTGAAAGGTACGGTACGAGCTTGACTATTAAGACGCATTTCTTATCAGAAATTAAGTCGGTGTCTATGCTCATTTTAAGTGGACATTGAGAATTATCATGCCACTGCGAAAATTTGCCAGACACTTTATAATGTAGATTTCGAAACGTATTTGGTTTCTTTTAACAGTTTTGAAAACGATTATTAGATTGCATCTTAAACGATAATGACCATAACATTTTAAACCTATATTTTCCGCTTGCAGATGCACTTTGACGTTTCTTCTCCAGAAGACTTCTGCAAACAATGTTGCAAACGGAGAAATTACTTAATATGATCAATTTCTCGATTTGCCACAATGTTGTCAACATCATAGTTTTGCCTTAATGTTTTGATAAAATCTACTGCATATGTTTGGTATGTGGGAAAGGGTTTATGTGATGGACATGGATACAGTTACATGTTTTAGTCAAATAAAATTTCTGTCGACATCGCGTTAATTTGCTACATGTACAAGGTCAAATAACACTACTGTCGACATCGCGTTAATTTGCTACATGTACAAGGTCAAATAACATGACTGTCAGCATCACTTTAATTTGTTACATGTACCAGGTCAAATAACACTACTGTCGACATCGCTTTAATGTGTTACATGTACCAGGTCAAATAACACTACTGTCAGCATCACTTTAATTTGTTACATGTACCAGGTCAAATAACACTACTGTCAGCATCGCATTAATGTGTTACATGTACCAGGTCAAATAACACTACTGTCAACATCGCTTTAATGTGTTACATGTACCAGGTCAAATAACACTACTGTCAGCATCGCATTAATGTGTTACATGTACCAGGTAAAATAACACTACTGTCAACATCGCTTTAATGTGTTACATGTACCAGGTCAAATAACACTACTGTCAACATCGCTTTAATGTGTTACATGTACCAGGTCAAATAACATGACTGTCGACATCGCTTTAATGAATCGCTTGTTACATGTACAAGATCAAATAACATTATGTCAACGTCGCTTTAACAATCAAACACAGCCGGAAGCTAGTGGTGTGTACATGTCGATGTTTTATCAGCTGTGTATTTTAAACAAGAAAATAGGAATATCAAACCACCGCGTATTTTTTGGGGGGGCAGGATTGTTTAATGCGAAGCGTTATATAATGGATATGAGTATTTTGCTTCTTTCTTCCGGATATATATTTCAAAACTTATCTGTTGCTGATCTCTAATGTCTCTAAATGATGTACCACCAGGAGCAGTGTATTTCGAGAGAAAATTACAGAGGAAACAGCGATCGTTGTAATTGTATGGTTTCACATCTCCCTGGAAAATCTGCAGTGTGTCAATTGTCACTGTTACGTTACTTCTTTTAACCGGTGATTACCTTTCTGCCAATCAGGTTACACAAACATAGATTGAATTAGCTAAGATGTATTGATTATTGTTCATCTAATGAATTACCCCACCCCCTAATCTCCGTGCCTTTTTTAACTTGGCAATTAAAAGAAAAGTGTATGGAGTGAAATGTGTTTAATTGGTTTTTTGCTTTTATTTATCATTGAGTACCAGTAAGGTTTTCGAAGGGGTAAAGGGACGAGTGATTGTACATTTTTTGTTTATTAAATTCTATTATTCAGGTTGTTCTAAATGTTAAAAGGAAATCTAATTGTGCTTTTGTCGATTTTCGTAAAGCATTCGATACAGGTAATCGTAATTGTATTTGGTTTTAACTTAAATTCTAACACTATTGACAATGTCTCTTCTATTCACAAAGAAGGATTTGAGCGTGATCTAAATGCAGTATATCACTCTAAATTTCCAAAACTATGTTTGGCTGTTGAAATTCCCTTCCGAGTAGTGTTCATACAATGTTTCTCAGAGCGCATGCGTTACTACGTTTGGCTTGACATTTTATGAATGCAATCAATTTGAATTGTAACGGTAACGTAATTGTTTTAAATGACATTCACGTGCTTTACCAACATTTTTGACGCGGTCGAAAACGTTGTGTTAGAATGAGACAGTAACAAATTGCCCATTATGAGTTTAAAAACAATTGAAAAAGGTATAATAAAAATAAAATGATTTGTTAGTTGAAAAAATCGAATATTTCCGAAACAAATACAATGAGGAGTAAAGATAGAATAGCCTACACGTGATTTTATCAAGGAAAACAACGTCATGTCAAAACCTAGTTCCCTTTTAATTTGTATCCCTTTAATTTATAAACAAGTGCTAGAATTGAAATATATCTCATTTTGAGTGATATACCGGCTCGCATATCACGAGTGGGAGTTCAGGTGTGTAGTAATTAATCACGAAGGCCGAATAACAACTGGGAGCTTCTGCAAACATTGTTAATATATTAAAAGTTATATATACCGATGTCAAGGCCTGTGTAAGATCAGATAACACACTGAGTGACTGTTTCGAATGCTTTAACGGTGTCAAACAAGGCAAGCCGAGTTCATTCTTGTTGTTCATTCTTTTCATCAATGATGTTTATGAGAACCGTATTTCAAGAAGTAACGATTATTTAACTCTGAACAAGATTAAGTTATTTCTGTTACTTGTTGCAGACAATGCAGTTCTGTTTTTATACACTAAATTATGCTTACAACCCTTATTGGATATATTGCATACCTACTGTAGTAAATGGGGTCTGACAATAAATACTAAATAAACCGTTATAGCAAACATCAACAAGTTCAAAATATCTCTACAGTGACCGTAGTTTGAACGTAGTTGACCCTAGTTTACCGTGTTTGACCCTACTTGACCGTAGTTCAACGCAGTTGTTCGTAGCTACATGTAGTGACACCCTAGTTAACCTTAGCCATTATCCTTGAACCTACTTCAGCCTACTTCTACCTAGTTGACCGTATTTGACCCTACTTGACCGTAGTTTACACGTAGTTCGACGTAGTTTCCGTAGCTACACGTAGTGATACCCTAGTTAACCCTAGTCATTATACTCGAACCTACTTCATCCTACTTCTACCCAGTTAACCGTAGTGGCATTACGGAGAACTACGTTCACATGAACAACAGTCAACTACGTGCATGACCGTAAGATGTGACCGCGGCTTAATAGGGGACGCACAAGTATTGATCCTGAAATGGTTTATAAAGGAATGATGTCAACTACAGTTATAAATTCTACATATTTAGGTGTTACATTGTCGTACAATGAGAGGTCCTACATGCCACAGAAAAGGTTAACCGAACAAGCTATGTAATCTGTTTTGCATTAAATTCCTCACTGGGCATTTCTTTAAAGGCTGATGAAAAATTGAAATTGTTTGTTTCACTTTTTTAACGCATGTTAATGAATGAGGTTAATGTATGGGGTCTTCATAAATCTGATGACGTAGCAAATGTAAATGTTAAGGTTGTTTTGTTTCTTTTATTTTGAACCAGAAAAAAATCTCGATTGTGATAATAATAATAATTACATAATTGCATTGGCTAGACTAAGATGCACATCTCACCATTTATGAATTGAGGACGGACGATATAATAACATCGGGATTATTATGATATTAGGGGAAAACGATTATGTAAAATGTTCAATTTAAATGTTATCGAGAATGAATACCATTTTATTCTATGTCCTATGTATCGTCAACTCAGATTCAATATACTACAAAAATAATATCATACTTGGCCATCGTTTTATACATTTAAATATTTAATGAAAAATGATGTAATTAGTATATTACGAAAACTTAGTAAATAAATATATATGGTCAATACAAAAATGTGATTCTAAATAAGAGCCATAGACGTATAGAAATCCGAATGATATTTTCTTTTCAATTCATGCAATAACTAATCTATGTTTAACATAATTAATTACGCTTTTCTCAAATATTTATGACATTTACTTGAACTATACTATATGTATTACCTTATAAATGTTAATGTTGTTGCAACAACATGTAAAATGTTATATGCAAATAAAGAAATTGAATTGAATTGAAGTATATAATTATTTGTCGATTTTAGCAAGGGCCTCGTTAGAGCCAATTGCTATAGTAGGCGAAACCCGAAGACAGTCATCATTTTGAGACTGGAATCCAGACTAGTGTTTTACAATATCGGCTTTGAATTACTTCACATCTGTCTTTCTATATCAGCTCTGCGTTTCTGAACACCATTTCGGGTTCAGAAAGAGGTCTTGGTAGTTGCAGATCGTATATACTGTCAATGAAAGTGGATGATCTGTGGAATATATTTTAAAAATGAATGGACTGTTGCCAGCCAATACCCATGGTGTACCTTTCGAACCGCCAAATAGTTCAAACAATCAAAATGCGGTAACGTGTAGGCATATCAGCCGGACAATGGATTTGATTCGACCTCACTTACCTAAAAGAAAGAACTCGAAAGAGATTTTATGCTAAAATATATGAATTACATGATTAAGAAATAAGATTTCTTTCTACGCTGTCATCATGACTTAATCACGCGCACCGTGCATGGAAAAATAAAAGCAGTATGCGCATACTTTCCGAAGGTGTAACTATGATTGTGATTTCAAAATTGAATTTGGATTGATGTCTTAACATTTGAAAGGGGAGAGTGCTGTGTATATTCTTTTAACTAATTAACTCATTAATGAAAGTATATCCACTCAAAGCCACGCCTCTTAGTGTAACATATGTCTATATAACCCATGCATTCCATGTTAATCTTTGTAGTATTAAATATTCTGCTAAGCTATCTCAAAATCGGTTGTTCCTTCATTTAATGTTGTGCACATACACAACAAATTGGCGACAAGGTTGGCATGTTGTACCGCTATAATTGATAACGAGTATGCTAAAAAGGTGCTGAACTCCAGACGGAGATCAAACATTTGAAATATTGAAACTTCTGCAAATATTTGCTAATATTGACTAGAAAGTAAGTAATAAGTAGTTCAACATTATTTTGGCAGTAAATATTGAAAAACTGTCAATTGAAAATCATGAGAATATACAAAAGTTGACTTACTGGGTATATCTACTCAGTGAAAATGAAGCATAAACAATCAATATTTAGATGTTTATAGAACTGGAAAGTGAAATTATTACTCCTATTTTATCTAAGTATTAAGATTCTGATATTTCAAGACACTTTCTGAACAGTTTTAAAATGTTGACTACAAGAGAAAGTTGATGCAAGGCATCAATGTCGACGGAAAAGACTGCATTGATTTATTTATGTATTCTCGACTTTTATTAGTCTAAAAATACACATAATGTTTTCATTAAGGACTAATTCCAGGATTTTTGAAATTCCACATACAAATTTCAGGATTTCTTTTGGTCAGGATTGTATTCTTTGTATTTGTCAATAAAACCACAACAAATATAATTTAGGATTTAAAACTAAATGCAATAATAAGCTATTTAACCCTTCCCATGTCTGAAGCAACAATAAAAAACCTTTAAACCTTTAAAACATTGAGAAAAAGGTTAAATTGCTGAAGACATGAACTTCCTCCTTTATAATAATAATTATAATAAGTATTTCACAGATGTTAAAATTTATCGGCATATGTTTAAAAAGTAGACCACACTTGAAACACCATATCAGCTAAATTGTTTATTTAAATAATTGATGCATACAATATATGTATGGTGCACGAGAAATTCCAGTTGCGAGTCCCGTTACTATTTAAAAGGTGGCAAGTATGAAATTAATTGGGTGCGAAAAAACAGATTTTCTTTATTTCTGAAATTATTGTTTATCAGAGTTTGTTCTTTTCTTAATTTGTTTCAAGCCAAATAAACATTTAATATCACATATATTCCATCATTTAAGTGTGTAATATTAGCTATCTATCTGTAATATAAGTTGTTTGAGCATTCTTTCGAAATGATGACCTCGTGTCAAAATCGAGTCATTGTGACATCGAAGAAAATTATTAAAAAATCAGGCAAAACTTTATTGCATGTTTTATTTCACTGCATTCGAGAGAGAGAAAGCATTTCTATATTATCTTTCTTTCTCCTACATTCGGCCCATGCACTTGTTTCGTGACGTATTATGAATATAATGTTTTGTCTGCATAACTCGTCAATGTCATTGAAGCGTTTTCTTAAGTTTACATTTTACTTCCGGTTACTTCACTTTATATTTTGGCAATATGAAACTAGGTCACGATCAACATTTTTCAGAGCATATTAAGCTTAGAAACAGTTCCTATTTTAGATATACATGGATTAACATTATTAAATGAATTCTACACAAATCAAGACATATCTTTGAACATGATAAAAAACATTCAGTAAGTTGAAATTGCTATTAAAAGGAGAATTCGACGTGATTTTTATCTCGATATTGACACATAGCAGTCTGCAGGGACTCCTTTGTCTTCGTAAATAAGACAAAAAAACATAAATGCAAGTCAAAATAAAAAAATTGCAAATACTTAAAACATCGGATTATTTATTTCATTTCAGATGTGTCATAACTAAGTGTTTTTAAACAAACACAATTGTAATATGTTCAAGACATTTAAATTTGTTTTTTTCTAATAATAACTCGGCCTCCCATGTCATTTCCGAAAAAAGCTATTACAAATATTAGTCGCGGGCTTCTGCGCGGTGACTAATAATATCATTTCCTGGAGTTCAGCACCTTTAATTGAGGTCATCGAGGACATTGGAACTTAATGGCCTATCACAATCGGAATAAATTCAAGCAGTATGTGCACACGTTAATCATGTGTATTATGATTACGATTTCTGAATTGAATTTTAATTGATGACTTTACGTTTGAATGGGAAGAGTGTTGTGTATATTGTCTTAACGAATGAACTCATGAATGAAAGTGTATCCACTCAAAGAGACGCCTCTTAGTGTAACATATTTCTATATAAAACATGCATTTCATGTTTATCTTTGTAGTATTAAATATGCTATTCCACGGCCCTTATGTTTATAATTTCAAACATGCATAAGCATGGTGGTGAAACATCTCTAGAACGGTATACATATCAATAGAAATTGTGTATCGTGAAAAACACTACAGAGTAAAAAGTACCACCGACCGATCTATAAGTGATTCATTTGATTGTTGTTTAACGGCATTTTCATCAATTGTTCAGTCATATCACGGCGACTAGTTCAACAGCCCATTGTTGAAAGACACATGACGCATGTTACAGTGTCTTTTGCCAAACATCGGAAAGAAAGTTGGCCGAGCTGGGATTCTAACTCACAACCCCTGGATTGACAGCCCGCGGCGCTACCACCTGAGCTACCGATCTATAAGTACCTGCAGATCAACACTTTCTAAAACCTGCTCATTGAATATTCACACTTATTGATAATTTGAAAGAATAAACAACAGTGCATGTATTTGTTCACCTTTGTTATGGAAAAATAACATGTTCAGTTGTTCTGAGACAGCTGTGACTGTGACTCAATAAAGCCATGCTATACTGACCCCTACAATTTGGATTATTTTGTATGAACAAAGTTAACTGTAAAATAATCTTCAGGCAAGGACCATTTATTATTGTTCTGTTATAGCACAGTGTTAATATTCTTGTGTTTATAAAATGAATCGTGTTAATTTTAAAAGTATTATATAAATTATTTCAAACAAGGTATTGCTTTGTTATTTTAATTGGAATTTCAATATAGTTTGCATTATTATGCAGCGTCCTTTTGATTTTGATATAGCATGCATTGTGATAAATGCATCAATGAGTGTGTAAACTATGCAACGACCTCTCTGATATACCGCCAGTCAAATAAACGTTTTTGAGAATGACCCCCATTCTGTTTATACAATACTGTGCTTTCAACTCAAATATTATTCAATTAACGGACATAACGGACATAACAAGGTCTTCTTGTGAAGTGTATGTTATAACAAAATGTGATCGGTAAATGCTTGTCCTAATGTATTCCATGATCCGCAGTTAGCCCCTTGCGAGCAGCACTTTGAGTGCATTGATTATAACTGATTTTACTTTAGCTCTATTGGCTACAAAGATGAAATCATTATTACCGTTGTGTGTTGTACCCAGCCAATGATTGAACATAGAACCGTCAAACGTATGTATAGGTATCCTGATACATGATGCAAGAAGTAAATTCACGGACAACGCCTTGTCATAACCGAGTAACTGTTGAAATCATCAATATCAAAATATGGAATATCTCCTTGAATACAGTTATGATAGAGTTAAAACCATTGTTACGAAAAGGAGAAATTGCATGTTATGATCGATTATCATATGTATGTTTTATAATTTCTCGAAAGCTTACCGTTTTCCTGTGTAGTGAAACAAAGATATGCTATAACGATATCATTAAAATTATTTCAAGAAACTGCCAGAGAGCCGTATTAATGCGATTGGCAGGAAACACATCAGCGCCTGTTCGCAAGATTCTATTATTTGTATTTCTCTACAGAATATCTGTCGCCAATGCCAGCATCTGGTAACAGCAAGAGTTTAAAACAGTGGAAGCTGCCATCTCCAGTAACACAGTGCGTTTATATCTTAACATATATTTTCTATTTTTTGACAAATTATGTTCAAAGTCGTCTGCTGCATAATTGTTGTATGAGGGATATGATTAAAACGACCCCCTGTTTATCGTCAAGATATAAACGCACTGTGTTACTGGAGATGGCAGCTTCCACTGTGTTATCATAGTTAAGACGAGACTGTTTAGTATCGTCGTGCGTTCCTGTCATTTGTCCTTTAACCATTTCGACAGATAACGGTATAACAAAAGCTAAGTAAATGAAAAGTTTGATAATATAAAAGAGATAAAAGCATTGTTGCAAAATGTGAAATTGCTCACTATTAGCAATGTCACATTTTCTTATGATGTTTCCAAAAGTCGTCAGCTGTAGAGGCACCAGGAAAAGTCTGTCCTGGGTAAGAAATAAGCCCAGTTGCAAATGTTAAACTGTTTAAGTTGTGCATTTTGTCTTTTTCCAAAACTGTCATACGTTTGTGTCTAAATTATGATTCTAGTTGACAAGAAATTAGAGTTTTTTGTCATTTTTTTCAAAGCAGTTGAGTAGAAGATCACTAGGGAAATTGTTAGATTATACTATAAATCTTCTATTACTATATTTAACCCTTTCCCTCATATAGACGCTTTCTGACGCCTCTGCAGCAGACGACTTTTTG
The DNA here is from genome assembly GCA_031761405.1 of Serripes groenlandicus. Classification (NCBI taxonomy): domain Eukaryota; kingdom Metazoa; phylum Mollusca; class Bivalvia; order Cardiida; family Cardiidae; genus Serripes; species Serripes groenlandicus. The sequence goes on from JASEVX010000006.1 coordinate 75,114,386, forward strand.
AAAACATAGTGACAAAAGAAGAAATTGCACAATGTTTTCCACTTTTTGTCATAGGTTAACCATTCAATTATGGAGATTTTCTATGTTTTGACAAAAAAACGTTAAAAGTCGTCTGCTGCAGAATTGTCGTATAAGGGAAAGGATTAAATATAGGTATGCCACTATTGAGAAACAGGGTAGTATCATTTTAAGGAATCCATTAATGCTGTGATTTTTCAAGAGTTACATGTATTTGTAATTGTTTACGCGAGTTAAAATGCTGGAAATGTCATAAAAGTTGTTTTAATATAAACTATTTTTGGCTGAAAATTCTACATTTATAATAAATGTTTGCCATGTTTATATGTTATCGGAATATTTAGCTCTTTTTGTATTGATTTGCGTATATTGAATACTCAAAAAAAAAGACTGCTGTACAACATACTGATAACAATCGTTTGCGAAGCGGTGTGAAAACAAAAACCAGTTAATTGTGTCGACAAACTGTTGAGTGGAGTACTGGTATAAGTAAGCAAGGAAACACGGTCTCAGAAGCCGTATGCGTTGCCACATGTATTTCGCACATAATAATGAAAGTTGCATTATTTCTCAAATTTAAAGTAGCCTTAATAGCTAGCTTTCTTCCAAAACAGGCTGAAACGCATTCTGGCGTCTATTGTTCTATGTACATCGCTGTAACATTACAATTGTCTAGATTCTGAAATTGCCAATTGCATGCCATATGTAAATTATGCCGTTGCTTTAATTTAATAACTTCCTCTCATAAAGAGCTCATGCTAAGAATTGTCGCGACATGAATCACTGTGTCTATTTCGTCTAAGCATCTACTGAACTATCAAATTATATCATAGATAATTGCAATGGCCTCCTCCCATAGTGCATAGAAACCTGTTGATAGCATCGTTACTGAGTCCAGATGGTCCGATATCATGACACGTTTACTGGTCGAGGGCTTGGCATGAAACGGTTGTAACTAAAAATCTATTTTGAAAACCCTGGTTTAGGGGCAATTTTGACCCCTTTGTAAACAATGCAAATTTAGGTGCCATTGCTCAGAACGAGCAATGACACCTAAATTTCCATTGTTTACCAAGAAAAATGATTTAACGCTTGTAAAGATTTTATGATGAGGTGATTAATCTTGGTAAAAAAATACCTATTTTAGTTACAACCGTTTCACGCCAAGCCCTCGTGGTACTACTGAAAAATGGGAGACCGGACTACATCAACTCAAGTTGAGATTACTTCGATTGTGGATCGTTTACATCGTCCGTTTCGGGAGTGACTAGGCTTCCGTTCCCGGTATCAAAGCCTTTAACCCTTTCCCACCTACAGACGCTTTCTGACGCCTCTGCTGCAGACGAATTTTGAAAACACTGTGACAAAACGAGCGAGTTCTTCTCTTGCCACAATGTTGTAAACTCTGTTCAGTAATTATACCTTCATTTATAGAGCTTTTCTGCGTGTTTGCCTAGATACTTTCAAAGTCGTCTGCTGCAGAATTGTTGCATGTGGGAAACGATTAAAACGTTATTAGAGACTTCTCTCCGTGGCGTTCAGCATTGGAAGGATAGTTTTACGACTGGTGCTGTGGCAACGGAAAAACTGGTTATTCACAATGGAAACACCGTAATATAACTCAAATGCTGTTGAAAACAGCGAAAAATACGATTATAAAAACAACAATCCGGTCGAAACTGAGTTAAACAATTATTTCTTCTTAATAAGAGAACCGCGAACACCAGTAATCATTTATTCTGCCGTTGGCGCCAATTAGGAATCTCTGTGTCTGAAAAAGTCTAATTTTCTAAAAACTCTGAGATGCCAACGACATGTTGTAAGTAAATTACTCCCCTCGAATTATAACGTCTACTTGTTTCTATTGTCGTGGTTTTACCAACAGATTTCAATGTTACAGTGCAAAAAATGACTCTCTTCAGTTTGAATAGCTGTCATTCTTGACTGCGTGTTTGAGTCGAGGTAACTTTAAAAGATTCCCAAAAGCCATATCTTAGGTTTTTTTACCACTAAGTTTAAAAAAAACTCGACTGAAAAGGAGTTTTAGGAGTTGTTTCGATCCTTATCTTATCCGTAAATATGTAAGAAACTGGTTAACACTTTCTTTCATGTAGGCGCTTTACGACGACTCTGCAGCAGACGACTTTTGAAAACTTTGGGACAAAAGAAGAAATTGCTCTTTCTGCGCAATTTCTCCTTTGGACACATTTTGTCAACTCTATTCCATAAGTATCATCATGTATGTCTTCATTTAGGGATATTTTCCAATTTGTCGTTGAGATGTTTTCAAAGTCGTCCGCTGCAGATTTTTTGTATGTGGGAAAGGGTTACAATGAAAGGATTAGTGATATCGGTTGAAAGGTACACTGATAAATGGGTTAATAATGTACATTGATTTCTGATGGAAATTACATTCCAATTTGGTTCTGCTTAGTGGTTATAACCTCGTATTTACACAGCTTTTTGCGTAACAGGTCTGCAATACATTGCTTTAAATGCAAAAATTAACAACAACCATGATAATAGTTCTTTATACGAACAATTTGATATAACTTGAAATTAAGAAAAGATAATATTAAGCCGACTCAAAGCTTTAGATAAGGGGGCGTATTTCATGCTCTTAAATGACATCCAATCTCTATGTTGAGGGTAATTCCACAACATAGGGTTTAAGGTAGCTACATGTTTTTGAGAGGTGATTGTAGTGAGGACGAGAATACCATCTTAGCTAGGGCTAAGGCTGATTGCAAGACAGTGACCTGTCGACGGATAGGTACATGTATGCTTGTAAAATTACCTTACACTATAACTGTACAGGTAACAGCATTAAATCACATGCTATTAACTCTTTCAGCGCCCTGTTTAAAGTAGAATATTTATTGCCAACTTTGGGACTTAGCAATCTCTATCTCCGAGCAATACTGGCGTATACATAAGCTAGTTAACCAGTTATCTGTCGCTGTCAACTTGGCTTTATTATGTCAGATAAGCTAATGTAGTAATTAAGTAATTTATTCTCGATTTATTCTCGAAGAGTGTACATTTTGATATTTGTTTATTTAAGGCTTTGACGAAAATTAGTACTGCTGTGTTTTCTTAACTTCCAATGCGCGTATACAAAGAGAAAATATGTTTTGCAGTGATTAAGGATTATTTTTATATCTATGTATTAGACATTTTAAAAGACAGACTTCAATTTATACATGCATTTATCTTCCAACAACTTCGAATGATCAGAAGTAACAATAGTTTATAATAAAAGGTTGATACCAGTCAAGTGGCCTTTCATTTCTTATACATGATTACAGGAACGTAGATAAGATCTACGTCCCTGATTATTATCAGCCACATTTAGATATGTTTAAACGAATTATGTTAAGCACAATAACTATTAAGAGAGCAAAATACATACAGAAGCCAGCCATGACATTATGAAATTATATTCTTATTCCATAACTATATATTTTCTCTTTCATAATAATGTTTATCGATGTTCTTTTTTCAAAATAATGTTTATATTTGTTTATTCGTTCTGAATGTTGAAATACATGTATTTATCTTTGCTATAAACGTTTGGCTGTAAATGGCTAAAGGCAATTAGATGCCTATTTGAAAGTCAAATATATATCACAATCATAAACAATCAAATACTGTAATTTATAAAAATCTCTAAAATTGTACAAAAATATATATGGTCAGCGAACTTCCGTTATCAGGTCATAAATGGTGGGTTAAGCTGATGAGCCCGCTGAGATGACACATCTCATTATATAGAGGGACTGGCTTATATAATCACTTCTTCGTGAATTTCCGTAATTGTAGTGTGTTCCATTATATAGACGGACCGGACCGGCTTATACAATCAATTCATGGGTAATACGATCAATTCATCGTGAATTTCCGTATGTTCGATTATATGGAGGGACTGCGTAATACGATCAATTCTGCGTGAATTTCCGTGTGTTTGATTATATTAACGGACTGGGTAATACGATCAATTCTTCGTGAATTTCCGTGTATTCGATTATATGGAGGGACTGCGTAATACGATCAATTCTGCGTGAATTTCCGGGTGTTTGATTATATTAACGGACTGGGTAATACGATCAATTCTTCGTGAATTTCCGTGTATTCGATTATATGGAGGGACTGCGTAATACGATCAATTCTGCGTTAATTTCCGTGTGTTTGATTATATTAACGGACTGGGTAATACGATCAATTCTTCGTGAATTTCCGTGTGTTCGATTATATTAATGGACTGGGTAATACGATCAATTCTTCGTGAATTTTAAGATTACATAAAATGTACACGGTACATAAATGCCAACGTGCACCTTTTCCCATGAACGAGTTAAGATTATCATGTGATCATCGGTTGAGATACAATTATATCCGTGTTTTATGCGAACGAAACGACCAGATCTCCATACAAAATGCACTTTACAAAAAGTTCCCAGACGGTAACTGTCGTTTATGAGTTCAATATGCTTGTGTTACAGGATTGATTTCTAGTTTTAGATTCGTATCTATTCAAACCAAGGAATAGAAGGAAAGCCTTACAAATGCATGGTATTTAATTATGACATAATATTTAACTCACATCATCACAAAGTGTTCACGTTGAGCTGTAGGTTTCTTTTGATAAAAGTTGTTTCCTTTTTCGAAAACGATGGCCCCTGTTTTAAGTATTTGCATACAAATGACCGATTACAGAATATTTTGAAATACACCAGAGATGAAACTAGAAAAACAGCTAATTTACGGCTTCTCCTCCTAAAGGTGGCCTTCGACCGCAATTCATTCCAGACGCTCCACTCTGCTGCACGTTATGATCACCAGAACATGCTTGTGAAGACCACTTTCCTAAGTTCCTGCCTAATATCGAAATATTTTCTCTCAAATGCTTCATATGTATCCATCTACCAGAGTTAGTTAGACCGTTCCGCTTCGTTGCATAATGTGGCCCCCAGGGCATAAATCTAGAAGCAAAAAACCTTGAAATAAATATGTTCCTAAAAAACTTCTCCAATACCATGTTCCTAAGGTAATTATCAATTAAAACTGCTCTAATCGTTCTGCACCGCTGAACAAGATAGCCACACGTATTATATAACTATCAACAAGATAGCCACACGTATTATATAACTATCAACAAGATAGCCACCCGTGTTATATAACTATCAACAAGATAGCCACCCGTGTTATATAACTATCAATCAGATAGCCACCCGTGTTATATAACTATCAACAAGATAGCCACCCGTGTTATATAACTATCAACAAGATAGCCACCCGTGTTATGTAACTATCAACAAGATAGCCACCCGTGTTATATAACTATCAACAAGATAGCCACACGTATTATATAACTATCAACAAGATAGCCACCCGTGTTATATAACTATCAACAAGATAGCCACCCGTGTTATATAACTATCAACAAGATAGCCACCCGTGTTATATATAACTATCAATCAGATAGCCACCCGTGTTATATAACTATCAACAAGATAGCCACCCGTGTTATATAACTATCAACAAGATAGCCACCCGTGTTATGTAACTATCAACAAGATAGCCACCCGTGTTATATAACTATCAACAAGATAGCCACCCGTGTTATATAACTATCAACCAGATAGCCACCCGTGTTATATAACTATCAATCAGATAGCCACCCGTGTTATATAACTATCAACAAGATAGCCACCCGTGTTATATATAACTATCAATCAGATAGCCACCCGTGTTATATAACTATCAACCAGATAGCCACCCGTGTTATATAACTATCAACAAGATAGCCACCCGTGCTATATACATATCAACAAAGTGTCAATTAATTCTACTCACTTGTTGCTTTTCCTGAAAACATTGTGGCAAAAGGAGAAATTGCTCGTTTTGAGCAATTTCTCCTTTTGTCAACAATGTTTTCAAAAGCCGTCTGCTGCAGTAGCATCATAAATCGTCTATATGAGGTAAATGGGAGTTATCCATTTACCTGATTTGTCATTTTAAAGTTCTCCACTTTAAAAACAGAGAGTGGAAATATGTTAAATTGGAAGCAATCTTTTTTGTATAGATAAGATTACATAATGTAGGAAAAGGAGTATTTCCTCTGTATGATAAATCTATCTTTTTCTAACAATGTTTTCAAAAATTGTCTGCTGTACTTGTATCTAAGCGTCCCACTCAGAGCTCAGCACTAGATGACCATCGTAACATTCAGTCGAAGGTTCTCAGGTGAGCGATTCGGGCACATCATTTGCCTCTTGTTAATAAATAATGAAGTTATGATTATATATTTCCACTGTCAACAATCATAACCCTTCGTTGAAGATTGATAACTTTAAGTTTCCAGTAAGCATTATCTTAAGACAAGACGGATATTTCCGTGATTTTGAGCCGCTTTCAACATGTGTTCAGTTATTTCAGGCTCTGTCAAAGATTAGTCACCAGTACTATAGGTCGAATTTTCCTTACACAAGTGAGTCAAGAATTATGCATTTAAGCCAAGGGGACAATGCACTTACTACCCCGGGTTTTTAAAGGATTTGGTATGACCGAATCCGAATCCGCGACCCCCCACACCTGAGGCAGACGCTCTAACACTACGTCTCCGAGGCGCTCGGGGGCTCAGACGTCTACGATATGGTGACCATATATAACAGATGGTATTATTGTACAAAGAATATACTTTAATTGTATTGTATATCAGTATTACCTGTAATTACTTACGTAAGCTCTTTATTCAATTGAGGACATAGGCCATTCATGTGTTCTCTAAAACGGTTTTAATTTGGTGCTAATTATTTTCAAGGCGTTAAAGGCGTGCCAACTTTTGTTTCTTTCCACTTATTATCAGTTTAAGGATTGACCAATGATGCTGCTTTGTTGTTTTCTTAAGATGTAGAGAATCCAGCAAGTTTCCCCTGCTACACGACATATTCTAAATGTCGTTGAGTACCGTCTCGTCATGTACGACATGTAATAGAACGTTGATGAGATCGTGAGTTTCTTAACAGACAGGCATACTCATAAATCAATCTGCTTTCTCTCTTCCATCATTACTACAGGACAGCGGAATAACAAGTCCGAATAACTGTCATTAATGCCTACTGCATGAAGCAAGTTTGTATCAAATGAAGAAGGTCTGAATTAGATGTGTTTTGACTCTACTCATTTTGTTGTCAGTATTAGAACGATGCCTATTCTTTAGAGTCCGTTAATCAGTTTATTTCATTTAAACTATTCCCCACACCAAGGCACAGTTTTGCATATCTCCAACAGACTCATTTTGAAAACATTTTGACAAAAGGGGAAATACCTCTTGAGGATCAAAGTCTCCTTCTGTCATCATGAAATATCGTTATTCAAATATTCATTATTTACTGGAAAGGGTTATTTCTGACTCGTAACATGATGCTTGTTTGTGGTTAGTGAAGACCGACTGAATAAATGGAATAATGTTCATTACGTGCTAAGAACAATACTTATAAACAACTGCAATTTGCCCCCGTTTGCCGCTCTCCCACATACAAGAAATCTGCAGCAGACAACTTTTACCACATCGAGGTTAAAATGGGGATGTTTTATAAATTGAAAGAGTTGAAAACATTGTGGCCAAAGGAGTAATATATCGTAATGGGCAATTTCTCCAAATGTTTCCAAGGACTGAAACATAGGTTTTACAAAGCACCTGTTTGTGGGAAATGGTTAATACAATATGCTAATCAGGGGCGTAGCTTTGCAATAATCAATGTGTTGGCCGTCTCGTGAGAAAATCAACATTGTGGACTCTGCGTAAAGTATCGACCCGGATCAGCCTAAGCATGCCACACAGGCTATTACCCGGATAGACACTTTTCGCGTCCTGTGGATTTTCTGTTTCAGGAATCATTACTCTATACATCTATCCCCCCCCCCCCCCCCCCCTAAGACGGGATGTGTCGGCCGTGCAGCGCAGGCTGATCTGGTCGATACATTACGCAGATGTCTATCGCCGCAGCTGTATTTTGAGACAAAATATGTAAGCACGTGCCTACAGTGCCTAAAGGGAGCTACGATATTATAATTTCGATAAACGTTTCTAACAGGTATTCTGTCCACACACGTCACAGTAGGAATGCCATAGAAATGAAAAATCAATGTTTCTTGTTACGATACATTATTAGATTTTTATTCAATACTATTTCTGTCACAGACAGACGACGGCTTTAATTGACGGGGACGCTATAAAACGATAAGACGCACCGTAAATCATAATGAGAGATCAGCTGTATTAGATCTTCTTTTGATACGGCCCAGTCGACGTGTCGGATGTAGATGAATTCTGAACGTATAAAAAGGGAAAGATGGAGGCCACTATTGGTGAACAATACCTCCGTTTTTAGCCATGTTTCCAACGTTGTATCATACGGATATATAAACTTCAAATTTTCCAAATGATTCGAAATGTTTCGTCATTAAGAAACTTGTAAATGGGTGATAAATTGTATAAGACGATTTTAACTTTCGTCGTTACATGTGGATAGAATTTACCTTATCCACCAATAAGTGGTTGACGCCCTCATATGTCCTCCTCTTAAACCTTTCCAATATGCTCACACTGTTTAACGCGTCTACAGCTAACAATTTTTGAAGAAAATGTGACAAAAGAAGAAATGTGTCTCCTTCTTTTACCACAGTGTTTTCAACTCTATTATGTAATCATTCTTTCATTTATAGAGAACTTCCCTGTTTTGCCTAAATGATTTGAAAGTTGTCTTTTTGAAAGAGTTAAATGTAACCTATGGGATACGCGTACGCCTATAGGTCAACTCACATAAACTACATCCATGGTGAGGCTGATCTAACAAATAGGCCCCAACAAATATGTCCGTAGATTGCTCTGAATATGATCTGTCCCGCGAGAAAACCTACAGACTGACCTCTGCATAATGTATCGACCCAGATCAGCCTGCGCAGTCCGCGCAGACTGATCCGGGCCGACACATTCCGTCTCAAGGGGATAGAGGTATAGAGTAATGATTTATGAAACAGAAAATCCACAGGAGGCGAAAAGTGTATGTCCGGATAAGCCTACGCTGCATGCTTAGGCTGATCCGGGTCGATACTTTACGCATAGTCCACAGTGTTGGTTTTAAAGCGGGACGTCTCAAATGTCTTATAGTGAAAATAGTGTATGCGGACAACCAATTTGGGCCTAGCTCAAATGTGTCAAAAATAACGGGAACCATCTTCGGGAAAGGATTTCCTTTTGCATACACATTGAAACTATTGAAACTTGATGATTTGCACGGAAACACAGAAGGGATTGAATTGGTGTCTTCTGATCTAAACAGCTTCCGGATAAACACACTAAATGGTCAATGTTGTGTCGACTGCAAATAAAGAAGCATTCTTGGTTAACTTACTGATAGGGATTGTTTGAAATTGATGAAAACTGAACGGCTGGAGTGGACCGGTGGCTCTTGGTGCCATTAGGTATTAGCAAATTTTACTTTGTTTGTTCAATAACAAATTGTGTTTTAAAACTATCCAAACATCCCGTTGATTGTTTTAAGACATAAACACCCAGATTGATCAGTCAATCCTAACTATGCTAGCCTTTTTTCCCTTTTTCTCAAAGACTTAAACATGATGCGCGGTAGAACAAAACTGGCCGCTGTCAAACCATAACACCTAGGTTTGGGTGGTATAGGAAAATTGAATTATCTTTGAAACGTATTGCTTAACCGCCTAATAATTGCTTTTTCGCTTTCATTTTTGTGGCGATTGTGGTAACAATAGCCACTGTACTAGGACACAAGCAGAATAATATATAGGGATATTTGATCATATTTCGGCAGTAGGTCAGAAATCCTTAATTGAAACGTTTACCGCCAAATAGTTCCTTCTTTTTTGACATGGTTAACAATAATAGTGTAAGTGCTATTTTGGTTGGTACAAAATTGATACTAAGATTTTTTTTTTTATAAATATCGAACTAAAATGTAATTGAGTTAAAAAGTGTAAAAGCATTGGCCTTCTTCATGTCTGGAGACAGAGATTATTATTGCGCGAGACATACCGCCCATTGAGCAGTGACGTAGTAAGCAGGTGCCCGTTAGGTCACCCGACGTTTGGTTGCCAAAACAACTTTCATTGTAAATAGAGCGTGAATGGAATTTTGATATAAAGGGATGTAATTCAGAAATCATTACTTTATTCTTAGATTCTATGTTGAATATAGTACAAATACATTTATTTAACAATTTTCGAAATAAAATCCTACTATAAAGTTATATTTTGTAATAGTATTGGAGATAAATCGAAAATATTTGGATTTAATCGGAAGTAATATAGAGTTTCTGAGATGTTTTCTTAAAATAGTTTATATAATTGAAAATAACTGATGGTACTTGATCTTGCTTCTTCTAAGATCAGGACAATAGATGCTCGGCTCATACGTATGAGAAGAAGAAGCAGGCATCACCTGCTTGTGCCGGTATTTTCATACAATAATTAATCAAAGCGCTGGTATAGGAGCATATGTAAGTTGAAAATATATGGCATATATACTATTGACAAACATTGTTGAAACAATAAACAATGACCTTTAAAACAAACAAAACCAAAAATGTGTGAAGCAACCCATACTGCCTGCCAATAACATATACCTTATTTATCAAACTTTGACCCTTTTCTTGTATAATCAAAATAAATCAAAAGGACAAAAGATTGACAAAATACCGAACAGCGACCCTTAATTAAAATATTTCTAGTTCAGAAATCACTAAAGATCCACAATGTATATTATAATCATGCTGATAAATAAAAGACAATCGAAAGCATGCTAGAGTTATGTTTCTTTTTGAATTGCACATCTGTAGCTCTGCGTTTCCTATACACCAAGTCTTAAATTGATACATTGGACATCTATTGAGACAATAACCGAAGAAATGAAAAAAAAATAGTTTACACCTAAAAAACCAGATCAGATTTGTGTTCAAAATATTGTATCGATCTCCTAATCCCAAATGTATACGTGTGACGACTATGAAATTGATCCGCGAAACAGAAACAAAGTTTTGACCCATTAATGCAAACCGTAACGGACAGACGGACGGATGGATGAACACAAAGACGGCAGACAGTCAGTCGCTCCGGACAAAGTACACAGCTTTGGGAAGCATTCATTAACGAACAAGGGCATTTCACGCCGGGAACGCATGTGTTGCATGCGAAAGTCATATAATAAGTGAGAACACAGAAAGACAAAAATATACACACTCCAAACGCAGCATGCTAAAGTTATGGTAATGGTGCACTGCAAATATGTAGGTCATACGTTACCTACAAACCAAGTTTGAAATGGATACAATTGAAATTAATTGAGACAATCGCTGTACTAAATAAGGAAAAATGGAGATAACTAAAATAAACAGACCAGAGTTATGTACCTAGTACTTTGCCGTTCTCCTGATCACACGGTATAAGTGTGACCTATTTGAAATAAATCTGCCATACAGTAACAACGTGTTGACCAATACATTCAATCCATGACGGACGGACGAATGCACATTCAGGCAGACAGCCGGTCGGACGCCGGATTATACCTCCAAGCTTTACAGACAGAGACAACTCATAAAGTATTGATTACAGAAGACTGGTTCGATGCGTCTCCGAATGGGACCGTACAAGATTAATTTACAAACAAAAACATTTAGACTACATTGCTTGTTTATATGTCAACAGATACATCTAGGACTAGATTACACGTTGACGGACGTTGAGTCTTCAATTAACGCAAATGCATATACATTATAAATTTTGTCCCAGAAAGGGCCGACTCAATCCGTAAAATCTAGGTACTGCTGGTATATGGACATTGGATTTTCTTTGAAAACAATTGCCTAACTGTCCTAATATATGCTTTTTCTGCTTGTATGTGATATTATACTTTGTAAATAAATACAACAAACAGATTCTGAAAGACAAAGCAATTGTCTTATATATGTACTAGTAACTATACAGTGTCAATCTTAACTAATAAATATGAATTTCAGCATATCCGAAAACATTTCACTTGAAAATGTAGGACCACATTAAATATTATAATTATCATTTTACTCCTCTCCGAAACACAGGGAGATGTTGACGCATCTGCAGCGCACAGTTTTTCTAAAACGTTGTTATATAAGAAGAAATGTTTCACAAAGAGCAAGTTCTCCACTTTTGACACAGTATTTAACATCATTCAATATTAGAGCCGTCCCGCGAGAAAACCAACATTGTGGACTTTGCGTAAATTATCGACTCGCGCAGGTTAATCCGGGCAGACAATTTTAGCCTCCTGTGGATTTTCTGTTTCAGGAATCCTTTACTCTATACCTCCATCCCACTGAGACGACATGTGTCGGCCCGGTATCGTCTGCGCGGACTGCGCAGGCTGATCTGGGTCGATAAATTACGCAGAGGCCATTATGTTGGTTTTCTCACGGGACGGCTTATTATACTTTCGTATTCCAAAGTCACATGCTTCAGATTAAAAGGGGCTAATCTTCAACAGGTATTTTTAAAAATTAGTTGATGAAGAGACAAAAAGCTGTATGAACTGTATAATCGATCTTGCATGTAACGTCTCTAAGTATTGGATTTTTATTCCAAAGTATTTCTGTCACAGACAGACTACGCCTTTTATTGCTAGATAATGGGAGAATGTTGTTTTAAAACGTCGAGGACCACACTAAATCATTCACGTGCTTTATTACATAAACCCTTTCCTGCATACAGAAACCTTTTGACGCATCTGCAGCAGGTGTCTTTTGGAAGCATTGTGTCAAAAGGAGATATTGCTCGAATGATGAGTAATTTCTCATTTTGCCACAATGTTTACAACTCTATTCAATAATGTTACTTTCATTTGTTTTATATATTCCCGTTAATGCCAGTCAAGTTTTTAAATTGGTTCCCCTCAGATCTATTGTACGTGTGAAAGTGTTAATCCGAGGCAAATTGGTTTCCCTCAGAGCTATTGTACGTGTGAAAGTGTTAATCCGAGGTAAATTGGTTTCCCTCTGATTTATTGTACGTGTGAAAGTGTTAATCCGAGGCAAATTGGTTTCCCTCTGATCTATTGTACGTGTGAAAGTGTTAATCCGAGGCAAATTGGTTTCCCTCAGATCTATTGTACGTGTGAAAGTGTTAATCCGAGGCAAATTAGTTTCCCTCTGATCTAGTGTACGTGTGAAAGTGTTAATCCGAGGCAAATTGGTTTCCCTCAGATCTATTGTACGTGTGAAAGTGTTAATCCGAGACAAATTGGTTTCCCTCAGATCTATTGTACATGTGAAAAGTGTTAATCCGAGGCAAATTGGTTTCCCTCAGATCTATTGTACGTGTGAAAGTGTTAATCCGAGGCAAATTGGTTTCCCTCAGATATATTGTACGTGTGAAAGTGTTAATCCGAGGCAAATTGGTTTCCCTCAGATCTATTGTACGTGTGAAAGTGTTAATCCGAGGTAAATTGGTTTCCCTCAGATCTATTGTACGTGAGAAAGTGGTAATCCGAGGCAAATTGGTTTCCCTCAGATCTATTGTACGTGTGAAAGTGTTAATCCAAGGTAAATTGGTTTCCCTCAGATATCTTGTACGTGTGTAAGTGTTAATCCGAGGCAAATTAGTTTCCCTCAGATCTATTGTACGTGTGAAAGTGTTAATCCGAGGCAAATTGGTTTCCCTCAGATCTATTGTACGTGTGAAAGTGTTAGTCCGAGGCAAATTGGTTTCCCTCAGATATATTGTACGTGTGAAAGTGTTAATCCGAGGCAAATTAGTTTCCCTCAGATTTATTGTACGTGTGAAAGTGTTAATCCGAGGAAAAGTGCAGTGTCAATCGAAGGTCTTGAGTCACGTGAACAATAAAAGGTTCATTTGAACATTTGATTGATACATCATTGGTTATAAGTCCTCATCTTTGAAAACAATTAGAACAAAAATAAAAATAGTGCATCATCTATAAATGTGTGAGATACATGTACATAGTTCAAAACATTCTTGGATACGTAAAAAATGTTCATTTTACATTCTACGAAGACTTGCCCGAGGAAAGTTCAATTTCACCGTTTAATTGATGCGATATTTTGTTTATAGTCGCATGCTTTGAAGACATCAGCGCAAAACAAATTAATATCTTGAAAATTAAACGTATGGTTTTGACACAGATTTGAAAAGAACGAAATCGTAAGATGTGAAAAATGAATCTTACAGATGAAATTCTACCACCAATTAAGTTCCTAACTCTATTTTTCCACCACAATATTTTCCTTGTCCTAAAAGCATACTTATAATTCACTATGGTTTATCAGTTCATAATGTCACGTCATAAGAAAACGGAACGTGGAGAAAGTCAACCATTGCCGAATGCTCTGTGTTAGGACAATCTGTTCACGCCCCTGATATGTGTCTTCCTTGGTCGGTATTAAGCCAGACATACATCCTGGTAGTCTGTGGTGAACGAATATGATCATACATAACATAGGCAATCCGATGGTATTCATCACATATATTAAAATCTCCGCAGACCGTTTTTTCGCACAGATTGGCTTACAGGTAATGCATTAAGCCTTTGCAGCAGACGACTTTGAATCTTGCAAAAAATATTGAAAATTACTTTGAAAGAAAATTAAATAAGTATGAACTGCACATCATCAGCATTTTCTACTTTGCCAAGGTCGCCTGCAGAAGAGGCGTCCAACATGCGACTTTCCCTTGCAAAACAATTAAAGTTGTTCTGAATGAATTCGGTTTTCTAGTATTTATCTGACGTGGAATATTCGTTTGGAAAAAATTGATCAGTTCCCAAGACATGGCACGTGCTCATTTGAAGCAAAACATGCTGGAAAATTATTCATGTCTTTACAATATAATTCAAGCTCTGTTTATATAAAATATGCTCATTAGGTACGACACATTCTACGAAGTTTTGTCCGAGGAACGTACCATTGCACCGTTTAATTAATGCGATCGCCTGCTTCGAAAACATCACAGAAAAAAGAAATTGAAATTTTGATAATTACATTTATGAATTGTGCACAGAGTTGAAAAACTAACGTAAAATGTGAAATTACTGGTTTTAATTCTTCTTTTCCCAATATATTTTAAGACTGTTTTGTCACAAAGGCGTCATATGTCGTTTGCATCAGTGTAAGAGGTGAATTGAAGACGTTTGATCAATTGTATCATAGTGTAAATAAGGGTGAGTGCAATATACCAGAAGAGTCATCTTACTCATCACCGATAAAAGAGTCAGCAGATCTTAAAATAGTTCAATTAGTATTACAGTCTTGCTTATTGTTTTTCATAAACTTCATATTGGCTGCATAAACAGATTTATGTTTTTTTATTATTTTGTCGACATGTTTCAGCCTGCAAATTAAAAGAACCCACACATACATAAGTGGCCTGTCCGTTACAGTTCCTGTAGATAAGAAGGTTGTGTATGACCCGGCCATTTCGGTGACAGGACACAGACGCGTGTGTCGTGATCAATCTTGATGTATGGCCACTGGTTATATAATAATGAGATACTTGGATATATCAGGTCATGAGGTTATCTCAAATACGTCTCTTACTCGCGAACTTCGATCGATTTCAGGTGCCAGTCCTGCGTTCAGTAGACACTAAA
This sequence comes from Serripes groenlandicus, assembly GCA_031761405.1. Lineage (NCBI taxonomy): Eukaryota > Metazoa > Mollusca > Bivalvia > Cardiida > Cardiidae > Serripes > Serripes groenlandicus. The sequence goes on from JASEVX010000006.1 coordinate 75,130,077, forward strand.
CGTTAACTAATAAGCAACCGCTTTCGACGAAAAGTAGTCGTCTTCATGAAAGATTATAGAGACTTGCTAGAGACTTGCTACATGCTTCTATCTCTGCGTCAAATAAAATGCCGTGTAATACTGTGTAATCTACATTTTTTGGTTATTAAAAATAAAACAAAATGGAGGCATCTTTGAAGAGCCTAGTTTTAAATAAGTTCAATTAAAACTTTTAGCTTTTAGAATAAACAATTTTTCTCGTGCGGATTTTAAGGGTCCGTCTAGCATGGCTTTATAAATGACTACAGGTCGAGACAATTAAATATGTTAATTTGTCAATAAGAGACCTTCTCGGTGGTGTAGTCATAAAGAGCGACTGCATCAGGTGCTGGAGGTCGAGGGAACAATGCAAAGTAAGAGTTTTGCCTCCCTAGCAATCAGGCTTGTGTAGTTAGCATTACGACTGACTCGCTAATATCCGGATAAATGGACCAGTAAAACTGGTAACTTACACAGGAACGTTTTTATATAACTGAAATATGTTATTTTTCTTTTAATAAGATTGATTGATTGAGGTTTAACCCGTTTTCGACACTTTTTCAGTCATATCACGGCGGCCAGTTCACCTTCTCATATGTTTCTAGGTTTTCTCACACCAGTACTTCATAAAACATTCTTTCCAAGCAACTGGCTGCTTTTCCACATAAACTGATAGTCCATTGGTGGAAGGCGGATGACGCTTGTCACAATGACTTTTGTCAAACGTCGAAAAGAATGTTGGTCGAGCTGGGGTTCGAACTCACAATTCCTGGAGTGACCGTCCGTGTCGCTACCGACTGAGCTTTAAAATAATAGACCTTCTTTGTGGTGTTGTGCTGAAGAGCGACCGCCTCAGGGGCTGGAGGACGCGGGAACAATGCAAAGTGATGGTGTTGTCTCCTTTACGGTTAGGCTTGTTTAGTTATCAATACGACTGTCTCGCTTGTGTCCGGATAACTGGACCAGAAGTACTCGTAACTAACACAGGAAACGTCGTTACTTACTGAAATATTGTTAAAAGCAACATAAAACACCATACAAACAAACACATCATTTTTCCAATAGGGTTTCGCAAAGCATTAGTGTAACATTAAAAACAATGCTTTGGAATTTTAAATCTCAAAGTTTTGAAAATGAGGGATGCAGAGGTGTGAAAGGACTTTTGCAACACTGATATATGGTCATTGTGAGTCAAAAAAAAATTAAGATAAAATTGAAAAGAAAAGACCTTCCTTGATCAGGAATCGCAACCTGGTCTCACGCGTACTGAACTTGTATGCTTACCCCTGCACCACCCTGGTTATTATTTCATATAATGAGTAAATATATTCTTTTAAATACCTTCAATATGTTGTGTTACTAAAAAAAAGAATCATCCAGCTCATGTCAGAGTTAAAAAAAGAGCACCGTAAATTGTTCATCTTTCTATAATATCAGGTAAATGCAGCAGACGGCTTTTTGAAAACATAGTGACAAAAGAAGAAATTGCACAAAACGTGCAATTTCTCCTTTTGCCACAATGTTTTCCACTTTTTGTCATAGGTTATCCATACAACTATGGAGATTTTCTATGTTTTGACAAAATAAGTTCAAAGTCGTCTGCTGCAGAATTGTCGTATGAGGGAAAGGGTTATAATATCAGGTACATTTTAATATTATTTCAATCATTGTATTCTCTTTGGTATCTTACTGGGACCTGACTATCGGTAATAATGTTTGAGTCGAAATCTAAAAGCTGATTCGACTCGATTCACAGACATGTACATGTTCTTCCATGAATTCGTCTGTTGACAGCGTAGAAATCCATGTGTCATGTTCAATTCTGTAATTCCCCTATTTCAATAGCAATTTCTTTGGATTAAGTGTCAAATCAAATCAACTTTCCGGTTGATATACCAAGAAATTAACGCATTTTGTATTTCAGCCATGGATTATTTGGCGGTACGATATAGGAGGTGTCTGATCTAAGCTAGAAACAGTAATTAAACAAAAAGAATTACAGGTGTATGTACTTTTATTGACGGCACATACAATTTACAACTATCAATTGATTGATTGGTCAGTTTTTGAAGTGTTCACGTGATTAACACGGGTAGTTATATCATGATGTCGGAGCATTACGACGCTTCGTTCGCTACACAGGCATCAGATGTCATCTGTATCAAGGAAATATGAGCCGTTTCACGAGAAAACAAACATTATGGCGTCTGTGTAATGTATCGACCCAGATTATCCTGCGCAGTCCGCGCAGGCTAATCCGGGCAGACACATTCCGTCTCAGGGGGATAGAGGTATACAGTAAAGATTCTTGAAACAGAACATCCACAGGATGCGAAACATGTCTGTCCGGGTAAGCCTTCGCGGCATGCTTAGGCTGATCCAGGTCGATACGCAATGTTAGTTTTCTCGTAATTCGGCTCATGTGTTAAATAAGTGTTAACTGATGTCGTGTATCAAGGGTCAAAGCTTGTCATTGGAGTCACGAGACACACACATAATTCGTAATTGAAGTCACAATACCATGACAAACAATGGGGAAATGTTAAAACGGTAACTCATTTAATTTGGTTTTCTAAAGATCAAATCGCAATTTGGGAATAAATCGGTGTATTCGAATTTGCTTTAAATCTAATTTAATTTCGAATCGAAACAAACTATGCAATCAGCTATTTCTTTTGCATTGCAGACATATGACCATTTTGAACTTATTTTTGATAATGAAAAGTCAGTACTTATCCGAAATCTACCGTAAACTATAAGAACCGTGTTGTATGTAAACTAAAAATAAGGATAGTTGCGGCCAGTGTTGATCAAACAACAGTTCATCCACATCGGTATAAAAACAACGTGGTTGGTTCCCCGACGTTTCGTTTACTGCTACGGTATGATGCCCGATAGAGATAGGTTTTATTGGGATTCGCTAGGTATCCCTTATTGTCAGGATTCTGTCTAGTTGTTTGTAAAGCGACGCTCCACAGCCCGAAACGACAGGCCTATTCTGATGAAACTTGGTAAACAGGTGTCATAGGGTCTCAGGATGTGCGCGTTTGAGTTTTGTTGCTACAGTTTTGAATCAGGAGAGCTGAAACCTCGGTTATAGATACTTCGAGATATTTAGAAAAGACTTATCCTTTACGACTTTTGATTTAGGCCTTTGATTCCAAATGGTAGCCTTTCAAAGATAGGCTTTTTACAGTCGTGTTTTACTTCAATCGCCCCTAGCACTGCAGTGACAGTATTCGATAGCGATTTTATTGCACCATCCGATAAAGCTATTCAAGAACTACAAAAAGGTTTTCTTACGTGATTGACCTCCGACCTCGGGGTTTCGAGCTAGTGCCGGAAGTTTGCAAAATATGCAAAGGCGAAAATCACCAAGGCGAATCCCACGTCGCCTACCGGCTTGTATTCCTGTTTTTGAAAACCCAGTATATTTTGTACATCCATGTGTAGATATGTTTCCTCAAATCCAACACAAATACTCTTTCTTCGTGCACAATTGCATACCAATGTCTTTCTTGGATATTGATGTTCACAAGAAAACTATAGTTTGATAATTTCTTAACAAACACACAATGTCATGCAACTTGTGGATTATTTAAAAGGTTTGCTTATTATCTTTTATAATTTGTTTCTGGTTTTCGTTGACGTTCAGTAATATATACAAAAACGTGTTCAGTATATGTATTCGTAAACTAGATTTAGTTTAGATTAATGCATGTCTTTAAATGTGTATGATGATATTTTCCGGTGTTACGTTATTAACCCCACCCCTTCCGTTACCTGCCTGTGACATTAATGGCACAGAGCAACATTGTATAAACTTCAAATATGAGTCCGCTCTTGGGAAACTGTCCTAGTTGTCTTTTGTGGACAGTGTAGTACCACATCAGCCTGCGCATCTGCATATTCTGAACAAGATCTACAGACATGACGTAGTAGTTGAATAAGCTTCGTAGATGCTTCTTTCAACTAGCGTGATAAGACTTAGGAGATGGGCAATGGTATCTGAAACTACAATGGTAGGTAATCACAACACACCTGCAGCAGACGACTTTGAAAACATGGTAACAAAAACCGGAAAAATCTACATAAAATATATCATAATTGTTAAATAAAGTTGAAAACATTGAGGCCAATGGAGAAATTGCGTTTTTAAAAGTTATCTGCTGCTATTGCGTCAAAATGCGTCTGCAGGTAGGACAGAGTTAAGGGAAATTCCTCCAGAAACGTTTCAATTTTCTGTAAATATATAAGTCGTGCAGGGCTAATCGAGCTCCTGTTGTATCAACGAACGGTGACATCTAAAATGAGCAATGAACACGCACACTTTCCCTGGAGCCCTCATCAAAAGCTTACACATAATATAGGTTAATGAGTATCTTCAGAATAGAACCTATAAGTGCAGCCCTACTATCAGTACGGTCATGTAACACCAACTGGTACCGAAACAGAGGCTACATCTTTCTAACCCTTTCCCTCATATAGACGCTTTCTGACGCCTCTGCAGAAGACGGCTTTTTGAAAACAATGTGACAAAAAAAGAAATTGCACAAAACGTGCAATTTCTCCTTTTTCCACAATGTTTTCCACTTTTTGTCATAGGTTATCCATTCAACTATGGAGATTTTCTATGTTTTGACAAAATAAGTTCAAAGTCTTCTGCTGCAGAATCGTCGTATGAGGGAAAGGGTTAAGAGCCCTTTCATATTCAAGAATCTGCAAATGTCAAAACTAGATTAAACATAATCACAATACAATCGATATGTGCATGTCTGGTACTTCACCAATGACATCCATTCGCTTTTAATAAATTCCGGAATGTTAACGCTCCAACCGTCTTTGAAATAATCACGGTCTGTCTAAAGTGCAATGGAGAACTTTTAATAAATTCCGGGATGTTAACGCTTCAACCGTCTGCGAACGAATCACGGTCTGTCTAAAGTGCAATGGAGAACTTTTAATAAAATTGTTCGATTTCATTTTTAATTTACAATAATATTTTTCATATTAAAATAAAATTGTGTTGGTGCTATAATTAATGATTGATGCTAAATGAATGATGTTCTTTTTAAGAGTGAGTTTTACCAAGTAATACTGTTTACTGTTTTCCATGTATTTATCCAATCCAAACGTGTCATCAAAAATCAAATCATCCTCCGACACAAATAATTTATTCTCTATATTTTTACATGGGAATGTACAGCTGAAACACGAACCACGTTATATATGTTACAATAATTAAACCTTTACCACATACAGACGTTTTCTCACGGCTCTGCAGCAGACGACTTTTGGAAACCTTGTGACAAATGGAGAAATTGCTAATCATGAGCAAAATCTTCTTTTGCCATAATGTGTTCAACTTTATTCAATAATTGCTTTTCATTTATAAAGAGTTTACATAATCTGATATTATATTATACCATATTACTTTATAATATAATTTGTATGTTATTGCATTATAAGCATGTATATATATACAGCGGTGATTAGGACATGGTAGTACGCATGAACAACACCCTTTCCTTGTATGACGCGAAATTTCACCTGTTTCCAAAGTATGTACTTGTAAATTGGTAAATCTGCTCCACTTACTTGTCATTTTTAATGTTTATTTGTGTTTTTCTCATCGGCCATGTTGCCTTGCGAACTTGTATTTGAAAAACATTTCTTCCATGATATTGAGATATGTTTTCAAATTCGTATTCTCCAGATTTGTTATATAAAGGAAAATGTTAATCTGTAAGAAAGTAAAAGCACGTAGTTCTTCTCTGTGCTCATTGACCAACACTTACTGCTGCGGACGTTAGCTTAGAGGAGCGAACCATTAAATTACATTTACTTAACAAAGTGAAGAATCCATCTATCAATATGACTATTCAAGAACAGATCACATCCTGCTTATGGTATTAATATGATTTTGTTGTAAATGATCCATGGCCGATTTATCAACGCCATGTCTTGTTTGGTATTAAAAACGCTATATCAAATGATTTTAACATGTATGCTGCTACACTGAGAACTGTACGGAACATATCTTATTAAACCTCTATGTTAGTTTCACTATAGATATTGCGAGATATTTCAGTAACCCTTTCGCCGGCATTGAAATCCGCGTTGAAATATATTACCATTGTGTCAGCTTCTAAAGTAACTCTAACTGTAACTGCCCATGACTGACGCTACAAGGAAACCAGGTTAATTTCTAGATCAGATCAGCATGCTTATCCCCGCAGTTTAATCTGGTTATGCACTGTTCCCAAATATGGGACTGAAGGTTTCATGATATTCTGAAAAGCATTATTCATTAAAATCAGATCACATAAATGCAAACTCTTTGTCTATATTAAGCCTAGAACGACTAAGATTTTCCCGTGGTATATGACTTATTAAATGTTGACGGAGAATAATGACCAACAGCTGAATCCAATTAATACTACTGTAGCTTCGTTAATTATCAAAGTGTGACTGTTTCTAGTCTGATTAAGTAGACGGATAGGGAGCAATGAGATTACTTTTAGAACAAAGGTTTTCTTATTACGTTTGCTTCCATGTTTGTTAAACTTAACGTCATTCGGTTTGTTTTCCAGTGTGTTTAATTACTTACATATGGAAACTAGTCACACGAAAACCGATCATCGGGACAATGGGAGTAGTGAACTTTAAGATCATCCTGTCTTTTGAATCACTATTATCAGGTTCTTCAGTGTTTTCTATCCAGTTGTACTATCATTTAGGAAGTATCTGGGAGGGGGAGGGGGAGGGGGAGGAGAATGGGGTGGGGAGGCGGGAAAACTTATGCCATATTTGTTGTCATTAATTCAAGAATTACATACGGTCATCGTTCGCGTGACTTGAGGCATTAATATTTATTAAGATGTGATAACCAGTTTTACGTATGAGACCGTTTTGGCTGCGTCACATGAAATGTTGCATCTCATCGTTGGCTCAATATATAGGGGGCATGAGAGTGTAACCAGGAGGATGGATTCCTGTTTATGTTTTCATCTGAGTCGTTGTCTGTATGTTTAAATCTCTTCTAAATGTCGGCGGGCATTGACTTCTCGGCGGTGACTGTGTCAATGCATGTATGCTCTCCTGGATGTTGATTGGTCGCGATTCCATCCAGACCTAACTACATCTGGCGAACTCATTGGAGCCGTTCCACGAGAAAACCAACATTATTGCCTCGCGTAATGTATCGACCCGGATCAGCCTGCGCAGTCTACGCATGTATATCCGGGCCGACACATTCCGTCTCAGAGGGAATAGAGGTATAGATTAATGATTCCTGAAACAGAAAATCCACAGGAGGCGAAAAGTTTCTGTCCGGGTTAGCTTGTGCGAATTGCTTAGGCTGTTCCGGGTCGATACTTTACGCGGAGTCCACAAGGTTGGTTTTCTCGTGGAACGGCTCATTGATATTCTCTAGATCTTTTAGAGCCAAGTGTATCCAAGAAACGGAATATGGTGTCAGATTTGACGCTTTTATTTCACGCTGACTTACTTTCTAGATAATTAAGAACCAATATTCACGTTTATTAATCATTTCGCTCCGGTAGACGTTTTTCGACGCATCATCAACGGACGACTTCCGTTAACACTGTGTCTAAAAATGAAATATTGTATTAAAGGAGCAAAATATATTTTATTTTCAAATTTTATAAATTCATGTTTTTTTATCACAGTGTCGACTTTAAATGTCGCATGCTTCAGATTTATTGTACAAGGGATCATTTTTCTGGAAAAGATTTCTACATTCGGGCAATAACTACCAGGCAGCACATACCAATAACAGTCAGAGTTACAGAGAAGTTTGCGCAAAGCAAACGTTGGGGCATTTTGTAAAAACCTTTCCAATATGCCTAAAAGTAGACTCTAATTCAAAACCTAAACTCGAATTCTGCCTCGGAAAGTCAAAATGAGCGGCGCTTAATAAATGTCCATCGTTAGGCATTTGCGACCAATGAAGATCCGAAGCAGCCTGTATATCCGCACAGTGTCTGATCTTGCTCTGCCAAATAGTCCCTAAAAAACAACAGAATGCATTAAATATATAGCATTGAGTTTAAATTCATTGTAAATGTGTAAAGGATACACTGGAAATGATTGATTTTATCAGTTTTAGTATTTTGAGCTTGTTTGAAAGTGAAAGTAAAAAATGCTAAACACCGATTTGGTCCAAAATTACGGTTACCATTTTCGTCTGGTGAATTCTTTCTTGCATAATGCATGACCCCTTTTTAATTTGGGTTGTTTTTGAGATAACTCTTATTGACGCCGCGTGGAAGCGCGGCGTCAGTATGGGATAGGTTTTAATTTTGTACCATGGGGTGACGTGATCGAAAAGGGAGCAACCAACAACTATTATTGTAAAGAAAAACTCTGTAATATGTTTGAAAAAACAGCCTTTATGATTGAATAAATTGTATTAACTGATTTAAGAAACAACAAGATACAAAATATGTACATCTTTTACCGTTGTTACAAAACTTTAGACACATTTAAATTGTTTTTAATAACTGTTCCCCAACTAACTAGGCTAAGCTTTTTTTATGAGTTGGTTTACAGAGTCCACTAGGCTACGCTATTTTAATTGTTTGGTTTACTGCTCTGACGAGCTCAGAAAACAGATTCGGGTGATGTTTTTTCCTATTTATTTCTGTTGTATTACTAAACTTAAAACGTTCCTCCCCATACAGTTGTTCATTCAGACCATTGTAATCTTGATATATGTTGACTATACATGAGAACTTTTTCTTTTAATTTCATACTTCTGCTCAACTGGAAGGAGAATAGACTTCCCTCTCTCTCCTTCCAAAGCTTGTGTCACACTTAACTTATAACTAGAGGCATTAACACTTTAGTTAATATCTGTTAATATTTCAGTATCTATGTTTTTTTGTTTATCTAATTGATCTAGTTAGAGCAGATTTAAAATTAAGAAACTTCAGCTTGTATTGTTGCAGTCAATGTTAAGCAAACGGTAAACCAAATGGTTTGAAGACTTAACTTGTCATTTCACGACTAAACTTTACATGCTGAATATCACATATATCGTGGCATATAAAGTGTATAATCCCTACGTTAAAATGGACTCTTTTTGCTCTTGATAACATTGTATTATAGACTATGGTAACCAGGTGAGCAATAAAGGAACATCGTGGCCTTCTTGTTTAAGATAAAGGTACACTTCTTGTTCAAAAAAGTTACATCCTATCCGTTTTCACAGGTTATTTAAATGTAACTGCATGTGCTTCCCTTTAAGTCATGCTTTAAAATCATGCGCGGCGTCTTTGATGCTTAGCATCAAAATTCGTCTTGTATGATATATAGTGTTCTACATGAAAAACGCTTAGAAAGTGTGACAATTGAGGACTGAATCTGGTCTATTTACATGGAAACAAAGAAGGAATTTATTTGGTGTATTGTAACCTTGAACATGGTTGATTTACATGGAAAAAAAGAAGGAATTTATTTTGTGTATTGTAACCTTGAACATGGTTGATTTACATGAAAACAAAGAAGGAATTTATTTAATGTATTGTAACCTTGAACATGGTTGATTTACATGGAAACAAAGAAGGAATTTATTTGGTGTATTGTAACCTTGAACATGGTGATTTACATGGAAACAAAGAAGGAATTTATTTGGTGTATTGTAACCCCAAGAGACTACTGTAAAGCAGCCTCCTTTTGGATTCTTAGCATATATTCCCAAGCAAGTCTTTTGTTCATACTTATAATCATTACGTTAAGGTTGGTTTTCGCAAAGTGCAGCTCAAATATTGAGGTTAAAATAAATACACCCTCTTTCGTCATGTTTACTGTAATGATAGCTACCGGCAGTAAACCCACGAATTAAATTACAGCCACTTCCGGAAGCAACTCCTTAGTATTCATGAGGCCCTCTCAGGAGGGGTCATGTTCCCTTGCTCCCTGAAAGTAAAGCCAAATGTTCCCTTGTTCCCTGAAAGTAAATGGTCATGTTCCCCAAAATTATTTTTTCAATGTTCCCTTGTTGCCTAAAAGTATTTCCAATGTTCCCTTATTCCCCAAAAGTATTTGCCAATGTTCCCCAAAATTAATTTATATGATTAAACAGACAATTTGCCATCATTTTTGACAAAACTAAAACAGATGTTAATGAATCAACAGACTTGCAATATTATGTTTAATTCTTATTCTTTTCTACAAACATTAACAATCTGATGACAGTATGTACATGTTAATACATCCTTATCAAAACAGAGTATGATAGCATATTGCAGAATGTAAACTTAAGATGGCATCTTACAGTTTATTCATTAAAGTAGAAAAAGTCTTCCATCACTCTTCTTTTCTGACCTCTGGTTGATCTTCTGGTGATATTTTCATCAACATCCTCTCTTGCTTCGCTTAAAGTCACCATATCTGTGACGCTACTTATTTCAGACTGGATTTTAATAAATACCTCCTCTTCTACCTCAATATGATTTTGATGTACTACACATTTTTTTAAGTTCCCATGTACATCTTTCATACAAACTTCTAGTTCATCATCCTCCATGAAACATAATGGATTAAATGGATCCTGTGTATATCTTACACCTTTTGCATTTTTCACACTTGAGGTTACAACTTCTTTTAGCATTATGATGCACATTTTGTTCATAACATTCAAATATACCAAGTCATCTGCATCATATAGTACTGCTGGTAATGGTTCAACTTCAAGTTTGTGTGCTTCTCCAATTTTGCTAAATCTACCAGTTTACACACTGCCGGTGCTGAAGCATACAAATTAATTGGTAGAGTTCCTGGATTGTCCTTAATACTCATACCTTTTACTGTTTTCTGTTTTCTGTGGAACACTTTGACCAAATGTTGATCGCCAGTCTCTCATACATGTATCTTGTTTTTGTTCTTTGGTCAGATGTGTTGATTTGGGAGCTTGCATGTTTGGAAGATCAACATATTCTACGTCTGTAACAAGCTTTGGATAGTACGAATTTGAACTGGTGAAGTAATATAATTTTGTGTTACACCTCTGCTTCAAATGTTCCTTAATAGCTCTACAAAACCTGTAGTCAAACTCCAGCTGCATGGGCATGTCTGAGGCTCCAGCTCTCATTTCAGAAAACAAATGTCCTACTACTAAAGTAAGCAGTGATTTCTTTTTAAATGTTTGTAGCAGTGCAGGTGACACAGTGTTACTTGAGAATAAATTCTTAATGTCACAGGGTGAATCTATAATGCGCGCTTCGTCATCAATTACAGTTGACACTGTTCCCTGGGGACCTTGAGTAGCTTATGTTCTTCCAAGATCTGTTTTCACATTCTCAACAAACTGACAGTCAAAATCATACATCCCTTGTACTCTTTCAATAGCTACATTGAGGTTTAGGTACAACTGTTTTTCTTTTTCTAAGTGCAGATCAAAGGTTAAAGCGAACTTTCGTAAATTGTTTAGATACAGTACAAGTCCACTTACACCACTTGTCATTCTAAGCATACCAGTGGCTGTGTCCGCAACAAACAGTGTTTTCCTATCTGTACACAGTCCTGCAGGTTGTGACAATTGTGCATTTTTTCCATCTCTTTGGCCTCTATCACTTCCAACATACTGAATGCACTCTGCTGTTGTTGGGTTCAACAACTTAATTGAACAATCATCCGAGTCACTAAATATTACACTATCTTGTAAAACAGCTAAACTATAACATTTGTGCCCTTACACATTCTTTACCATTTGATACAATTTTAACGAATGTTTCGCTCTCCCAGTTGACTTTAAATATGCCTCCATCTTCATCATGAGAAGCAAAATATAACGAATTGTTAAAAAGAAAATTCCTTAAAGAAAGCAATATTTTGTTTCAAGTTTTTTAAGAAGTTTCCCTGATAACTTTACATGATTCGACTGAATTTGAAGCATGTGAATATCTCCCCCAATTGGAGACATCGGTCAGTTATCTCCCTTTAATACTCTCTACATCTAGCTAGGTCCTATCATTTGGTTTCCTCTGTTTTTATCATTGGTTTCTTTGCACTGGATGGTGCACTTATAATTGCATTTTCTTGGCCAACTGTTATTAGATTGATTAGTAATTCCACATTTGATTTATTTAAACACTGCTATGTAAATTTTCTCTTTTGAATCATCACTTTAATTAACACATTTATGATTAATGTGTACAGAGTAATTGCAATATCTCATTGTGAAAAAGCGATAAAGACAAAGGATTCCAACTTAAAGGACCTACCAACTATTTGGTCTTCCTTGGTCGTTATCTGACAAGGGAGATAATATAATTATCACTAATGTCCCTCATTGTTGACACAAACAAATTGTTATTTCTATCAAATGTTATGGCAAGTGGCTTACAAATGTTCTTGTCTACACAAAGTTTGCCTTTTTTCTACTCTCTTACTTTCAGTACCTTATTTAACTAGCAGCTTTTTCAGTTTTTCTTGAAGCAATTTCTTTGTTTTTTTCCTATCAGTGCTTTCCCATGATCATATATCTTTAAGCTTTTCTTGAAGCTGTGTCACAGTTAACCTCTCGACATCTATTATTATCATTATCATCACTATACTGTTGTACAATATATCACCATAAATTTTTTATATTTTATTTTTATTTATTTTTATTTTTTTGAAGCTTATATTCCCTAGTTGCCTAAAATTATGTCAATGTTCCCTTGTTCCATGAAAGTAATTGGCAATGTTCCCTTGTTCCCCAAATGTAAATGGCCATGTACCCTTGTTCCCCAAAACCCCTGGGAGCTCTCATTCATAATAAGCCGAAACAATGGGAGACCACATGTAACAGCTTCAACCTCCAAGTCAATTTATGAGAAGAAACTATCTTATTGGAATATTTTGTCATTCCTTATTGTGTTATACGTTTATAATGAAGAAAAATATATATATCTCGGGGACTGAAACTATCTGTCAAATGTGATAAAATCATCGCCCGGTGATTTCTCTCCGAGATAATATATCTCAATGCCACAGTTTAATTTATAGTGTAAGTAAAAACCAACGTAAATGTGTCTTTGCATTCTATTGAAATGTTTAATATATATTCAAGCTTCAAATACTTCTCGGGAATTTTCAAATTTGTTACGCAAGTGTGTAATCAGAAAATACATAGGAGGATCGGACCGTGCCGTGCAGACGCAGTCTGATAAGAATCGTCCACATTTTACCATTGTGCACTTTGTGAACATCTTACCCTCTTTAAATTCCGTTCAAAAAGAGAATATTTGAGCCGTCTCGCGAGAAAACCAACATTGTGGACTCGGATCAGCCTAAACATGCCACGCAGGCTTACCCGGATAGACACTGTTCGCCTCCTGTGGACTTTCTGTTTCGGGAATCATTACTATATACCTCTATCCCCCTGAGACGAAATGTGTCGGCCCGGACCAGTCTGCGCGGACTGCGCAGGCTGATCTGGGTCGATACATTACGCAGAAGCAATAATGTCGGTTTTCTCGCGGGCCGGCTCATTTCTAAACTACAAATACACATATGAACATTGTGTTTATGTCAAAACACACGTGTCCAATGGTATTACCCAACGTGTTGCTTTCCATTGGTCTGCTATATTGGTCTCTGGAATTGAATTCTACGCATTCCTGAACAATTACCGTATTCTCATCAAAAACTGTATCAACTCCGTGTAAGTCTTCAATAGGAAAATACAGATCGGTTCGTCTCAGAGTCCGCAAGGGCCTTGATATTTTTTCAATTCTTTAACAAATTGAATACATATTGTGTACTCATATAAATTGCCATATGAGATTTGATAAAACCATTTGTTTGTCATGCAAATTTAACTCTTTCAGCGCCACAGGCAATATTGAGGTTTTTGCAAACAATGCAGATTCAGGTTAGTCAGTTCGTAACGAGCTGTCACACCTGAAACAATATTGATTGCCTTTTAGTTACCAAAATAGTCCAAAACTTTCATAAATTAAGAAATGGACACACCCGATTTTGAACATGGAAGAGTCTACTTTAAACAATTCGGTGCTGAAAGAGTTAATAACCGAACTGTTTGTAATCTCCATTACGTACAATAACTAGTGACCTCTCTTTATGGTCGTATTAAGTGTGAGAGAACGGGAAAATGTGTCAATCAAATTCCCATTTTAAGAATAATTGCTTTCAAGACCATTTGATGAAATTTATATTATTCTGTTGGGACAGATGTACCTAACTAACAACTGTGACTGTCGTGACATATGTGACGTAATCATTTCTCGTTGATTGATAACCGTGTAATTCATGTCGGTATAACACACTGTAACCTTCATATGATGTCGATGGTCTGTCCTTTAATCTAAATACGTGCAGTGAAGCACATTATAACTTTCGTATACTGTCAATAATCCGCCATTTAACATCAATGTGTGCTGCCTTACCCATTCCCACATGCATACACAGTTTGAAGCATCTTTATGAGAAGACTTTTAAAACATTGTGGCACATCTAGCAATTTCTCCTCGTTCAACTCTTACCAATAAAAGAAAAAGATTACTTATAGAAATTTGCAATACTTGTGCCAAATGGTCATCAAACTCTTGTTGTATCTGGGAAATGGTTGTCTTCGTATATCTGGGTTGTACCAGGGTGTATTCAATCCAGGGGACGTGAACTCAAATGTCTCACCGACAATGGGTTCTTTTTTGCTGTAGACATGTTTATGAACCATATAAGGTCTTGCTTGCCACTTACTGATTACAGCAGCTAAAATGAATTATTACAAAAGCACCAGAACATTGCTGAAATACTGTTGAAAGTTACGACCAAGCAAACAATACTCTATACAAGAGATGCTGCAGCAATTGGATGTTAGCGCGGGAATCAGCATTTTATGGCTTAAGAATTACTGTTTGATTCGAAAAACACAAAACCCGCTTTTAAATATATGATAACAATAGTTTTTTAGTTAAATACGTAAACGAAAACAAAAATAAATACCTTTTCCAAACGTGTTGACCTCGATCTCCCAAAATTATTGCAAATATTTGTCTGCGCATGCCTTTTTTTCCTTAATATATTCTTAAAATCGCAAAATTTAGCACAATAACTTCGCATTTATGAACATATTCCCATTGTACTGTTATTAAAACCCCGGTAGTTCCCAGTGATGTTACATAGACTCCGCTCTGGTAAACTGCTTGTGTGACTTCGGGTCGAAGTCAAGAGAAAAGAGGGCGAAATTTAACGTGAACGGGTATAGGTATAAATATCTCTTCTACAACCTTGCTGTGAAAGCCGGCTTTTATAGCGATGTTGGTAGAGTGGTTGACCTTTTCGTAAAGTAAAGCCACGTTCATCGCGGTTAGTGCCTGGACGGGTGACCCGCGACGGCTGAACGCCGGTACACGTTACACTATGGTTTTAATTTACATTTTAATTATATAAAAAAATACTCGCATATAAATAGACTGGTTCACTAATGCTACGGAAATATCCGAGAGCTGACGGTAAAATACGTATACACAGGTTCACCCGAGTGTTCACCGCGTAAACAGGTTCGCCCGAGTGTTCTACGCGTAAACAGGTTCGCCCGAGTGTTCTACGCGTAAATAGGTTCGCCCGAGTGTTCTACGCGTAAACAGGTTCGCCCGTGTGTTATATGCATATCCTTATAGAATCAATGAGATATATGGTTAACTCCACATTATTTAGTCCTCTGCAACAGTCTTTTTAGATTGATTGTTAAATTGCTTATTCAATTAGTTGCTTAATAATGGGATATTCGTTGATGTCTGTGAGAAGAGTGCAATAGATTGTTGCGTTAAATATTCCATAATAACGGGCGACCTATACATTCGCAGAACTTGCTTGCTAAAGGAATTTGGAAAAAAAAACGTTAGATGCGAGAAAATCTAAATAAACCGACTTTCTTATGCATTACGTGACTTCAATTCTCTGTACTAGGATAGATATCAAGATAACCCGATATGAAAGGCATAGACAAATGAAAAGTGACGTCCAGATTGGGAGTTTCACCGTTTTGGGATTAAGATAATATCAGGTCCTAAAATGGAATGAGTTCCTAGTAACAAATAAGCCTGCCTTACATTACTGCGTTCATTTAGTAAACACGAAATGTTATGATTGCGATAAGCGACTCTCATTCAGTCGAGAAGAAAACATAAAAAATAACCTTTAATAATCGATTTCCCCTTTTAAAAAAACCGGTCGGTATAGTTATATATTATATACTGAGTGATAAAATATAGAGATTTCCCACTTGAGAAAACCTATAACATGCTTTTTGTCTACTGAGCAATATCGCCTAGAGTGCGATATATAGCTCACTAGCCGGATTTTCGGAACTACTTTTTTAAATCTCTTTTAAATCTTTTAAGCTCCGTTTTCCCTACTTAACACTTTATTTCCATGATGAACCGTTAAATAATCCACAATGGCACTTTTAAATCCGCAAATAAGAGCTTGAATCGACATGACACATTTATTTCAATCAATGTACACATTGTCGGTGCGCACGTAGTGACGTCACTGCAAAACTGGCAGATTACGTCATTCAGATCTCTCCGCTTCTGAGCTAAAAACGAAAATTATCGCCGAGTATATAATATATAGTTTAATAAACATTGTTTTCATGATTTGGGAATTAAATCCCTCGTGAAAGAGATTCTTGCATATAAAAGCTCGTGCGCTATGGCGCACTCGTTTTTATATCGCAAGAATCTCTTCCACTTGGGATTTAAATCCCGTATCATGAAAACAATGTTAATTAAACTGTATACCCTGCTAATGTTTCAATGATCATATTAATGTTATGACGATCGTCACACGAAATATAAGCAAGACGCTTTTTCAACCAATGTGGGTTTATTTGTTTGTTGTTATTTCCACGCGGCAAGCATCTAATTAAACAACATAGATAAATCAAAGCACTGATAGTGCTGCCAGCAAGGGCCTAACTTCAACTTACGGAGATTAAATTTGGACAAGGATTTACCGATCACAAAAGGTAATCAAATACACATCATAATAGCACTTTGGTATGTCCTTATTTTGAATTATATTGGAGCTGAAAGAATACTGTTGTATTTACAGGATGGGGATCTATCGTAAATACCTTTTTATACCAGGAGGTCGTGGAATAGCTTACACACTACTTGATTCATGTCATATCAAATAAAAGTCGCTTTATACGAATGATTACTATATTTAGAGTTCAATTATAACATCAAAATAAAAACAAAAATCCATCTGCATGAACATGTTTTGGTTA
Organism: Serripes groenlandicus; assembly: GCA_031761405.1. Lineage (NCBI taxonomy): Eukaryota > Metazoa > Mollusca > Bivalvia > Cardiida > Cardiidae > Serripes > Serripes groenlandicus. The sequence goes on from JASEVX010000006.1 coordinate 75,147,364, forward strand.
TTTCAAATAATTTTTTTTTTTTTTTTTTGCATAATCATCTTGCCTTGCTTAAAAATATGATATCATTGTTTTAAATTAACACATTCATTTATTAACAAAGTAACGATAACATTGTGCTGGTGTGTCTAACTTATTATATTATAAAAAAAATGGACAATGTCAACAGATTATTTGTAGTAAACTATATCAACTTGTCGGCAATGCGAATTGTAAGGGTTTTATATATACACGAAGCTGTCTTAATACAACTTAACACGTTCTTTTTCCAAAAAATATTCACACACAAATAGGTTGAACAAATTCAATGCTTTACATGTTTGTGAATTCTCAATATTGTTGAATAAGTAGGGTAGAGATTTGTCAAAAGGTGTTTGAACCGCTCGTATGCTGAAAACATGCGACAAAAATGAAAACAAATAATAATGCTGAAATTTATTATAAGAAAATAAGTATCGCCCTTCCCGCTTGACATACGAACGTCGATGCCACTAGACCAAATCAGCATTCATATCATTGCAGTTTATAGATACAGGAGCCGTCCCGCAAGAAAACCAACAATATGGCCTCTGCGTATTGTATCGACCCAGATCAGCCTACGCAGTCCACGCAGACTGATCCGATCCGACACATTCCGTCTAAGAGGATAGAGGTATTAAGTAATGACTCCTAAAACAGAAAATCCACAGGAGGCGAAACGTGTCTATCCTCATGCTCATATGTATACCACTCAAGCAATTTGGCACCGCTAGACGCGTCCTGTAGATATAGACTATTCGAAAAACCTTGAGATCGCCGTACGGCTGGCATATTCTACCTCGCGGCCACTGTATGGTTATTGGACTTGTTGGGACTTACGGCCGCCGCAAGCACGCCGCAAGCCACGTAGTTGGCTGGAAAATGGCCGAAATAGAGATCCTGATGATATCACATATCGAAATTATAAGAATTCAAAGCGAGGATTTAGAAAACAGCATCGGACTAAATGTAAACAGTTCATAGCTAAAATATATGCCGATATCGACAAATATGCGGAAAGTGACAGCAACTCGTTTTGGAAACTAGTGAATAGGAAAAGAAAACAAAAGTCAGTCACTGGTTCAGAGATAACGTTTAATGAAATTATATATCGTGATCCAAAATCTATCAATGAACAATGGTTCGAATATTTTCGCAATATGTACACACCCTCAGAAAACTCCAATTGCGATACAGACTTAAATCAGAAAGTCACTAAAGAATTGCAGGATATAAATTACTCCCTCAATCAAACTATTCCTTCCTCTACATTTACTGAAATTACTCTTACAGAAATAAATCAAGTTATTAAAAGTGTGAAAAAGAATAAAAGTAGTGGGATCGATGGGCTGTATTATGAGCACTTTGTTTACAGTGGTTATGTTATAAGACAATTACTTACCAATCTTTTCAACAGTATGTTAAAACTATCATATACACCCAATGTCATGAAAAAGGGTGTAATTACCGTCTTACACAAGGGCCACAATAAACCTAAAAACGAACCTAAAAATTATAGGGCTATTACCCTCTCGTCAGTATTATTGAAAATGTATGAGTCTGTTCTTCTGTCTCGTATAGATAATAAAAGTTCTTCTGGTATCATAAATAATCAGCAAGGCGGGTTTAGAAAAGGATTGGGGTGTATTATGACTTCCTATATTGTACACGAAAGTGTTAATTTTGCGATTGAACATCTAAGTAAGCTATACATGTGTTTTTTAGATGTAAAAAGTGCTTTTGATTGTGTCTGGCATGAGTCGCTTTTCATCAAACTTTACAAAAAAGGAATCGACCCATACATTTTCATGTCAATTCAAAACCTGTATAAAGGCATGTCAAGTTGTATTAAAAGTAACGGTTTTCTATCTGACTGGTTCCCAGTATTGCAGGGAACCAGACAGGGAGGGGTTCTCAGTCCATTTTTATACCTAATCTTTATTAATGACCTAATGGACCAATTAACTGAGTCACCAGTAGGATATCAACTGTATGGATTTACGTGTGTATGTCCGACGTCAGCAGACGACATGGTATTAATGTCCCTATCGAAACATAGCTTAGACCGGCTTATGAACATTTGTTATAACTACGGTATGCATAACAAGTATCTTTACAATGCAGGAAAATCAGCTGTTATCGTTATGAACGAAAGACCTAATGAATATAGATCTGCAACACGTTCATGGTCATTAGGTAATGACACTGTCTCTGAGTTAAATACTTATAAACATCTCGGCATTACGCTTAGCAAATATTGCAACAGATCTATAAATGTTGAGGAATGTTGCCAAAAGTTAAGATCGACCTTTTTAACTCTTGTCCATTGCGGCCTCTTCGAAAATGGTATTCATCCTCTGTCCGCAAAAATAGTGTATAAAAGTATAGTCCTACCCAAAGCTTTATACGGGTGTGAACTATGGGATGCTCTCAGTGATGATCAAACTCTGTTAATTGAACGTAGTCATAGATATTGTATAAAGCAGATGCAAGCGATCTCTAAATATACTAACTCCGACATTGCTTTATCTTTAATTGGGATGTTACCTATTGCGGCTGAAATTGATTTAAGGAAACTAAAGCTATTTGGCCAACTTTGTAGGATAGATCCAAGTTTCTTAGTTAAATCTGTTTTTACAAGACGTTTGATAGAATATACGAATAACCCAGTAGGTGTAAGAGGTTTCATTGCCGATTGTTTCAAACTTGTCGGTAAATATAACATTACCAATTTCATCAGCTCATATATCGCAGACGGAATATTCCCTACCAAAACAATGTGGAAAAATACCATAAATAAACAATTATACTCGTATTTTAGTACTACAATATATCGAAATATAACAGAAAATTGTTCAGTAAGTCTTTTCCCAAAGTTACATCCAACGTTTAATGAAATTGTCCCTTCCAACATATGGGTGTTTTCCAAGTCAAACAGAAATGTAATGCCGCAATGTAAGTCGATTATTCAAATGATCAGTTTTGTGTTTAACAGTATTCCAGTTACATGTAGAAAGTGTGATATGTACACTAACCATTTAGTAATACATGTTATGTTCTTTTGTGTTAGGAATCTTAAACTTAGTGAACGTTTATTTAAAGCGTTATTTCTAATGTATGGCACTGTCAAATACCTGGATTTTATGATTGAAACACCAGAACGTAAAGTTTTATATATTCTGTCTGACTTAAACAATTCTGTATGTGAAGAATCCACGGGCAAGTACGTATATGAACTGTGTTCATGTCTTCATGCAATGTGGACTTAAATCCAATATATATATATATGTCTACAACTAGTTTATATACAAATAAGATACTATTATGTATATAATACATGTATTTTTCTCTGAAGTGTCATTTCTGTGATGGGCAGTTTTTAAATTTGTTGTGGCAGCAGAAGCATTTATTCAATATTGCGGGGGTGCTCACTTTTCAAGCTTTGCTATGAAATTTATATGCATGTCTGAATACTATGGTCTAAATTGTGTCATCATATGCCGGCTAATGTTGAGTACATGCTCTGTCAGTTTCACCACGTTGCCTTCCTATGTTGTATTGCATTCAAGGTGTGTTTGTTTGCACTTTGTGTTTAAGCCTATAGCATGAGTTATATGTGTTTTGTACCGATACACTTCATCTAATATACTATCATTGATGTACAAGGCTGTTAAATATAATAATGGTCTTTTTGAAAATGTTGTTACAAAGATGGAAGTTCTTCTTATTTCTCATCTTCCTACAATAACTTCATCCATTTACACCATGTTTTCAATATGGGGTTCACATCGCAAATTCCTATCAACTATGAACATTAATTATATACTCCTCTGTCATTTTGTCTGTCCTGTTTTTCTTACTTTTTCAATTTCATGTACATTTTGTAGAAAGTTGATTATTGTGTCTGTATTATATTGTGTTGTATGTTTACAATACGAAAACATAAAAAATAACCTTTAATAATCGATTTCCCCTTTTAAAAAAACCGGTCGGTATAGTTATATATTATATACTGAGTGATAAAATATAGAGATTTCCCACTTGAGAAAACCTATAACATGCTTTTTGTCTACTGAGCATTATCGCCTAGTGTGCGATATATAGCTCACTAGCCGGATTTTCGGAACTACTTTTTTAAATCTCTTTTAAATCTTTTAAGCTCCGTTTTCCCTACTTAACACTTTATTTCCATGATGAACCGTTAAATAATCCACAATGGCACTTTTAAATCCGCAAATAAGAGCTTGAATCGACATGACACATTTATTTCAATCAATGTACACATTGTCGGTGCGCACGTAGTGACGTCACTGCAAAACTGGCAGATTACGTCATTCAGATCTCTCCGCTTCTGAGCTAAAAACGAAAATTATCGCCGAGTATATAATATATAGTTTAATAAACATTGTTTTCATGATTTGGGAATTAAATCCCTCGTGAAAGAGATTCTTGCATATAAAAGCTCGTGCGCTATGGCGCACTCGTTTTTATATCGCAAGAATCTCTTCCACTTGGGATTTAAATCCCGTATCATGAAACAATGTTAATTAAACTGTATACCCTGCTAATGTTTCAATGATCATATTAATGTTATGACGATCGTCACACGAAATATAAGCAAGACGCTTTTTCAACCAATGTGGGTTTATTTGTTTGTTGTTATTTCCACGCGGCAAGCATCTAATTAAACAACATAGATAAATCAAAGCACTGATAGTGCTGCCAGCAAGGGCCTAACTTCAACTTACGGAGATTAAATTTGGACAAGGATTTACCGATCACAAAAGGTAATCAAATACACATCATAATAGCACTTTGGTATGTCCTTATTTTGAATTATATTGGAGCTGAAAGAATACTGTTGTATTTACAGGATGGGGATCTATCGTAAATACCTTTTTATACCAGGAGGTCGTGGAATAGCTTACACACTACTTGATTCATGTCATATCAAATAAAAGTCGCTTTATACGAATGATTACTATATTTAGAGTTCAATTATAACATCAAAATGAAAACAAAAATCCATCTGCATGAACATGTTTTGGTTATTTCAAATAATTTTTTTTTTTTTTTTTTGCATAATCATCTTGCCTTGCTTAAAAATATGATATCATTGTTTTAAATTAACACATTCATTTATTAACAAAGTAACGATAACATTGTGCTGGTGTGTCTAACTTATTATATTATAAAAAAAATGGACAATGTCAACAGATTATTTGTAGTAAACTATATCAACTTGTCGGCAATGCGAATTGTAAGGGTTTTATATATACACGAAGCTGTCTTAATACAACTTAACACGTTCTTTTTCCAAAAAATATTCACACACAAATAGGTTGAACAAATTCAATGCTTTACATGTTTGTGAATTCTCAATATTGTTGAATAAGTAGGGTAGAGATTTGTCAAAAGGCTCGTATGCTGAAAACATGCGACAAAAATGAAAACAAATAATAATGCTGAAATTTATTATAAGAAAATAAGTATCGCCCTTCCCGCTTGACATACGAACGTCGATGCCACTAGACCAAATCAACATTCATATCATTGCAGTTTATAGATACAGGAGCCGTCCCGCAAGAAAACCAACAATATGGCCTCTGCGTATTGTATCGACCCAGATCAGCCTACGCAGTCCACGCAGACTGATCCGATCCGACACATTCCGTCTAAGAGGATAGAGGTATTAAGTAATGACTCCTAAAACAGAAAATCCACAGGAGGCGAAACGTGTCTATCCTCATGCTCATATGTATACCACTCAAGCAATTTGGCACCGCTAGACGCGTCCTGTAGATATAGACTATTCGAAAAACCTTGAGATCGCCGTACGGCTGGCATATTCTACCTCGCGGCCACTGTATGGTTATTGGACTTGTTGGGACTTACGGCCGCCGCAAGCACGCCGCAAGCCATTTGTGACTGAGGCATACCGATGGATGACCGAGGGATAATAAGTCCGATTTCCCGCATCAGCATCATTTCAGCATCAGTTTTCTTTCTTTCTCTCATTTGAAACAATCCAGTAAACAAGTATTGCATCTCGGACAAATAATGTTATCCGGTGACCAGGGAAAAAGTAATGTGCATGCTGATCTGGTGGTACGTTACTCGCAATTTTGTTTATAACCCGTTCCCACATATAGCACATCTATAGCAGACGATTATGTTAATATCTAGGCAAACATTTGAATTGAAAGAGCAATCATGATATAAAGTTGAAAACAGTGTGACAAAATGAGAAATTGTTCATCATGAGCAATGTTTCAAAGTCGTCTGCTGCAAATGCGTCCAAATGTGTCATTTTACCCATGAGCGATTCCCTCCAAAAACCAACATTAACGTAAGTAGTAAATGTATGGAAATAACCCTGCCTGCGCATACATGATAAGCATTCAAATTAAAAGTACAATGTTTCAATTAGCTTACTATGGTGGCATAGAACTGCCACCACTTTCCAGATAATTATGTTGAATATTTTCGTGAAAATCATGGCGGATTTCGCGTTATATATAAAATGACATGATAACTTAAAATGTATCGTGATGCCAGATAATTAACTTAACATGAATTTGTTCGTGTTAGTGCTCTAAACTGCCAACGATTCTATCTAGATAATTTAAAGATTTTCATGAAACTTGGTATTTATCATGCAAATTTTATCTAACGCGTTATGATATCTAAAGATAAACACGTTTAATTCGGAACGCTTTGTGGGGACCCTTGGAGAAATCGCTACATCCACACCGTTTAAGTCTAATTGTACAATGCACACCAGACAAGTCGGGTCAAGGGGCGGAGTAAAGGCTGGGATAGGCGGGATTAATGATAAAACGTTATGCCGTACTATTCAATTTAGGATTTCGTCGTCCAACGTTTAGTCAGGCCATCTTGAAAGCTACAGAGGTCATAGGGCGGAGCTAAGTATTTGATTGACACCAGACTTGTCTTGTGTGTAGATCATAACTAGACCCAAGCGGTGGTGTGCAAATAGCGACCTCCCTGTTGTCTGTCGGCATGGTGTTATAATCTATATTTAGATATATGGTATCATGAAAACTTATAGCTAACACGATAACTTAAAATAAACGTGATAAATAGAAAAGCATGTTAAGTTATTTATCTGGTATCACAATGAATTTAAAGTTATCATGTTATTTTGTAAATAACGCGAAATCCGCCATGACTTTCGCGAAAATATTCAACATAATTATCTGGTAAGTGGTGGCAGTTGTCTTCGAAGAGCTAACGTGCCACCTGGCTTATTGTATTTCTGTATTTACTTCAGTATTTGACACATCTTTGTATTTGTGTGTGTGTGTGTGTGTGTGTTTTTAGTTTGTTTTTCTTCTTGAATTTCTTATACTATAGTGATTTATTATCTCATAGCCTGGTCTTTTCCCCATATTACAATATGTATATATGTTGTTAATATTACCCCATTGTTAAAATGTACCGAGAGTAAAAGAATACACTTTGAAACTTTGATAAAAATAACATAATGTTTCATTTTGCTCATTAAATTTGATAAATTGCTCCAAAGTCAGGTGGATTTAAAGTACTGCGTTAAAGTCCTGTTCAGATTCTCGTTATAAAGTTACAGATATTTTCGTTCACGGGTTGCCATATCCCCTGAAATCTAATTCTTCTTTAGATAAAATAATGGTCTTTCGTGACTTGTCTGTCGCTAGAAACAATGCGTCTTCACCTAATTCTATAATACACTTCATCTCCTCTTATATTAATTGTGAACAGGGAAATGCTTTATTCTCCTTAATGTCTTTTGTTCTTACAATGTCCGTGATGCCTGATAATCGAGAGGGTTTATTTTATCATTTCCGATAGCCGTGAAATGTGTTGCACAGTGTTGTGTGTTGCTTTTCTATGGGACTTGTTAAAAACAGTATGTAAATTAGATTTGACTACGTGGTGTTCTTTTCTCAATCGTTTATCGATTTGTTTTTTCTTATCATTATGATAAACTCTTTGCCGAAAAAGGGATACCATTTAACGTTTCCGCAGGAAAGGCAATTCTACCCATGTTGAAAAATGTGTGGATCAGGCTGATAGAAAGTTCGCCAAGTAGTCTTGAAAGGTTTCAGGCAAGGTATAACAACAGGTATCAATTTCGATGCTAAAGCATGGGTTCACAAGAAAATGTTTATCTTCCATTGAAAGAAATACGCTTATGTTGGAGCACCGCTTTATTTCACATCAAACAAAAGCTTGGGTGTGAACTCTTTCAGCGCCGAATTGTTTAAAGTAGACTCTTCCATGTTCAAAATCGGGAGTGTCCATTTCTCAATTTATGAAAGTGTTGGACTATTTTGGTAACTAAAAGGCAAACAATGCTGATTTCAGGTAAGACAGCTCGTTACGAGCTGACTCACCTGAAATCAGCATTGTTTGCAAAAACCTCATCATTGCCTGTGGCGCTGAAAGGGTTAAATTAATACCAATAAAGATGAAAATTAATGTTTGTACAATCAGGTTTTCGGCCATAAACATTTTCCAAGACGCTTCTACAATGCGTCAGTGGTTAATTGGCAAACGTGGAATATCCAGATCAGTTTTACAAAAACTTAGGCTTTTCTGGATCTTGGTCGGTTTTAATTTGACGCGATCAATTCAAAAGCATATATGCCCATATTATTTCAAAATGCAAAACAAATCTATAAAATAAAATGTCTTCTTACATCATTCAAAAATATGAAACTGAAAGTTAATATCGACCAGTTAGTTGAATGGTTTGTTGCATGATTTACCATCGGCATTCGAACAACCTCAATCACAGACTGATTTGTAATGGATTTGGGAATATCTTCTATTCCATTTACGCGTGTAAGTAACAGACGCAAAACTGTCTAATTCATGCTGCTTTCGTGCAACTCGTAATAGCTTGATGTAGGAGGAGAAAATCTAACAAGATATTTAGAAGAATTTTCCCGAGTAAACCCCTAGGCTGCGTCACCCTTTTACCACTTGCAGATCTAGTTCGTGCTTTAAACATATGGAAGAAGTAAAAAGAATACATGTCAAGTGCAAGTTCTCCATTTCCCGGAAATGATTTCATCTTTATTAATCTATTAAACTGTCATTTATAAAAGATCCATTTCATTCCTGACATGTTTTTAAAGTCGTCTGCTGCAGATGTGTTTTATGTTAGAAATGTGTAAGACATATGACATCTCTGCTGCAGATGTGTTTTATGTTAGAAATGTGTAAGACATATGACATCTCTGCTGCAGATGTGTTGTATGTTAGAAAAGTGTAAGACATATGACATCTCTGCTGCAGATGTGTTGTATGTTAGATATGTGTAAGACATGTGACATCTCTGCTGCAGATGTGTTGTTTGTTAGAAATGTGTAAGATATATGACATCTCTGCTGCAGATGTGTTGTATGTTAGAAATGTGTAAGACATATGACATCTCTGCTGCAGATGTGTTGTATGTTAGAAATGTGTAAGACATATGACATCTCTGCTGCAGATGTGTTGTATGTTAGAAATTTGTAAGACATATGCCATCTCTGCTGCAGATGTGTTTTATGTTAGAAATTTGTAAGACATATGACATCTCTGCTGCAGATGTGTTGTATGTTAGAAATTTGTAAGACATATGAAGTAGCTACTGCAGATGTGTTGTATGTTAGAAATGTGAAAGACATATGAAGTAGCTACTGCAGATGTGTTGTATGTTAGCAATGTGTAAGACATATGGCATATCTGCTGCATATGTGTTGTATGTTAAACATGTGTAAGACATATGACATCTCTGCGGCAGATGTGTTGCATGTTATAAATGTGTAAGATATATGACATCTCTGCTGCAGATGTGTTGTATGTTAGAACTGTGTAAGACATATAACATCTCTGCTGCAGATGTGTTGTTTGTTAGAAATGTGTAGGACATATGACATCTCTGCTGCAGATGTGTTGTATGTTAGAAATGTGTAAGACATATGACATCTATGCTGCAGATGTGTTGTATGTTAGAAATGTGTAAGACATATGACATCTCTGCTGCAGATGTTTTGTATGTTAGCAATTTGTAAGACATATGACATCTCTGCTGCAGATGTGTTGTTTGTTAGAAATGTGTAAGACATATGACATCTCTGCTGCAGATGTGTTGTATGTTAGAAATGTGTAAGACATATGACATCTCTGCTGCAGATGTGTTGTATGTTAGAAATGTGTAAGACATATGACATCTCTGCTGCAGATGTGTTTTATGTTAGAAATTTGTAAGACATATGACATCTCTGCTGCAGATGTGTTGTATGTTAAACATTTGTAAGACATATGACATCTCTGCTGCAGATGTGTTGTATGTTAGAAATTTGTAAGACATATGACATCTCTGCTGCAGATGTGTTGTATGTTAGAAATGTGTAAGACATATGACATCTCTGCAGCAGATGTGTTGTATGTTAGAAATGTGTAAGACATATGACATCTCTGCTGCAGATGTGTTTTATGTTAGAAGTTTGTAAGACATATGACATCTCTGCTGCAGATGTGTTGTATGTTAGAAATGTGTAAGACATATGACATCTCTGCTGCAGATGTGTTGTATGTTAGAAATGTGTAAGACATTTGACATCTCTGCTGCAGATATTTTGTATGTTAGCAATGTGTAAGAGCTATGAAGTATCTGCTGCAGATGTGTTGTATGTTAGCAATGTGTAAGACATATGACATCTCTGCTGCAGATGTGTTGTATGTTAGAAATGTGTAAGACATATGACATCTCTGCTGCAGATGTGTTGTATGTTAGAAATGTGAAAGACATATGAAGTAGCTACTGCAGATGTGTTGTATGTTAGCAATGTGTAAGACATATGGCATCTCTGCTGCATATGTGTTGTATGTTAAACATGTGTAAGACATATGACATCTCTGCGGCAGATGTGTTGCATGTTATAAATGTGTAAGACATATGACATCTCTGCTACTGATGTGTTGTATGTTAGAAATGTGTAAGACATATGACATCTCTGCTGCAGATGTGTTGTATGTTAGAAATATGTAAGACATATGACATCTCTACTGCAGATGTGTTGTATGTTAGAAATGTGTAGGACATATGACATCTTTGCTGCAGATGTGTAGTATGTTAGAAATATGTAAGACATATGACATCTCTACTGCAGATGTGTTATATGTTAGAAATGTGTAAGACATATGACATCTCTGCTGATGACGACATCGTTGATAAATTGTTCAATACGAGCCCGTCCGTGCGAACGTTTGCATGTATGAACGAGGTATTTACATATCAAGGTTCAATTCCACCAACCTTACTTAGCGCTAAGTAATACTTGCATACTTAATAAAAAAGGCCAAAATATTTACCAAATCTTGTTAGTCAGCAAGGCAACTATTTATGTCAACTTAGTCATTTACTTTAATACATTCCATCATTCATGTTTTACAAAATAAAAGGGAAACACAAATGACGATATATGTATATTTAAGTATTACAAAGCGCTTAGCAAGGTGGATTTGGACCCTGCTTGTACTTCTTCACAGTCTTGTCCGAATCTACACAATGTTACAGAAGCTTCTGGCAAGCATATGCAGGTAAAACATGTATTTGAACAGTGTAGATATTGACAAGACGTGCGAATACCAATCTCATCTCGATCTAAACTGTTCACAAAAGCAAACGGGTACCTATTCGCAAGGACGGGCTCATAAATTCCTTTCAAATCTTAAACTCGTTATCAAACTTCAACAACCAACTTTCAAGATATTTCAATTTTCACTAAAGGTTAAACAAGACAGTCAAACTGTTAAAACAACGGTGCTTTTGCTCCTTGGCGCTCAACATTTTTGGATTATCATAAGTACCTGACTCGCTGGTGTCAGTACAAACGAATCAGCAGTACTGGTAACTAAGTCAGGAAACGACGTGCAATAACTGAACAATTGATATAAGCGGCGTAATACATCATGCAAACACAACCATTACCTCCCGCTGAGTTCTTGCAATACGTAATATTACCGATGTTTGACAGGGTCTTACATATTGACGAACTAGTCTTTACTGAATACTGTTGAATGAATAGCAAACACTGTTGGCTAATATCAGACTGTATGTATGTGCAGGCTAAACTGGTCTACATTTTCACAATTTATTTGAAGACGTGAACAACACAGCATGTAACTGTTGTTTAAAGCTGGGTGTACAATGTAGCAGGATATCGAGAAATAGTTCAGTAAGCATACACTGCCATAAACTTACACTTTCCTAAGGCTATAAAGATAAGACAAGAAGGATTAAAAGTATCTAAATAAGTTGGTGGTGGACGAATTATGGTGCTAGACAGACAGGGTATCTGGGTCTCCGACCAACACACGTTTATGCATTTAGATTATCAAATTTCAAGAAATCCAATGACACGGAATGTCTCCGACAAATGATCACATTAACATGACGATGTCCACATCATTTGGAGAGGATCAATGTCCTAATTGACAAGGTTGTGTCCTGTTGTATTCAGACTTGAGTTGAATGTTATTCGTTACATGGAATGACCCAAACTCGTGAAAATGATTTATTGTATTTTAATAATGTTTTTCCGCAGAATTCAACAAATACTCTAAACCATTTATTTCTTGACTCCCTTGCACGATGGCCCTTTAAAGTTCTTCCCTCCCAGAACATGGGCTACCTTCCCACAACAGTTATCAATACGCAACAGTTTATGATAAGTGTTAGGTCAAATCAGTAACTGTTTGCCATACGGTGGTTTGACATTCTCACTCAAAATGGTAACCCCAGTGTAGGCACTTTTGCGTTTCAATGAGGGAAGTGTTTGTGAGAATGCTCGTGCTGTTGCTGTAGATTAAGAAGTTTGCCACGACTTTTAAAAGTTATGGCCCACAGTCATGAACAGCTCATGGCACAGCTCTTTGGTGCCAACAGTTGTGCCATTTGTCAAGCATAAATGAAGCCATTTTGATGCAAAAGTTATTTTGAACAATTTAAAAAAAAATCAATCAAACACTTATCTTAACATTTACCTTGCACCCCAGGAATACTTGCTGCCATTAATTGTGCGTCAATCTGTAAACCACTTTGCGTAGAATGACATCTATAGTATGGTCTCGACTGATTTCACACTATTCATCATTAAATATATATATTCGAGCAAATTTCAACCTCGATATAGAGATTTATACATAATCCTGTAAAGGATATCGCATTTTCTTAAGTGCATTTTTGAAAGCACCAAAGAATAAAAGGCGTGATTTATATGCCACTTTCTCTCATTGTATTTTGTTACCGTTGTTTCGATTTAAAACGACTGGACTCCCCTTAAAAGTCCTATGAAAAAAACAATGCGTGATTTGTGTTTCGTCATTTTTAATCAGTCTGGATATGAAAGTATTGTAGAGCAATACAAAACGAGATTTGAAATCGATTTCGTTCTCCCACTTGCAGCTTTTCTACAATGTTCAACAAAGTTAAATGATAAAAGAAACGACGGTATCGAACAATCTAACAATGGCCCATTCCTCCTGTCCGTGGGAAAGATGAAATTACCTTTCCTTTACTATGTCCTTGTAATCCAGATTGATTAATAACTGATTTGGTCTCTTCTGTTACCTCACTTCTTGTAAAAGTTATTGGACACCTCTATCTACAAACGCAAAACATAACTATTTCGTATATGTTTTCCTGTTTTTATTAACCCTATTCCCGAGTACAATAAATCTATTCTGTAGGGGCGTGAGAAGCGACTGTATTTAAGGACGGGTTTATGTGTCACCTGTAGGGGCGTGAGAAGCGACTGTATTTAAGGACGGGTTTATGTGTCACCTGTGTGACTGTATTTAAGGACGGGTTTATGTGTCACCTGTGTGACTGTATTTAAGGACGGGTTTATGTGTCACCTGTGTGACTGTATTTAAGGACGGGTTTATGTGTCACCTGTGTGACTGTATTTAAGGACGGGTTTATGTGTCACCTGTGTGACTGTATTTAAGGACGGGTTTATGTGTCACCTGTGTGACTGTATTTAAGGACGGGTTTATGTGTCACCTGTGTGACTGTATTTAAGGACGGGTTTATGTGTCACCTGTGTGACTGTATTTAAGGACGGGTTTATGTGTCACCTGTGTGACTGTATTTAAGGACGGGTTTATGTGTCACCTGTGTGACTGTATTTAAGGACGGGTTTATGTGTCACCTGTGTGACTGTATTTAAGGACGAGTTTATGTGTCACCCGTGTGACTGTATTTAAGGACGGGTTTATGTGTCACCTGTAGGGGCGTGAGAAGCGACTGTATTTAAGGACGGGTTTATGTGTCACCTGTGTGACTGTATTTAAGGACGGGTTTATGTGTCACCCGTGTGACTGTATTTAAGGACGGGTTTATGTGTCACCTGTGTGACTGTATTTAAGGACGGGTTTATGTGTCACCTGGGGAATATGTGAGGTATCTGTTGCACGTGACATTTTAACCCTTTCCCGCATACAGACGCAATAGCAGCAGACGACTTTGAAAACACTGTGGCAAAGGTGAAATTGCTTATGATTAGCGATTTCACCATTTGAGACAACGTTTTCAACTCTATTTAACAAGACGAATGTTTGACGCAAAGCATCAAAAAGAAGCCGCAATATTTCGTTGTACATGAAGAAATAAAAAAAAATACATTTAATTCCACAAACATTAGACAAATTCAATCTGTAGTTAGTTATGCAGATATCGGTATTTGAAGATTTAAGTATTTCGTAGGATATTTAACCTGGCAGTGTCTGAGTTTTATGTGAATGACATTAATATAGTTAAACTGATCATGATAGACATATAAGACTAATACTAAATATAAATGGACAAGAGGTTATGTAAATTTCAATTTGTACCAAAGATAATCAACTATTTGTATTGAACACAAGCTCTGTTATGATAAGTTGAAAAGTGTTCAAAATTGTTGTGGTAAATGCAAATCATGATTGCTTATGAGCACTTACTCCTTTTTCCACAATGGTTTCAGTGATGTTAACCTGACAGACTTTGAAATCATCAAGTACAAAACATAGATAATCTCTATAAATGATAGTAATATAATTGAAAAGAGTTTTTTTGTGGCAAATGGAGCAATTACTCATTATGAGCAATTTCACCTTTAGCCACAATGATTTCAAAAGTCGTCTGCTTCAGAGGCTCATAAAGGGTATATACTAGTATGTGGGAAATGGTTTAAACCGTAAATGGAGAAAATTAATCTCAATATGAGCAATTTTACCTTTTGCCACGATGATTTCAAAAGTCGTCTGTGGCAGAGGCTCATAAAGGGTATATACTCGTATGTGGGAAAGGGTTAAAACCGTAAATGGAGAAAATTAATCTCATTGTGAGCAATTTTTACCTTTTGCCATTTTGATTTCAAAAGTCATCTGCTGCAGAGGCTCAGCAAGGGTATATATGGGAAATAGTTAAAACCGTAAATGTAGAAAATTAAGCTAATTATGAACAATTTCACCTTTTGCCAAAATGATTTCAAAAGTCGCCTGTTGCAGAGGCTCGGTAAGGGTATATTTGTGGGAAAGGGTTAAAACCGTAAATTGTGAACATTAAGGCAATACATATTTGGTCATAACCTGATTCAGTGTTAATTTAAATTGTTATTAGAGAGAGTTTCCTGTGGAGATATTAAGACCCAAAACATTGAATGGGTATAACAATATGAAAGGGAAAGGTGTTAGAAATTTACAACACAAGTATACTGCAAAGACACCACTTTCTTATGTTGTTTCATCAAACTATCGAACGAGCAAACGTCCTGTTTTCGTTCCGGTTCAAGTAATTACATCACACAGAAAAGCGAATGAAGCAGATAACCATAGTTTATGTTATGCTTGTTTGAATATAACGGATAAGCATTAAGTAGTTATACAGCACAGTGACGTAATAACGGCGGAGATATAGCGTCTTCTGTAGTTCCTTCCTCTTATTACTGCGTAATATATAGGATGAAAGGAACCAAACTACATTTAGCGCGCATTTTTTGGTTCCCGGTTTAAGAACTATTGAAACAATAAAGCGTATAAGGCTGGTGACCAATTTAGTAACTGTTTAGACTAGATACAGTATGAGTTTCGTGCTGAACTAAAAATGTACATACATTAAAGTAATATACCGGTCTTTGTCTTTTTTTTAACTTGTAAAACTCACACATGTATATAAAGTGTAAAAGGGATGTTTTAAAAGTCATTTACCTTAAATTAATATACTTAGTAGGGACAAAGAGAAATCTCGATATGTGGTCACACTGGCACGTCTAAAAATCTCCTTGTGCTAAATTTCAAAGCATTTCTACAAGAAGCTTCCAATAATTAAACTGTAATTAATGGAGATTTTTCACATTTTTGAAAATATGTTTTTAGAGTCGTCTGCTGCATATTTGCTTTATGTGGGAAAGAGTTAACAGAATGCCTTTACAGGAATCATAAGTCTTGCTTATCTTTGTGAGTCTAGGGATTTCGTATGAGTGTAACATTTGAACATCATATTAAATTTTAAGGAGCATACGTTTGTAGACTAAGATATCTGTTAATGTTACATCTGATAAATTATGACTTTTAAAAAGCCTTGTTAGTTTATCTGTTGCACAGAATGATTTCGTTTCTTACCCGTATGTCTCGATATGTCGTCAGTTAATCCCTGAACCATGTGTATTTTACTTACTTAAATATCAGTGCAAGTTACACCGCATCTATGATGTAGTGATAGAGCGTCCGCTTCGTGTGCGGGAGGTCGCGCGTTAGATGAGGTCATCCTAAAGCCGTGCCCTCATTGTCGTTTACGATTGTGGGTTTAGCATTGGTGTCAGAATAAATGGACTAGTAGAACTGGTGACTAACCCTGAGAACGCCGTGATATAACTAAAACTGTAGAAAGCGACGTAAAACACCATTTAAACAAACAAACAAAATAAGAAATGTTTTATTTTGCTCGTAATAGATTGTTGGGAGGTTGTAATTTATATATGAGCCGTCCCAAGAGAAAACCAACATTATGGACTCGTCTCTGATCAGCCTCAGCATGCCGTGCAGGCTAATCCGGACAGACACTTTTCGCCTCCTGTTGTTTTTTTCTTTCAGGAATCATTACTCTATACCTCTATCCCCTCTGAAACGGAATGGGTTGGCCTGGATTAGCCTGCGCGGACTGTGCAGGCTGATCTGGGTCGATACATTACGCAGAGTCCATGATATTGGTTTTCTCATGCTACGGCTCATACAGGTTGTTTTCCCACGTGCAGACGCATTTTGGCTCATGTCTTTTGAAAGCATTGCTGCAAAAGGAGGAATTACTTAGTATGGGCAATTCTGCTTTAACCACAATGCCTCAAACTCTATGTCATACTTTAATTTATAGAGATTGTTTATCGTTTTTTCGAGATGTTTTCAAAGTCGTCTGCTGCAGATGTGTTGTATGAGAAAACGGATTAAACTCATGTTTAGGAGAATTATGACTAGTATTTGCTAATTGCTTGTATGCTACCAAATGAACAGTGACGACCGGGATCTAATCCGAATTACTGTAAGTATAAATATACACCCATACTGAGCATTCCTTGTGATTACAAACCGACGGCCTATGACGTTTAAGTATGGTTATACGCCGTTTTCACCAATATTTCATTTCTATCACAGCGACTGTTTCTTTTGTCAAATCTGCAGGGTTAACGGCCAGTACTAGGCTTGGAAACGTGCTTTGCCAAAGGGCACTCCACAATGACCGCCTCGACTGGATATCAAACCCGGGACGGCCGGTACAAAGCGCCGACGCTACTCACTTGGCCACGGCGGATTTCTTCGGCTGATCAGAGTTAATTCAATTTGAAATACATTGCTTTATTCCTAGAGATAAACAGATTTGTTCCTAATGTGTAACTGTTAATTAATGCTTCCCACGATCAACACTATAGCCGTGCTGTTCCGCGAAATTCAACATTACCGTATTTATTTCATGTTGAAATTGATTTGTCTGCGCATCCACGCAAAGATCCAAATGGATACCGCTTTAAACATTATGTGCGAAAAGTGCATAGCTAGATTAGACTGCGCGGATGTGCTGGCTTATATAGCTTTACACTATTCGCAAATGTAAACACCGATCAAGTCATCTAACAACACTTGCGGTTGCTTAATTTAATTCCTATCATATGAAATAAGCCTGGCAATTACATCTGACTTAAATCTTAATTTTGACAGTTAAAGCATTCTCTATATGTTGTAAAGTTCACTTGAAATCTTTTACTATATAATAAGACGCTAGCATTTGATTTTCAGAGAATAAGATGAGGTTGCTAATAACAGAAAACCTAATCAATAGCACATATAATTCTGAGTAGTGTTCTGTATGGGGAAACATGTTTCGAGTTATTGTACAGCGTCATCCTATCTAGCGTCTAACACACTATATTTACATGAAGCAAATATGTAAAAAGTAGATAAAGACCTATAATCCGATCCAACTTGCAATACATAATAGAATACCTCGATGATGTAGTGGTAATGCGTCCGCCTTGCGTACGGGAGGTCGCTCATTCATTTCCCGGCCGGTTCATACCACAATTAAAGTAATGGCTATCACTCCTTTACGCTCATTTGTTTGGGGTTACCATAACGGTTGACTTGCCTTTGTCAGGGTAAATGCACCAGTTGGCCAGTAGTACTAGTCACTTACCAAGGAAACGCCAGGATAACGTTGAAACAATGTTGTAAAAATGCGTTAAACAAAACTAACAAACACATATAAGTAGAGTCATATTGACCTGTCATGAAGTTGGACAGAGGACCAGTAATTTTTGACATCAAGTCGTCTGCCCGGAAGCGAGGGAATGAATCACCGAGTATTAGCGGATGTATATGTGCTATTTCTGTCAAAGTGAGGATCCGGAAAGCAAGTGACAAACTGATATGACCCTATATACCGACAACAAATGTATCAATACATAATGAGACAAGGGATATTAGGTTGCTTCCGTGGACTGAAGGACACGTAGATTTTTAAGTGAAACACGGCCTGTTCATCCGCTAAGCTTTATCTTCGCTCGCATAAGTCACAGAAGGTTTCAAGAAACCTTTGACACACGCTCAATCCTTTTGGAATCAGTACAAAGGCATATAAAGTACAAAATAAAATATTTGAATCATGAATTAAACCATTTCCCCTATACGGACGCTTTCTGACGCCGTTGATGTAGACCAATTTTAAAAAAAGAAATTGTAACAGAAATATTGCTCAGAATGAGTAATTTCTCCTTTTGCAACAATGTTTACAACTTTATTCAACTCTTGTTCTTTAATTAAGTGAGGGTTTCAATAGTTTTTCTACATGTGAATACCTTAACCACTGTGATATCGGGGCAAGTATATGCATATCGACCCCTTCGTTGATTTAGTGGTAGAGCGTCCGCCTTGCTGCGGTAGGTCGCGGATGCAAAGCACGGCCGGGTCAAACCGAATACTTTAATATTGATAGAAATGAATGTCCCTACTTGGCGCTCAGGATTGTCGACTTACTCGGTGTAGTCAGGATACATGGACGAGTACTACTTGTAACTTACACATGAAGCGTTGTGAGATAAGGGAACAAGTGTTAAAAGCAGCGTAAGAGCATCAAGTATCATTGTTAAGTGTAGTCTCAATGATGGGCCAGTGCTGACGTACAATGGTGATACGGGGACGGAGACGTCATAAAATCAAATATTGCTCATTACTGGCAATCTCTCCCCCATTCGCCATAAAATCAAATATCGCTCATAACTGGCAATCTCTCCTCCATTCGCCATAAAATAAAATATGGCTCATAACTGGCAAGCTCTCCTCCATTTGTCATAATATCAAATATCGCTCATTACTGGCAATCTCTCCCCCATTCGCCATAAAATCAAATATCGCTCATTACTGGCAATCTCTCCTCCATTCGCCATAAAGTCAAATATCACTCATAACTGGCAATCTCTCATCCATTTGTTAGACTGTTTTTTTTTTTTTTAAAAGGCAACTTTTGTGGTACAGAGTTAAAGGTTTTTTATCTGCAATGCAGTTTACAAATGTTTTCTAATTTCCAAGATACATATTCAAACAATTTCTCTTATCAATCTGAAGTTCAATGCCGCATACTTGGCAGCACTTTGCATCTAACGAATATTAAAGAAATCGTGCATGATTTCCCAGACGTGACATATGACTTGTGATTGTGCACGATACTAGCTACAAATATATCAGATATGTCTAATTATTTATGATAAGCGAGAAATGGGTTTTGATGTAATACATTTAAAACCTGTCTTAGATTATATGGGAACTCATATCTGATCACCTCTTCGCGAACCAATGGTGATTTGTTGTTTGCACTATTATGATTAGTTCTTTTCCACATACGACAAATATGACGTACCTGACTTTGAAATTATCTAAGCAATGATATGGGCTATCTCTATAGCACATGTACATTTATTGAATATAGTTAAAAACATTGTGGCAAAAGGAGAAATTGATCATGATGAGTACTTTCTTCTTTTGTCACAATGTTTTCAAAAGTCGTCTTCTGCAGCTTTGAACATATCTAAGCAATGATATTGACTATCTCTATAACAAAAGTACAATTATTGAAAACAGTTGAAAAACTGAGAAATTGCTCATGATGAGTACTTGCTCCTTTTGTCAGAAAGTTTTCAAAAGTCTTCTTCTGCAGCTGCGTCAAAATGCGTATAGAAGTAAGAATTTCTTAAAAAACTAATTGGAATATAATATACGATATACCATTGGTGAGTGAAAAAAATTCTTTGACCAATGGAATTCAAAAGCTGACCTTTTCTAAGTGAGTAGGTGTCATCTCGTAATTTAATCAAATTTTCGTTGGGATTGTCAACTTAACTCTTTTATTGCGGAATTTCACGAAGTCGACAATTCAATGTTAATAATTGGACCACTCCATTATTCGTCAAAAAGGAAATGTAATGAAAATGAATGTCTAATGCAGATTTCAGGAGAGACAGCTTGTTCCGATGAACATGTTGAGTTAAAAAGTCAATAGTATAGAAACTGGTCAGATGGTGCTAATGAACCGACAGCCCTGGCTCTTTAATGGTTGGTCATACTTTACAACCTCGGTTATAGCAGTCAAAGTGTTAACACACGCTAGCAAACAATAGAACTTAACGATATAATGTATATGATTTATACCATAAAGCTACTACTAGTTTTCCAACATATATATCGCCTTGTCTGAACATGCATTGTAATCATCCATCAAATTACGTATATATCTGCTTCCTATTCCCGCTGTCTATATATCATGTCTTTACTCTCCGTTATATAGAATGACGTTTAATCAGGACATTTATGTTTCGAGATACAATCCGTCTTCGTTTAATTCTAAAAAATACTTAATCACCGCGTAAATTAGCTGCAACAAGGGAAATGCTTTATTCTACGTAATGAGTTTCGTCCGAATTACATTCACGAAGAATAATAAACGAGAGGAGTTAACCTATTACTTGGGTGACCCGAGTGAAAATGCGTCGTTTGGAGCGATTGGTTTTCTTTGTGACGACTCAGACACACATGTACGCCTGTACACCTGTCCGAGTAACCGTAAACAGATGAGGTATGAGTTTCGTCCGACTTACATTCACGAAGAATAATACACGAGAGGAATTAACCTATTACTTGGGTGACCCGATTGAATATGCGTCGTTTTGAGCGATTGTTTGTCTTTGTGACGACCCAAGACACACATGTACGCCTATCCGAGTAATCGTAAACAGAACAGGTAACTATGAATATTCCGACGATAAACATAAATTGTAACTCTGTATTTTATTATCATTACCCTTTATGTTATACGAGGAGCTACAACACGACCAATGAAACAGTTCATACTTCTTTATGGGACGTTCTCACCGCCGATCTGAGAACCTCGATCTCCCCGACCGGCCAAATTCCGCGACCAAGCTCGACCAGGTGTTTGGTCGGGGGGTCTACACAACCGAAGGGGACCCCTGCCAGACCTTTAGTGGACCATACTAGATCAACTCAAGACCCTTCCAGACTACTTCAAGACCACTTGCCGACACATCCCGACTTCTACTCGACCTATACTTGACCTTCCCGACCCCTTCCCGAAGTCTACCCGATCAACACGACCAGCCCGACTTTTCATGTCAAAGAAATCCGTGCAGAAACCCCGATTATATATGTACCTTTCTCAATAATAACATGCAGTAATGGATTTGGAAGTTGAAAGTCAATAACATGGTTTATTCTATTTACGCGTGTTCGTAGCAGACGCAAAAACGTCTAATGCATGCTCCTTTCGTGCAACTTGTAATAGCTTGATTTTTGACGACAAAATCTTTGCAAGATATTAGGAAGATTTTTCCCCAAGTAAACCAATAGGGTGCGTCAGCATTTTACCACTTACATGTGAAGATTACGCATCTACATCAGACGGCCTTTGAAATTGTGGGAGAAATGAACAAAATACATGTTAAGTGCAATTTCTCCATTTGCCGAAATGTTTTCATCTTTATTAATCGATTATATTCTCATTTATAAAACCCCCATTGTTTTCTCACATGTTATTCAAGTCGTCTGCTGCAGATGTGTTGTATATAAAACATGTATTTGAACAGTGTAGATATTGACAAGACGGGCGAATACCAATCTCATCTCGATCTAAACTGTTCACAAAAGACATCGGGTACCTTTACTCAAGAACGGGCTCATAAATTCCTTTCACATCTTAAACTCGTTATCATACTTCAACCTCCAACTTTCATGATATTTTAATTTTCACTAAAAGTTAAACAAGACAGTAATAAATATAAAATTCCCGTGCAAGATGCCCCTCCCGAGTTATTGGCTACATTCTCACAACAGTAATAAATACGGGACAGTTTTAGCTCAAAACAGTAACTGTTTGCCATACGGTGGTTTGACATGTTTACGCAATTGTAGGCACTTTTTCCATTTAAATGAGGGTAATGTTCGTGAGAATGATCGTGCTGTTGCTGTAGATTAAGAAGTACGCCATACTTTTAAAAGTTATGGACCACATTCATGAACAGTTCATAGCACAGCTCTTTGGTGCCAAAGGTCGTGCCATTTGTTACGCATATATAAAGCTATTTGATGTAAAAGTTAGGCACGACATTGACACACATAATCATTCAGTTTTAATAATATTGATAATGCACAGTCTAGTTCAGTTATTGTTATGTTTTACCGTTGTTTCTGTTTAAAATGACTGGACTTTGAAATCAGATGATAACAATGCGTGATTTGTGTTCGTCAATGTTAATCAGTCTTGACATGAAAGTCTTGTAGAGCAATACAAAACGAGATTTGAAATCGATTTCTTTCTCCCACTTGCAGCTTTTCTACAATGTTCAACAACGTTAAGTGGCAAAAAAATGTCCGTGGGAAAGATGTAATTACCTTTCCTTTACTATGTCCTTGTAATTCAGATTGATTAATAACGGGTGACTTTTTGTTATCTCTTATGTTACCTCACTTCTTGCAAAGTTAATTCGATAATTGCAAGTCAACAAAGGCAAAAAATAACCTTTCGTATGTTCTTTCTTGTGTCTATTAACACTTTTCCCGACTAAAATAAATCGGCAGCAGACAATTGTAATTATTTATCCAAACGTATGGAAATTCTATAAATGAAAGATTAATTATTGAAAACAGTTGATAATATTTGTGACAAAAGGAGAAATTGCTTATTATTAGCGATTTCTCCTTATGTCACAATGTTTTTTCACATTTTTAAAAATATGTTTTCAGAGTCGTCTATTGCATATTTGCTTTATGTGGGAAAGAGTTAACAGAATGCCTTTACAAGAATATTACTGTCTTGCTTATCTTTGTGAGTCTAGGGATTTCCAATGAGTGTAACATGTGAACATCGTATTCGATTTTAAGGAGCAGACGTTTGTAGACTAAGATATCTGTTAATGTTACATCTGATAAATTATGACTTCTAAAAAGCCTTATTAATTTCCCCAGTGGTTTTTCTATTGCACAGAATGATTTCATTTCTTACCCGTATGTCTCGAAAAACGATATGTCGTCAGATAATCCCTGAACCATGTGTATTTTATTTACTCAAATATCAGTTCAAGCTAGACAGCCTATACTGTGTAGTGGTAGGGCGTCCGCTTCGGTGCGGGAGGTCGCGCGTTCGGTGAGGTCATGCCAAAGACGGGCCCTCATTGTCGTTTACGGTTGTGGGTTTAGCATTGGTGTCAGAATAAATGGACCAGTAGTACTGGTTACTTTCCCTTAAAACGCCGTAATATAACTAAATATGTTAAAATTGACGTAAATACCATTAAAACAAACAAACAAAAAAGTTAGAGAAAGGTTTTATTTCGCTTGTATATTGTTCTGAGTTTGCAATAGATATATTGTTATTTCTACTCGGAGTGAATACAGGTTGTTTTCCCACGTGCAGACGCACTTTGGCGCATGGCTTTTGAAAGCATTGCTGCAAAAGGAGGAATTGCTTAGTATGAGTAATTCTGCTTTAAACACAATGCCTCAAACTCTATGTTATTAGTCTAGTTTCGTTTATAGAATGTGTTTTTAGTTTTTTTTTAAATGTTTTCAAAGTCGTCTGCTGCAGATGTGTTGTATGAGAAAACGGATTAATCTTAAGTAGAGGAGAATTATGACTGGTATTGTCTGATTGATTTTATGCTACCAAATGAGCTGTGACGACCGGGATCTAATCCGAATTACTATAAGTATAAGTATACACCCATTTAACTTTAGAAATACTGAGCATAAATTGTTATTACAAACCGACGGCTGATAAGTTTATGTATGGTTAAACGCATTTTTCACTAATATTTCATTTTTATCACTTTGACAAATCCCTTTTTCAAAACTCCAGGATAAACGACCAGTACTAGGCTTGGAAATGTGCTTTAAAATTGCTTTATTTCCAGAGATAAACAGATTTGTTCCTAATGTGTAACTCTTAATTAATGCTTCCCACGTTCAACACTATAGCTGTGCTGTTCTGTGAAAATAAACATTACCGTATTTATTTCGTGTTTAAACTGATTTGTCTTCGCATCCACGTATGGGATCCAAATGGATACCGTTTTACAGAGATTTCCTGAAACCTTCTTTAACTTATGTCCGAAAAGTACATAGCTAGATAAGAAGGCGCCGATGCGCTGGCTGATATAGCTCTACACTTGTCGCAAATGTAATGATCAAGTTATCTAACAAAATTTGAAATTGCTTAATTCCTATCATATGAAATAAGCCTGGCAATTTACATCTGAATTAAATCTTAATTTTGACTGTTTAAGAATGATCTATATGTTGTAAAGTTGACTTGAAATCTTTTACTTATTATTAAGTGAAACACGGCCTGTTCATTCGCTAGGCTTGATCTGTGCTCGCAAACGTCACAGAAGGGTTCAACAAACCTTTTACAAACGCTAAATCCTTTTGGAATAAGTACAAATGCATATGTGCCGTCCCGCGAGAAAACAAACATTGTGGACTTTGCGTAAAGTATCGACCCGGATCAGCCTAAGCGCAGGCTTGCGAGTGTGATCTGGTTCGATACATTACGCAGAAGCCATAATGTTGGTTTTCTCGCGGGACGGCTCAATTCTACATAATAAAATATTTGAATCTTGGTTTGAACCATTTCCCTTATACGGACGCTTTCTAACGCCGTTGCAGCAGACCTATTTTAAAAAAGAAATTGCAAAACGACATATTGCTCAAAATTAGTAATTTCTCTTTTTGCAACAATGTTAACAACTTTATTCAATACTTGTTCTTTAATAGATTGAGAGTTTCCGTAGTTTTTTCTTACATGTTTACAAAATCGCCTACTACAGATTTGTCGTACCTGAGAAAGGGTATGTCTATAAACCTTATAAAAGTGTGCTAAGGTTTTATTTCTTGAAGCACGCGGCTTCGATGCTGGACAAAAGGCCTCCTGATATTTTGAGTTCAGTGAAGATCCATATCAGTCTGTGCATACACATTTATCGATGGATGGGGAAAAGCTCTGTTGATTCAAACAGACCATCAAGTCCAATTTTAGAACTTGGTCAAAGATTAGGATTATTTAGTCTGATCTTAAACAACACAGTAAGCAAATGTCGGAAGGCAAATTACATACGTCATGAATCAGAGAGGTAAGACATTGTTAGAATCAATGACACTCAGTTATAAGACCAGTGTGTAGAAAGTTACCGTTACACTTGTTACATTGGCATCTGTTTGAATGGGAACAAATGAAAAACGTGGCTATTCGGTATCATGTATCATGTATGAAAAACGTGTTTGTATATTACATAATGTCACTAATATCTAAAGGATCGGCTATTTCTACCTTGTGGGACATAATTTAACTAGCAGGTGGCTAACCGAACATGTCATACTATTGTCGCCACTAAAATTCGATCAGTCGACGCCCCACTGCCTAGGCGAATACCTTAACCACTCTGATATCGGGGCAAGTATATGTTTATGCATATCGACCGCTTCTTTGATTTAGTGGTAGAGCGTTCCGCCCTTGGTGCGGTAGGTAACGGATGCAAAGCACGGCCGGATCAAACCGAAGTCTTAAATGATGCTAGGAATGGATTTCCCTACTTAGCCTACAGGATTGGGGAGTGAGCATTGCGACTTACTCGGCGGCGTCAGGATAAATGGACGAGTACTACTTGTAACTTACACAGGAAACGTTGTGAGATTAGGGAACAATTGTTGGAAGCGGTTAAACGCCAATTAAACAAAGTATCATTGTTATTTGTAGACTCGACAATCGTGATACGGTTATGAAGACGCCATAAGATCCAATATCGCTCATTACTAGACTGGCAATCTCTCCTCCATTTGTCAGACCGTTTACAAAACAGAACGTATTTTGTTGGATTATCAAAGGGATTTTACTTGGAAAACAGTTTACAAATATTGTTTCATTACGAGATACATATACAAACAATAACTTCTATCACTCTGAAGTTCAATGTCACTTATTGGGCAGCACTTTGCATTAAACGAATATTATCATTTAAAGCAATCGTGCATGATTTCCCAGACGTGACATACGATTTTTGATTGTGTACGATACTAGCTAAAGATATATCAGATATATCTAATTAGTTATGATAAGCGCAAAATGAGTTTTGATGTAATTATTTAAACAAACCTGTCTTAGATTATATGGGAACTCATATCTGATCACCTCTTCGCAAACCAATGGTGATTTGTTTTTAGCACTACTATGATTATTTCTTTCCCACATACGACAAATATACCGTACATGACTAAGCAATGATATGGGCTCTCTCTATAACAAATGTACACGTATTGAATGGAGTTGAAAACATTGAGGCAAAAGGAGAAACTGCCAATTATGAGTACTTTCTCTTTTTGTCACAATGTTTTCAAAAGTAGTCTTCTGCAGCTTTAAACATATCTAAGCAATGATATTGACTATCTCTATAACAAATGTACACTTATTGAAAAGAGCTGAACAAAGGAGAACATACTCATGATGAGTACTTGCTCCTTTTGTTAAAAAGTGTTCAAAAGTCGTCTTCTGCAGCTGCGTCAAAATGCGTATAGAAGTAAGAATTTCTTAAAACTAATTGGAATATAATATGCGATATACCATTGGTGAGTGAAAATATTCTTTGACATTTTCTAAGTGAGTAGGTGTCATCTCTCAATTTAATCAAATTTTCGTTGGGATTGTCAACTTAACTCTTTCATTGCCGAATTTCACGAAGTCGACACTTCCATGTTAAAAATTGGACCATTCCATTATTCGTCAAAAAGGAAAAGTAATGAAAATGAACGTCTAAGTTGCAAATAATGCAGATTTCAGGAGACACAGCTCGTTCCGATGAACATGTTGATTTAAACAGTCAATAGTATAGAGACTGGTCAGATGGCGCTAATGCACCGACAGCCCTGGCTCTTTAATGGTTGGTCATATTTTACAAACTCAGTTCTTGCAGTCAAAGTGTTAGCAAACGCTAGCAAACAATGGATCTTAACGATAGAATGTATATAATTTATACCAAAAAAGCTACATTTAGATTTCCAACATATCCCCTTGTCTAAAAATGCATTGTAATCATCCATCAAATTACGTATATATCTGTAAATAGCCGATTTAGTTCCGATCCCCGCTGTCTATATATCATGTCTTTACTCTCCGTTATATAGAATGACGTTCAATCAGGACATTTATGTCTCGAGATACAATCCGTCTTCGTTTAATTCTAAAAAATACTTAATCACCGCGTAAATTAGCTGCAACAAGGGAAATGCTTTATGCAACGTAATGAGTTTCGTCCGAATTACATTCACGAAGTCTAATAACCGAGAGGAGTTATCCTATTACTTGAGTGATCTGATTGAAAATGCGTCGTGTCATGTTTGTCTTTGTGACGACTCAGACACACCTGTACACCTGTACACCTGTCCGAGTAACCGTAAACAGAACAGGTATGAGTTTCGTCCTAATTACATTCACGAAGTCTAATAACCGAGAGGAGATATCCTACTACTAGGGTGAACCTATTAAATATGAGTCGTGTCGACCGATTGTTCTTCTTTTGTGACGACTTACATTCACCTGTACACCTGTCCGAGTAACCGTAAACAGATCAGGTAAATATGTGTATTCTGATGATAAACTTAAATTATAACTCTGTGTATTTGACTGTTATTACCTTTTATGTTATCCCGTAACGAGGGGCTACAACACGACCAATTTATATGCTACAGTTCAGATTACTTTAAATTGAGACACGCCTTAATATCAAATTTGACCAAATACATCCGCGTTCATAATCCCTAAAAGAAACTTTGTTTGCGTAGAAATGGATATATACCATCACCAGAATGCATTGAATATATATATAAGAGATTGAGTTTAATTTAATTGTAAATATGTGTAGGATGCACTGGAAATGACTGATTTGGTCATTTCTAGACGTTTGACCTTGTTTGAAAGTGAAAGTAGAAATCGTGACAAACCAGTTTCGTCCCGGCCCGCTTTCGTCCCAACTGATGATGACCATTTTCTCCGGGTGAGTTCTTAAAAAGCTTTGTGGTAACTCTTTTCAAATATATGGGGTGTTTTACATCAGAAACGCTTATAAAGTTCGAATATCGAGGTTAGACAATGGTTTATTTACATGGAAACAAAGAAATAATTTATTTGGTGTATTTTGACCATATGGTAAATGACAGGCGGAGAGTAACGCATTAGGAGATACCGTGATAAGCTGGTACACGTACCAACATGTATGTTAGTCTTATCTTTGTCTTCGACGTTCGCATTTCAGGAACTTCTCGAAATGTATATATATGAGCCGTTCCACGAGAAAACAAACATGTCTAAGCATGCCGCGCAGGCTAGCCCGGACAGACACGTTTCGCTTCCTGTAGATTTCTGTTTCAGTAATCATTAGTATTCATTACGCTTTACCTTAATACCCCTGAGACGGAACGTGTTGTTCCAGATTACCCTGCGTGAATTGCGCAGGCTGACCTGGTCGATACATTACGCAGAGTCCATAATTTAGATATTCACATGGAACGGCTCTTATGTTATATATATTATGGCCACATGTGAATTTGATGCCCAGGATCTTTGGAGTTTTGTCTAATGCGTAAAAGGGATATCAATGAAATCATTTTTCCGGCTGATATCCCGCCAAGTTACCGCATTTTGTGTTGTTAGTTACGGGGTAATTGGGGATACGATACAGGAGGTTGTGAACTAGGCTGAAGCACGCCTATAGGTTATCCAGACGAACACATCATAAGAGATAAAAAAACGAGAATTCAGTACAATCTTACTGTTTTTCACATATCCAATCTCAACCCAATAGGACTATTTTTCGGCCATTTTGCTTCCGGTTTTACTGGACTGAACCTTTTTTTCGTAACCTATTAATTTCGTAACCGGTAAATCCGCTTTCTCAACTTACCGGATGTAAACACATCCAAATGTGACGTCATTGTTACGCAAGTGACTTTATTATAAGGCAAGTTATGAATAAATAACAAAAAGAAAACGACAGAAATGGTTGAAAGGATAGTTTTACTCGTCAGAAAAGTAGTTCCGTAAACTATGGATTTCGCTCATTGAAGTACTTTATGAAGGGTAAGTCGACTATTCTTTTTTACCTGTCATCATTATTTCATGGATTTTATATCTTGGGAATATAGAGAAGCAATAAACACTTGAAAATGATAACAAACATTTCATCGGAAGTTATCGTTCGTTACACTCGCCTCGGATATTATGTTAAATGAAAACAAAAAAAAGAGATTAATTATGTTTCTGTATTGACATAGCTTCATGTTATGATAATATATTTATTATATCAATAATTTGCTTAAAAATATAACTGCATTAATTAACTTCTGTGATCGGAAAATAATTCCCCGTGAACTGCAGTTAGCCCCTTGCTTGCAGCACGATCAGTTATTTACGTCAACTACTGTCCTACCGACCTAAGCAAAGGAAATAAAATTATGATGACAGGTACAACACATAATCGACTTGCCCTTTATAAAGTTCTTCAAATGAAACGATTCCATAATTTACGGAACTATATACATTTGTGACAAGTCAAACTAACCTTTCCTATCATTTCTGTCGTTTTCCTTTTGGTTATTTATTCATCATTTGCGTTACGCTAATAGAATGACGTCATATTACAGGAATTTTGATTTGTAACTTCCTTCCGGAAAGTCAAAAAACCTTATGAGTTGTTATTTGAACTCGTTTTAGAAATAGACGAGGAGTGTTAATAAACGGAAATGATCACACATAAAATTACTTGTGCTCGTTCCTTTATCGAGTACGTATTATCATATTTAAATATTTCCTCTAGAAGTTGTTTTTGTTTCGATATTTTCTTTTCATCCAATCAAAACGTAGCAGAATCGTGACTGCATCGAAAAATCCACTCTGGACTTAATTTTTGGAAAGACGGTATAGCAAAGTTTTGCAAAGTTCATACACATTACCTATTGATGTTTGTTTACCCGTATAAATTATTTTTATTATCTACTGAGAACCGTTCCAAGATGCTTTTCGTCACATCGCGTGACGTCTCATCATGTGTATTGGGTTTTTTTCTGTATCGGCAGGGACGTAGATAATATATCGGTCTTCTGTCATTTGAAAACGAAGCCATCCAGTCAAATGTTGAACCTATCTAAGAAAACAGCTAAAATATCATATCATTGTATTGACCTTAAGATTGTTATCTATTTATTGCAGTAAATGTAGCAAACAAACACAATTACAGTCAATTTGAAATTATTTGCCTTCAATTTACATTGTTTGACATTGTACAGTGTATGTGTATGAACTACTCTTTGTCAAATTATGAAAGTAAGTCCAGATTCAGTGCACCCTGGTTTTGAGGTATACATATTAATGTATTAAGCCATATATCCTCCAACCTGGTATAGAGGAAAACACGTTCATGCCTTCAAATGAGTCCCCGAGTTTGGCCAACATTCTTTCTGACGTTTGACAAAAGTCACTGTGACCTGCGTCATTCGTCTTTCACCAATGGGCTAACAGTCTATGTGGAAAAACAGCCAGTTGCTTGGAAAGTATGTTGTGTTAAATACTGGTATGAGAAAGCCAGGAAAAGCATGAGTACGTGAACTGGCAACCGTTATATGGCTGAAAACTTGTTCCAAACGGCGTTAAACCTCAATCAATCAATCAATCAATCAAATGAGTCCATTCACAGTTTGAAAGAAATTATGTCATATGTGGGCAGCAGTAAGATACATACATTTTCTTTCAACAGTCTCAATTTCTAGTAGATTCATCTTTTTGTTTTATCCAAAATGTGTATACTGGTCAAACTCTAATATCAGATTGGACAAAATTGGTACTAAGAATTTTAACATTATTTTCACTTGGTTATTTAAAATACTCTTCATGTATGTATTGAAACTACATTTACAATAAATTCAAAAGCTATTGACAGCAGTATTTTCATACTTGAGACCACAACAACCAACGATGCCATAGAACTCGTCAAATTGAAGAGCAAATGCAAAATAAAAAGCCTTAAAAGGTCACTGATTGAGGTCCATCTACGAGGGCAATGTACACTAACTATATGAAACTAAAATAATATAAAAACTAACTGAACATTGAAACCTGGAGAAAAAGAGGATCAATATTTTTTTAAAGTTTATTAACAATCAAAATACTTTGTATTCGAAATAATATATATAAACATTTTGTTTGAAAAATGAATATAACTTTTGTGATCGAAATAATATATATAAACATTTTGTTTGAAAAATGAATATAACTTTTGTGATCTGTTTTTCAACAGAAAAGGTTAAATTATAAAAACTTAAAGGAAGTTCATAATTTCATAATTAATGTCAGTAATAAGTCACCTAGAGACCTCACATAAATGTTATGTACACTGATATTATTGAAATACCACATAAATGTATCTGTTTTCTCTGTTATTCATTGTGAATTCCATTTTTCTGTTTGAAAATGTCAAATCCATACAATATGAATGGTAAAAGCTGGTTATTATCGTAATTATTAAATATATGATAAAACCTGCCTGTACATACATAATAAGCATCCAAATGATTACTGCTTTAAAAAGGTTTCTAACAGCCTAGTATGACTAATTGGCGAGTAGTAAATAGTCAGATCAGACTGCATGGATGCGCTGCCTGATCTGGGTCTACACTGTTTTCAATAACTTAGGGTTTGTTTTCGCAGAGAACCGCTCATCCGCGTATACGTTAAAATAACCAGATAAGACAACAAAGTCTTGTAATTTTATCAAAATCATTCTGTCTTCGTAGAGCTAACGTGCCACCTGGCTTTTTGTATTTCTGTACTTAATACTTCAATATTTGACGCATCTTTGTATTTTTGTGAGTGTGTGTGTGGTTTTTTCCTTCTTGAATTCGTTATGCTATTTTGATTTATTACTTCAGAGCCTTGTCTTTTCCCATCTTACAATAGGTATATATGTTATTAATATTACCCCATATTACATTGTTAAAATGTACCGAGATTACCAAAATTAATTCACTTTGATACAATTATCATAATGTTTCATTTAATGCTCAATCTGATGCACTGATCCAAAGTCAGGTGGATTTAAAGTACTGCGTTAAAATCCTTTTCAGATTCTCGTTATGAAGTAACAGATATATGCGTCCACGGCTGTCCCATATCTCCTGAAATAACCTATACCATTTCCCAGTAATTCTTCTTTAGATAAAATAATGGTCTTTCATGACTTGTCTGTCGCTAGAAACAATGCGTCTTCATTTAATTCTATAATACACTTCATCTCCTCTTATATTAATTGTGAACAGGGAAATGCTTTATTCTCCTTAATGTCTTTTGTTCTAACCATGTCCGTGATGCCTTTTAACGAGAAGGTTTATTTAATCATTTCCGATAGCCGAGATATGTGTTGACTAGATTTGGAGGTTTTTTATGAATCGATTCGTTCCTAATTCATTTTGATAAACCTTTTGCTGAAAACAGGCATCCATTTAACGTCACCGCAGAAAAAGTTACACTTCTGCCATGTTCCATTTTCTCCAAATATTCCCCGAGGTGGATCAGGCTGATAGAATGCTCGCCAAGTACATGTAGTCATGGAAGGTTTCAGGGAAGGCCTTAAAAGGGTATCACTTTCGATGCTAAAGCATGGATGCACAGGACGGTCTTCATCTTTCCTTGCAAAAATTACGCTTAGGTTGGAGCACCGCTATTTTGATTTCATACCAAACAAACAAAATTTCTTGGATTTGAGTTAATACAAATACAGATGAAAACGAAATTTTGTATAATCAGGTTTTCGACCATAAACGTTTTTCCAGACGCTTCTATATATTGGCAAACGTGGAATACCGGATCAGTTGCACAAAAGCTTAGGTTTTTCTGGATCTTGATCAATTCAAAAGCATATTTTCAAAATGTAAAACAAATCCATCAGATAAAATGTCTTCTTACATCATTCAAAAATATGAAACTGAAAGTTAAATTTCAAAAGCTAGTTGAATTGTTTGTTGAATGATTTACCACCGGCCTTTGTGCATCCTCAACGCCAGACTGATTTGTAATGGATTCGGGAACATCTTCTATTCTATTTACGCGTGTAAGTAACAGACGCAAAACTGTCTAATTCATGTTGCTTTCGTGCAACTCGTAATAGCTTGATGTAGGAGGAGAAAATCTAACAAGATATTTAGAAGAATTTTCCCGAGTAAACCCCTAGGCTGCGTCACCTTTTTACCACTTGCAGATGTAGATTACGCATCCGCAGCAGACGGCCTTTAACAATATGCGAGAAATGTAAAAAAAATGCATATTGTATGAAATTTCTTTATTTGCCGAAATGGGTTCATCTATGTTGAGCAATTTAACTGTCATTTATAGAAACTTCATTTCTTTGCTCACCTGTTATTAAAGTCGTCTGCTGCAGATGTGTTGTTTGTTAGAAACGTGTAAGACATATGAAGTCTCTGCTGATGACGCCATCGTTGAGAAATTGCTCAATACGAGCCCGCCCTTGCGAAGGTTTGTATTTATGAACGAGGTTTTTACATGTCAGGGTCCAATTCAATCAACCTTACTGGCCGCTAAGTAATAATTGCATACTTAAGAGCGTATTTCATCCTTTTTGTTTACCTTAAAAAAGTCCAAAACAATTCATTCATTACCTAATCTTATTAGTCAGCAAGGCAACTATTATATCTTAGTCATTTACTTGAATTCATTCCATCATTCATGTTTCTACAAAATACAAGGGAAACACAAATGTCGAAATATGCTTTAAAGTATTTAAGTATTACAAAGCGCTAATTAAGGTTGGTCGAATTAGATCTTGGTTGTACCTTTAAACAGTCTTGTCCGAATCTACACAATGTTACAGAAGCTTCTGGCAAGCATATGTAGGTAATACATGTATTTGAACGGTGTTGATATTAACAAGACTGGCGAATACTAATCGCATCTGGATCTAAACTGTTCACAAAAGCAAACGTGTACCTTTTCGCAAAGACGGGCTCATAAATTTCTTTCACATCTTAAACTCGTTATCAAACTTCAACCTCCAACTTTCAAAATATTTTAATTTTCACTAAAAGTCAAACAAACGACGTGTAATAGCTGAACAATTGAAACAATTGTAATACACCATGCAAACAAAACCAGTAACTCTTGTTGAATTCCTGCAATACGTATCATTATTACTGTATTTTACACGGTCTTACATATTTACGAACTAGCCTTTACTGAATAATGTTGATAAAGTAGCAAACACGATATGGTAAGATCAGACTTTACTCATGTGCAGGCTAAACGGGTCTACGTGTTCACACTTTTATTGAAGACGTGAACAACAGAGCATGTACATGTTGTTAAAAGCTGCGTATACAATGTAGCAGGTTTGGGGGTTATGGAGAAATTGTCCAGGAAGCATCATACACTACCATATGCCATATTCTTACACTTTCCTAATACAATGAACACAATGCAAGAAGGTTTTACAGTATCTAAATAACTATTTGAGGTGCTAGACAGACAGGTTATCCGGGTCTCCGGCCAACACTGCATTTAGATTATCAAATTTCGTTAAATAAACCGAAGGAATGTCTCCGACAAATAATCACATTGCCATGACGATGTTCCACATCATTTGCAGAGAATCAATGACCAGATTGACAAGGTTGTTTCTTGTTGCCTTCAGACTTGAATTGGGTGTTATTCGTAACATGGAATAACCCATACTCTTGATATGATTTATTGTATTTTAATAATGCTTTTCAGCAGAATTCAAATATTCGAAACCAATTGTTTCCTGTCTCCCGTGCAAGATGCCCCTCCCAAATTATTCCTCTCCCCGTCCCCCCCCCCCCCCCCACCCCCATCCCCCAGAACATTGGCTACCTTCCCGCAGCATTAATCAATACGCGACAGTTCATGATAAGTGTTAGGTTAAAGCAGTAACTGTTTGCCATAAGGTTGGTTGACATTTGCAAGCAAAATGGTTTACGCCTTTCTAGTTACGATTGCATTTCAATGAGGGAAGTGTGTGTGAGAATGCTCGTGCTGTTGCTGTATATTAAGAAGGTCGCCAGACTTTTAAAAGTTATGGACCACATTCATGAACAGCTCATGGCACAGCTCTTTGGTGCCAAAAGTCGTGCCATTTTTCACTTATATATAAAGCCATTTTGATGCAATCGTTAAGCACGACAGTGGCACACATAATAATTCAGTTTTAATAATATTGATAGCCAACAACGTAATATGCAGTCTAGTTCAGCTTGCCGCATAACCATGTTCGCAAAGTTTCATCTAAGCTGCATATAGCAAGGACTATTCACGTGACTGACCACAAATTACGCCGTGACACCATTTTGAACAATTTAAAAAAAATCAAGCAAACACTTATCTTAACATTTACCTTGCAACCCAGGAATACTTGCTGCCATTAATTGTGTGTCATTGTGTAAACCTCTTTGCGTAGAATGACATCCAGCGTATGGTCTCAACTGATTTCACAAAAGTCTTAACTAAATATATAGTGCGACATGCTTAGAGAGTTGACTTGGTGCAACTTAATCGCACGCATAAAAGCGCGCGGCAATGCGATTTCAAAATTCGCGCAAATTTCAACCTCGATATAGAGATTTATACCTAATCCTGTAAAGGATATCGCATTTTCCAAAGAATAAAAGGCGTGATTTATATGCCACTTTCTCTCATTGCAATTTTGTACGGTTGTTTCTTATTAAGACGACTGGACTTCCCTTTAAAGTCCTATGAAAACAACAACGCGTGATTTGTGTTTTGTCCTTTTTAATCAGTCGACATGAAAGTCTTGCAGAGCAAAGAGATTTGAAATCGATTTCGTTCTACAATGTTCAACAAAGTTAAATGACAAAAGAAATGATTGTATCGAAAATCGTCAGCATAGTAAAGAATGCGAGATTCGAGTTTTAAGTTGTCCCATTTCGTTTACGTTTGTATTTCTTCTTAAAATAACACTGAAACTTCAATTTAACAATGGCCCAAATCCTGTGGGACAGATGTAGTTACCCTTTCTTTACTATGTGCTTGTAATTCAGATTGATTAATAACTGATTTGGTCTCTTCTGTTACCCCACTTCTTGCAAAATTAATTGTATAATTTCAAGCAAAATTCTTTATCTAAAAAGGCAAAACATAATTATTCCGTATATTTGTTCATAATATATACACTATAGACAATTTAAAACACATTGAGTCAAAAATATGATGACTCTGTCATCAATAATTTGAAAACATTTGAAAATAGTGTGGCAAGAGGAGAAAATATTATGAGCAATTTCTCCTTATGTCACAATGTTTTCAAAAGTCGCCTAGGGACGTCAGAAAGCGACTGTATTTCAGAAAGGGTTCAAGTGTCGTCTGTGAAATATGTGAAGTATCTGTTGCAATGAATGAATGTATATTGTTTTATGGCGCATCGACAGCTAAGGTCATTTAGCGCGCAATTAAATTTAATTATTCATGATCCCTGGGTAAACAAACCAGTACTAGGCTAGAAAATGTGCCTTGCCCAAGGACACTCCACCATGACCGTAGTGCCGCGACTGGGGATCGAACCCGGGACACCCGGTTTCAAAATTCCCGACGCTAACCACTCGACCACAGCGGATTCCGAAGTATCTGTTGCACCTTACCTTTTAACCCTTTCCCACATACAGACGCTTATTGACGCAATAGCAGCAGACGACTTTTGAAAACATTGTGGTAAACGTTTTCATCTCTATTTTCATTAATGGAGATTTTTCACATTTTTGAAAATCTGTTTTCTCAGTCGTCTGCTGCATATTTGCTTTATGCGGAAAAAGAGTTAACAGAATGCCTTTACAGGAATATTACTGTCTTGTTTCTCTGTGTGAGTCTAGGGATTTCGAATGAGTGTAACATGTGAACATCATATTCGCTTTTAAGGAGCAGACGTTTGTAGACTAAGATATCTGTTAATGTAACATCTGATAACTTATGACTTTTTAAAAGCCTTGTTTATTTCCCCAGTGTTTTTTTCTGTTGCACAGAATTATTTCATGCGTTACCCGTTTGTCTCGAAAAACCATATATCGTCAGTTTATCCCTGAACCATGTGTATTTTACTTATTCAAATATCGGTTCAAGTTTGACCGCCTCTATAGTGTAGTAGTAGGGCGTCTCCGCCTCGGGTGTGGGAGATTGCTTGTTTGATCATCGGTCGGGTCATGCCAAAGACGTGCCCTCATTGTCATTCAAGATTTTTGGTTTAGCATTGGTGTCAGAATAAATGGACAAGTTGTACATGTACAGGTTACTTTTCCCGAAATCGCTGTGATATAATAAATATTTGAAATCGACGTAATAAAACATTTAAACAAACGAATAAAATAAGTTATATTTCGCTCGTATATTGTTGGGAGTTTAAACTTGGTATAAAAAAGGTCGGTTTGATGATTGGGGAAAAGTAGATTGCAATACATATATATTGTTAGTAAATACAGGTTTCTATCCCATGTGCAGACGCCGTTTGGTGCATTGACTTTTGAAAGCATTTCTGCAAAAGAATGAATTGCTTAGTACCACAATGCATCCAAGTCTATGTAATTAGTCTACTTTCGTTTATAGAGATTGTTCATACTTTTTTCGAGTCGTCTGTTGCAGATGTATTGTACGAGAAAAAGTAATTATTTAATGTTTAGGAGAGTTATAACTAGTATTTGTATATTGCTTTTATGCGACCAAATGAGCTGTGACGACCGGGATCTAATCCGAATTACTATAAGTATAAGTATACACCCATTTAATTTTGGAAATACTGAGCATAAATTGTGCACCATTAGTTCATTTGTATCACGGCGACTCTGATAGATATCCGTTGCATATTGAAACTATGAAACGTGGGTTAAAGTATTGAATCAAATAACTAAAAATGGAGGATAAACGATATCCAAAACAGTGTTATATAATGTTGAAAAGGAATACGCTTATGGTAAAATCAATTGGGTAACACAGCTACGATCATGTCTGCAAAGCAATGGTTTCGGTTACGTATGGGAGAGCCAAAATGTGAATAATGAGAATGTATTTATTAACTCTTTTGTAACAAGGGCTCGAGACCAGTATTTACAAAACTGGCGCAGCAAAATTGATAATAGTTCAAAATTAAGTTATATAGACAATACAAGTTGGTGCACGAATTTGAATATTATCTAGAAATCATTACTATAAGAAAATTCAGGCGTGCTATGTCCTGTTTTCGAAACGGATCACATTCTCTACAAATTGACAAGTACAGACGTAATAACGTCTTATATCCCGATATGTTATGCAAGTTATGTGACGCTCAGGCAATAGAAGATTTATTTCATTTTGTTATGCATTGTACATGTTATGCGAGTTTGAGAAATCAGTATATACCGCTTCTTAAGTACTGTAATCCCATTTCGTATAACAGGTTCATTTTACTTATGTCGTCTAAAAACGAGTCGGTAATCAAATCTCTTGCAACATATATATACTATGCTTTTGAACGAAGGAAGAGGTGTTTGGTATGATTTCGGTCACATGTTTAAGTTTTATGTCAGTGTATACTAGATATGTAATTCTGTTTTGCAGCAATGGTTTCAACATATATCGAAGACAGATCGATGTTGCCATATGTTATTTGTATATGCAGCAGTGAATTTAGAATGCTATAACAAAACGTATGCATATGTATATATTATAGAAAGTAATATAATATATGTTATATGTACATGAATCAACTGTTATACGACGTGATAACATAATTTATGCCTATGTCTATGTGTAAACCTTTAGCTTTTTCATAAATAAAATATGCTTCTATCGTAGATACTAATTCAAAACATGATGGGAAAAGTAGAAACTGCTCAAAATAACTTATTTCTCATTTCGCATCAATGTTTTCAAAGTTTAATATAAACCACATTTAAGATACCAATTGTTTCATTCTCGTATGCTTTCAATACAGACAGCTCTTAACATATCGTATAAGGTAAACTGTCAAACAAGTGCTGTGTGAAAATGTTATATGATGTAAACATAATTGTTATGGGCCGGTGGCCTTATGTCAATAAAATATTGTCATCGTCATTGTCATTGACTGTTCCTTTTTGTCAAATCTCCAGGGTAAACGACCAGTACTAGGCTTGGAAACTTGCTTTTCCAAAGGGCACTCCACAATAACCGCCTCGACTGGATATCAACCCGGGAGGGCCGGTTCCAAAGTCACGACGCTACTCACTTGGCCACGGCGGATTTCTTCTGCTGATCAGAGTTAATTCAATTTGAAATACATTGCTTTATTCCTAGAGATAAACAGATTTGTTCCTAATTTGTAACTGTTAATTAATGCTTCCCACGTTCAACACTATAGCCGTGCAGTTGTGCGAAATTCAACCTTACCGTATTTATTTTTTGTTAAAACTGATTTATCTGCGCATCCACCTAAAGTATCCAAATGGATACCGCTTTACATAAAGTTTCTTGAAACCTTCTGTGACTCAAATACGAACAATGCATAGCTAGAGTATAATGCGCGTATATACTGGCTGATATAGCTCTACACTTGTCGCAAATGTAAGCACCGATCAAGCCATTTCAACAAAACTTGCAATTGCTTAATTTAATTCCTATCATATGAAATAAGCCTGGCAATAACATCTGATTTAAATCTTAATTTTGACTGTTTAAGAATTCTCTTTATGTTGTAAAGTTCATTTGAAATCTTTTACTTAATTACAAGACGCTAGCATTTGATTTTCAGACAATAAGATTAGGTTGCTAATAACAGAAAACCTAATCAATAGCACATATAATTCAGAGTAACTTGTTCTGTATGGGGAAACATATGTCGAGTTATTGTACAGCGTCATCCCATCTAGCGTCTGACACACTATTTGTATATGAAGCAAATATGTAAAATGTAGATAAAGACCTATGATCCGATCCAACTGTCAATACATAATGTAACTAGAATGCCTCGATGATGTAGTGGTAGAGCGTCCGCCTTGCGCACGGGAGTAATGACTTTGCCTCTTTTACGCTGAGTGCGCTGTGGTTAGCATAACGGTTAACTCGCCTTTGTCAGGATAAAATAACCAGAAGAACTAATCTCTTACGAAGAAAACGACCAGGATAACACTGAAACAATGTTGAAAAGGACGTGAACACCATACAAACAAAACTAACAAACACATGTTAGTAGAGTCATATTGACCAGCCCTGAAGTTGGACAGAGGACGAGTAGTTTTTGACATCAAGTCGTCTGCCCGGAAGCGAGGGAATGAATCACCGTGTATTGGCAGCTGTATATGTGCTATTACTGTCAAAGTGTGGAACAGGAGAGCAAGTGACAAA
The DNA here is from genome assembly GCA_031761405.1 of Serripes groenlandicus. Classification (NCBI taxonomy): domain Eukaryota; kingdom Metazoa; phylum Mollusca; class Bivalvia; order Cardiida; family Cardiidae; genus Serripes; species Serripes groenlandicus. The sequence goes on from JASEVX010000006.1 coordinate 75,188,900, forward strand.
CTGATATGACCATATATACCGACAAAAACCATATCAATACGTAATGAGACTAGGGAGATTAGGTTACTCACGTGAACTAAAGAAAACATCGATCTTGAAATGAAAACTGACCTGTTATTCCGCTGGACTTGATATGTGCTCACATGTGTCACTGAAGGTTTCAAGAAACCTTTCACAAACACAGTTTTGATCAGAAAGAATTGCTACAAAAGGCATATACATAATTAACAATTTTCCTCACACGGATGCTTTCTGACCCGCCGTTGCAGCATACATACCACTTTTGAGAACATTGTTGCAAAATGAGTAATTTCTCTTTTTGCAACAATGTATTCAACTTATTTCAACACTTGTTTTTTAATTCATAGAGAGTTGTTTTCCATAGTTGTTTCTACATGTGTTTAAAATCGCCTACTACCGATATGTCGTGTATTCTATAAAGGTATACACACGTCGAATGTCCTAAAGCCCGCGGCTTCGATGCTGGACAAAAAGCCTCCTGATATTTGAGACCAGTGAAGATCCATATGTACGCTGTTTGCGTACACATTTTTCGATAAGGAAAAGCTCTGTTGAGTTCAAACAGATCATTAAATGCAATTTTAAAACTTGGTCAAAGATTAGGACTACCATGTCTGATCTTAAACAACACAGTAATCAAATAACATAGCTCCAAATGGGAAGACATTGTCAGAATCAAAGACACTCATTTGGTCGGATTCTAAACAATTGCAAATCCAGTGTATTAAAAGTTATAAGTACACGTGTTACACTTGCGTCCGTTTGAATGGGAACAAATGAAAACGTGGCTAGTTGCATCTTCGTTTCAGTGCCCTATATACCACGTGTTTGTATATTATTTAGGGTCACCTAATGAGACACATCATTATCGCCACTGGAATTCGAACATTCAACTCCCCAATCGAATACATTGACCACTCTGGTATCGAGACAAGTATATATATGAGCCGTTCCACGATTAAACCAACATTATTGACTCCGCGTAGAGTATCGACCCGGATCAGCCTAAGCATGCCGCGCAGGCTAACCCGGACAGACACTTTTCGCCTTCTGTGGTTTTACTGTTTCAGGAATCATTACTTTACACCTCTATCCACCTGAGACGGAATGTTTCGTCCCGGATTAGCCTGCGCAGACTGCGCAGGCTGATCTGGATCGATACATTACGCAGATCCAATAATGTTGGTTTTCTCGTGGAATGGCTCATATACATATATGCATATCGACAACTTCGCTGATGTAGTGATAAAGCGTCCGCGGATGCGGTAGGTCGTGGATGCAAAGACTTTAATAATGGTAGAAATGGATGTCCCTACTTGGCGCTCAGGATTGTGGAGTTAACATTACGACTTACTCGGTGTAGTCAGGATACATGGACGAGTACTACTTGTAACTTACACATGAAGCGTTGTGATATAAGGGAACAAGTGTTAAAAGCAGCGTAAGCGCATCAAGTATCATTGTTAAGTATAGTCTCAATGATGGGCCAGTGCAGACGTACAGATTACAATACACCAACTAAATATATTTTTTCTTTCCATGTAAATCGACCAGTTTCAGTCCTCAAATGTCACACTTTAGATTAAACATATTTTATTACGTATGTTACATAATATCAATATATACAAATGAACATTAAATGATAACAAAATATATAACATATGCAAATGGATTGAACTACAAGTTATAACAACATTAGTTACAGTTCTCTACACTTTCTAAGCGTTTCTCATGTAGAACACCATATATCATTGAAAGGAGGTACCTCTAAGCTTTAAAGCAATCTAAAGAAAATGGGGATTCATGCATTTTGCAAGAAGGAATTCGCCAGGCGAAAATGGTTACCATCATTTTTGAACAAATTGGGCCCGGACAAAACCGGTGTTTAACATTCTCTACTTTCACTTTCAAACAAGGTCAAACTACTAAAAGTGATAAAATTAATCATTTCCAGTGCATCCTATACACATTAACAATGATTTTAAACTCAATGTCATATATTCAACGGAGACGCCATAGTATCGAATAACGCTGATTACTGGCAATCTCTCCTCCATTTGTCAGATCGTTTAAAACAAAAAACGTCTATTATGGTATCATTAAAGGATTTTTATTGGTTCTCTCTTCTAGACATCCTTAAAGTCGGTCTTCGTTTATGTCCGTTTGTTTGTAAAATGTTTGTTTGTTTGTTTGTTTGTGGCAAGCGTAGCGCCAAAACTATTCAACGGATTTCGACCAAACTTGGTAGGGATGAAGGGTCTAGGCTCTAGTTGTTCCTTTTGTAGTATGGTCGCCATAGAAACCACCGTTGCTATGGAAACGGGCGAAAACCGCTTTTCCTGCGAAAACTATCTCCTCCCAATTTTTCGAATTTAGAAACCACTCGGTGTGCGTTGTGTAGCCCATCAGTTGCTTCATCGAATGACCGTCCCGATTTTTGATCCGTCTCTTCGTTTTCTTAATATTTGAGATGCCGTAATGGGTACCATTTCCGCGGAAAACACAGACACGTCAAAACTAAATATATCGACACAAAAAGAAATGGTTTTCTATTACCTGACCGCTGATTGGCTAAAAATCCGGACACGACCAAATATCGACCAACCAGAGAGCACTTCACATAGCCATTACAACTTCCGTTTCCCGTACTTTTACACGAGGAGAAGAAATATTCATATCGACACAAAAAGAAATGGTTTCTTATTACCTGATCGCTGATTGGCTAAAAATCCGGACACGACCAAATATCGACCAACCAGAGAGCACTTCACATAGCCATTACAACTTCCGTTTCCCGTACTTTTACACGAGGAGAAGAAATATTCAAGTGAATTTGACGCTGTTCTCGCGACAACTCGATAGCTTGTTTCATTATCCGTGCGGTGTTGTGAGAGTAGAGACAAGAGATAACCATCGTCGCAGTATGCTTGTCTGGTAAGCAGTTTACACATATTGTTTCATTCCGAGATACATATTCAAACTCTTATCACTCGGAAGTTGAATGCGGCTTATTTGGCAGCACTGTGCATCTAGCGAACATTATCACTTAACGCAATCGTGCATGATTTCCCAGACGTGATGTCATACTTGTGATTGTGCTACAGCTATATCAGATATATATAATAAGTTATGATAAGCGAGAAATGAGTTTTGATGTAATTATTTAAACAAACCTGTCTTAGATTATATGGGAACTCATATCTGATCACCTCTTCGCAAACCAATGGTGATTTGTTTTTTGCACTATTATGATTATTTCTTTCCCGCATACGACAAATATGACGTACCTGACTTTGAAAATATCTAATCAATGATATGGCTTATCTCTATAACACATGTACACTTATTGAATACAGTTTAAAACATTGTGGCAAAAGGTGAATATGCTCATGATGAATAATATCTCCTATTTTCACAATGTTGTAAAAAGTCGATAACTACAGATGCGTCAAAATGCATATTTAAGTAGGAAAGGGTTAACTTTAATGGGAATGTAATATACAATATACCATTAGTGAGTGAAGATTATCTGCCCAAGGGTTTTCAAAAACTGATCTTTGGTAGTTTGCGAACGGCGTTTTCCGAAATGAGTATGTGCCATCTTTGTTTACTCACTGCCGAGACTTCCATGTTGTAAATTTGGGCCACTCAATTATTCGTCGAACAGGAAATTTAATAAAATGTAATGCCTAATCGGCAAGCAATGCAGATTCCAGGAGAGACAGCTCGTTCCGATAAAAATATTGAGTTAAACAGCGCCATTATAGAGACTGGTCAGATGGCGCTAATTCACCAACAGCCATGGCTCTTTACTGGTTGGTCATATTTTACAACCTCGATTCTAGCAGTCAAAGCGTTAACAAACGCTAGCAAACAATGGCACTTAAAGATATAATATATATGAGCCGTTCCGCAAGAAAAACCAACAGTGTTGACACTGCGCAAAGTATCGACCCGGATCAGCCTAAGCACGCCGCGAAGGCTAATCCGGGCAGACACTTTTCGCCTCCTTGGGATTTTCTGTCTGAGGAATTATTACTCTATACCTCTATCCCGCTAATACGGCATGTGTCAGTCCGGATTAGCCTGCGCAGGCTGATCTGGATCGATACATTACGCAGAGTTCATACTGTTGGTTTTCTCGTGGAACGGCTCATATTATTGATACCAAAATGCTACAATTAGTTTTCCAACATATCTCCTAGTCTGAAAATGCATTGTAATCATCCATCAAATTACGTATATATCTGTAAATAGCCGATTTGGTTCCGATCCCCGCTGTCTATATATCATGTCTTTACACTCCGTTATATAGAATGACGTTAAATCGGGACATTTATGTCTCGAGATACAATCCGTCTTCGTTTAATTCTAAAAAATACTTAATCACCGCGTAAATTAGCTGCAACAAGGGAAATGCTTTATTCTACTTAATGAGTTTCGTCCTAATTACATTCACGAAGTCTAATAACCGAGAGGAGTTATCCTGTTACTTGTGTGAACCGATTGAAAATGCGTCATGTCGAGCGATTGTTTGTCTTTGTGACGACTCAGACACACCTGTACACCTGTACACCTGTCCGAGTAACCGTAAACAGAACAGGTAAATATGTACATTCCGACGATAAACTTAAATTATAACTCTGTGTATTTGACTGTCATTACCTGTTATGCTATCCAGTTACGAGGAGCTATAAATCCACCATTTTATAGCATACAGCTCACACTACTAGAACTTGAGACAAACAAAAGGGTAAGTGACACGCGAAGAGTTGTGAGTATGGACATATTGCGAAAAGCTGGTACATGTACCTCAGTCTTATTATTGTCTTCGACATTCACAACTTTAGTCATTTCGGCATTCCAGGAACTTCTCAAAATGTATAGATATGTTAAGAATAGTTTGACCATACGTGAATTCGATGCCCCAGGGTATGTTTATCTAAATCGTTATTCGTTCAAAAGTATTTATTGTTGATTATCTATGTACCTTCCGGAAGAATAACACGTGACAATTATTCTATTTTCACAACTAACGATGACATTTTTAACCATCATATTAATACAAAATCAGATTATACCTGTTACTTAAGGAATTTAAGGGTACGTTTGTCTCATATACGTTATCAACACTTCTATACTATATTCGAAAAGAAACACAGAATATGTTGACATTTAACCTAAGAATGTATTGATGTAGTCACTCAGCGTAGTTGTTACTAAAATTAGAAATCGTTTCCACTCAGTTAGTCTGTTATGACGTGTTTTGATCGCCATCAAGGATAAGTTCAGATCTAATCAAGGCCCCCTCGACTATTTAAAGGAAAAAACAACCTCGTGAATGAACACTCAATATTAAGGACGTGATTCAACAACTTGATGACGTAGTACGGATTTACTCCACCCCGAAGACAAGTAGTTTTCGTAGTTTATCCCACATCAATAGCAGATAAGTTTAAACCGAGCTACTAACTCGGCTTGTGGGTATATTCACGAAAACGACGTCCACAGGTGGAGTTTTACAAGTTAAGCCGAATGTTTCCGATCATTTCAGACCTCGCTTTATATTACATGTCGGCATCGTTCGCTGCTAAATAGTTCTCCCGAAAGAGCAAATTGAGATATTTCCCCCCTTGTTTCTTATCTTATTCAGTTATCCAATGAGTTACTTTTTATAAACAACTTATCCATCAACTCTTTTCCATGTTTGACAGTATATGACGCAGATGACAATATCTAGGTTTAAATGTAGTAAATCTCTATAAAAAGTGCAATTGTTAAAATGATATTTGAAAAAAGAGAAATTGCTCATGATGGGCAAGTTACTATCTTGCCACGATGTTTTCAATGTCGCAGACGTGGGAAAGGGCAGACAAAAGTCATTCGGAAATCGAGTGGTGTATCTTTAACTGTTATACATTGCCGACCAGTTACATGTGTTACATACTTTGCTAAAAGCGTTTCTTAAAAACAAAGGACTCCATACTTTGCCGTTTCTTTTATAAAGAGTGATCTAATACATAGGACCTTCATGTACCAGTAGATATACGTATACCTACTGGTATATATACGTATGTATCTCCATTCAATACGGTAGCTCTTACCAGGAAACGTCATCGGTTTGCAACATAAGGTCAGAAGAGGGAAACTTACTGTGTTCATTATGTTTCTTTTCGAACAATGTATATCGTAACACATAGTGCTGATGCAAGGAAATAATGACTATACAGGGATTCCTTTGGTCAAACAAGTAAAGATACAAGATACAAGATATTTATTTCGCAATTTAGGCCACCGGCCCATCCTACAACATAATGTTTAAGTATATACAACAGGGAGTGATGAAATACATTATATCACTGACATTTGAAGCTGAGAAATAATTAAGATATTGAAAGAGTCTCACTTCTTAGTTTGAATGCGCTCTGAATGAATTTTGCAGTATTGTATAATTCAGACTGGATATTTGTATTTAATATTGCATAACATCAGTATAAATTTTCTAAGGTTTATATATTAAAATATTTATTAAATAAATTGCATCGACATGTGATAGGTTTCTTTGTATAATATAAAAAAAAATAAAAAAAAAGATGGATCGTCGCATAATTCTCTAAACCATGTACTAGACGTGGAGGAAGTGTTTTATCAATGCAAAACTCATCAAGACAATTATTCTGGAAGAAAATTCAAATGCAACCTCCAGATTGTTAACAAGAGTTTCCTTCATTTGGTCAAGTGACATATTTTTTTCTCCTTATATGACCCATATTCGAACATGAACTAAATATCCTCAAGACAAACATTCTGACAAAGAAGTTTCAACTTGCTCAACGTAAAAATGCGGCCTCCAGAGTTTAAACAATATTTTCTTTCAATTTGGTCTAGTGACCTAGTTTTTAACCCAATATGACCCATATTTGAACTTTACCTAGAAATCTTTAAGACATACAAACATAAATTGGGAAGATGCTAAAGCAAAAAACGCTTCCAGAGTGTTTACCATTCATTTTGGCGTAGTGACCTAGTTTCTAACCCAACTTGACCACTATTCTAACTTGATGTTAATATCATTCAGACAAAATCTCAAGCTGCTGAAGCAAAAAAAAGCGACCTCTAGAGTGTTAAATTTTTTCTCCAGTTTGGCCTAGTGACCTAGTTTTTGACCTGGTATGACCCATATTCAAACCAGTTTGGCCTAGTGACCTAGTTTTTGACCTGGTATGACCCATATTCAAACTTGGCCTAGATATTATTAAGATAAACATTCATAACTAGTTTTATCCTGCTGATGCAAAACATGCGGGTTGTACAGTGTTAACGAGGTTTTCTTTCAATTAGGTATAGTGATCTAGTTTTTGAACAGACATGACTAATATTCGAACCTGGCCTACATATCATTAAGACAAACATTATGATACAGTTCTATCATGCTCAAGTTAAAAGTGGCCTAGTTTCTGACCCAATATGACCCATATTCGATCTTGACTTAGATATCATCAAGACAAACATTATTACGAGAATGTCGTTTATACCTCCTCAGCGCTTGCGGGCACCAGCACAGTGCGATCGGGTCGTCCGGTTGAGGGAGAGGTTGGCATTTGCACGCTACCGCTACAACTTAGTTCTTGGCACATTGGTGGCTGAAGAGGAGAGGCATGGTCTCATTCACTTCATTGCCACTTTCCCTATAGTGTGTGTACTGCCCTCTCCTTCTCCTTCAGTCATCCCTTTTTTTCTAGGGCATCTTGTAGAACTGTTACTCTGACACTTTTGTGTTACCAATAGTCGCATCTTCCTGAAACGCCTTCCGTTTCAGTACTAGTGACATGACCAGGACTAAAAACGGACTCAAGATTATTAAGCGTATCAATTGTCTAAGGTTTATATATTAAAATATTTATTAAATAAATTGCACCGACATGTGATAGGTTTCTTTGGATAATATAAAACATTAAAAAAAGAAAAGATGGATCGTCGCACGGGCCCCCGGACCCCCCGGACCCCCCGGTAAATTCGCGTTTGCTTTTGTCTTGCGACTTCTTTGTTAACAATAAGCTCTCGACGCATTGATTTCTAGGCATTTGTTATAAGGTTCTCACGCCTTATGTTTTCCACTGATATTCCAACAACATTATAATGATTCTTAACCTTTTAAATTCAGTTTTGTTGAATCCATGATGATGAACTACTTTTCTCGCGCGGTCTCACCCTAAAATGTGTTGTTTGGTGGTAACAGCAATTGGCAGGCTGCCAACTCCGAAAAAATGGTTTTACTACTATGACCAGGGGCTAAAATGAAAGAAGACGTTTCGACGGACAGTTAACTGTAGTATAGCTGACTAAGCTTTCTAGCTGTGCCACGCAAGCTATGGCAATATTATTCAACTTTGATCTTCTAAATGACCGTAAATAAGTCCATCGGAATGACGGTCTTCATATACCGACGTCGCAAGCTAACCCGCCACATTAACGTAACGGCAACTCACGTTAATATCCAGCCAGATAATGTGATACACTTGTTGTATTTTGTTTGACCGTTTTAAATATATATGAAGACATTTATTACAAATATAATTTCAAAAGGCCACATTGCCAATGAGAAAACCAAGATATAAAAATAAAAAAGCGGCTTTGCCACGCGTGTATTGCGTGTGTACTACGTTGTCCCACGACCTTTGCGATCCATTGCGTTCCAGGTCGCCGAACCATAGCGTTTGTTTTGAACATTCTCAGCGATCATTGGCGAAAATGGCGACTACAGCACAATGTTTTGCGTTTCCAACACGCTTATACCACGATTATTGCGACATTGACGCACTCTGGGCCCATTGTCCGTGCCCGTAACAGCGCAGTAAGGACCCTAACCCGGTCTGACGGGGTTATTAGTGAAAAGGCGAAAACCGTGTCATGCCCACTGATATTGATGATATGTGACTGTAAAAACGACAATAATGTAAATTCAACCCTTTCCCACATAGACAAATATCCTGCAGCAGACGACTTAACAAACATCTTTTCATGGATGTATCTCTATTTGTGTAAGTGTGTTATTTAACAGATTTGAAAACAGTGTGGCAAATGGCGAAATTGCTCATTATGAACGCTTTCCCCTTCTGCAAGATATGACTTTAGATAACGTTTGTACTGTATGCGTGTATGTATTTCTTAAGTGATGGCTTCATTAATACCTCATTGAACAGCCTTTCATTTCATTATGGCTGCGTGTTGAACGTCACTCGAGATAATACAGTTACATAGCGAAACCTATCACAAACACATGTACCAGATACAAAACGGCTTGACTTGACAGAGATCTTGGATTGTTTAATGTACTAGTTAAGTGCTTTTGTGCACAAAAGTTCGTTTACTATATGCCTGAACCAAACGTAGGTATTTTTAACCATGATAGTAAAATGTTTTACTGATTTATATTCGAGTAAATGGGTTTAGTTTCTCGAACAAATCTACAACACCGTTTTGCATCCGTCTTGCTAAGATTCTGCCTAATGATAAATTAAAACCGATAACTTTGTAATATTAAGATAAAATATATTTAACCCTTTCACGTTTACAACAAATCTGCAGCAGACGACGTTGAAATCTATGGTAAATCTCCATAAATAAAATTACAATTAGTTAAAAGAGTTGAAACTATTGTCTCCTGGTACAGATTTTGTCAATATAAGTCTGCGTGAGGCATTAAGGGTAAGTCCAAGAACGGATTACTTGAGTCCTCATTAACATTGAACAAAGGTGCAGTGGTAGACTGAATAAGACGGAGTCATATCCAGAGACATAAGGGTCATAGAACACAATTTTTTTGTCAACTGCAGTATTCCGTTAATAATATAGGGACTACTTATATGCTACTTATATGCAACGACGAATGACATTTGACATTTATTTGAATTTTAGCACCGTTTTCAATAATAATACAGTTATGTAACAGAACAAATTAATCCTTCAATGCGTTCCTAAACCTTCTGGAACTACTCCTCCATTATCACCTAGGATATTTTGAACCATAGACTTTAACTAACATGGTTACTAACATTGGTTGTTGTTTTTGTTCTGTTTAATATTTCCAATAGTATCATAAGTATAGCAATGCGTCGAAACAATAATCATTCACCTGTGGGTGAATAACTACGACTCGGCCAGTACTATCATTCATTTAAGATCATCTGTTCGGTATAAGACTGCCTCGGTGGTGTGGTGGTTAAGCGTCCGTCTCGGGCGCGGGAGCCTAAGCGTTCGATCCCCGGCCGGGTCAAACCAAAGACTGGCAGTAATGTAAACGTGGTAGTCATGGCTGCCCTCCTTGGCGCTCAGGATTGTGGGGTTAGCATAACGACTTACTGGCAGATGTCAGGATAAATGGACCAATACTACTGGTATGGTAAGTAACCCAGGAAACGCCGAGACATAACTGAACACATGCTGTAAGCGGTGAAAAACACCAAACAATCCATCAAGAAACGCCGAGACATAACTGAACACATGCTGAAAGCGGTAACAACACCAAACAATCAATCAATAAACGGTACGGTAATAGCAGGTACATTATCAACATGAGAAATTGAGAGCATTTCGCATTGCTCTTAGGTTATCGATTTAACCATACAGACCCTTTATGAAACCGCTGCAGCAGGCGACTTATGAAAACATTATAACCAAAAGAGAAATTTCTCAAAACGGACCATTTTTACTTTTGCCACTATGTTTTTAACTGTTTTCATCAATCATGCAGTTAGTTGTGGATTTGTCTATAAGTCATCAAAGTAGTCTACTATGTTGTATGTGGGAAAAGGTTCAATCCTGATCCTGCTAGAACTATAATGATGATGAAACCAGATGGGGGTTGAAGGTTTAATTTACATAAACACAGATCAGTAAAGTAATGTAAACCACGGACAAAGATTCGACGACAGATATTACAAAACAGGTTACTAATTAGAGAATCAATGTAATCGATAAATGAGCCTTACCACGAGATAACCAACATTGTGGACTCTGCGTAATGTTTCGACCCAGATCAGACATTCCGTCTCAGGGGGAAAGAGGTATAGAGTAATGATTCCTGAAACAGGAAATCCACAGGAGGCGAAAAGTGCCTGTTCGGATTAGCCTGCGTGGCATGCTAAGGCTGATCCGGATTGATTATTAATGCAGAGTCCACACTTTTGGTTTCCTCGTGGGACAACTCAAATGTTATTATTGTGGGATGACAACAGTGAACTAGTATTTAAATATATACCTAAACGTATATACAAGGTTATACATTTTATTCTTAATATATTAAACATTTAAAATGTATTCGTATCAGGGTCGTAACTCCCTTTTGGCAATGTAGGCACGTGCCTACACATTTTTTCTAAAAATGCCCCAAAATGCCGCTGCGGCGATACACATCTGCGTAATGTATCGACCAGATCAGCCTGCGCTGTCGGCGCAGACCGATCCGGCCGACACATTCCGTCTAAGGGGGGATAGATAGAATAGTGATTCCGGAAACAGAAAATCCACACAGGTGAAAAGTGTATATCCGGGTAGGCCTGTGTGGCATGCTTAGGCTGATCCGGGTCGATACTTTACTCAGAGTCAACAATGTTGATTTTCTCACGAGACGGCCTACACATTGATTATTGCCAAGCTACGCCCCTGCGTATGTAATAATGGAAATGATCAACGTTCGAACATTTACGCCATGCCATTACTGTATTTTAGTAGAATGTAACGGGTCCTTAACTAAAAGAAAGTATCTCACAGAGCGAGCCAACACAACAATGACTCGCCTGTACGTTCATATATAACTTAGATATCCCTGTATCGAAGTATTGGGATTCGAAAACCTAGAAATAATGAATAATGTTTTCAAACCCAGCTTAAAGAAAATATGTAAAGCAAGGAAAAGCATTCCAACTTACATGCTCTTTGCAGAATTAGGCATAACACCTCTTGATCAGGAGCGTAGCTTGGCAATTATCAATGTGTATGCCATCTCGTGAGAATATCAACATTATGGACTCTGCGTAAAGTATCGACCCGGATCAGCCTAAGCATGCCACACAGGCGTACCCGGATATACACTTTTCGCCTCCTGTGGATTTTCTGTTTCAGGAATAGCTACTCTATCTATTCCCCCTCAGACGGAATGTGTCGGCCGGATCAGTCTGCGCGGACAGCGCAGGCTGATCTGGTCGATACGTTACGCAGATGTGTATCGCCGCAGCTGCATTTTGGGGCATTTCTAGAAAAAATGTGTAGGCACGTGCCTACAGTGCTAAGCCCCTGTTGATATTATATTTACAACACGTATATATGAGCGGTATTTTTAACAGACTCTTAACTGGTCCAACATTTAAATTTTCTGCTCAAATGTAGTGTTGTATGATAAGTCACCAAGGATTTACATACAAATGACCTAAATACATGCATCAGATCTTCACTTAAATTGGCAGACCAGAAAGTATGGCTGACAAATCCTCGGTCACTACTTAATCAAATAAATACTTGGTCAAACGCATATTACTTTATCAAATGAAACAAACTTGGATTTCAAGTATGCAATACTTTAACAAAGGCATCACATATTCATATTTTAAATCAGAATATAAAATCGAAAATTACTTCTAGCTATGAATTGAGCATTACCAATGTTTCAAATTCCAGGATTCCCGTTGAAACCTGTAGGTGGATTTATACGCCATTACATGAACGTATATGTAAGTTATGAATTTCTAACGCAGCTGGTTCTGAAGAACATTATCTCAGGTCATAGTCATACTATTAATGGTTTAAATTCATTAGAGGGAGATGCCTGTTAAATTCTCCTCAATCTTTTTCAATTTCGTTCTGTATCAGTATAATACAAATACAAAAAATACCTACATATACATGTATCCAATACTGTTGTTTCAATCCAATTTAACTCTTTCAGCGCCAAAGGCAATATTGATTTTGCAAACAATACAGATTCAGGTGAGTCAGCTCGTAACGAGCTGTCTCACCTGAAATCAGCATTGTTTGCCTTTTAGTTATCAAAATAGTCCATAACTTTCATAAATTGAGAAATGGAGACACCGGATTTTAAACATGGAAGAGTCTACTTTAAACAATTCGGCGCTGAAAGAGTTAATAAATCTGCATGACGTACAGTTACTGTAATTAATGTAACCATTTCTCACAAGTAGACGCATGTATATGCACTTTGACGTATCTCCAGAAGAAGAGGTTTGAAGACATTGTGTGAAAAGAGTAAATAGTTCATTTTGAACAATTCTCCTTTTGCCACAATGTTTTCATTTGTAGTTAACTGCAGATTTCTCACCTGAAATCAGCATTGTTTGCCTTTTAGTTATCAAAATAGTCCAAACCTGTATTACATGAGAAATGAAGATGCGCTGAAAGAGTTAAATCACTTTATAATAAAGTTATTTCGATTGTTTTTCTTGGTCATTCAAAGTACATGGTTTTTCTGTCGTAACATATATGATTTAGAACTTCTGCTGAAAATCTAAAACGAACATGTGTTTATTTAGTACTCTATGCAAACGAGTGGAGAGCACGTAGCTTTTCATCATCGGGAAAAGCGAAGAATATCACGTGCGGGGTTTCGAGGAAACTGTGTGTCGTTCTGTAGCCATAACAGTCCACAATGAATCTGTCTTCTGGTTGTCTGTAAAGGATTCGTCTAATTATCCCTTAAAAGACTTTTCCGTCATAAATCAAACTATCTGCATTAGCGCGAACGGAGAAAGTTATTGGGTTTTCTGTGTCTGTTTGTTTTAAGTTATAGATGAAGGTCGATGGGCTGTCCTTGTCTATAGGTTATTGAGGGTGTCACTATTTTAACTCTTTCAGCGCCGAATTGTTTAAAGTAGACTTTTCCATGTTCAAAGTCGGGCGACTCTATTGTATATGCTTTAATAGTGTTAGAATATTTGGATAACCATAAGGCAAACAATGCTGATTTCAGGTGAGACAGCTCGTTACGAGCTGACTCACCTGAATCAGTATTGTTTGCAAAAAGCTCAATATTGCCTTTGGCGCTGAAAGAGTTAATTGCAATAAGCAGCGACGTTTCAGGAAACCCAACCTAAATAAATTTAGACGAAGTGGAGATTATGATCTGTCTGACCATTCGTGATCGTATCCCATCAACATGTAACACTGTTTCTCACTATATTGTTCTAAAACCGTCTATGATGCATTGCTGCACAGTGAAGCATCAGATCATATCGCGTGGAAGTACAGGTTGAAGTGGATCTATACATGTAACAAATGACAAATGGCTTCTTTTCCTATATCACAGCTTCTTAAACACTTCCCCGCATGAAGACGCATCTGTAGCAGACGACTTTAAAAATCCTTGTGACAAAAAATGAAATGGCTCATCATGAACAATTTCTCCTTTCGCCACATTGTTTTAACTATTTATTTTACTAGTCATAGAGAATTTCCAAATTATTACCTAGCTTTATTAGAATGCATCTGCTGCATATGAGTTTTAGGTGAAAAGGGTTTAACCCTCTCCCTCATATAGACGCTTTCTGACGCCTCTGCAGCAGACAGCTTTTTGTAAACATAGTGACAAAAGAAGAAACTGCACAAAACGTGCAATTTCTCCTTTTGCCACAATGTGTTCCACTTTTTGTCATAGGTTATCCATTCAATTATGGAGATTTTCTATGTTTTGACAAAATACGTTTACAGTCGTCTGCTGCAGAATTGTCGTATGAGGAAAGGGTTAAAGACAAGATTAAGTTACGTCTCTGTTGCATGTTGCAGGTGGTTTTATCAATTGTGGACAGCCTTCGTAATCAGCTTTCTTCCGCATCTTAAAGCGACATTCATTCACTTTTACGTAATGTATCGAATATTGGTTATACTTGAATATATTCTATTCTGTCGTTAAAATGCGACGAAAATGATAACTAAGAGATTGAGCCCTCGTGATTACCCCCTGTAGATCGTTACATCTGAAATCCACAACAAGAGATTCGCCCAAGGAGATCGTTACATCTGAACTCCACAACAAGAGACCAGTATATTGTTACATTTTAACTGCAAAACAAGAGACTAGTAGATCGTTACATCTGAAACATCATGCGATTTGCTCCAGGAGATCGTTACATCTAAAATCCACAAAAAGAGACCAGTAGATCATTACATCTGAAATCCACAACATGCGATTCGCCCCAGTAGATCGTTACATCAGAAATCCACAACAAGATATTCGGTCTAATAAGTAGATCGTTATACCTGAAATCCACAACAATATTTTTGGTCTAGCAGATCGTTGCATCTAGAATCCACAACAAGAGATTCGCCCCAGAAGACAGTTACATCTGAACTCCACAACAAGAGACCAGTAGATCGTTACATCTGAAATCAACAACAAGAGGCCAGTAGATCATTACATCTGAAATCAACAACAAGAGGCCATTAAATCATTACACCTGAAATCAACAACAAGAGGCCATTAAATCCTTACATCTAAAATCCACATCAAGATATTCGGTCCAGTAGATCGTTACATCTGAAATCAATAGATTCGCCTAAGTCGATCGTTACATCTGAAATCCACAATAAGATATTCGCCCCAGTCGATCGTTACATCTGAAATCCACAATAAGATATTCGCCCCAGTCGATCGTTACATCTGAAATCCACAATAAGATATTCGCCCCAGTCAATCGTTACATCTGAAATCCGCAATAAGATATTCGCCCCAGTCGATCGTTACATCTGAAATCCACAATAAGATATTCGCCCCAGTCGATCGTTACATCTGAAATCCACAATAAGATATTCGACCCAGTAGATTGTTACATCTGAACTCAACAACAAGAGATTCGCCGTCACATCAGAAATCCACAACAAGATATTCGGTCTAGTAAGTAGATCGTTACATCTGAAATCCACATCAATATTTTCGGTCTTGTAGATCGTTACATCTGAAATCCACAACAAGAGATTCGCCCCAGTAGATCGTTACATCTCAACTCCATAACAAGTGATTCGGTCTAGTAGATCGTTTCGTCTAAAATCCACACCAAGAGATTGGCCCCAGTAGATCGTTACATCTAAACCCAACAAGCAGAGATTTGCACCAGTATATAGTTACATCTGAACCCAACCAGCAGATATTTGCACCAGTAGATCGTTACATCTGAACCCAACAAGCAGAGATTCGCACCAGTAGATAGTTACATCTGAAATCCACATCAAGATATTCGGTTCAGTAGATCGTTACATCTGAACTGCACAACAAGATATTCACCCCAGTAGATCGTTACATCTGAACTCCACAACAAGAGATTCACCCAGTCGATCGTTACATCTGAACTCCATGACAAGAGATTCGCCCTAGTCGATTGTTACATCTGAACTCCATGACAAGAGATTCGCCCCAGTCGATCGTTACATCTGAACTCCATAACAAGAGATTCACCCAGTCGATCGTTACATCTGAACTCCATGACAAGAGATTCGCCCCAGTCGATCGTTACATCTGAACTTCATGACAAGAGATTCGCCCCAGTCGATCGTTACATCTGAACTCCACAACAAGAGATTCGCCCCAGTAGATCGTTACATCTGAACTCCATGACACGAGATTCGCCCCAGTAGATCCTTACAGGGTACAAACATGTATATAAATATTTATTAAGAATTGCCAACTTACAACAAATGCAGCAAATAACTTTGAAAATGATTAGGCACAAATATGGAAACTCCCTATCTGTAATGAAAGTATTGATACTGAACAGAGATCAAATCATGTGTTCAAAATGATCGTCTGGTGCGGATGCATCAACGTGCGTTTGAAAGTGGGAAAGGGATAAGGGCAGATGAATAAGAACTTTTCAAATTATAGAATGGAACACTTTTTTTCTGTTAATTATGCCAATTTTGATCGTTTTGTCTCTTCAGAGGATTTTCACCCCAACTATTATTTCAAAATACATTTATTACAACCATTGTGGGACATAAAACAACCTCAATTTAGATACGTTTATGACTTCGATATTACAAAATACCTCTTTCTGTTTTAATAATTGCACTTCATTTACATTCAAACTGATAAACAGTTTCCCCCTGTTTGATGCAAAAAATGATCGAGGGAACTCTGCTTTCTTAACACACATTAAAACTCGTTATTATGTTTATTCGCAAAGCGTTTTATCTATTTTTGATCAGCCAATTCATTTTAAACTTAACGAAATATGCAACGAGAGGTTATTCAACCGTTGAAAATTGCTTTCCTTTCATTTATGTGCTCTACCAGATGTGGTTTTATCAAACAAATGTAAATTCGCAGGCCTATTTATAAGACAAATGGTCGCTTTGGAAGACAACTATAATTATATATAGACGAGTTTACTTAATTTGTTTAATAACATCTTAACTTGGCTTCGCAACAGGAAAATCGATCTTTGCCATTTTGCGTCCAAGCAAGAAACAGATTAGACTGGTTTTCACTTAGTCATTCAAGACTCTATAAACATATATAAAAACAGACTGGTCGTCACTTAGTCATTCAAGACTCTATTAACATATATAAACACAGCGTTGTCGCCACTTAGTTATTCTAGATTATATAAACATGTATAGAATCAGCTGGATCGTCACTAAGTCATTCAAGACTATATAAACATATATAAAAACAACATGGTCGTCAATTAGTCATTCTAGACTCTATAAACATATGTAAAAACAGCATGATAGTCACTTAGTCATTCTTGACTCTATAAACATACATAAAAAGAGCATGATAGTCACTTAGTCATTCTAGACTCTATAAACATATATAAAAACAGCATGGTAGTCACTTAGTCATTCTTGACTCTATAAACATATATAAAAACAGCATGATAATCACTTAGTCATTCTAGACTCTATAAACATATATAAAAGCAGCATGGTAGTCACTTAGTCAGTCTAGACTATATAAACATATATAAAAACAGCATGATAATCAATTAGTCATTCTAGACTCTATAAACATATATAAAAACAGCATGGTAGTCACTTAGTCAGTCTAGACTCTATAAACATATATAAAAACAGCATGATAATCACTTAGTCATTCTAGACTCTATAAACATATATAAAAGCAGCATGGTAGTCAGTTAGTCAGTCTAGACTATATAAACATATATATAAACAGCATGATAGTCACTTAGTCATTCTTGACTCTATAAACATATATAAAAAGAGCATGATAGTCACTTAGTCATTCTAGACTCAATAAACATATATATAAACAGCATGGTAGTCACTTAGTCATTCTAGACTCTATAAACATATATAAAAAACAGCATGGTGGTCACTTAGTCATTCTAGACTCTATAAACATATATAAAAAACAGCATGGTAGTCACTTAGTCATTCTAGACTCTATAAACATATATAAAAACAGCATGGTAGTCACTTAGTCATTCTAGACTTTATAAACATATATAAAAACAGAATGGTAGTCACTTAGTCATTCTAGACTCTATAAACATATATAAAAACAGAATGGTAGTCACTTAGTCATTCTAGACTCTATAAACATATATAAAAACAGCATGGTAGTCACGTAGTCATTCTAGACTCTATAAACATATATAAAAACAGCATGGTAGTCACTTAGTCATTCTAGACTTTATAAACATATATAAAAACAGCATGGTCTTCACTTAGTCATTCTATAATCTATAAACATATATAAAAACAGCATGGTAGTCACTTAATCATTCTATACTCTATAAACATATGTAACAATAGCATGGCCGTCACTTAGTCATTCTAGACTCTATAAACATATATAAAAACAGCATGATAGTCACTTAGTCATTCTAGACTCTATAAACATATAAAAAACAGCAGGATAGTCACTTAGTCATTCTAGACTCTATAAACATATATAAAAACAGCATGATAGTCACTTAGTCATTCTAGACTCTATAAACATATAAAAAACAGCATGATAGTCACTTAGTCATTCTAGACTCTATAAACATATATAAAAACAGAATGGTCGTCACTTAGTCATTCTAGACTCTATAAACAATTATAAAAACAGCATGGTCGTCAATTGGCATTCAAGATTCTATAAACATTTATAGAATCAGCAATATTTCGTTGCACATGATGGAATAAAAAAAAATACATTTAAATCCACAAACATTAGACAAATTTAATCTGTAGTTAGTAATGCAGATATCGGTATTTGAAGATTTAAGTCTGTGTTTTAAGTGAATAAGATGATTTAGAGTTAAAGTGATCATGAAAAGTGACATATGAGACTAAAACTAAAGATAAATAGACAAGAGGTTATGATAAATTTCAATTTGTTTCAAAGATATTCAACTATTTGTATTGAACGCAAGCCCTGTTATGATAATTTGTTGTCAAATAATGCAGACACACAGAAAATCTGTTTTTGTTTTGTATCGGTAAGTGATAGTGGAAAAGGTTTAACCACTTCCCACATAAAACAAATCTGCAGAAGACGACTTTGAAATTATCAAGTACAATATATAAACAAGAGGGCCAAGATGGCCCTAAATCGATCACCTGAGTGATAGTAAATTAGTAGCAAATATTTAACTGCAAATATCTGGCAAAATTTTATCAGGAGTGCAAATGAAACTGCAAGGAGTGGACAATGTTATAGAAATAGCAATTTTAAAGGTCATTTGTATCTCGAAATCTAACAACAACTTTAATAAGAATCGAATTATAAAGTTTTGTCATTTTGCGACTTTCCTGATGCCACATTGCTGCCCTGTTTTTCAACGAAATCAATATGGCTTGAAAAGTTTTTGTAGTTCGGAGAAGAAGATTTTTAAAGTTTGGACATTTTGTCCCCTTTCTGATGCAACGAAAGTACTCAATAGAATTTAAATCTTTGGACAATTTTGAAAGAGGACCATCATAGGAACATTCCTGTGATGTTTTGTGGAAATTGTTCCTGCGGTTTAAGAGGTGATGATGTTTAAAGCTAAAAATTAACGACGGACGGACGACGGACGGCGGACAGAGAGTGATCGGAATAAATCACCTTGAGCCTTCGGCTCAGGTGATCTAAAAATCTATAATATGATAACTGAAAGTGTTCACAAATATTGTGGTAAATGCAAATCATGATTGCTCATTATGAGCAATTTCTCGTTTTGCCACAATGATTTCAATGACAGACTTTGAAATCATCAAGTACAACACATAGATAATCTTTATAAATGATAGTAAGATAATTGAAAAGAGTTGAACTTGTTGTGGCAAATGGAGCAATTGCTCATTATGAGCAATTTCACCTTTTGCCACAATGATTTCAAAAGTCGTCTGTTGCAGAGGCACAGTAAGGGTATATACTCGTATGTGGAAAAAGGGTTACAACCATTAATGGAGAAAATTAAGCTCATTATGAACAATTTCACCTTTAGCCACAACAATTTCAAAAGTCGACTGTTGCAGAGGCTCGGTAAGGGTATATTTGTGGGAAAGGGTTAAAACCGTAAATGGAGACAATTAAGGCAATACATATTTAGTCATAATCGGATTCACTGTTAATTTAAATTCGTATCGGATAGAGTTTCCTGTGGAGATATTAAGACCCAAAACATTGAATGGGTATAAAAATATATAAAGTAAAGGTGTTAGAAATTTACAACACGAGTATACTGCAAAGACACCACTTTCTTATATTGTTTTATCAAAATGTCGAACGAGCAAACGTCCTTTTTTCGTTCCGGTTCAAGCAATTACATCACATAGAAAAGCGAATGAAGCAGATAACCATAGTTTATGTTATGCTTACTTGAATACAAACGGATAAGCATAAGTGTTTATTCAACACAGTGATGTAATAACGGCGAGATATAGCGTCTGCTGGAGTTCCTTCCTCTTATCACTGTGTAATATATAGGATGAAAGGTACATGTACCAGACTACATTTAGCGGTTCCCAGTTTGAGAACTATTGAAATAATAAAGTGTATGAGGCAGGTAACCAATTTAGTAGAATGGTTCTCTATTTCACTGTTTATGCTAGATACAGTATGAATTTCGAACTAAACATGTACATACATTAAATTAATATACCAGCCATTGTCTTTTTTTTTTTAATTTGTAAAACTCACACATGTATATAGAGTGTAAAAGGGATATTTTAAAAGTCATTTACCTTAAATTAATATACTTAGTAAGGACAAAGAGAAATCCCGACATGTGGTCACCCTGGCAGGTCTAAAAATCTCCATGTGCTAAATTTCAAAGCATTCCTACAGGAAGCCGCCTACTGGCGGCTTCCAAAAAACATATATATAAACAGCATGGTCGTCACTTAGTCATCCTAGCTTTTACAAACATTTATAGAATCAGCATGGTCGTCACTTAGTCATCCTAGCTTATACAAACATTTTTAGAAACAGCATGGTCGTCACTTCGTCATTCTAGTTTCTATAAATATATAGAAACAGCATGGTCGTCACTTCGTCATTCTAGATTATACAAACATGTTAAAACAGCATGGTCGTCACTTCGTTATTTTAGTTTCTATATTTATAGAAACAGCATGGTCGTCATTTCGACATTCTAGTTTCTATAAAAAAATCTATGGAATCAGAATGACTTCATCATAACCGTTTACGCGATCAGTCATGAAGCATAAGGTGAAAAACCTCCAAACGATAGATGTTCGTGGTTTTTTTAATTTAACGAGCATCATAAGGCCTTTGCTATGCATAGACAAACCATGATGAATCGTAATTGACACTCCTTTTGTCTCTAGAGAACCTATCTAATTAATGGTATCATCCCCCGAAATGGCATATGTCATCGTTAATCAAAGTGTTCGGACAGCGAAATAGGCATTAACTCTTTCCCCCATATAAACACTTTCTGACGCCTCTAAAGCAGACAGCTTTTTGAAAACATAGTGACAAAAGAAGAAATTGCACAAAACGTGCAATTTCTCCTTTTGCCACAATGTTTTCCACTTTTCGTCATAGGTTATCCATTCAATTATGGAGATTTTCTATGTTTTGACAAAATATGTTCAAAGTCGTCTGCTGCATAATTGTCGTATGAGGGAGAGGGTTAATTACAAATCTAAGTTATATCGATCAAATGGAGGTCGTGCCAATATCAATTAATACAGGTCCTTCAAAGTCAGACAAAAACACCTCTTGCTTTTGTCGGACATTATATAGATTAGTTTATAAATGTGTTAGTTTACACACAGTGTTCAATCATGTTTAATTAATAGAATGTATGTCAGGCGTTTTCCTTGGGAACACGTGAATATATAATTACGTCTTTTAACCCTTTCCCACTTATAGACGCTTTCTGACGCCTCTGATGCAGACGACTTTTGAAAACACTCTGACAAAAGAAGGAGTTGCTCATAATGAACAATTCCTCCTTTTGCCACAGTGTTTTCAACTCTTTTAAACAATTCAACTTTCATTTATTGAGATTGTTCACACTTTTGCCATGACGTTTTCAAAGTCGTCTGCTGCAGAGTTGTTGTATGTGGGAAAGGGTTAAAACAGCTCTTGTTCCAACAGGTTACTTACCTATATTCCTCTTCCCCAATCATCAAATATATTTAACTCGTGTTTGACGCAGCGTTTTCGGTCACAATTTGACATTACATATACTTGTTTTTTGTGACCGCGTGGTTTATTTTCAC
This sequence comes from Serripes groenlandicus, assembly GCA_031761405.1. Classification (NCBI taxonomy): domain Eukaryota; kingdom Metazoa; phylum Mollusca; class Bivalvia; order Cardiida; family Cardiidae; genus Serripes; species Serripes groenlandicus. The sequence goes on from JASEVX010000006.1 coordinate 75,211,610, forward strand.
TCTCACAGAGCCAAGTTTAATGATGTCCTTTTTGGCAAGATGTCAAGGTTTTTAGGTCACTATTTAATCGAAAGAGCATGCAGACTAACACATACCATCCTGGACAACAAATGTTAGATAACGATAGAAAAGATTCTGAGAAAATAAATGGAACATTTGTCATGATAAGTGATCACTGTATCTACATCTACTTGTCTAGCTATGTGATAATGGCCACTATACGGATGTTTTAAATTTCGTCTTTATCATTTGAAGAGCCATATCGGTAGAAATGAGTAACGAATGTGTCTGGAAAGTCATTTACACAACTAATGTTTTCTCAGTGGCCGATCATTTGATCCGTTCTTAAATTATACATAGAGTGCTGTCCTGTGTTGAATAGACACGGTCGCAAAAAAAACACAGTTTGTTTCGGTTTATTTCCGTGAAAACTGACTACTTTTCGTCAAATCAAAATGGGTTTCCGCGTTTAGCCCTTTCCCATATACATCACATCTGCCACAGAAGACTTTGAAAACATCTCAACAATAATATGGAAAATCTCCGTAAAAGTTGACATACTTATTAAATAGAGTTGGAAACATTGGGTCGAAAGGATAAATTACTGTTTTTGAGCAATTTCTTATTTTGTCATAAAGTTTTCCAAAGTCGTCTGCTACTGAGCCGTCAGAGAGCGTCTATATGTTGGAATGGGTTAATGTCCCAATCATTCTAACAAAATCTTAACACGATATTAATCCTTTATCATGTAAAAAAAGTTCAAATCGATTTTTCTAAAAAGAAGAAGCTGAATGGGTTTGGGATTAACCACAAACATGTTACACAAGAACACAAACTCACGAATTATACTACTTTTCTAGAAGATTTCAGGATTTTTAAAACGAACCCATTCATGTACATCATAACGCTTCGACTCGTAAACCTATGTAAAGGTTGGGTGTCATATACATACCGTGGTGAGATACAATGTATGGAAGGGTATTAACGCATAAATTGCATCTTTCCTTCTTACATTACAACTTGCATTCGTACATTTACATCTTGCATTCGTACATTCACATCTTGCTTTGTGACATTCACATCTTGCTTTGTGACATTCACATCTTGCTTTGTGACTTGCACATCATGCTTTGTACATCTTGCGTTGTGACATGCACATCTTGCTTTGTACATCTTGCTTTGTGACTTGCACATCATACTTTGTACATCTTGCGTTGTGACATGCACATCTTGCTGTGTACATCTTGCGTTGTGAGATGCACATCTTGCTTTGTACATCTTGCGTTGTGACATGCACATCTTGCTTTGTACATCTTGTGTTGTGACATGCACATCTTGCTTTGTACATCTTGCTTTGTGACTTGCACATCATGCTTTGTACATATTGCGTTGTGACATGCACATCTTGCTTTGTACATCCTGCGTTGTGACATGCACATCTTGCTTTGTACATCTTGCTTTCTGACATGCACATCTTGCTTTATGTCTTGCTATGTGATATGCACATATTGCAATAAATATTGTCTGTTATTCTCGTTATTTAACACCATCAATTAATATTAATTTGATGAATTCATGTTTATATTCTAATTTCAATAACGCCTTCCTCTTTACGAATGACAAATGTCAGTGTGCATAGCAGTAACAATGACGAATAGCCGAATGTAGAAAGCCGAATGTAAACAGCATAATACAGAAGGCATAATACGATGCAACAACTGGTGTAATAATGACGCGACAACCAAATTATGCTAACAGGTGGCGCTACGTATGTGTTGTCGGCAATTTCCGTAAATGACTCTCAAATATACTTTGAAGATAAGGTGTGTGAAGTTAGCACGTAGGTCGTAGCTCGTAGGTCGACACTCAAATTTATTTTCAGAAAGTGTTGACCTGGCTCGTAGGTCGTAGGTCGACAGTCACATTTATTTTCAGAAAGTGTCGACCTGGCTCGTAGGTCGTAGGTCGACACTCACATTTATTTTCAGAAAGTGTCGACCTGGCTCGTAGGTCGTAGGTCGACACTCACATTTATTTTCAGAAAGTGTCGACCTGGCTCGTAGGTCGTAGGTCGACACTCACGTTTATTTTCAGAAAGTGTCGACCTGGCTCGTAGGTCGTAGGTCGACACTCACGTTTATTTTCAGAAAGTGTCTACCTGGCTCGTAGGTCGTAGGTTGACACTCACATTTATTTTCAGAAAGTGTCGACCTGGCTCGTAAGTCGTAGGTCGACACTCACATTTATTTTCAGAAAGTGTCGACCTGGCTCGTAGGTCGTAGGTCGACAGTCAAACTTACATTAAGATAGTGTTGACCTGGCGCGTAGGTCGTAGGTCGACAGTCAAACTTATGTTCAGAAAGTGTTGACCTGGCTCGTAGGTCGTAGGTCGACAGTCAAATTTACATTAAGATAGTGTTGATCTGGCGCGTAGGTCGTAGGTCGACAGTCAAACTTATGTTCAGAAAGTGTTGACCTGGCGCATAGGTCGTAGGTCGACAGTCGAATTTGTTTTGTTGCCGAACATGCGCCTTCTGCTGTCAAAAACCGTGTTGGTCGCGTTCTGTTCTGTGACATGTTCTATTATTTGTTTACAGTTAGACGATGAATCGCCGATCTAGCGAAGAATTTGAAATAAGGTTAAAACATTAAATAAAACAATGCATCATGCCATCAAGCAATATGTTCAAGGACGATCCTAATGTCAGATAACCGAATGTAATATTGAATGTATGCACGCAAAATGTAAATATACGGAAGCAAGATGTGCATGTCACAACGCAAGATGTACAAAGCATGATGTGCAAGTCACAAAGCAAGATGTGAATGTCACAAAGCAAGATGGGCACGTCACAACGCAAGATGTACAAAGCAAGATGTGCATGTCACAACGCAAGATGTACAAAGCATGATGTGCAAGTCACAAAGCAAGATGTACAAAGCAAGATGTGCATGTCACAACGCAAGATGTACAAAGCAAGATGTACAAAGCAAGATGTGCATGTCACAACGGAAGATGTACAAAGCAAGATGTGCATGTCACAACGCAAGATGTACAAAGCATGATGGGCAAGTCACAAAGCAAGATGTGAATGTCACAAAGCAAGATGTGAATGTCACAAAGCAATATGTGAATGTCACAAAGCAAGATGTGAATGTACGAATGCAAGATATAAATGTACGAATGCAAGTTGTAATGTAAGAAGGAAAGATGCAATTTATGCGTTAATACCCTTCCATAACAATGTACATAACTGTTATACAAACAAACTCAGTTCAATGAGGCATATACAATGTATACACAATAAGCATGTTTATCTAGTGCTTTTAAAAGTAATATAAATGCTGTTTATGGAAAAAGATGATTTGGAATGTCATAGAAAACTAACATTAATTTATTTCCACAGTTTCTGTGACATACCTGAAATCATCTTAAGTTACACAGTAAGTAAATGTTTATTGTTTGTTGTTAAACGCCGCTTTCAACAATTGTTATGTTATATCATGGAGTTTCCTGGGTAAGTTACTAGTCCTACTTGTCCATTTATCCTGACATCAGCCAGTCAGTCGTCATGCTAACCCTGCAACCTTCAGCGCCACGGAAGGCAGCCATTACTACCATTTGTAATGTGGTATGACCCGGCTAGGGATCAAATATGTGACCTTCCGCACCCGAGGTGGACACTCTACAACAACACCATCTAGGCGGTCAAGTAAAATTGTATGTAGTGCTTAACTAGTTATACAGTTTATTAGATTATTTCCGGTATGTCACAAGAAAAATACATCCCCTTATTTCATAATAATGAAGATCCTGATCAGTATATACTTATGCAGTATGATCAGGGCCTTCACTATTAGGATATAGAGAATGTTAGTTTTCTGTGACATACCTGATATCATCTATATCCTATAAACAGCATAATTGCTTTAACGCTAGATAAACACACTTATTGTGTATACAATGTATATGCTAGTCTGGTTCCCGACTTCCTAGGCTATGATAGTAAGTCTGGCACAACCGAATAAATGGCGGCCTACAATGATATACCTCCGATGTATACAATTTAAAGGTCATTATTTTAATAAGCTGATCATCTGGATAACATTGGTTTATTCCTTTAGTAATTAATATAAAACACTTAAAATGGATATTTACGAGTGAAGATTGCCCTTTGTAAGAAGATGTGACGTTTGTTTTTGACAAACTAGAATACGAGTAGTGTTCGGACAGTTGAATCATTTCGGATAATTTATAAACCAAAGGTTGCATTAATGTCCTGTGTGGTTTACTTTGACATTTCAACTGTGTGATGAAACTACTAATATTTGGTGATGCACCTTAGCTTTTTCTTTTCCGTCTTTACATGGTCTGCTGTTTAACGTATTTAGTAGCCCAGATAGCAAATAAATATATTTCATTTATCTTTTGTCGTCTTTCTTGCGTCAAATTTGACTATTATTGACATGTATATTGATATTTAAAATGCAATTGTAGAAATTAGTATGCTATTCAATGAATTGGATGATGTATAACATCTTTATCAAATTATTTATCAGATGGATCACTCATACTACAAGAACGGAGACAGGATACCTGGGTTCCATGTCATTGCTGACGCATGGAGGTCAGCACCAGACCACAGTTATGTAAAAAAAAAAAAAAACTATATGAGGGAATGGGTTAAGAAACACTTGATTAATTGATTGGGGTTTAACGCCGTTATTAACAATTTCTCAGTCAAATCACGGCGGCCAGTTCACCTACTCATGTAAGTTAAGAAACACATACAAGAAATCTACAGCAGACCAATTTGGAAAAAAAATCTGGACAAAATTAATTTTGGAAAATAATTATTACTGGTATCACATAAAGAGTTTCAAATTCTGAAATGAAGTAGCTGTGTTTTAAAAAATACTCAAATGCTAAGCCTAGTCCAATTGTTTAATGACATAAAGATGATGATGGTGTCACATTTTTTTCAATAAACATCCTTTTATATTTAAATTGAATTTAAGCATAAAAGAAATAGATTAGTATTTATTTCAGTGCAAGATTGAATTGTTTCAATCATGATCAAAGACACTTAGGCTATATTTACATTATATTTATATGTGTAGGTTTCTGAGATCACTGGGTGAAATAAAATTTAATCTTACACCAAAATCAACACATTTTCTGTTACTTTTAAGCTTGAATAAGCTTAAAATACTCAATAAGCAAATATTCTCTTTAAACCTTTTCCTTCTACAACATAATAAGTTTTGTCTAATTACTGAAGAAAGTTGAAACATTATGGCAAAATGAGTAATAACTTGTAATGAACAATTTCATCTTTTGTCACAGCGTCTAAATGAGGAAAGGTTTAAGACAGATGTTTTCTAACTATGTGAAGTGAGACATTCTACTTCATAGCCAAATTATTGAAATCCCATTCAATTCCAAGGTGCTGTGTGCAAACATCACAGCAGTTATGTGTTGTTTTAACATTTTAAAACCAAAGTAACTATTTATTTATCCGCCGGCATGTATCATTATTAAGACAATATTCCTTCATATCGTTTTCATACTAAGAAGCCCAACGTCAGCTTTGTTGTAGTATAAAATGGCATCAGCTTCACCACTTGATCTGCCAGTCCTCCCTACCTCTTAGACATAAGCTGTGAAAGAATAGAAACAACTTAAATAATGTTCTGCATGAACATAATGTGCAATCTGCTCCATAAAATGTTAATTTAACCATATATTAACCCTTTCCCATACAGATTAAACCTTGACTTTATGAGTACATGTTTGCCTTTGATTATAATTGCAAATCAGATTGCTCATCTGTGTTTACTGGTAGATTCAACTGTATTAACCCTTTCCCACTAAGTGAAATATAGACGCATATAGACAACTCTGCAGTAGAAGACTTTTGAAAAGCAATTTCTCCTTTTGTCACAATGATCTCAACTTTTTACAGTAATTATACTGTCATTTTTAGAGATCTTCAAGATGTTTTCAGTCGATTTTCGCATATGTGTTAATTGTATGTTGGAATGTGTCAAGTAAACAATGTAGATCTTGATCAGTATTATCCATGCAGGCTGATCTGGATCTAAGCTGCAGGAATATTTTATATAAGGCATAAAGTTGGAATGGATAAATATCCAGTAATTTCAATTGACAATAGAAATTCAGAAATCATTTGACTTGAGAAATCAATAAAACAGTACGTTAACATTCAAATGTTTTATAGTAAATTGTTCAAAATAGAGCCAATATTGCTTAAATATGGGAGTACTAAAACTTATAATAAAGGAAACATGTGAACATTTAAATGATATACACGTATCCCATGATGATAAAACCATTTATTTATAATGAGATCCTGTGTATCCGAATTTCAAATACATTTTCATCTATCCGAAAACTATACTACTCGATAACAAATAATTTTCTTCCAAACAGAACAAAGCATCATAACATGAAAACATGGAATCAATTTATTATCTTATTTTAATAAGATAAAATAATTATTATCCCGATGGTCAACAAAATAAGAAATTTAGATAGTACATCTATCCGAAAACTATACTACTCGATAACAAATAATTTTCTTCCAAACAGAACAAAGCATCATAAAATGAAAACATGGAATCAATGTATTACCTTATTTTAATAAGATAAAAGAATTATTATCACGATGGTCAACACAATAAGAAATTTAGATATTACCTGATAGTCCATCGCGTCCGCCATTATTTGGTTTGTGCCTGACCCTTTACATAGTAATAAGGGGAAGGAACTCCAGACTATGTATGTGCTTCAATGAACTGAGTTATTTTTATAACAATTTTCTTGTGTACATTTATCCCCCCCAATGTTTGTATTGGACACCAACCTTTAAAGAGGTATAATTTAGTTGTGATTCGGTCCAGTTATTTCTTGCAATTCCTTTAATCGGTTCCTAGCGAGCAGGAAAAACACTATTTTATTTAAATAATTTTAAACATGAAAGCTTTCTCATACTTCAGTCTAATTAGTATCAAGCATCACCTCATAAAGGTTTATAAGGGAAAACAATTGTTATTTTACTCATTTTGTTTATGAATTTCTATAGAAATGCAACTTTAATTAAGCATAAGCCCACTATGAATGAGGTGTTCATTGCAGACTCGATCATTTCCGCACATTTTTCCTGTTTTCAACGATGCTAATGCGATTAAAACTTCTTGAAAACTATCGTCATCATCTGCTATAATTGACTCTTCTTTTAGACGACTAACTCGCCTAGTAACGGTCTCATAATGACTACTGTCATAACGTTCATACTCAGTGTCCAAGTAAAGCGATGCACAAGACGACCCCATTCATGGCAGATATTTTCAGGGTCCCAAACAACAACCTCATTAAACATGACCTCACTGGAGACATTCTTCAGTAATGTTTTCCTTTAGAATTAAAGAGTCTCCAAAACAACGGACTGTCTAAATCAGATGCCGTATCAATATCAGTGTTTATTTGCTGTAGATAATTAGAGCATTTATTTTTATGCAATTTCGAAAGGAACATGTTGCTGCTTTATAATCTCTAAATGAAGCTTAATCATCACCCCTTGATCTACCAGCCTCAACCCAAGCCTTACATTTACATCTCATAAACGCAATGGTGCTGTCTGAGACTGGAAGACCAATAGGGTTTAAGATAGGGACGATAGGACGTATGCGGTAAATGTGCCTCAGACGACGGAATGATATCCGACACAATGCAGTGATAAAGACTGTCTATAAAGGAGTGTACATCAGCAACTGGTAACTGATCTATACTGTTAGACAACAATGAAGACTAATATCGTAGGATTTACTCTGATTTTCGGTAACCCTTTTCCAATTAACTGAAATATTGACATCAGGTTTAACACAATCGAAATTCGAAATTCCTATGGTAAACTCTATAGGACGATGGGACGAGACGTTTAAACAGTTATCATCTAAATTATTACAATATTTAACAGAACTTGTTAAGTCCGGTGACAAAAGTACGTGATCAATTAGTGATTTGGAACTTCTGTCATAAGACACATAACTAGCCTCTGCTCAAATACAAACGGGTGAAGTGGTAATATTATACAAGTTAAATATCTGAGTGACCTCGCAAAGCGCAGCGCCTCTTCCATCAATTTGCTTAATAAAAGTTTTACCATTAAACGAGCGTTAAAATCCCCCATCAAGATGACATTCATACTAATAAAATAGTGTGAAAAATCCAACTGTTCACGATAGGACATAATACTGTGATTACAACAGGATAAATATACCTGCATTATATAAACATATGTATCACGTGACGTCTGCTTTTGGATCCCTATAATCCTGTCACTGTCTATACTGAATGGAGAAATAGCATGACTTAATGCACTCTTCAAAATAATGGCAACGCCTCCTTTTCCCACTTTTCTCTTACTATAGACGTTTAATTCTGAATCGCATACACCTGCACCTATGAAGTTCGGATGTATGCTATTTATAAATGTTAACTCGGACAAGTACAGCCAATGCTCAGACATGCCGCATATGTCTATAGATTGCTGTTCAAGTAAATTACTTAAGTAATATCCACTGGACATTATACCAGTAGCATTCCATGTACATAACAAGACGAATTTTGATGCAGAGCATCAAAGGACGCCGCGCATGATTTTGAAGCATGACTTAAAGGAAGCAGATGTAGTTCAGTACATTTAAATAACGTGTGAAAACAGACAGGATCTAAATATTTCGAACAAGAAGGCCAAATGTCCCTTTATCATAACCAAAAAGGCCAATATGTGCCTATATTGCTCACCTGGCTACCATAGCCTATAATAAAAGGTTACCATACAACATGAAGTTTCTTAATGTTTTACCAATACACGGTTTCAAATCTGCTCTAACTAGATCAATTAGATAAAAAAAACATCACATAGGTGCTTAAATATTAACATGTAATGTCTCTAGTTATAAATTAAGTGTGACACAAGCTTTGGAAGGAGAGGGTGAAGTATATTCTCCTTCGTGTTTATCAGAAGTATGATAACAACAAGAGGCCCAAGAGACGCTCCACTGCCAATTAAATCTTCAAACAGCCCCGCGCCCTGGTTGCCATGTTTTTTACCAATCAACATGGCTTAAAGGAATCTGATAGAGGGTCATATATATATATATAAAAGATTTTTTAAGTTTTCACTATAACCATATTCTAAGGCAAAAATAGCTCTGCCCTCTGGCGGCCATAGTTTTCGACCAATCAACTTGGCTCGAAAAAATCTGAAAGAAGGTCACCCAAGCAACATTTCTACACAATTATTTGAAAATCGGCCTGATACCTACGGAGGAGAAGAAGATTTTTTAAGTCTTCACTACTACACAATTATTTGAAAATCGGCCTGATACCTACGGAGGAGAAGAAGATTTTTTAAGTCTTCATTGTTTTTTCTTTCGGAAACCAGAATTTTGCATGGATCCCAAACAGTTTGAGGAACTAAGGAGAGATCATTGAGAGGATACTTCCTATGAAGTTTCATCCTAATTGGTCCAGTGGTTAGGTAGGAGAAACAGTTTGAAGCAAAACGTTTACGGACGGACGGACGCACGCATGCACGCACGTACGTCCAAAAGGCGTTTGTTGGGTGTTTTCCTTTGATGTTCTCTTGTTGGGTATACCCAACAAGCACATGGTTTATTCCGTAATTATCCCCCCTTTACGGAATAAATAGCAATAATATGTTAATTAGATACCCATAACACAATTGTATAAAAAAAAACACTTATCAAAGTGTCTTATAAGGGTGGTGGCTGGGGTTTACGAAAAAACACTATCCAACAAGATTACTCTCGTAAGTACGCACTCACGCACGGACGCACTCACGCACGGACGCACTCACGCACGGACGCACTCACGCACGCACGAACGCAGGACGGACGATTCCCCATGACATAAGCTCGACTGGCTTTCAGCCAGTGGAGTTAAAAACGGAAGTATATAAACAAAAAATACGATATCGCAAATTTCTGAGATAACGAGAAAAAAAAAATATCAAAAAAAATAATCGAGAAATCGAAATGTGCGAACATATTGATATCTTTTTTTTTTTTTTTTTTTTTTTTTTTTCGATATCTCGAACTTTCCGATATCTCGAACTTTTCGAAAAAGAAAATTATATTTTTTTTCGATATATATAGGATCCATCATGAGTTTTCTTTGGAGATCAAGATTTCTTAAATGAGTCTAGAAAAAGACGGTTATTAACCGAGCCTCTTGGCGAGGTTAATAACTCTTTTTCGAGACGAATTTAAGAAATCTTCTCCAAAGTAAAACGAGTGATGGATATTTTTTATCACCTAAACAGTGTGTTTTAATGAAAAATATTGACAACATCAAAACAAAGACCGAATAACATATTCTTCATAAGAACTTGTGATTCACCGCATAAAAAAGTAGCCCTCATCATTTTTGAATAAGAAGAAAAAAAACAACAATGTTTTAAACAATTAAGACTCGTTATTTATTCAAAATAACGTATTATTGCATTTTTCAATGTGTAAAATTTAACAACTTAACAATAAACATAATAAAGATAAAGGTCAAAATGACGTCATCAGTAGTCGCGTGTATGACGTGTATTTGATATCACACATGTTGGATATCGTTGTTCCGTGATTTGTTCTCAACTTGAAAATAAGGGTATTTATGTGATAACTCGAACTTACCATTTTTTTTCATATTTTTTTCGATATCTCGAACTTTCCGATATCTCGAAATTTTCGGTATCTCGAACTTGTCGATATCTCGTACTTGTCGATATCTCGAACTTTCCGATAAAGTTCGAGATATCGAGAAAAAAAAAAATAAAGATATCGAAAAGTTATTGGAAAGTTCGAGATATCGAGAAGAAAAAAAAAAAAAAAAAAAAAAAAAATAAAAAAAAAATAAAAATAAAAAAAAAAAAAAAATCGAGATATCGGAAAGTTCGAGATATCGAAAGTTCGAGATATTGGAAAGTTCGAGATATCGAAAGTTTCGAGATATCGATATGTTCGATTTGTCAATAAATGTTCAAGTTAAAAACATTCGTTTTATCAATGTATTCGAGATATCGATGTGTTCGAGTCATCGGTATGTTCGAGATATCGATATGTTCGAGTTATCAATATGTTCAAGTTATTTGACCAATAAGACATTCGTTTTTTGCGTGTACAATGACCTCAGACAAATTTCGTACCTAAACCTCTTAATTTGCGAATGTCTAATCGAATGTCTAATGTCTAACTGATCAATTAGACATTCGTTTTTTTAATGTACATTGATCTCTGATGAATTTGGTACATTAATCTCTTAATTTGCGAATGTCTAATCGAATGTCTAATGTCTAATTGACCAATTAGACATTCGTTTTTTTAATGTACATTGATCTCTGATTAATTTGGTACCTAACTGACCAATTAGACATTCGTTTTTTTAATGTACATTGATCTCTGACGAATTTGGTACCTAAATCTCTTAATTTGCGAATATCTAATCGAATGTCTAATGTCTAACTGACCAATTAGACATTCGTTTTTTTTGCATGTATAATGACCTCCGACGAATTTGGTACCTAAATCCCTTACTTTGCGAATGTCTAATCGAATGTCTAATGTCTAACTGACCAATTAGACATTCGTTTTTTTAATGTGCAATGACCTCCGACGAATTTGGGTTATATATCTTGTAATTTGCGAATGTCTAATCGAATGTCTAATGTCTAATTGACCAATTAGACATTCGTTTTTTGCATGTACAATGACCTCCGACGAATTTGGTACCTAAATCCCTTAATTTGCGAATGTCTAATGTCTAACTGACCAATTAGACATTCGTTTTTTGAATGTACAATGACCTCCGACGAATTTGGGTTATAGATCTTGTAATTTGCGAATGTCTAATTGAATGTCTAATGTCGAATTAGACATTCGATATTTAACATTTGCGATTTTTCTGAATGTCTAATTGAATGTCTAATGTCTAATTAGACATTCGATAATCAAAATTAGCGAATGTCTAATCGAATGTCTAACGTCTAATTAGACATTCGAATATTTTTTTTGAATGTCTAATGTCTAACGTCTAATGCTTTGCCAACTTCACACACTTTTATAAATAGGCAAAAACATCCGGCGAATTTTGGGCCCGTAAACTAAACAATTAAAAACGCGTAGCCTAGAAAGTTTGGGAAAAGTGAACTTTTTCTCTGAGCTTTGATGAATTGGGTCAGGGCCGTAAACCAAACAATCAAAAACAGCGTAGCCTAGACAGTTGGGGACAAGTTATTAAATACAAATTAAATGTGTATAAAGTTTTGTAATAACGGTAGAAGACAAACGTATTTTGTATCTTGTTGTTTCTTAAATCAGTTAATACAATTTATTGATTCATAAAGGTTGTTTTTTTCAATCAAACAACAGAGGTTTTTTTAACAATAATAACATTGGTTTCTCCCTTTTCGATTACGTCACCCCATGGTACAAAATTAAAACCTATCCCATACTGACGCCGCGCTCCCACGCGGCGTCAATGATACATTTGGGTAGATATTTGTACTCCAGTTATTGTGCCAATCATGAGATTAAGTACAAATATACACTCAAACCACTGATGAGATTACACTGTATAATGTTGACATTATTTGAAGTATAACTAAGTTTTTATTTGTTATGGTATCTTGCAACATTTAATGTCTATACGCTATATACACCAAAAGTCGTCTGTAAAGCATTAAGTACAGTGCCAATACCCAATGTCATTAGATAGATGGAACTAAATATAGAACGACGACTTGAACCCATCTTAGCTTATACACACACATATATATATATATATATATATATATATATACTCATAAACATGTACATGTAGAAATACACCGGGAGAAAGATGACAAAGTATAGTGTCAATACCCAATGTCATTAGATAAATGGAACTAAATATAGAAACACGACAGTGAATCCATCTTAGCTTATACGAGTATTACATTAAACCTACACAATCCTCTATTTATCTTCGATAATAGGATGAAAGTCTGTCGATCCCTGACCAAAGGTTTCAAATTGCATTGTTCTGTTACTGTAAAAGACGTGTTTCGAGCTGTCATCGTAACAGCGAATTGTTTTCTGTGATTTCGTCGAGGCGCGATTGCTCGGTCGGAAACGAAAAGGGATATAGATACAGGAGTCGTGAGTACAAATTCCGGCTAGGCCATTTTTTTACAAATAAAGTGCATTGTAACTGTGACATGCTGAGTGTAATCGTTGACTTTCGATAGCTTGGACGGTGAGTATCCGTTCCAGTAATTGTTTCCTGCAGTGTTACGTTAAGTCCTACACATGTTCCTTGTGTTAGTATTTGCATGACAACACGTTATCATATGTCCATATTGCATACATGTAGGACTGTCTGGTTTTGTTCACGTCCTTAGGTTAGAGCTTCAAAACATTTTGTTAACTTAACATTCATACTTTAATTAACTACAATGCAAATAACAACAAGGGAGATCATTTGTCTATTGTTAGATAGAGATATAAAATAACCATAAACTATCCTGTTGGTATCTTTGAGATTATCTGAACCACCGTGAGCTTTTGGTGCGATTGACCATTCTCGTCTTCATATTGTAGCTCGAAATTCAATTCATTTTCTGTTTGATTAACATTTTCCCACAAACAGACGCTTTCCGACGCCTCTGTTGCAAACGACTTTTGAAGACATTGGCAAATGGAGAAATTAAACAAAAGAGCATTTTTGCCTTTGTTCACAATGGCAACTTTTTTAAACGATTGTTCTTTCATTGTTTAGAGAATTCTTTACATATTTTTGACTAAATGTTTTCAAAGTCGTCTGCTGCAGAGTTGCTGTATGTGGAAAAGGGTTACGATTTCGCCTGAACAGAATAGCTAATATTATATCATAAATGACGTCGCCAGCATAAAATAACGTCATTATATATATTTGATATATAACTAGTGTAATAGTTTTGATATTTATCATGCAATGAGCAGATTACGTGACGTATAACACTGGTATGCCAAGAGAAAGTTGATGCAACGCATCAATGTCGCCGGATATCCATAGTGCAGTTATGCATAACACTAACATTATAGTAGTTGAATAAACAGTTATCAACTGAGGGGCATATTGGAACATCAGGGGTGGGATCAAGTGAAAATGTATCATAACTTGCATTGTTTTGTCAACGAAGTGAATGATAATTGAAGCCTTTCATTGTTTATGATCAATCTCCATTCCAAAGTAGGTTGACCATACACACAACCAACTAATTATTGATCATCAACAGTAATGGAAATGAGTAATCTTGCCAATCATCAGTCTTAGTATGTATACAGTGCTTTCATTAATGAATAATTATAAGACTGGTGAATTCCACATACACTTTTCAAGATGTTTGTCGGAATATTTGAATTTTATTATATTTCAATAAAACCACAAAACAGACAATTTAGGATTTGCATGCAATAGCACGTCATTTTACCTTTCCTCTATTAAAGTCAACAGTGGACACCTTTGCAGCAATCTACTTTTAAAACAATGAGATAAGGGTTAAATCGCTGAAGACATGAGTTTTCTCTTTTTCTCAAAATGATATTAGCGTGGCATCCTAATTATATCAAACTTTAACAAATGTTGAAATGTAGTCCAATATTTATGAATTAGACCACCTTCGAAATATAATATCAACTAAACAGTTAAATCTCATTGAAATTGTTGTATAATTTAAACTTAATTTCGAACATAAACTGAGCCCTACAACATGTTAATTTATTTTAATTCTTTCCTTCCTTTTTTATAATGAAAATTACAAACTACTCATGTTTTAAAATTATATTATGATGAGCGCCCTTGTGTCAATGATGCACAACAATATGCAGATCGGAAGCAATATGCCTTTAGGGAATTAAATGACACATTTAAAATTGTCAAGGACGAAATAATTTTGTACGAAAGACCCGATTCTTTCTTATTCGCAGAGGTGTCGTTCTTGAAACTCTCTTCATAGGCAGAGAGTGTTCGTTCAAAGTATTTTTTCTATTAAAACCAGTTTTATCTCGGTTTGTTCTTGTTTGTTCTTTTCTTCATTTGTTTCGAACCAAATAAACATTTTAAATCACCTATGATTTACTATTTGTAAGTGAGTGTAAAGAGCGGCTCTCTGCAAAGGAGATTGATCTACGCAGTTGGTATTCGCGAATTACGCGATCAACAGTTTTAGCTTAGAAACAGTTCATATTTTAGATATACATGGATAAACATTATAAAATGCCTTCTTCACAAATCAAGACATCTCTTTGAACATAAAAATAACATTCAGTAAGTTAAAATTGCCATTAAAAGGAGAATATTCAACGTCATTTTCATCTCGATATTTACACATAACAAACAGGTGCGCGTATGTAAACAAATTAGACTGTGCCACGTAAAGGTTTGTAGTTATCGCATTTTGATTACATGTAGTATATAGTGTAAAATAAAGTATACCAGTCTAGCTAATAGGGGCTGATTTGTCTTCGTAAACAAAACAAAATCAACATAAATGCGAGTCAAAATAAAGAATCTGAAAATAGCTAAAACATCGGAATATTTATTTCATTTTAGATGTGTCATTACTTAGTGTTTTTAAACAAACACAATTGTAATATGTTCAAGACATCTAAATGTGTTTCTTTCTAATAATAATCCCCCCTCCCATCGTGGGACGTAATATTCTATTTATCTTGCATGTAAAATTATGTTTTTAGGTAAATCTACATTCATTTTAACTAGTTTCTATAATCTTATGTTCTTCACATGCTCCACTTGTTAAATCATGTGTAAGCCAAATGTTAATTGTTGTATCTTGTTTTTCTCACGGGCGAATTTTATTTAAAATAAAGTTGAAAGTTGTTAATTATGATGAAGTAAGCACTATCCCCCGGATGTCCTCCCTACGTCTACTATGGACACATACTGAGATCATTGTGATGAAGTAAGCACTATCCCTCAGTTGTCCTCCCTTCATTTACTATGGGCACATACTGAGATAATTATGATGAAGTAAGCGCTATCCCTCAAATGTCCTCCCTACGTCTACTATGGGCACATACTGAGATCATTATGATGACGTAAGCACTATCCCTCAGTTGTACTCCCTTCATTTACTATGGGCACATACTGAGATAATTATGATGAAGTAAGCGCTATCCCTCAAATGTCCTCCCTACGTCTACTATGAGCACATACTGAGATAAGTATGATGAAGTAAGCACTATCCCTCAGTTGTCCTCCCTTCATTTACTATGGGAACATACTGAGATAATTATGATGAAGTAAGCGCTATACCTCAAATGTCCTCCCTACGTCTACTATGGGCACATACTGAGATCATTATGATGAAGTAAGCACTATCCCTCAGTTGTCCTCCCTTCATTTACTATGGGCACATACTGAGATAATTATGATGAAGTAAGCGCTATCCCTCAAATGTCCTCCCTACGTCTACTATGGGCACATACTGAGATAAGTATGATGAAGTAAGCGCTATCCCTCAAATGTCCTCCCTACATTTACTATGGACACATACTGAGATAATTATGATGAAGTAAGCGCTATCCCTCAAATGTCCTCCCTACATTTACTATGGGCACATACTGAGATAATTATGATGAAGTACGCGCTACCCCTAAAATGTCCTCCCTACATTTACTATGGGCACATACTGAGATAATTATGATGAAGTAAGCGCTATCCCTCAAATGTCCTCCCTACATTTACTATGGGCACATACTGAGATAATTATGATGAAGTAAGCGCTATCCCTCAAATGTTCTCCCTTCATTTACTATGGGCACATACTGAGATAATTATGATGAAGTAAGCGCTATCCCTCAAATGTCCTCCCTACGTCTACTATGGGCACATACTGAGATAATTATGATGAAGTAAGCGCTATCCCTCAAATGTCCTCCCTACATTTACTATGGGCACATACTGAGATAATTATGATGAAGTAAGCGCTATCACTCAAATGTCCTCCCTACATTTACTATGGGCACATACTGAGATTAGACATTCGATTTATTGAAGATTAATGCCGTTTTCAACATTTGTTAAATCATATCACAGCAGCAAGTTCACCTATATATCGAGGGCTTGGCGTGAAACGGTTGTAACTAAAAACCTATTTTGAAAACCCTGGTTTAGCGGCAATTTTGACCCCTTTGTAAACAATGCAAATTTAGGTGCCATTGCTCAGAACGAATTTCCATTGTTTACCAAGTAAAATGATTTAACGATTATAAAGACTTTATGGCGAGGTGATTAACCTTGGTAAAAAAAGACTGATTTTAGTTACAACTGTTTCACGCCAAGCCCTCGATATGTGTTACCTGGCTTTCTCACACTAATACTCCACACCAACGGTCTTTCCAAGCAACTAGCTTTTTTTAAACATATATTTTAGCCTATTGATAGAAGACGTATGACGCCTGAACGTTTGAATGTTGTCAAAGATCGGAAAGAATGATAGCCGAGCTGGGAGATTAGACAGACATCTTTAAATCATATGAATGGGCAGTTAGATGAAAGGTTACGCCAGATATTTAATGAAATATGTCGAGTCGATATAATACAACACCAGGCAACTGTTGAATGTCATTTAACGATGTGGGAATACAAAAGGTCTACTGCCTGCATTTTAAAGTCTCACCATACGTTTATTCTTACCTTTAAAAGTGAAAGTGTACTATATCATATACCATTAAGGCAATTTAAACCGAAACATAGTATTGCCAGGCCCCAACATTGTTGATTCCGCGTAAAGTATCGATCCGGATCAGCCTAAGCATGCCACACAGGCCTGCCCGGATATACACTTTTCGCCTCCTGTTGATTTTCTTTTTCAGGAATCACTACTCTATACATCTATCCACATAAGACGGAATGTGTCGGCCGGATCAGTCTGCGCGGACAGTGCAGGCTGATTTGGTCGATACATTACGCAGATGTCTATCGCCGCAGCTGTATTTTGGGGCCTTTTGAGAAAAAATGTGTAGGCACGTGCCTACAGTGCCTAAAGGGAGCTACGCCCCTGATTGCGTTACTGAACTCTATCGCTGCCATACGCGATTATATGCTTTTGAAAACAATGCAGAGTCAAGTGAGATAGCTCGTAACGAGCTGTCTCTCCTGAAAAATACATTGTTTGTCACTTACACATTTTACCTAATTTCCTGTTGGACAAACAATAGAGTGGTCCGAACACGGAACAATTGACTCTGTAAAATTAAACAGTTTGTTTAATATGGTATTTTCAGAGACGTCCACATTTAAAGGGGGTTACATATAGAACATTTCATTTGTATACAATGCATTTTATGCAGAGTTTAGAACATTTTGGGTGAAATGAGAAATTGTTAGTTTTAAGCAAACTTCTCATTTTCTTTCAAAGTTCGCCAGAATTCGTTTGTATTAGTTGGGGGTTATAAACTTTTTGAAAACACTGTTCGACATTTGAACTGAAACAGATATATAATTAAACATGCCATATTAAATTTTCGTACAAAATTGTCCATACATTGGGACATTATTTATTTAACAAAGAAGCTATACATCACTAGTAATCATTATTTATATAACAAAGAAGCTATACATCACTAGTTATCATTATTTATATAACAAAAAAGCTATACATCACTAGTTATCATTATTTATATAACAAAGAAGCTATACATCACTAGTTATCATTATTTATATAACAAAGAAGCTATACATCACTAGTTATCATTATTTATATAACAAAGAAGCTATACATCACTAGTTATCATTATTATTTTTTTCCAGAGCACGGCTCAAACTGTAATTGTGCGTCATCAAGCTCTCCTTACGTAAATTCATTAAACGAATCACAACTATGAAACTGCCTGTATGTATACTACACATCGGGACTGCCTGTATGCCGTAATAATACTTGTCCTACACATCGGGACTGCCTGTATGCCGTAATAACACTTGTCCTACACATCGGGACTGCCTGTATGCCGTAATAACACTTGTCCTACATATCGGGACTGCCTGTATGCCGTAATAATACTTGTCCTACACATCGGTACTGCCTGTATGCCGTAATAATACTTGTCCTACACATCGGGACTGCCTGTATGCCGTAATAATACTTGTCCTACACATCGGGACTGCCTGTATGCCGTAATAACACTTGTCCTACACATCGGGACTGCCTGTATGCCGTAATAACACGTGTCCTACTCATCGTGACTGCCTGTATGCCGTAATAATACTTGTCCTACACATCGGTACTGTCTGTATTCCGTAATAATACGTGTCCTACATATCGGGACTGCCTGTATGCCGTAATAATACTTGTCCTACACATCGGGACTGCCTGTATGCCGTAATAATACGTGTCCTACATATCGGGACTGCCCGTATGCCGTAATAATACGTGTCCTACACATCGGGACTGCCCGTATGCCGTAATAATACTTGTCCTACACATCGGGACTGCCTGTATGCCGTAATAATACGTGTCCTACTCATCGTGACTGCCTGTATGCCGTAATAATACTTGTCCTACACATCGGGACTGCCTGTATTCCGTAATAATACTTGTCCTACACATCGGGACTGCCTGTATGCCGTAATAATACTTGTCCTACACATCGGGACTGCCCGTATGCCGTAATAATACTTGTCCTACACATCGGGACTGCCTGTATTCCGTACTAACACTTGTCCTACACATCGGGACTGCCTGTATGCCGTAATAACACGTGTCCTACTCATCGGGACTGCCTGTATGCCGTAATAATACTTGTCCTACACATCGGGACTGCCTGTATTCCGTAATAATACTTGTCCTACACATCGGGACTGCCTGTATGCCGTAATAATACTTGTCCTACACATCGGGACTGCCCGTATGCCGTAATAATACTTGTCCTACACATCGGGACTGCCTGTATGCCGTAATAATACTTGTCCTACACATCGGGACTGCCTGTATGCCGTAATAATACTTGTCCTACACATCGGGACTGCCCGTATGCCGTAATAATACTTGTCCTACATATCGGGACTGCCCGTATGCCGTAATAATACTTGTCCTACACATCGGGACTGCCTGTATGCCGTAATAACACTTGTCCTACACATCGGGACTGCCCGTATGCCGTAATAATACTTGTCCTACATATCGGGACTGCCTGTATGCCGTAATAATACTTGTCCTACACATCGGGACTGCCTGTATGCCGTAATAATACGTGTCCTACATATCGGGACTGCCTGTATGCCGTAATAATACTTGTCCTACATATCGGGACTGCCCGTATGCCGTAATAATACTTGTCCTACATATTGGGACTGCCTGTATGCCGTAATAATACTTGTCCTACACATCGGGACTGCCCGTATGCCGTAATAATACGTGTCCTACACATCGGTACTGCCTGTATGCCGTAATAATACTTGTCCTACACATCGGGACTGCTTGTATGCCGTAATAATACTTGTCCTACACATCGTGACTGCCTGTATGCCGTAATAATACTTGTCCTACACATCGGGACTGCCTGTATGCCGTAATAATACTTGTCCTACACATCGGGACTGCCTGTATGCCGTAATAATACTTGTCCTACACATCGGGACTGCCTGTATGCCGTAATAATACTTGTCCTACACATCGGGACTGCCCGTATGCCGTAATAATACTTGTCCTACACATCGGGACTGCCTGTATGCCGTAATAATACTTGTCCTACATATCGGGACTGCCTGTATGCCGTAATAATACTTGTCCTACACATCGGGACTGCCTGTATGCCGTAATAATACTTGTCCTACACATCGGGACTGCCTGTATGCCGTAATAATACGTGTCCTACATATCGGGACTGCCTGTATGCCGTAATAATACGTGTCCTACTCATCGGGACTGCCTGTATGCCGTAATAATACTTGTCCTACACATCGGGACTGCCTGTATGCCGTAATAATACGTGTCCTACATATCGGGACTGCCTGTATGCCGTAATAATACTTGTCCTACACATCGGGACTGCCTGTATGTATACTACACATCGGGACTGCCTGTATGCCGTAATAATACTTGTCCTACACATCGGGACTGCCTGTATATCGTAATAATACTTGTCCTACACATCGGGACTGCCTGTATGCCGTAATAATACTTGTCCTACAAATCGGGACTGCCTGTATGCCGTAATAATACTTGTCCTACACATCGGGACTGCCTGTATATCGTAATAATACTTGTCCTACACATCGGGACTGCCTGTATGCCGTAATAACACTTGTCCTACACATCGGTACTGCCTGTATGCCGTAATAATACTTGTCCTACACATCGGGACTGCCTGTATATCGTAATAATACTTGTCCTACACATCGGGACTGCCTGTATGCCGTAATAACACTTGTCCTACATATCGGGACTGCCTGTATGCCGTAATAATACTTGTCCTACACATCGGGACTGCCTGTATGCCGTAATAACACTTGTCCTACACATCGGGACTGCCTGTATTCCGTAATAATACTTGTCCTACACATCGGGACTGCCTGTATGCCGTAATAATACTTGTCCTACACATCGGTACTGCCTGTATGCCGTAATAATACTTGTCCTACACATCGGGACTGCCTGTATGTCGTAATAATACTTGTCCTACACATCGGGACTGCCTGTATGCCGTAATAATACGTGTCCTACATATCGGGACTGCCTGTATGTCGTAATAATACTTGTCCTACATATCGGGACTGCCTGTATGTCGTAATAATACTTGTCCTACACATCGGGACTGCCTGTATGCCGTAATAATATTGTCCTACACATCGGGACTGCCTGTATGCCGTAATAATACTTGTCCTACACATCGGGACTGCCTGTATGCCGTAATAATACTTGTCCTACACATCGGGACTGCCTGTATGCCGTAATAATATTTGTCCTACACCTCGGGTTAATGATGACCAGTTATACCAATCGCTAAATTATAACTCGTTCAGTAGACTCTTCCGTTATTCAAATCGGGCGACTTCATTATTCATGAACAGGGGCGTAGCTTGGCAATAATCAATGTGTAGGCCGTCTCGTGAGAAAATCAACATTGTGGACTCTGCGTAAAACATCGACCCGGATCAGCCTAAGCATGCCACCCAGGCGTACCCGGATAGACACTTTTCGCCTCCCGTTGATTTTTTGTTTCAGGAATCACTACTCTATCTATCCCCCCTTAGACGGAATGTGTCGGCTGGATCAGTCTGAGCGGACAGCGCAGGCTGATCTGGTCGATACATTACGCAGATGTGTATCGCAGAAGCTGCATTTTGGGACATTTTTAGAAAAATGTGTAGGCACGTGCCTACAGTGCCTAAAGGAAAATACGCCCCTGATGAAATGATAGTTTGGGAATATTTTGATAACTTAAAGACGTAAAAATGCTGATGCCAGGTGAGTCAGCTTACGTAACGAGATGACTCATTTGAATCTTATTTTGCAAAAGAAAACAATACTGCCATTGACGCTGAAAGATTTAAACAAATGATTACCAAGCTCATTTCGACTGTAATTTCTACTTTTGGCACAATGTTTTCAAAAGTCGCCTGCTATAGATGAGTCAAACTGCAAACGGAAAGGGTTAAAAGCAGTTCTAGCCCTGAGACCATGTAAGATAGTTTGAGGTGGTGGGTCAATCTTAACTATTTTTGCACATGCAGACACATTTTAGTGAGTTTGAAGCGAACTAATATTGGCGTGCAATTTCTCATTTTGCCACAATGCTTTCAAATATATTCAAAAATCATTTCATTTATAGAGAGTGTCTATGTTTTGCCTCGGTGCGTTTATTGTCGTCTGCTGAAGCTTTTTTTGCAAAGGGTAAACATGAGATTCGATCCTGGGGCTTTAGGAGCTAACGAGCGATGCTCAATCACAGGTTGTCACCAACGGATTTAAAACTCCCAATGTGTGGTTTTGAATTGTCTTGAAAATAAGCCCCCAATTTGATAAGCGCTTTATTGCTGCATTTCTAATTGATTTGTTGAAACTAATTATATAACTTAGACTGAAATTTCCAAGTTAATTTACCTAAATTCATTAAAATGTCTCCATATTGTATTTGTGTTCACACAGCGACACGACATAAAAACGTTTAGAAAGCACGATCTGGTTTCTTTGCGTTTTCGACATGTTCCTAGTATAAACTTGTTTGTTATACATCTTTTGCGAAACAAGCTTTAAGTTCATATAAATTTATCAGATTTAATGTCTGCTTCCTGGATATTTGATCAACACTCACAACGTATATCTTGACAAATCCAAAAAGCAGAATTCACTATCCGGTGATTCGAACCCGGGATCTTTGGTACGAGAGGCCGACGCTCTACCACTGTACCACTGTCTTCAACATTATTAAGCATCAGGAAAAGTCCATAGTTACAATAGAACCAGTAAAAACTAGTAGTGGAACATCTTAAAACGGAAAGAGTTACATCATGATAAGAAGGGTCTTATTGCATACAGTCGTGATATCACGGAATCGCAACCTTTTCCTGCATCAAAGTAATCTCAGACGACTGTTAACATTTAGGCAAAAGAATGCCAAATCTCCCTAAATGAAAATCTTTTGAAGATTTGTCGAAAAGCGACTGCATATTGGAATGGATCAAGCACGTATTCGAGTTAACGCATGTTTGTGTAGCACCCGGTCCACTGTAATTGTGCGAAGAGTAACAATGGAGGCGTATTGTACATGAAGCAAAAGTCCATAAGTAAATGATACATATAGGATCTGACATGAGTTGTCATTTCATATAAAGTTTTAAACGAGTTTAAGAAATGTGTTAAGCGAGCTTTTGTCAAGCTTAATAACACATTTCTTGACGAGTTTGATAACACTTACCATCACAGAACAATTAGTTTCACGTCCATGTCCATTTATATTATTATAAAAGTGAGAATAAACAAGATTTCCTTTCGCCAACGCGTATAGCAAAATCATTAAAAAAAAGGGCTATCAATGAAAGTATAATAATTGAATAGAGTTGAAAGGATTGTGACAAAAGAAGAAATTGCTCATCATGACCATTTTCACAATTTGTCTGCTACATTATCGTCAGAAGTCTGTGTGTGGGAAAGGGTTAACTGATCCTCATACAGATCGAACGAGGATACGGTCGTTCGATCTGAGTAGTAAGTTCCCGCGTCGTTTATTGACTGAATCAACCTGGGTCGCAATAACGTACAATGCTTTGACGAATAAACGTATTGGGTATTAAAAGCACGTTTTCTCTATAGAATGCTATTGTAAAGTATAACATAGTCGTTAATGCACCCATGAGCCGATAGAATCTTTCATTAACTGTTTCCATTTAATATCACAACGATCGACCTTTTTTAGCATTTATCCTGCTGATTGATGTATACAATCCCAATATATGTATGGTTTAGAAGTTTTTGCAAATTAATGGTGACGTTTTAATAAATGAGAACCAAACAAAGAAGACGGAAATTAGGCCACACGTGTATGTAGGAAGATCTTAGGCTGGAACGTTCGGAAGATGTTTATATTAATTGGAAAAAGGATCAATGTGATTTGATTACGAAAGAATTCAGACTGTGTACGGAACGTTTTGGTCATCATTGTCGCTTACCAAATCGTTGTTATAAAACAGGTAAGATAACCCATATAAATAAACGATATAGAGAAGCGGTGAGTGTCGAATGCAATTGTTTAACCCTTTCCCTCATACGACAATTCTGCAGCAGACTTTGAACGCATTTTGTCAAAACATAAAAAATATCATTATTGAATGGATAACCTGTGACGAAAAGTGGAAAACATTGTGGCAAAAGGAGAAATTGCATGTTTTGTGCAATTTTTTCTTTTGTCATTATGTTTTCAAAAAGCTGTCTGCTGCAGAGGCGTCCGAAAACGTTTATATGAGGGAAAGGGAAAGGGTTAAGTGTATAAGGTCAATTCGAAACGACCTTAATACGGGACAAGGGAAAGTTGATGCAACGCATCAATGTCGCCGGATATCCATAGTGCAGTTATGCATAACACTAACATTATAGTAGTTGAATAAACAGTTATAAACTGAAGGGCATATTGGAACATCAGGGGTGGGGTCAAGTGAAAATGTATCATAACTTGCATTGTTTTGTCAACGAAGTGAATGATAATTGAAACCTTTCATTGTTTATGATCAATCTCCATTCCAAAGTAGGTTGACCATACACACAACCAACTAATTATTGATCATAAACAATAATGGAAATGGGTAATCTTGCCAATCATTAGTCTTAGTATGTATACAGTGCTTTCATTAAGGAATAATTATAAGATTTGTGAATTTCACATACACTTTTCAAGATGTTTGTCAGAATATTTGAATTTTATTATTTTTCAATAAAACCACAAAACAGACAATTTAGGATTTGCATGCAATAGCAGGTCATTTTACCTTTCCTCTGTTAAAGTCAACAGTGGACACCTTTGCAGCAATCTACTTTTAAAACAATGAGATAAGGGTTAAATCGCTGAAGACACGAGTTTTCTCTTTTTCTCAAAATGATATTAGCTTAGCATCCAATTATATCATACTTTAACAAATGTTGAAATGTAGTCCAATATTTATAAATTAGACCACCTTCGAAATATAATATCAACTAAACAGTTAAATCTCAACATGTTAATTTATTTTAATTCTTTCCTTCCTTTTTTATAATGAAAACAACAAACTACTCATGTTTTAAAATTATATTATGATGAGCGCCCTTGTGTCAATGATGCATAACAATATGCAGATCGGAAGCAATATGCCTTTAGGGAATTAAATGACACATTTAAAATTGTCAAGGACGAAATAATTTTGTACGAAAGACCCGATTCTTTCTTATTCGCAGAGGTGTCGTTCTTGAAACTCTCTTTATAGGCAGAGAGTGTTCGTTCAAAGTCATTTTTCCATTAAAACCAGTTTTATCTCGGTTTGTTCTTTTCTTCATTTGTTTCGAACCAAATAAACATTTTAAATCACCTATAATTTACTATTTGTAAGTGAGTGTAAAGAGCGGCTCTCTGCAAAGGTGATTGATCTACGCAGTTGGTATTCGCGAGTCACGCAGGTGCGCGTAAGTAAACAAATTAGACTGCGACGTAAAGGTTTGTAGTTATCGACTTTTGATTACATGTAGTGTAAAATAAAGTATACCAGTCTAGCTAATAGGTACTGTTTTGTCTTCGTAAATAAAACAAAAAAACATAAATGCGAGTCAAAATAAAGAAACTGAAAATACCTAAAACATCGAAATATTTATTTCATTTTAGATGTGTCATTACTTAGTGTTTTTAAACAAACACAATTGTAATATGTTCAAGACATCTAAATGTGTTTCTTTCTAATAATAATCCCCCCTCCCATGTGATTTCAGAAAACCTATTAAAAATAGAAGTCGCGGGCTTCTGCCCGGCGACTAATAACCAGATCCATTATACGTGCAGCGAAGTACTTGGATCAGATTTTAATGAGAATGCCCTTACGCGTACTATTGCTCGGCTTAATTGACTTTTACACTCTGTCTTTTCGCTTCAATCGTTAAATTGGATATTATCAATTTGCCACGAATGTGATCGAATGAGAGCGAACAATGACACTTTGATTTACTTGAAGGATAAATGTAGTTCAATGTAGTCTTCATAAAAAGAAATATAACCCAATTCTGTTCCTGAACTGTTGGATATGAAACCAAATTTGATTAAAAGCTAACACTATTGAAATAAGATTGACGTGCAGTTTCCGTCTGTCCGATCTTGTTCGTCTTTGTTCGCGTCCAACTGATACTTGCCTGACTCCACACATATACAATGTTTAAGAACATCGGTCAAAATACACAGCAAAATCGTAGAAAATGTTTAGTCATATATCATGTGAATCTATATCATACTATGTATATATGTATACAAATAACGGTGCCTTACAGGCCAAAACGGCCGGGTGTGGTACATTTTTTGTTTTTATATTATATTGTTAACCAAAATATGTTTCTAACTTGTCACGTTAATAAACAATTATCTTATATTATATTATCTTATATTATACAGGCGTGTGACAGAAATTAAATATGTCAGTACCGAATTTCATAAAGTAGAGTCTTACATGTGCGACTTCATTTGTCATGAGTTTTGGAATAATTTTATAAACAAACGGGCTGTTTTAATGGAGATAACATTTAAATTTCTTTCTGTGTATCTTATTGGAGTAAAATGGGTTTTTGTTTGGTTTATGTTAAGTTTTTAGTTTTTAGTTTTACGCCGTTTTCAACAATAGTTTAGTTATCTAACGGCGACAGTACACTTACATATATTCCCTGGTTAAACAAACCAGTACAAGGCTAGGAGATGTGCCTTGCCCAAGACCACTCAACCATGACCACTGTGCAGCGGCACGGGGTCAAACCAGGGACTCCCGGTTCTAAATCCCCGACGCTTATCACTCGACAACGATGGACTCCTTAAAGTAAAGCATGAACCGCGTGTAGTAAATCATTAAATGTACCGTACCACGAGAAAAACCAACATTATGGCATCCGCGTAATGTATAGACCCAGATCTCAGGTGGATAAATGTATAGAGTAATGATTCTAAGATAGAAAATCCACGGGAGGAAAAACGTGTCTATCCGGGTAAGCATGCGCGGCATGCTTAGAGGCTAATCCGGGTCGATACTTAACGCAGAGTCAACACTGTTGGTTTTCTCGCGGGGTGGCTTTTTTTATAGAGCTAACTGTCGTGAATACACAAATGTTAAATGCTCATAGTTCAACATGATACAAGTGTTTACGGTGGGATTCGAACTGTTATGCTTACTCTTAACCCTATACCACATGCGACAAATATGTAGCAAAATATGTATGCAGATATTTCTGTGGTTTAAACCTTTTCATGTCTGCATTTTGTGATGACAATTGTACTCAAAGTTAACTTTGAATCAAGTATGTACTGAACATGAAAGTCAGATTATTAAAAGCAAAGCAAATGAAAAATGTATGTGAAATTACGATAAAAATGAAAATATATAAATATCCGGGTAAGCATGCGCGGCATGCTTAGAGGAATGGTACTGTCTTTTATGTTAGCTCTTAGCTTGATTCGGGAACCAGGTTGAGATCGGTTTAAAACGCGTTGGTGAATACGGATTAATTCTAAAACGTGGACCAAATATTAAAATTTAGATTTAGTCAAAAATATGAATTGAAAAGTTTAGTGACTACGGGACGTGTTTTCTTCGTCTAATTACTGCGTAATATATCATAGGATGTGATTTTATGGAACCAGACTACATTTACCAATTCATTAGAAAGGTTCTCTATTTTACTGTCTAGACTAGATACAGTATTAATTTCGCTTAAATAAAAATGTACATACATTTAATTAATATACTGGCCTTTGTCTTTTGTTTTTAATTTGTAAAACTCACACATGTATATAGTGTGTAAAGGGGATGTTTCAAAAGTCATAACCTTAAATTAATGTACTTAATGAGAAATCAAGATATGTGGTCACGCTGGCAGGTCTAAATATTCTCCTTGTACGAAATTTCTAAGCATCCATACAGGAAGCCGCCTCCTGGCGGCTTCCAACAACCACTAAGTTTGAAATATCTTCCCGAGTTTTGACATATGATGTAAAATATTAGTACGTATTCTCGGGTTGAGTGAGGTTTTTTTAGAAAAATAATTATATTGTTTGTTTCAAGCTAGTCTTTCCTCTTTCACGCATCATATATCTAATATGTCGCATTGACGTCAAATTTGGTTTCGGTAGAAGAAGGTGATATTTAGAGATTTCCTCCGTGTGTCGGAGCATTATAAAATATCACCAATGTGCTTGTAAAAGTTGATACAGGTAAAACAAGAAATATCTTTAAAAAAGATAAACGGCGATCAATATGAGAAAACACTAAGGAATGGAACATGCACATACTATTTGACTTGAATATCATAAAGATGCTATGTGTTTACCAAAGGCTAATCGGACATCTCCATCCAGCTTCAGTTTCTATAAATAGACTATCAAGGACAAGAATACGCCACTTGACTGGAGATTACGCGAGGCTCCCAAGAGGTGTATAAGTTTCAATTGACGATAGAAAAACATTAATATTTTGCTCTTAAATATTATATTTCATACGTTTTCACTGTTTTTTTCACTGAAATTTATTTCTTTAGGAAAACGATTAAAAGTTAGTATGCAGAACATTTCATTTTAAAACTTCATCTTAATATTGCTTCTCGTAGGATCGCCAACTGAACTATGAACCAATCAAAACGTTACATTTCCTTTATTTCTTCGACATTATTCATTAAATACAACATTTGATTGGTCTACAATCTAGATCATTTGTTTAACATCTATCGCCGAAAAAACTGCTTTAATTACGTGTTTAGATCTTGTTTCAATATTTGAGCCATTTACGGAGACGGAATGAATAGGCCGTCTTCATCTTAGTACAATATCAGACAAAACAGACATTGACTTGGTATTCGCCGAGGGGAAATTACAGCTCAACTTGATTGCCTTCCACTTTATACGTTTGTTATGACGAGTCAGTTCAAACTGAATGCACTCGAATAAAGGTTGTTTTCTTAATGACATATGATTATTCGGAGCTAGTTAACGTTACATTTATGATTGACTTTTTAAAAGTCTCTTTACGACTTCTCCTCATTACATTATTGGCAGAACTGCGTCATCGGATCAAGGAGATTGGTGCACGAAAGAATATTAATCCTTTCTTGTAAACGAGAGGGAATACACTTTGCAATATAAACATGATAGAAAACCATCATTGTGGACTCTGCGTAAAGTATCGACCCAGGTCAGCCTAAGCATGCCGCGTAGTCTAACCCGGACAGAAACGTTTTGCCTCCTGTGGATTTTCTGTTTCAGAAATCACTACCCTTTACCTTTATTCTCCTGCGACGGAATGTGTCGGACCGTATTAGCCTAATTAGGCTAATCCGGATCGATACATTACGCAGAGTCCAACATAGTGTTTTTTCTTGTGGAACGACTCAAATATAGTTAAATGATCGTGTTGATTGATCAACATGTGATATAATATTTTATCATTTTGACACCATTTGTAAAAGCAATATCAAAAGCAGTATAGAAATTAACATGTTATCAAATGTATTTCCCCGTTGACCTCACAATACGCTTCCCTTCAATATCATTCATCCTTTTTTGACCTAGTTCATGTACGTACAACACGAATCCGTTATCGATATTTAGGTCATTAATAGGTATTAGTTCTATATTTAGATTTGATCCGTATTCGATTAGACTTGAGATTGTGTTTTTACTAATAAGTTCGGGCTAAGATATTCTTTACACGAGTCAATATTTATATTTTATTATGGCATATAATTATATTAACGGAGGACAAACAAAAGTGTGTGAACACATTTTTCATTAAGAGATAGAAGAAGTGCGAATCAAGTGTACAAGCACTCTTCAGAGTATTTATCGCTGATGTATTTGGTAAGAAAATATAGTGACGCATGGATCATGTGCGACATATGGCCACCTAAGGCATGTACGAATTTGAACTTACTTATTGTATATCACTGTCAATAATCGCGTTCCGGAAGACTTAACTCTTTCAGCGCCGAATAATTTAAAGTAGAGTCTTCCATGTTCAAAATCGAGCGTCTCTATTTATCATGTAATAACAGTTTGGACTATTTTGATAATTAAAAGGCAAACAATGATGATTTCAGGTGAGACAGCTCGTTACGAGCTGGCTCACCTGAATCAATATTGTTTGCAAAAAAACACAATATTGGCTTTGGCGTTGAAAGAGCTGACCCCAAACCTGTTCTGAAGATTTTGGCAAATGCCTAAATCCCACTCCACTTATACTAGTAACATATTTCGAACCCTGAAACTTTGGACCCCGAAGCTGGCTTTTAATGTCTAAGTTGCTACCATTTATATATATTTCAGATTAGTTTCTCGAAGCTTTGGGATTTACTAAATTCGTGTAGGCAACGACATAATCGAAAATCGAAAAGATATATATTTGAATAATAAACTGAAGTAGAAGACTTCTAACAACATTGTGGCAAAATGAGAAATTGTTCATTATTTCTTTTGTAGATATTTTCCATTTTTTACTAAGATTTTTAAGTCGTCTGCTGCAGATTTATTATATGTGGGAAACTTTTAATACATTATGAAATAATGTGATGTCAATTGGCATGATAAGGGTAAACGCACCTGAGGGGACAGACAAGAGAAACCACTTCGGAAGAGAATTAGATAGCATTGAACTATTCAGTATCCCTTTCCCACACATAACAAATCTGCAGCAGGCGACTGTGAACACATCGATGTATAAATATGGAATATCTTTATAGAAGAACGTATCACTATTGATTACTGTTGAAAATACTTTGGAAAAAGGAGAAATTTCTCTCAATTTTCAATTGTATTACAATGTCTTCTACTCGACTGCTGCATATGAATCAAAGCCTATCTGTATGTGGGAAAAGGGTTTTCCTTGCAGTGTATAGAAAAGCACTCCGCTAAAAGCTTGTTGACGACTTAATTAGAATGTCTTCATATTTGTCCTGGTTTTAAGTTGTTCTGCTTTAAACAAGCTATTTTCTTACATACGTTTTAGTTCTGGAGAATAACGATACAAAGACATAAATTTTGAACTGTCAGTTTAAACTTTTTTTTTGTATTTTACATCGATTGCGAAACAAGCTTTCAGCTTATATAAATCACGCTCGATGTCTGCTTCCTGGAGACTTAACCAGTACTCGAAGTACCACGAAATTGACCCACACACACTTTAAATTCATTATAACTATTAATTGTTGTATACTCTAGATTTCAAAGTTATACAATTTCCGATTGCCAGAACCATACTGATTAAGCCGCTCAGTAATGGTGTTAACCCTTTCCCTCATACGACAATTCTGCAGCAGACGACTTTGAACGTATTTTGTCAAAACATAGAAAATCTCCATAAGTGAATGGATAACCTATGACAAAAAGTGGAAAACATTGTGGCAAAAGGAGAAATTGCACGTTTTGTGCAATTTCTTCTTTTGTCACTATGTTTTCAAAAAGCCGTCTGTGTTCGTTATAGTTTGATAGAGTGTCACTCTTGCTTTCAAAATGACTACTGTTTAATATAACGGCTTTGACATATTGCATAGCGACACGTGCTGTCAATATGGAGGCTGTGAGTTGGAACCGTAGCTCGGCCAACACTCTTTACGACGTTTGACAAAAGTCACTGTGCCAAGCGTCATTCGTCTTCCACCAATTTAGCTAACAATCTATGTGGAAAAGCAGCCAGTAGCTTGGACAGTCTGCTGTTTTTGAAAGTCAGGAAACACATGAGTAGGTGAACTGGCCGATACAGATATGACTGAAAAAGTATTGAACCTGCTTTAAACCACAATCAATTGATGAACATATTGTGCTAGAATTGGTGAGTATGTAAACATATGAAGGTATAACACCCAAAATGTGAACGACGAATTCCGTAAGTGGTCGGTATATATTAACACAATTCAAGCTCGGCGAATTACGTCCAAGATCGTTAGAAATATGTATTGTTAGCGGGATTCTCTTGCATGTTTGATGAACTGACCGATAAGTCAAAAACCGATCTCTCTCGACCTTATACGGAACTTGGAGAGCCTATTCAGGACGTTCTATGTATATTTTAAATGGAATTCGCAGTTTTCCCTGTTGTCTTGGGGGTTATCCTGCAACTTCTCTGATATTATATGTTTCGATTATTCAATAGAACTATTCTAAATTGGTCATTGAGTTGTTCGCACATGCTGATCTTGGTCTTCATCGTTTGCATATCAAGGCTGATCTCGATATACACTGATTGGTTGCAATTGTCCAAAGGCCCATTTTTTCCTGCGTCGACGTTCAAATCATCTGTCAAATTCAAGATATTTTACGACGAATTAGGTTAGGATAAAACAGATTTTCCCAGTAATCATTCGTGATAACTTACAATTATCAGAAAACATCTTTCAATCACGGAAAATTACTTTAATTGGTGATTACGGCTCTTATGATGGGGATTTGGATGGAACTAACGTGTTATTCCTTAATGAGACACTTGGTTGACCTTTACACGTTACAATTCTGGTTACATCTTTCAAACTCCTTTCAACCACCACGGTGGTGTTTAGTTAGAGCGTCCGCCTCGGGTGCGGGAGGTCGTGGGTTCGATCCCCGGCTGGGTAATACCAAAGACTTTAAACAATGGTAGTAATGGTTTCCTCCTTGGCGCTCAGGGTTGATGCTGTCAGGATAAAAGAATCAGTAGTACTTGTAACTTGCAGCACAGGCCCGTAAGTCTCTTTATCAAATCAAGTGATTTGAAAAACCTTTTGGTAAATTTTGTCATAAAGAATATTTTAAAATTTTCGATTCTATGGTTATTCCAATACTTACATATGGGTCAGAGATTTGGGGCTATGAAACTAAAAAATGTGTAGAACAAATCCATACAAAATTCTGTAAAAACTTTCTTGGTATCAATTCGTCTGTAAATGACGCAATGGCATTGGGTGAATGTGGGAGATTTCCTCTAGCTATAAATTACCACATTAAATTTATCAAATACTGGGTAAGACTGATTCATATGGATCCTAACAGATATCCAAAACAGTTCTATTTAATGCTTAAGAAGTATGATGATATTGGTAGAATTAATTGGGTTACAAAAGTTAGAGAATTTCTATTTAAGAATGGCTTTAGTTTTGTGTGGCTTTAGCAAGATATAGGTAATGAAACGTATTTCATAAAACAAGTAAAACAAAGATTAAAAGACTGTTCCTTTCAAATGTGGCATAATGATATAAATACTTCTTCAAGGTGTGATTTGTACAAAAATGTGAAAACATTATTAAATGTTGAAAAATATTTAAATTTAGACATTAAACCCTACTATAAACGTTCTCTGACGCGTTTTAGATGCTCAAGCCACAAACTTAACGTTGAACTTGGTCGTCATTTTAATATTGAAAGAGAAAATCGAATTTTTGTATATTGCTTTATGCAAAAGGATGCCTTAGTTATCGAGGATGTGTTTCATGCCTTCTTTGTTTGTGAAAAGTTTAAGATTATTAGAGATTTGTATCTAAATACGTGGTTTAATGCGTTACCAAGCTTACAGAATTTTTATTGTCTTCTTCAAAATGAAAATCCATTAGTTATTAAAAATATAGCCCTTTATGTTTCAAAGCTTTTTGAAGAAATTTGATTGTGCACATTACTACATTGTAAATTGAATGTAATATAATATGTATGTATTGTGGGCCGGAGGCCTAATTACGCAAATAAACTATTGTATTGTATTGTAACTTACCCAGGAAACACCGTGATATAATTGACTCACTGGTGTTAGGATAAATGGACCAATAGTACTGATAACTTACCCAGGACAAGCCGTGATATAACTGACTCACTGGTGTCTTGATAAATGGACCAGTAGTACTGATAACTTACCCAGGAAACGCCGTAATATATCTGAATCACTGGTGTCTTGATAAATGGACCAGTAGTACTGGTAACTTACCTAGAAAACGCCGTGATATAACTTGTGTCAGGATAAATGGACCAGTAGTACTGGTAACTTACCCAGGAAACGCCGTGATATAACTGACTCACTGGTGTCTTGATAAATGGACTAGTAGTACTGGTAACTTACCCAGGAAACGCCGTAATATAACTAGTGTCAGGATAAATGGACCAGTAGTACTGGTAACTTACCCAGGAAACGCCGTAATATAACTAGTGTCAGGATAAATGGACCAGTAGTACTGGTAACTTACCCAGGAAACGCCGTAATATAACTAGTGTCAGGATAAATGGACCAGTAGTACTGGTAACTTACCCAGGAAACGCCGTAATATAACTAGTGTCAGGATAAATGGACCAGTAGTACTGGTAACTTACCCAGGAAACGCCGTAATATAACTAGTGTCAGGATAAATGGACCAGTAGTACTGGTAACTTACCCAGGAAACGCCGTAATATATCTGAATCACTGGTGTCAGGATAAATGGACCAGTAGTACTGGTAACTTACCTAGAAAACGCCGTGATATAACTTGTGTCAGGATAAATGGACCAGTAGTACTGGTAACTTACCCAGGAAACGCCGTGATATAACTGACTCACTTGTGTCAGGATAAATGGACCAGTAGTACTGGTAACTTACCCAGGAAACGCCGTGATATAACTGACTCACTTGTGTCCGGATAAATGGACCAGTAGTACTTGTAACTTATCCAGGAAACGCCGTGATATAACTAGTGTCAGGATAAATGGACCAGTAGTACTTGTAACTTATCCAGGAAACGCCGTGATATAACTGCACATTTGTTGAAAGCGGCGTAAAATATCAAACAATCAAATCCCTTTTAATATTGAATGTCAAAAGAACGATATACTGAATCCGACTGATAGGGGTGCAAATCGTGATCGGGTAACCCTTTTCCACATACAACAAATCTACAGCAGACGACTTTGAACATATTTTGTCAATAAATAGAAAATCTCTATAATTGAATGGATAATTTATGACTGAAAGTGGCAAACATTGTGGCAAGAGAAGAAATTGCTCGTTTTGAGCAATTTATTCCTTTGTCAATATGTTTTCAAAAAGACGTCTGCTGCAGAGGCGTCAGAAAACGTATACATGAGGGAAAGGGGTAAGAGGGTATATATGCTATCTTAACTCTTTCACTGTCGAATTTCACTATGACGACTTGACCACTTTATTTTTCGTCCAACATGAAATTCGGAAAATTTAATGTCTGAGTGGCAAACAGTGCAGATTTCAGGAGAGACAGGACGTTACGATCTGTCGCACCTGAATATGCAGTGTTTGCAAAAACCTTTAATTGCCTTTAACAGCGAAAGAGTTAATGACAGAACACAGCTTGTGGGGAGGAAGTCAAGCAAGTTATTAATAACAAAAACAAGAAAAATATTTAAAAATAAAGATAAACAGCGATCAATATCAGAAAACACTAAGGAATGGAACATGCGCATATTATTTGACATGAATATCAGAAAAGTTTTGTTAATAATCAAAACAATCAGTAATTTTTCATGAATTATAAAATTTGCGCAATAATGTTGTAATCTAAGAATTCGACAGCTCCTTGAATTGGTAATGCATTATAATCGTGAACCAGTTGGAACATTGTTCGATTAGAACATTTTTCTTTAAAAGATATAGAATCGGTAATCGAGTGTACATGTAGCTTGCGCGTTTTTTGTTTAACTCTTTCTTTTTAGAACCACTTGTCTGCCAAAATTATGGAAACTCTCAGAAATTATTAAATACTAAACGGAAACGATGGAATCAACTCGTTTACATATCTTTATCCTAGTATCAACTACTAAATCATAACAATAATCTATGTGTTTACCAAAGGCTAATCGGCAATCTCCATCCAGCTTCAGTTTCTATAAATAGATTATCAAGGCCAATAATACCCCGTCACATGACTGGAGATTACGCGAGGGTTCCAAGTTACGTGAAGTAAACAGTCTGGCAGTCTTGCAGTCTAGCAGCGTGAATTTAGCAGTCTGGAAGTCTGGTAGCGTGAAGTTAGCAGCATGGCAGCGTGAAATTAGCAGCATGGCAGCATGACAGCTTGATACAAGCCGGTTGACAAAAGCATAGCGTGTTTCGCACTGCTCCAGGCTGCTAGAACCGTTGGCGCTGTTAAAATCGAAATGTCGCGTAAAGGGGTATGGCTTAGTTCAACTGAAAAGTCTGGTGTAATTGTTGGAAAAGTATATATTTTAAGTCTTATGCGACATTTATAGGCGTGTATTTCTAATGAATTACTTTGACGGAATTTCACATTTTCTTATATTTCTTTCGGGTTTGAAAACATGAATATCTGGATTTCCGTTTTAAAAGATTAGAAAACGTTCATCATATAACGCTCCATTACGGGATATAGTAAGGTAAACGTAAAACTAAAATATGGCTAAAATGTCAAAATAAAGTGTCGTTTGTTTGTAGACGAGCACCTTTCACTATATCATGACCGGAAACATCGCACGGTTTCGGCTTTCGCGAGCGATAGAAATAGAGGTAAAGGTTAGCAAGAATTCGACAAAAACTTGATTTAGTGAAATATTTCATATCTTTTCTTTGCTTTAAACTCATTGAAAGACAAGTTATTCGAACGCTACATTTACTAAAAATCTTGTATCCAGACCGAGTGACAAAAGCACAGCGTGTTTCGCGCTGCTCCAGGCTGCTAGAACTGCTAGCGCTGTTAAAATCGAAATGTCGCGTAAAGGGATATGGATTAGTTCACATGAAAAGTCTGGTGTAATTGTGTGTGTAGTGGCCGGGTGACAATATCATAGCGCTTTCCAAACTGTCCTACGCTGCGAAATCTGCGTAAAGAGATATGTCTTAATTCAAATGAAATTATTTATGTAATTGTTGTAAACCTGTGCATTCTACTATCCTCATTATGCTAGACTGCCAGGCTTTTATGCTGCTAACTTCACGCGGCCTGTCTGTCAGACTGTTACGCTGCCAACCTAACGCTACCAAGGCTGTCAGAGTATTAATTTCACGCTGCCAGACTGCCACGCTGACAGGCTGCTATCTTCACGCTACCAGGCTGCCATGCTGCTAGCTTCACGTTGCCAGACTGCCACGATGTAAGGCTGCTAACTTCACGATGCCAGACTGCTTACTTTATGCTGTCGGACTGCCAGACTGCTAAGTTCACGCTGCCAGTCTACCAGACTGCTAAGTTCACGAACATTGATATTGTACAGAAAATTGCTGACGGAAAAATGCGCAGCAAAACAACGCGAAATTATGCAGAATTTCCCTAATGGCTTCTGATAATAATCTCGTTAAATTCTGATGCATCGAAAATAATTAAAAGCTTTGCAGATTCAATAAGAATATCTTTTAAACAACTAAAAAGACTGCAAATCTTTAAGAATGATCCGAAAATTTAAGAATAATTGCGAAAAACAAACGTAAATGTAGCGCAGTATACATGTTATATAATGTCTGCACTGGTCGCCAATTAGTCATAGAAGATTTCATGAAAGTTATGTACATTTATATATAAATTAATCTCGATACACCTGTTAAATAAATCAGCCTCGATACACCTGTTAAATAAAGCACCCTCGATACACCTGTTAAATAAATCAATTTCGATACACCTGTTAAATCAATCAGCCTCGATACACCTGCTAAATATATCAGCCTCGATACACCTGTTAAATAAATCAGCCTCGAAACACCTGTGAAATCAATCAGCCTGGATGCAAATCAAATGTTAAATCAATCAGCCTCGATACACCTGGTAGATGAATCAGCCTCGATACACCTGTTAAATAAATCAGCCTCGATACACCTGTTGATTAAATCAGCCTCGATACACCTGTTGATTAAATCAGCCTCAATACATCTGTTAAACCAATCAGACTCGATACACCTGCTAAATAAATCATCCTCGATACATCTGTTAAACTAATCAGCCTCGATACACCTGTTAAATAAATCACCCTCGATACATCTGTTAAACCAATCAGCCTCGATACATCTGTTAAATCAATCAACCTCGATACACCTGTTAAATAAATCATCCTCGATACGCCTGTAAAATCAATCAGCCTCGATACACCTGTTAAATCAATCAGCCTTGATACACCTGTTAAATAAATCAGCCTCGATACACCTGCTAAATAAATCAACCTCGATACACCTGTTAAATCAATCAGCCTCGATACACCTGCTAAATAGATCAGCCTCGATACACCTGTTAAATCAATCACCCTCGATACACTTGCTTAATAAATCATCCTCGATACATCTGTTAAATAAATCATCCTCGATACATCTGTTATATGAATCCGCCTCGATACATATGTTAAATAAATCAGCCTCGATACTTGCTACATCGTTATTTACAAGTGTTTGTCGTATATGTGCTGCATGTAAGTCCTATTAAGAATACCTCTCTCTACTTGCGTTAGAAAAACTATATAGTTATATCAATTTACAAATATGTTGCATTATATGGGAAGCCTACGGAGCCCCTAAAGTGACATTCAATATATTGTTTTAGTATGCAAATAAAACAGCTAATTTGCATATTAAAAAAAAGTATCGGATTTTTATTTCGTTTTTACGAAATAATAATTCGATACTTTTTTTTAATATGCAAATTAGCTGTTTTATTTCGTATTTACGAAATAAATATTTCGTTTAAACGAAATAATAATTCGATACTTTTTTTTAATATGCAAATTAGCTGCTTTATTTCGTATTTACGAAATAAATATCTCGTTTAAACGAAACAATTATTTCGTTAAAACGAAATAATAATTCGATACTTTTTTTTAATATGCAAATTAGCTGTTTTAATTCGTATTTACGAAATAAATATTTCGTTTAAACGAAATAATTATTTCGTTAAAACGAAATAATAATTCGATACTTTTTTTTAATATGCAAATTAGCTGTTCTATTTCGTATTTACCGTAACACATGACATTTCATTAACTTTATAAGTGCACGTGTTACCGAGTTTCCACATGGTTGTCTGATGGTTTTGATTGATTGGGGTTTAACGCCGTTTTCAACAATCAACTTTTCAGTCTTATCACGGCAGCCAGTTCACCTTATCATATGTTTCCTGTTGTATTCACACCAGTACTCCACACAACATACTTTGCCGAGTCCCGGTAGCTCAATCGGTAGCGATGCGGGCTGTCAATCAAGGGGTTTGTTAGTTCGAATCCCGGCTCGGCCAACTTTCTTACCGACGATTGACAAAAGTCAATGCGACATGCGTCATTCGTCTTCCACCAATGGGCTCAGTCTATGTGGAAATGCAGCCAGTTGCTTGGGAAGATTGTTGTGTGGAGTACCGGTGTGAGAAAACCAGGAAATACATGAGTAGGTGAACTGGCCGCCGTGATATAACTGAAAAATTGTTAAAAACGGCGTTAAACCCCAATCAATCAACAACATACTTTCCACGCAACTGGCTGCTTTTCCACATCGACTGTTAGCCCATTGGTGAAAGACGAATGACGCTTGTCGCAGTGGTTTTTGTCCAACATCGTAAAGAATGTTTGCCGAGCTGGGGTTCGAACTCTCAACCCCTAGATAGACAGCCCGCGTCCTACCGACTGAGCTACCGGTGCTCGGCTGATGGTAGACTCGAGATATTTTTTTTAATTTATTAATTTACTTAATAAAACAGCGCAAATTTGTATATTAAAAAAGTGTTGAATACTAACTATTATTTCGTAAATAAGAAATAAAACGGCTTATTTGCATATTAAAAAGAAATGTCGAATAGTAAGTTTTATTTCGTAAATACGAAAATAAAACGGCTAATTTGCATATTAATAAAAAGTGTCGATAAATAATTATTTCGTTTAAACGAAATAAGTATTTCGTTTAAACGAAATAAGTATTTCGTAAATACGAAATAAAGCGGGCTTATTTGCATATTAAAAAAAAGTATCGAATTATTATTTCGTAAAAACGAAATAAAAATCCGAAACTTTTTTTTAATATGCAAATTAGCTGTTGTATTTGCATACTAAAACAATGTATTGAATGTCACTTTAGGGCCTCCGTAAAAGCCGGTATAAAAGTCTTCAATATTTATTTGCTATGTTTGAGCCGGTTCGCGCATGACTATATACACGTACTGTTACTATTTTATCTGTTAAGAGTTTAGTGCAGACGCATTGTGTGCATTAACAGCAGACGACATTTGAAAACATTTTGGCAAAATGAGATATTGCCCATGATGACAAAGTTCTCCTTTTGTCACAATATTTTCAAATCTATCCCGTTATTATTTTTTCATAAATGGAAATGATCCATAGTTGTGGCTATGTGTTTTCAATGTCGTCTGCTGCAGATATGTTTTATATACGGAAAAGAGTTAATCGGTTTCGCTATGACGACGGTTCTCTATGACGACGGTTCTCTATGACGACGGTTCTCTATGACGACGGTTCTCTATGACGACGGTTCTCTACGACGGTTCTCTATGACGACGGTTCGCTATGACGACGATTCTCTATGACGACGGTTCTCTATGACGACGGTTCTCTATGACGACGGTTCTCTATGACGACGGTTCTCTATGACGACGGTTCTCTATGACGACGGTTCTCTTTGACGACGGTTCTCTATGACGACGGTTCGATCAGACGACTGCGTAATGTTGATTTTCTCACGAGACGGCCTGCACATTGTTTAATTGCCAAGTTACGCCCCTGATATGGGGTGGGGGGGGGGGGGGGGGGGGGGGGATAGTATGTAAAATACCTATATACTTAAGTATACCTTTTTAACAGAGGTGAAAACATTCCGACACACGTTGGTAGCTGCAGACGCGTCAAAGTATGTCTGCGGCTAGGACATGGTTCAGCAAGACAATAGCAAATTGAGAAATTAATTCAGATTTCTGATACAATGTCGTCCTAAGATTGGCAGCATATCTCCTGTTTTCGAAGTTTGTAATTAGATTTATGTTATCTGCCAGACACATACAAGTGCTAATTATGACGCCATAATCTGTAATCCATACAAACGAGGGGAGATCCAAAATTAATAGGACGTAATGGCTTATGCACTTTGATGAAATTCATCCCGTATGTATACTTGTTTATGCTCTACTTAATGGTGACTGAGTATTTTGAATATAATCTTCCGTTTAGCTATAAACCATTCTAATATCAATGATTTGAGGCGTTAAACCCCAATCAATCAATCACTCAATCAATCAGTTTGATGTTACATGTGATTACAATACCAAATATAGCTGTACCAATATAACTTGGCTTATCCTTGATTTGAAGATTAATCGATATTTGTTATTTATTTAAAATCGATCGCGAAACAAGCTTTCAGCTTTTATTACTTACGCTCGATGTCTGCTTTCTTGAGACTTAACCAGTACTCGCGTCGTTTGTGTGGAAAAATCCCAAAGTCGGAACCCGCTCATCACGGGATTCAAACCCGGGACCTATGGTACAAGATGCCGACGCTCTGCCTATGCACAACTGTCTTCTTATTTGTTGAATCAAACGGTTCAGTTTAATCAGAATTATTTGATATTATTAATTTAAAGTTAGATTTGGAATAAAAACCAGATCATATCGATTAATCGATGTAATCTAGTGAATACGCATGTGATGCTCTTGGATAAACTAAGACGGAAATACATGACGTGAACTCAAACCATCTCAGTACTAAACAGGAATAGTGTTGCTCCAGGCAGTAATCTATCCAAATTACCTTCATGACCTCGTTCAATGCTGTCACCAAACATCATATAATCCCACAGTTATTGATTAGATATATAGATAGATCTTTATTTGACAAGCACATAAGTAGATAGTCATACATTCATATTTATTATACATATGCAATACAAAAGGACCAAGTATCAACAATCCTGTATCAATTAGTGTCTTTTTGAAAAAGAAAGAAACAAAAACACATTATTATGTTAGCGTAAACAAAATGTGTACATGTATGAACTATTTACCAATTCCATTAGTATAGTGAGAAAAAGATGTTATTACCATGAATGCACGTTTCAAGTAATTTGCGAGCTGGAAGAGTTATTTTCTATTTGATTTTTCAATAGTTTTAGAACACCACGCTGACCCGAATCGCATACTTATTTATAAGAACACCACGCTGACCCGAGTCGCACATTTATTTATTAGAGCACCACGCTGACCCGGGTCGCACACTTATTTATTAGAACACCACGCTGACCCGAATCGCACACTTATTTATTAGAACACCACGCTGACCCGAGTCGCACACTTATTTATTAGAACACCACGCTGACCCGAGTCGCACACTTATTTATTAGAGCACCACGCTGACCCGGGTCGCACACTTATTTATTAGAACACCACGCTGACCCGAATCGCACACTTATTTATTAGAACACCACGCTGACCCGAGTCGCACACTTATTTATTAGAACACCGCAATGACACTAATAGCAAACTTATGTATTAGAACACCACGCTGACCCGAATCGCACACTTATTTATTAGAACACAACGCTGACCCGAATCGCACACTTATTTATTAGAACACCACGCTGACCCGAATCGCACACTTATTTATACTAGAACACCACGCTGACCCGAATCGCACACTTATTTATTAGAACACCACGCTGATCCGAATCGCACACTTATTTATTAGAACAACACGCTGACCCGAATCGCACACTTATTTATTAGAACAACACGCTTACAATAATCGCACCAATATTCATTTGAACACCACGCTGACAAGAATCGCACCTATATTTATTTGAACACCTTGCTACCAAGAATCGCACCTATATTTATTTGAACACCACGCTGACAAGAATCGCACCTATATTTTTTTAAACACCACGTTGACAAGAATCGCACCTATATTTATTTAAACACCACGCTGACAATAATCGCACCTATATTTATTTAAACACCACGCTGACAAGAATCGCACTTATATTTATTTGAACACCTTGCTGACCAATCGACTATCAACCAAAAGATGCGGGACTATGAACCGCGTCTTGCAATCTACCCTTTTTGGCTTACAGACGTGATTGATAAGTTAAAAAAAACATAATAGTAATGCCGTAAACAAATAGGAAATTCAACTTCTTACAATGAGTATACATTGTATATGGAACACTCAGCCAGAGGATGTTATCACAGCTAGTAGTGTTACTAGTTTTATTGTATATGGAACACTCAGCCAGAGGATGTTATCACAGCTAGTAGTGTTACTAGTGTTATTGTATATGGAACACTCAGCCAGAGGATGTTATCACAGCTAGTAGTGTTACTAGTGTTATTGTATATGGAACACTCAGCCAGAGGATGTTATCACAGCTAGTAGTGTTACTAGTGTTATTGTATATGGAACACTCAGCCAGAGGATGTTATCACAGCTAGTAGTGTTACT
Source organism: Serripes groenlandicus (assembly GCA_031761405.1). Lineage (NCBI taxonomy): Eukaryota > Metazoa > Mollusca > Bivalvia > Cardiida > Cardiidae > Serripes > Serripes groenlandicus. The sequence goes on from JASEVX010000006.1 coordinate 75,255,773, forward strand.
AGTGTTATTGTATATGGAACACTCAGCCAGAGGATGTTATCACAGCTAGTAGTGTTACTAGTGTTATTGTATATGGAACACTCAGCCAGAGGATGTTATCACAGCTAGTAGTGTAACTAGTGTTATTGTATATGGAACACTCAGCCAGAGGATGTTATCACAGCTAGTAGTGTTACTAGTGTTATTGTATATGGAACACTCAGCCAGAGGATGTTATCACAGCTAGTAGTGTTACTAGTGTTATTGTATATGGAACACTCAGCCAGAGGATGTTATCACAGCTAGTAGTGTTACTAGTGTTATTGTATATGGAACACTCAGCCAGAGGATTTTATCACAGCTAGTAGTGTTACTAGTGTTATTGTATATGGAACACTCAGCCAGAGGATGTTATCACAGCTAGTAGTGTTACTAGTGTTATTGTATATGGAACACTCAGCCAGAGGATTTTATCACAGCTAGTAGTGTTACTAGTGTTATTGTTTATGGAACACTCAGCCAGAGGATGTTATCACAGCTAGAAGTGTTACTAGTGTTATTGTATATGGAACACTCAGCCAGAGGATGTTATCACAGCTAGTAGTGTTACTAGTGTTATTGTATATGGAACACTCAGCCAGAGGATGTTATCACAGCTAGTAGTGTTACTAGTGTTATTGTATATGGAACACTCAGCCAGAGGATGTTATCACAGCTAGTAGTGTTACTAGTGTTATTGTATATGGAACACTCAGCCAGAGGATGTTATCACAGCTAGTAGTGTTACTAGTTTTATTGTATATGGAACACTCAGCCAGAGGATGTTATCACAGCTAGTAGTGTTACTAGTGTTATTGTATATGGAACACTCAGCCAGAGGATTTCATCACAGCTAGTAGTGTTACTAGTGTTATTGTATATGGAACACTCAGCCAGAGGATGTTATCACAGCTAGTAGTGTTACTAGTGTTATTGTATATGGAACACTCAGCCAGAGGATTTCATCACAGCTAGTAGTGTTACTAGTGTTATTGTATATGGAACACTCAGCCAGAGGATGTTATCACAGCTAGTAGTGTTACTAGTGTTATTGTATATGGAACACTCAGCCAGAGGATGTTATCACAGCTAGTAGTGTTACTAGTGTTATTGTATATGGAACACTCAGCCAGAGGATGTTATCACAGCTAGTAGTGTTACTAGTGTTATTGTATATGGAACACTCAGCCAGAGGATGTTATCACAGCTAGTAGTGTTACTAGTGTTATTGTATATGGAACACTCAGCCAGAGGATGTTATCACAGCTAGTAGTGTTACTAGTGTTATTGTATATGGAACACTCAGCCAGAGGATGTTATCACAGCTAGTAGTGTTACTAGTGTTATTGTATATGGAACACTCAGCCAGAGGATGTTATCACAGCTAGTAGTTTTACTAGTGTTATTGTATATGGAACACTCAGCCAGAGGATGTTATCACAGCTAGTAGTTTTACTAGTGTTCTTGTATATGGAACACTCAGCCAGAGGATGTTATCACAGCTAGTAGTTTTACTAGTGTTATTGTATATGGAACACTCAGCCAGAGGATGTTATCACAGCTAGTAGTGTTACTAGTGTTATTGTATATGGAACACTCAGCCAGAGGATGTTATCACAGCTAGTAGTGTTACTAGTGTTATTGTATATGGAACACTCAGCCAGAGGATGTTATCACAGCTAGTAGTGTTACTAGTGTTATTGTATATGGAACACTCGGCCAGAGGATGTTATCACAGCTAGTAGTGTTACTAGTGTTATTGTATATGGAACACTCAGCCAGAGGATGTTATCACAGCTAGTAGTGTTACTAGTGTTATTGTATATGGAACACTCGGCCAGAGGATGTTATCACAGCTAGTAGTGTTACTAGTGTTATTGTATATGGAACACTCGGCCAGAGGATGTTATCACAGCTAGTAGTGTTACTAGTGTTATTGTATATGGAACACTCGGCCAGAGGATGTTATCACAGCTAGTAGTGTTACTAGTGTTATTGTATATGGAACACTCAGCCAGAGGATTTTATCACAGCTAGTAGTGTTACTAGTGTTATTGTATTTGGAACACTCAGCCAGAGGATGTTATCACAGCTAGTAGTGTTACTAGTGTTATTGTATATGGAACGCTCAGCCAGAGGATGTTATCACAGCTAGTAGTTTTACTAGTGTTATTGTATATGGAACGCTCAGCCAGAGGATGTTATCACAGTTAGTAGTGTTACTAGTGTTATTGTATATGGAACGCTCAGCCAGAGGATGTTATCACAGCTAGTAGTGTTACTAGTGTTATTGTATATGGAACGCTCAGCCAGAGGATGTTATCACAGCTAGTAGTGTTACTAGTGTTTTTGTATATGGAACGCTCAGCCAGAGGATGTTATCACAGCTAGTAGTGTTACTAGTGTTATTGTATATGGAACGCTCAGCCAGAGGATGTTATCACAGCTAGTAGTGTTACTAGTGTTATTGTATATGGAACACTCAGCCAGAGGATGTTATCACAGCTAGTAGTGTTACTAGTGTTATTGTATATGGAACACTCAGCCAGAGGATGTTATCACAGCTAGTAGTGTTACTAGTGTTATTGTATATGGAACACTCAGCCAGAGGATGTTATCACAGCTAGTAGTGTTACTAGTGTTATTGTATATGGAACACTCAGCCAGAGGATGTTATCACAGCTAGTAGTGTTACTAGTGTTATTGTATATGGAACACTCAGCCAGAGGATGTTATCACAGCTAGTAGTGTTACTAGTTTTATTGTATATGGAACACTCAGCCAGAGGATGTTATCACAGCTAGTAGTGTTACTAGTGTTATTGTATATGGAACACTCAGCCAGAGGATGTTATCACAGCTAGTAGTGTTACTAGTGTTATTGTATATGGAACACTCAGCCAGAGGATGTTATCACAGCTAGTAGTGTTACTAGTGTTATTGTATATGGAACACTCAGCCAGAGGATGTTATCACAGCTAGTAGTGTTACTAGTGTTATTGTATATGGAACACTCAGCCAGAGGATGTTATCACAGCTAGTAGTATTACTAGTGTTATTGTATATGGAACACTCAGCCAGAGGATGTTATCACAGCTAGTAGTGTTACTAGTTTTAAAGGCAAGTTAAATGTGCGATGGAAACATATTCCAATACAATTTGCGCCAAATTATGATGGACCGGAAGCGGGGAACTTCAAATCCAAGAGGCAGTAACCTAAAGAGGATCTCTTCGCCAATGTGATTCTGATGCATACAGCTTTTACCAGACAGCTGACCAGACAGCTTTTACAAACATTGTGGTAACATGTGAAATTGCTTATAAAAAGCAATTTCTCTGTTGGCAACACTGTTTTCATATCTATTCAATAATAATATACTTTCATCTTCAAAGTTTCAGTATTTGTTTCAATACGTTTTCAAAATTGCCTGTTGCAAATTGATTATATTTGTGGGACAGGTTGAGGGGTTTTATTGACTCTCCAAGTTTGATTTATTTAACGTTTTTTGACTTAGTACTAGCTGGGCTACATATCTAGTAGTTTGGCGTCAGAAAACGCATTTATGTCTGTATAACATATAAGCCGTCCCGCGAGAAAACCATTATTGTGGACTCTGAGTAGAGTATCGACCCTCTAACCCGGTCATACAATTTTCGCCTCCTGTAGATTTTCTGTTTCAGGAATCATTACTCTATACCTCTATCCCCCTGAGACGGAATTTGTCGTCCCGGATTAGCCTGCGCGGACTACGCAGGCTGATCTGGTCGATACATTGCGCAGAGTCCATAATGTTGGTTATCTCAAAGGACGGCTCATATAGGCAGATGATGAAGACTCTGGTGAGACTGTATGCGTGTATTGACTCACCGATGAGTTCACTGTTCACAGATGTAATATGACATTAAAGCCCAAAACGCGGCTAATATTAACAAAATGAGAGACAAAAACATGTTATGGTCTTTTCTAACCTGACATTTCGCAAGGTTGAAAGCAAGTAATATAAATGACAGTATGAGTGTTAGCCATCAGTTGGGCATGGTGGTAGAAGACAGTGGTGCACTGGTAAAACGTTGATCTTTTCAAGCAATGTTCCCGGGTTCGATTCCTTTGATGAGCGGGTTCTTCCTTTCGGATTTTTAACCCACACTAACAAAGCGAGTACTGGTTTAGTCTCTAGAAAGTAGACATCGAGCATGATTGATATAAGCTGAACGCTTGTTTTGCAATCGTTGTCAGGGACACGTATATCTAGTGAAATGTCTTTAACTCTTGCTCGCCTTCATTTGTGACGCATTTGTAGCAAACGCCATTGTAGCAAAAGGATAATTTGCATATCATGAGCGAATTTTCGAAGTGCCCCAATGTTTGTAGCTTTATAACTAAACTTTTAATTTCATTTTAAAAGGCTTTTCCCTAGTTTTTCTAAGGTGTTTCCAAAGTCGTCCGCTCAGTAACTTGGGACAAACCTCCTTGATATACAGCTTACACTGGGACCAATTTTCGGCTTTTGGTCAAGTTCAAAGGTAACAGATGCTTACATAACAAATAAACTGAACTGAATACCTTAAATAATGCTTGACATTGTGTGATTTTGACTTTATTAAATAATAGGTTACACGTATATTAAAATTTGACTTCGGATTACAAATGTTATTGTCAGGTCAATGTCAATGTTATTGAAAACAAAACATTCTTTCGCCTACAGTTACTTGACACATTGAACACATTTTTATAACGTTTAACAGATTTACTATGCAATTAGACCTACATGTACATGGTAATATTTAGGCTCAATAACAATAAGTTACATGTATTCAGCAGTGACATTTTGTTACACAACACTTTGAATGTTGAGAAACATTCCGACATAGTTTAATTGGTATACAAGCTCAATCAGTCAAAATACCATGATCATTCAGCCTCGAAGACCAAATGTGTGTGCTTCCATACTCGATAAGGTAATTGACTTGCGCTATCTTTTGTTGATGTTTCTAGTTAAATGACAATCAATGCACCTAACATAAATAAAACATAATAGCGACTGAAAGAACAATGTCGTCATGTCAATATTAAAGATATGAGTCGTTCTACGAGAAAACCAACATTATGGACTTCGCGCAGGCTAATCAGGGCCGACACATTCCGTCTCAGGGGGATAGAGGTATATAGTAATGATTCTTGAAATAGAAAGTCCACAGGAGGCGAAAAGTGTCTGTCCGGGTAAGCCTGCGCGACAAATGTCGACAATGACGGTTTTCTCGTGGAACGGCTCATATAATGAAGAATGCTTGTAATTGACTATCAGACATCTACAAATGAGCGCTTCCATCCCAGTCGATATCAATTATATCCCCTTGTATTTGTTTACAAGTAATTTGCAATTAACATTCATAACATTTGCTCGAAGGTTTACGACACTTTCGCAACATTTGAGTTTTATCAAGACGTCTTCTGGTTTGAATATGCGTATTACATGTAACCTTGTTCCCTCTCAGTCGACATGACAGTTCCAATGATATCCATACAGCAATATGTATCCGGGATGACTTTTATACATCGTGGCTACGAACTATTTCCAGTGGTCTTACGACATCCCCGGTACGAATCCTATGATGGGCAGAGAATATGTTTGTGATTTTGTCTCACCCTTGTTTACAAATAACAAAACTGCAGGTGATCTCCTTCAACATATATAAGAAAATGTCTATAACTAAAGTCTTAATTATCAAATATAGTTCAAAGTATTGTGGCACAAGGAGGAACTGCTCATCATGATCAATGTTTTTGTTATTCTCATTTCACAAGTCAGCTCTGCAAAATCAGGATATATATTACGCTTCGGAAATGTGGCCGTGGGTTTAACAAAACAAAATTGGCATGTGTAACTACGAATTACATCCGGTATACCAATGTATCAACAGAACAATAAGAAAGAGAAAACTTATTTTTCAAACGAACTAACGCCAATAAAAACACGACGAGAAGTACGCACTCCAACATTCTGTAAACAAAAACATACCTTGCGATCTTTTTGTTATTTTCGATTGTGTCATTTTATTTATTTGTGATAACATATACTTCAGACTGTTCCCGGTTTCCCTATCAGACGGCTCGTAATGAATGTTACCGTTCGGTTCTATCTCAATCAATAGTGGTTTGTTTCACCCTTTATCTACACAAACAAAGAATGCGTATAACCTACTACCCACACACGTATTCCTATCTATTTAGCAATAACTAAGCCGGCCAGAGGGCAACCCGAATCCAGAAACATTTAGAATTAATGACATGGCTAAGTAGGATGTTGTGAGAGCTATTGTGCGACAAAGCTAGATGTATTGGTTTGGTTTATATGACGATTTAGTAGTTTTCAACGGCGACGTTTCCTGGTAAAATTACTAGTACTGCTGGTAAGCTTATCCTAACACCAGCACGTCACTTGTAATGATATCCCGTGACCAAGAGCGACAAGGACGGAAACAACTACGACCATTTTTGGAAGACGCCAGGAGGCGGCTTCCTGTAGGGATGCTTAGAAATTTCGAACAAGGGGAATATTTAGACCTGCCAGCGTGACCACATATCTTGATTTCTCTTTGTCCTTACTAAGTACATTAATTTAAGGTAATGACTTTTAAAACATCCCTTTTACACTCTATATACATGTGTAAGTTTTACAAATTAAAAACAAAAGACAAAGGCCTGTATTTGAATATATGTACATTTGTATTTAAGCGAAATTCATACTGTATCTAGTCTAAACAGTAAACTGAATTGGTTACCTGCCTCAGACGCTTTTTTAGTTCGATAGTATGTTAAACCGGGAACCATGAACAAGAGAGGCACGCAGTAAATGTAATCTGGTTCCTTACATGCTATCATATATTACGCAGTAATTCTAGATGAAGAAGTGCAGACATGAACATATATAAACCACAGAAATATCTGTTTTACAATCAATGTTGCCGTCTAGTTGAAATGTTAATGTTTATCAAACTTATTCATACGAATCACAATAAATAAATCCTGGTAGTACTTAAAGGGAGGTAATTTGAAGTATATACGCACAATTTAACTAAGTTCCCATTTGGTCTGAAACCTTTGCCTAATAATAGACATGTATGACGATTTAAATAAACAATTTAAAGGGAATACAAATATTTAACAGAGTTAAACAGTTAAATACATGTTCAGCAGCTAACTGTTTCCCACATACAACAACCAATTTTGTATAGGAATTTCACGTCGTGCCGGGTTAGCTAGTCTCAATTAAAATCGCAAATATTGGAAATATACTTATACACAAACGGACGTTTCTAGTTTCAGTACATACAAAAACGGTTTATACTTAAATTTGCTTTAACATGTTGGTATATTGAAATAGGTGTTTTTGTGAGATTCACAGGATTAGTACGTTGAAATGAAAAAGAAATTATAAGCTTATAAATTATATATTCATACCTATACATTAGGGTATCTACAAATAATCAATGAAATGTGTACACATTTATCTTGGCTTAAATTTGATTTTGATGTTGTTACTAATTTAAATAATAGTTTTCATTCATATAATTTCAATGTTTGTTACCATTTGTGGTATGTTGGGTTATGGCATCACTATTTTTGTGAAAGAAAAATGCATAGAAAATACTATATGTGGCTATATTGTGATATAGGGATAATGTAACCATGCAGTTTGCACTGACTCCAAAGACTGACTATTGTGGAAACGTGTTTAAAATTTACGATATTTACAACCAAAATGCGCAGGTCTGGTCTATTGAGTCATGTAATGTAATCTGATTTTCACTTGCATAAAGTCACATTGATCACGGAATTAATTAAATGTAACCCTAAGGCACAAAAAATACATACATGAACTAGAAAGCCAGAATTACGATCTAACATTAGTTGGTAGAAGCTTGCTTGTATTGTATATGAGCCGTCCCGCAAAATAAACCAACATTATGGCCTCTGCGTAATGTATCGACACAGATCAGCCTGCACAGTCCCGTAGACTGATCCGGGCCTACAAATTCCGTCTCAATGGGATAGAGTAATGATTCCTGAAATATAAAATCCACAGGAGGCGAAAAGTGTCTGTCCGGGTAAGCCAGCGCGGCATGCTTAGGCTGATCCGGGTCGATACTTTACGCAGAGTCCAGAATGTTGGTTTTTTCGCGGGACGGTTCATATGATACATTGGTTATGGTATATGATCTGATCTGTTTTCTTTTGTTTTCCAAAGCACTAGGTTACACAATCATTTGGCAATCAACTCATGGTATGATATGTATTGTCATAGTATTATATAAATATCATATGGCAGCGTGTGTGACATTGATATTGTCAACCCGAGAGCAGAATGTCACCCGAGGCGTAAGCCGAGGGTGACATTCTGTTTCGAGGGTGGACAATATCAATGTCACACATGCTGCCATATGATAGTTATTTTATTATACCGAACAAAATTAAGTACATAAAAAAGGTTTTTCTGTCCATCAAGAGTCTCTAAATCATGTTTAGAAATACTTGCAAATCGAGACATGTTTACTTGCTGACAGTTCCTGTCGTCTGATGTTTTTATGTACACATTGAATAGTGACGTCACTGCTGTATGTGTATAAGGGAGGCAATCACGTCATGATTTAGCTAAAATATTGAAGCAGTTTTTTGCCCTTATATGACATTCAAAATATCACTGCGGTCACATGACCTGAAGGTTGAAAATGTTTCTGATAGTCAAAATATCTCTTTTTCGGGTAATGGGATTTTAGCATTGTAGACAAAAGTGAGGTATAATAATATGATATATTTCGGTTCGGTGCTATCGTATTGACCAATCAAATATGCTTGTTTTGTCACGTGAAACTATCTAATATTCATACTGCCCGAGGAAGTAGACAAGATACATTGATATGACTTTCTGGCAGTGAACATAATACTTACATATATATTTATAAATTACTTACTGGCAATTATGTTTTGTTGACGTGTAGGGAAGACACAAATGGTAGATATTCTCGAAATAACCCTCTATAGAGCAGCGCCGATGAATGTGGATTATTTATAGTTGTGTCTGGCCATGAGAAAAGGTACACGTTGGCATTTCTGTAAGGTATGGCTCAGAATCTCCTATTAACCTGTTCCGTCTTATCAGAATATACACAAGTTGACAGAAGCTTCTAACAATATTATGTAAGTAATACTTGAACAGCGTGGATATTGGTCCTGGTCCTACACTGTTCACAAAAACCTACTTGTACCTTTTCGCAGGGCCTCATCAACGACACTTTAAAAATGTGTAGCAGACATAACACCGCCTTGTCCTAGCCCAGTTTTGAAAATGTAAATGTATAAAAGGTCCTACAGTCGAATAACATTTCCTTGGCGCTCAGGAATGTGTATGGGGTTAGCATTACGATGTACTCGTTTGTGTCAGGATAAATGGACCAGTAGTACTGGTAACTTGACTAAGAAACACCGTTATATAACTGACGTAAAAGAACGGGCCGTAAAACACCCTATATAAAAAACAACTCCCATATCTTTATTGAGAGAGGAAGGAAAATGCATCATGGCTGCCAGATCAGGGTACATGTATGTTATGAATAGTTGTTTTATAGGGATATTTCCAAATTTAGTTTAAACCTATTTTTTCCCCATATTTACATTATTTATCAAATACAATACAACATTTTTGGATTGAGACGATAGTGCAAATTTATTTAGTCCCGATATAAATAAATTACAACTAATGATGGAAAATATAGTACAGAGGTTCAGAAATAGAAATATATAAACCTTAACTATAAGGATGATGACTGAGTCAAAATCTCATTGTAGCGCTTGCATTATATTGATGGACAGCTTCAAAAATGAATTCATTCATTTCTTGATTAAGGGAGTTAGTTGGTCGATGTTATGATTTCTTCTATACTAAGCGGATATATTATTAAAGCTTGAACCGTCTCTGTATCTATTATACTGATGGAGGTGATCTGTTGCGGACTTCGCTGAAGTCATCAACGTCATGAAGAGTATCTCTTCATATTTTATACTGATGGAGGCGATCTGTTACGGACTTCGGTGAAGTCCTCAACGTCGTGAAGAGGATCTCTATATCTATTATACTGATTGAGGTGGTCTGTTACGAATTACTTCGCTGAAGTCTTCAACATCTAGAAGAGGATCTCTATATCTAATATTCTGCTGGAGGCGATCTGTTACGGACTTCGCTGAAGTCTTCAACGTCGTGAAAAGGATCTCTAGATCTATTACACTGATGGAGGCGGTCTGTTACGGACTTTGCTGAAGTTTTCAACGTCGTGAAGAGGATCTCTATATATGTTATACTGATGGAGGTGATCTGTTTCGGACTTCGCTGAAGTCATCAACGTCGTGAAAAGTATCTCTTCATATTTTATACTGATGGAGGCGATCTGTTACGGACTTCGGTGAAGTCCTCAACGTCGTGAAGAGGATCTCTATATCTATTATACTGATTGAGGCGGTCTTTTACGGATTATTTCGCTGAAGTCTTCAACGTCTAGAAGAGGATCTCTATATCTAATATACTGCTGGAGGCGATCTGTTACGGACTTCGCTGAAGTCTTCAACGTCGTGAAGAGGATCTCTAGATCTATTACACTGATGGAGGCGGTCTGTTAGGGACTTTGCTGAAGTCCTCAACGTCGTGAAGAGGATCTCTATATATGTTATACTGATGGAGGCGTTCTGTTACGGACTTTGCTGAGGTCTTCAACGTCTTGAAGATGATCTCTATATCTATTATACTGATTGAGGCGGTCTTTTACGGATTATTTCGCTGAAGTCTTCAACGTCTAGAAGAGGATCTCTATATCTAATATACTGCTGGAGGCGATCTGTTACGGACTTCGCTGAAGTCTTCAACGTCGTGAAGAGGATCTCTAGATCTATTACACTGATGGAGGCGGTCTGTTACGGACTTTGCTGAAGTCCTCAACGTCGTGAAGAGGATCTCTATATATGTTATACTGATGGAGTCGTTCTGTTACGGACTTTGCTGAGGTCTTCAACGTCTTGAAGAGGATCTCTATATATATTATACTGATGGAGAAGATCTGTTACGGACTTCGCTGAGGTCTTCAACGTCTTGAAGAGGATCTCTAGATCTATTAAATTGATGGAGGCGGTCTGTTACGGACTTCGCTGAAGTCTTTAACGTCTTGAAGAGGATCTCTAGATCTATTATACTGATGGAGGTGGTCTGTTATGTACTTCGCTTAGGTCTTTAACGTCTAGAAGAGGATCTCTATATATATTATACTGATGGAGGTGGTCTGTTACGGACTTAGCTGCAGTCTTCAACTTCTTGAAGGTGATCCTATATATATTATACGGATGGAGGCGATCTGTTACAGACTTAGCTGAAGTTTTCAACGTCGTGAAGAGGATCTCTATATCTATTATACTGGTGGAGGCGGTCTGTTACGGACTTCGTTGAAGTCTTCGACATCGTGGAGAGGGATCTTTATATATGTTATACTGATGGAGGCGTTCTGTTACGGACTTTGCTGAAGTCTTCAACATCTAGAAGATGATCTCTATATATATTATGCTGGTGGAGGCGGTCTGTTAGGGACTTCGCTCAAGTCTTCAACATCGTAAAGAGGATTTCTTTATATTTTATACTGATGGAGCTGGTCTGTTACGGACTTTGCTGAAGTCTTCAACTTCTTGAAGATGATCTCTATATATATTATACTGATGGAGGCGGTCTGTTACGGACTTCGCTGAGGTCTTCAACGTCATGAAGAGGATCTCTATATCTATTAAATGATGAAGGTGATCTGTTACGGACTTCGCTGAAGTCTTCAACGTCGTGAAGAGGATCTCTATATCTATTATACTGATGGAGGCGATCTGTTACGGACTTCGCTGAAGTCTTCAACGTCGTGAATAGGATCTATATATCTATTATACTGATGGAGGCGATATGTTACGGACTTCGCTAAAGTCTTCAACGTCCTGAAGAGGATCTTTATATCTATTATAAGGTTGGGGGCGATTTGTTACGGACTTCGCTGAAGTCTTCAACGTCGTGAATAGTATCTCTATATCTATTATACTGATTGAGGCGATCTGTTACGGACCTTGCTGAAGTTTTCAACGTCTAGAAGAGGATCTCTATATATATTATACTGATTGAGGTGGTCTGTTACGGACTTCGCATATATGTTATACTGATGAAGGTGGTCTGTTACGGACTTCGTGAAGAGGATCTCTATAGCTAGTATACTGATAGAGGCGATCTGTTATGGACCTCGCTGAAGTCTTCAACGTCTAGGAGATGATCTCTATATCTATTATACTGATTGAGGCGGTCTGTTACGGTCTCGCATATATGTTATACTGATTGAGGCGATCTGTTACGGACTTCATTTAAATCTTCAACGTCGTGAAGAGAATCTCTATATCTATTATACTGATGAAGGCGATCTGTTACGGACTTCGCTGAAGTCTTCAACGACGTGAACAGAATCTCTATATCTATTTTACTGATGATGGCGGTATGTTACGGACTTCTCTTAGATCTTCAACGTCGTGAAGAGGATCTCTATATTTATTATACTGATGGAGGCGATCTGTTACGGACTTCGCTGAGGTCTTCGACATCGTGAAGAGGATCTCTATATATGTTATACAGATGGAGGCAGTCTGTTACGTACTTCGCTGAAGTCTTCAACGTCTAGAAGAGGATATCTATATATATTATACTGATAGAGGCGGTCTGTTACGGACTTCGCTGAAGTCTTCGACATCGTGAAGAGGATCTCTATATATGTTATACTGATGGAGGCGTTCTGTTACGGACTTCGCTGAAGTCTTCAACGTCGTGAATAGGATCTCTATATCTATTAAGCTGATGGAGCTGGTCTGTTACGGACTTCGCTGAGGTCTTCGACATCGTGAAGAGGATCTCTATATCTATTATACTGATGGAGGCGATCTGTTACGGACTTCGCTGAAGTCTTTAACGTCTAGAAGAGGATCTCTATATCTATTATACTGATGCAGGCGGTATGTTACGGACTTTGCTGAAGTCTTCAACGTCTAGAAGAAGATCTCTATATATATTATACTGATGGAGGCGGTCTGTTACGGACTTAGCTGCAGTCTTCAGCTTCTTGAAGGTGATCCTATATATATTATGCGGATGGAGGCGATCTGTTACAGACTTAGCTGAAGTTTTCAACTTCTTGAAGAGGATCTCTATATCTATCATACTGATGGAGGCGATCTGTTACGGACTTCGCTGAAGTCTTCAACGTCGTGAAGAGGATCTCTATATCTATTATACTGATGGAGGCGGTCTGTTATGGACTTCGCTGAAGTATTCAACGTCCTAAAGAAGATCTCTATATCTAATATACTGATTGAGTCGGTCTGTTACGGACTTCACCGAAGTCTTCAACGGCTAGAAGAGGATCTGTATACTTATTATACTGATGGAGGCGGTCTGATACGGACTTCGCTGAGGTATTCAACGTCGTGATGAGGATCTTGTCGTTTACAGGTGTCACGAGGCGATATATGGTACTTATTGTGTACCTTTAAACTTCTGAACTAGTATATTTTATCTTGTTCTACTGTGTTAGCTGATTGTTCATTTTGATTTCCACGTTATTCATGGAGGTTCATTTTTCATCCCTTACATTTCTTTTCACTCTGTGTATTGAAGTTCTAATCGATGTTTCATTCTAACGTTTTTGCCTTCACTATTTGTGTTCTCGGGAATATTCTTGATTTCTATAGTTTCCCAGGTGTTTTTCATTCTTTATTCATTTATTTTTTAATCCTGGGCAGGCTCTGTATATGTTTCTAGTGAGTATTTAATTATTCATTATTACGATGGCTTGCTTAATTTTCCCGTATCATACATAGTTCGGACATTCGAAAATCAAATCTCGGTCCTATGTTAAGCATTTTTTTCTGTCAATGGCTTCCTTTGGGCTATGAACATTTTCATTTGTTTGAACGTAATTATATGAATGCAAGACCTACACGCATAGAAGTATTTTACTATGCAGGGTAATAAGTCATATATGCTTGCCCCAAACTGGCGGATCAGTGAAGTTTGTTTTCAGTATACGATCTAAATATCATTATGTCATGGTTTGTGAAGGTACTTTAGAGGTAATTTTAGAGTCAGAACCGATGCGGTCAGTAAGTCAAAACAGTGTGCAAGATATCTTTAAGTATGTGTAACACGTTAGGCAACATCATTATTTATCTTTAATAAAGATGTAAATTTTATTGTATATGATTCCGTTTTGGTAATTCTCAAATAGTTTTATTCTATTTAGATAATTGGCCATGCTCAGCATTTCGGAAAACACTTACAATATTCAGCAGTATAGGTCTGTTGCAAATACTGTATCAAATTTCGAAAAGAAATGTGTGATATATTAAAGATTAATACAGTGTTTTTATGCATACTTGAAAACACAGAGAAGGCTATCAGATCCAAAAACAAATCACAGTGTAGCTCTAGAGAAGAAAGGTGATTATGTTTAGGTATGATATGTTATCAGTTTAATCACAATTTAAACATTAACATGTTCGTATAGTCAACGGTCTACAGTCAATGTAATGGATGCAAGCTCAAATATATACATACGAGTCGATCTTTAGGAAATTCAACATTAGCTTAATAGTAACAGAGAGAGGGAGAGAGAGGGAGATAAATAGAGAGAGACATAGAGAAAAAGAGAGCGAACAAGAGAGAGTGAGAGAGAGAGAGAGCGAGAGAGAGAGAGAGAGAGAGAGAGAGAGAGAGAGAGAGAGAGAGAGAGAGAGAGAGAGAGAGAGACACACACACACACACACACACACACACACACACACACACACACACACACACACACACACACACACACACACGCATACAGAAGAGAGGGAGAGAGAGAGAGAGAGAGAGAGAGAGAGAGAGAGAGAGAGAGAGAGAGAGAGAGAGAGAGAGAGAGAGAGAGAGAGAGAGAGAGAGAGAGAGAGAAAGTGAGAGAGAGAGAGAGAGAGAGAGAGAGAGAGAGAGAGAGAGAGAGAGAGAGAGAGAGAGAGAGAGAGAGAGAGAGAGAGAGAGAGAGAGAGAGAGAAAGGCGAAATAGATGGAGAGATGAATATATATTCTTACGTCAGCTGGCTACTCATACTTTTATCGATATTTCCCCGTACATTGTATTGTCTTCTAACTAAATCACATCAACAAGAACGTCCACCAAATAACACCAAATACATAAAAGGGGACCTTATGGCAAATGTAATCGGAACTTGTTTCTTAAGACTTGCTTATGCGGCCTTGGTTGTTTCTGCTATAATATACACATCCTCTGTTGAATAAAGTTCTTGATACTTTCCAACACTAAGTCATGTTTTGATGTACTTGCAGCAGACGATGTTTTAAACATTGGTGCAAAAGAAAAACCCGCTCAATATGAGTAATTACTAGTTTTGCAAGAAAGTTTTCAAATATAATCATAAAATAATAATGTCATCAAAAGAAATATTCCAGACGTTTGCCGTCGTCTGTAATAGGGAGAAGGTTGAATTATACGAATGCCTTGCACCTAAGATAAATGTGAGCCGTTACACGAGAAAACCAATATTGTAGACTCGGCGTAAAGTATCGACCGGATCAGCCTAAGCATGCCTCGCTGGCTAACCCAGACGGACACTTTTCGCCTCCTGTGGATTTTCTGTTTCAGGAATCATTTATCTATAACTCCATCCCTGTGGTACGGAATGTGTCGGCTCGGATTAGCCTGAGCGGACTGCGCATGCTGATATGGATCGATACATTATGCAGACTCCGTAATGTTGGTTTTCTCGTGGAACGGTTTTTGTATTTATGTAAGACACTCGTTCGCAGTCTCCTACTTTGCAAAACGCACAAATAAGATACTCAGCATGAAGTGTCTTTAGTTGGCATTTCCCGGGACATATGTATGTGCGCAATTGTGTTTCCTTTAGATAACAATCGTGTTTTCCAAATGAACAGATAAATGTATATGATGAATATGGATGCATACATAATTATATAATAACATGGAGTATTACTCTTGGACAGTATGAAGAGCGATGTGTTAACCCTTTCCCTCATACGACAATTATCCAGCAGACGACTTTGAACATATTTTGTCAAAAAATAGAAAATCTTTGTAACTGAATGGATAACCTATGACAAAAAGTGGAAAACATTGTGGCAAAAGGAGAAATTGCTCGTTTTGAGCAATTTCTTCTTTTGTCGCTATGTTTTCAAAAAGCCGTCTGCTGCAGAGGCGTCAGAAAGCGTCTATATGAGGGAAAGGGTTAACAGGAGACACTGTCGAGCGTAATGCTAGGGGTTTTGTTATGTGTTTTTCTTTCTCTTATGTTTACAAATTGGGTCGCCCGAGCCGATAAAAATCTCAAATAAGGCATTTCTAGTCATGTCTCTTATCCCCATGTAATGGGGAAATATATTCCTTCTGTCCGTCACAAATAGTGTCGGCTCAATAACTTTTGAAATTATGAAATCATCACCACAACTTATCAACATATTAAGACGATGGTCAGAGTAAATGCCAAGGCCAATGTTGCCATTAGAGGTCATATACTGTAGCATATGAATCTATGTCTGACTCTTTTTCGTGTCCGCTCCATAACAGATGAACCAATTGAAGAGCTTTGAAATAACAAAAGCTTACCATAGTGAGACAATGGTCAGAGCAAGTGTTACATCTAGCTTGGGTCAAGGATGCAATTAGATGTATAATGTCACATGACTCCATGTCTGACCCTTTTTCGTGTCGGCTCTATTACTGTTGAATCCCTTTGAGGATTTTGACAAATGTTCACCATATTGAGACGATGTGCAATATGTATGTTACAACCAGCTTTGTTTTAGGTCAAGGTCGAAAGAAGCGGTCTAATGTCATATAACTATTTTTTTTACTGCTTCATTGCTGTTGAACGACTTTAAGGGTTTTGTCATAACTCATCAAAAATATTCACCATATTAAGACAATATGTAGAGTGCATTTTTGACATAACTCACCACAAATATTCACCATATTAAGACAATGTGCAGAGCGCATTTTTGACATAACTCACCACAAATATTCGCTTTCAAGTTCAATGTCACACTAAGAGGTCAAAGATCATATTATTGTATGTGTTGACCGATCCATATCCCTGAACCAATTGAAGGACTTTGACATGTCTCAATATAAATGTTCACCATATTGAGATGTTGTGCAATGGGCATAGATCAACTAGCCTAGTTCAAGTTCAATGCCGCAATCAGACATCAAAGAAGATATACCTATAGTTCTTGTCCGCTCCATAACTGTTGAACCACTTTAAGGATTTAGAAATAACTCGCCACATTGATTTTATGTGCAGAGCGCATATTTCTGCAGTACTAGTTGTATTCAAGCATCCTTTATCAGTATTTACTGACAAACTGACATCTATCTAAAGGGAAGACATAGGTTTTTGTTTCAAAAACAATTAGCTAGTGACATTACTCAATGTAGCTTCTAGTAAAAGGCAAACGTAAGAAGGAGATGACTTACTAATGACTAGTCAAGAAACGTTATTTTACAGAATAGTATCTGATGTTCTAGAATATATATATAGTACACATGTAATAGAGGAAAACATGAGTGTTCATGTATTTTCACTTTTAATAAACGATGTTACTAAGATGATATGCCGCGAGTCTTAAAAGTGGTAATAAATAAACACGAGTGCAATATTCTATTTATCACATAAAGGGATTTATGAGGCGTTTTTCAAAAAGATTAACACAAAATTTGCCGGTTTTGGCGCCATTGTCACTAACGTTATAACGTCAAACCGCTGACGTGACGTCATTTTCATAGTTTGGTTTCCGTGTTGTAACAAAGACTTGAGCGTAAGACTAGAAACCAAACTAGTAATGTCATATGATGTTTATGTAATGGGATTTTGACACTCCTAGAGAGGGACTTATGTGATAAATATATCTATAGTATGCCCATAAATGTTTTCTTCTTCTTTTTTTCAGGGCTAAGTAAACCACCGCGATTTTAGAAAAGATGGCTTTTCAATAGGACGACCTGTTCCAGTGATCAACCTACCAATCGACACACGAAACCGTGTAATAAGAACAAAGAAACTTGTTACCAGTTATATCGTATATTACAGTGTCATTTTTGAAGACTGTTAATTTAAACCCCATTAAAATATGATCTTATGAAGTTACAACTTATGAAATCGTAATAAAAAATATTTATCGCCCACAACGAGAACAGAGTAAAAGCTTGATCTTTCCAATGACCAAATCTGACTCGAAAAAGGGACACAAGCTGTCGTTTCTCATCAGTATAATAATAAATAAACGATATATCATAACCGGAACTATAATGGAATCTTACTTGCGTGATTGCGTGCTCTTGTTACGGAAAAGTTAAATCAAATGTTGTGCAAGAGACTTGCTCGTTTTCTTTGCCTCATCGTAGAAATCGAAACATTATATGTTAACCATTAATGATCCCCGATGGCGGAAATGCATGGGTAATTGTTACGTAATTATTTCAATCAAGATTATTGAAATCATAGAAATATATGTTAAAATTTGGTTTCACATCTGCCATATAGATAAAACTCCAAATGATATAGCAGAGAATATGTGTCAAGCTCCATTTCAATTTCAAATAATCCCGTGGTAGGAGCACAATGTTCGTACGCAAAGGGACAGTTGTCCGCAAAAACAGGGGCAGTGCGAACCGCAGATCAACGCGGCGACCAGCCGGAACCGGAAATGGAACCAGAAAACCCGCAGTACACGATGACCCACCGTCATCCAGTTCATACAGATTGGCACCGAATGACGAGATGTATGCGGCAAAGTCGCAATCGTCTTCTTCATTGCGGGTTAAACAGGCAAATGATGTCTATAGTAATTCGGCACATTCCTTAAATCATATGCAGTGTGAGAGTTCCAGTTATCAGTCGACTACGTTTACTGATTTGAAATACCACACAAAAGACGGCGTTAAACCATCGCCGGCACGAAGCATAACAGAGACAGTCACCGTAAGTTTTATTTAACTCTTCCCAGATTAACCCTCTCCCACATGTTACCAACATCACCTTATGTCACAATGTTCTCAAACGTCGCCTATTGCAGATGGTTAAAATCCGTCTGCAAGTGGGTTAAGGATAACATCTGCAGCTGACAACTGTTAAAAAAACTGAGGCAAAAGAAGAAATTTCTCATAATGACCAAAGTGTTTTCAGTAGTATTCAATTATGATTATATCTAAATTTGTAAAAACGTTCATATGGTTGCCTAGAATTCGTCTGCTGCAGATTTGTGGTTTACTGCCAAACAGCATTCGGTCATCATGCTTGACATGGCTTTAAACATTAATTTCTCGAGCAAAGTAGACCAAGGATCAGTCTTTACACCCTCGCGGTCTGAGAGTATAGGCCAGAACTTCTAAAGATTCAAGAATACTGATACCAACTGTGGGACTGCAGTAGGATTAGATTTTAATATTTCGTAAAGTGCATTGTGTGTATAGTGTTTTAAACCACTTGTCAACAATTGTTCAATTATATCCCGTCGCTTCCTGAGCACTGCTTAGTTACCATTACAACGGATCTATTAAGTTTGACATAAGCGAGTCATTCGTAACGCTAGTCCGAAACCCGGAGCGTCAAGGAACGAAAGTGTTTAGTATGACCCGGCCGGGGATCGAACCCACGACCTCCCGCATCCGAGATGGACGCTCTACTATTACACGGCCGAGGCGGTCATACGGATTAGGGTTTAAGTATCCCTTTAAGTGCATCCAATTACAGCTATCAATATACAGGTATCATTTGGAAATGTTTAAATGTAATGTCTACATAATGTAATGTCTACATAGTGTATATTAAACTATTGCCACGTACAGACCCAATGTGGCGCATCTGCAGCAGACAAGTTGTGTTTAAACCGTACGGGTAAAGGAGACGTTGCTCATAATGAGCCATGTCTTCTTTGCAACGTTATTTTTAACAGTTGTCAATATATTATCTTTAAATTTAAAGAATGTCTTTGTGTTGGCTTAGATGTTCTCAAAGTCGTCTTGTGCAGACAAGTTATATGTAAGAACAGGTAATTGAGAACGCGGTATTGATCAGAATAATGCAGTGCTTCAGTGCTACCTAATCTTTAAATGCGTGTTTGTTTAAATGATGCTTTATGATCGATGAAATCGGGATAACGGTAGATATTGTCAATTATATGTTATGTGGCATATAGTTATATTACGTCCGATACATCTATTTTCAAAGGTAAGCCAATATCAGCACAGAATTAAAAAATAATCAGACTTTCTTTAATTTTTATAAGCCAATATCAGCACAGATTAAAAAATAATCATGACATTTGATATCTACACATTTTTCTAATTGTATGACTATGAAACTTCGTGTTACTGATTCGCTTAAACAACCTTGAAAGCTATGCTAAATTGCGTTATTAACCTGCTCTAGACATTCACAGGTTGACAATAACGCATTTGACGTCAGTTATTGCCGTAAGAACGCGACTCTCAAACAAGTGTGTATGTGTTTAATACATGAAATAAACATAATATAAATTTGTTAAGATGTAAGTCCGAGATTTATGTTTTACTCGAGGAATCAAATATGGGAATATTCCCGACTGCAGATGAATCGGACTAAAACGTTTTCTGGACAAAGGGATGCGAAAACATTGATTCATAAAGTATTTTTCAGAATGAAATACACGATTACTGACACCTTGCCCTCGGGTTGGTAGATACAACTCTTTTCCTCGGTTGATAAATCCTGGTATCGAACTCTCCACAAGTCAATATTTGCATTAGGCCACACCATTGTCGACGTCATCGTAATGTCGAATAGGAGTAACAGGCTGGGTAAAAATTGAAACATTGTTACGCTTATACTGGACAGGCGGAACTGTTTACGGAACACGCTTCATGACATATTTCGACTGTTCCCTCTCGAGATCCGGTGTGCATAGATAACACAATTATGGTGAACGGATACATTTAACGAGTTTGCGTGTTTCTAAATGGACTATTCACTTAACAAAATCCTCAACACATTAATCAAGAAAACACAGTGCAAAACAAAGTGGGATGCAAATAAACAGACACGAAAGAATAAATATAAAATTCAACGATACCGAGATTATTTTTAAAGAGGAAATGTTAACAGATAATGTCATTCACCCTTTTCAGCACGCAAACGCGCTATGACACATTTGTCACAGACTACTTTTGAAAACATTTCGCATCAATGAGATATAACTTTTAATGAGTTATTTCTGATTTAATCACTTTGCTACATGTGTATCAGCTGAATTTGCGAATTATACTTTCATTTATAAAGAGTTTTTACATTTTTGTTTATATGTTTAAAGTCGTCTGCTGCAAATATGTGGTACGGCAGTACGAAGAGCTGCATATTATATCCTCATAAAAGAGTTATTGATTTATATAAAAAACAGGTAGACTCTTCCAAATGTGAATTCATCTGCACGAAATAAACTTATTAGATTATGATAATTTTGATGTTCGCACGGAGCCAAAAAATACATTTGGAATGAATTAATGAATTGCTATTTTAATAGTTATTTATCATTTTCAATATAGTACATGTACCTTATAAAGAGTTGTCAAAAGTCGTCTTTTCCAAGTAAGTGGATTGTTCCGGCATCTTGGCCCTAGATGTTCATTATAACCCTTTCTCTCATACGACAATTCTGCAGCAGACGACTTTGAACATATTTTGTCAAAACATAGAAAATCTCTATTATTGAATGGATAGCATATGACTAAAAGTGGAAAACATTGTGGCAAAAGGAGAAATTGCTCGTTTTGTGCAATTTCTTCTTTTGTCACTATGATTTCAAAAAGCCGTCTGCAGGTAGAGGCGTCAGAAAGCGTCTATATGAGGGAAAGAGATAACACTTGATTGACTGTCTTGCTATTTTGCTGAAGATAACGATAATGATGTGTCCTTGCTTCATTACTCTCTCGTTATAACTCGAATAGTTCTCAGTGCAAAAAGAACATAACTGCATATTGTTTATGTTTGCGGTTGTACTGACTTGGATCGAAGCCAATATTGAAGTGAAAAGTTTTGAATCAAATTACGGCAAAATCAATTTGTTTAAATGTGTTTGCTTTTATTATGTTTAAATTTATTTTATTATTTGACTCAAATTAAAATATTAACCCTTTCCCTCATATAGACGCTTTATTACGCCTCTGTAGCAGATGGCTTTTTGAAAACATAGTGACAAAAGGAGAAAATTCTCAAATACCCTTTCCCTCATACGACAATTCTGCAGCAGACGACTTTGAACGTACTTTGTCAAAACATAGAAAATCTCCATAATTGAATGGATAACCTACGACTAAAAGTGGAAAACATTGTGGCTAAAGGAGAAATTGCACGTTTTGTGCAATTTCTTCTCTTGTCACAATGTTTTCAAAAATCCGTCTGCTGCAGAGGCGTCAGAAAGCGTATATGAGGGAAAGGGTTAAATGTTAGTCTCATGTATACCAAGGATTCTTAGTAATATATAAGCGAGTTGCGGTCTTATTGACTCTCCGTGACGGGGTTATTTAAAGGCACATTGGCGGAAAACCTAGGGGGCTACACTTCTTTCTTTTGTTATCAAATGATGTATCTTGAAGTAACTTACATATATACCGACAGTGGAGGCTCTAGCTTGCCTGAGTTTGAACTGTGCGCTGCTCAATTTAGACCCCAAATAGCTAGACTGGACCAATGTAATTTACAAAAAGAAATGAGCCGTTCCGTGAGAAAACCAACATTATGGACTCTGCGTAAAGTATCGACCCATATCAGCCTAAGCATGCCGCGACGGCTAACCCGGACAGACACTTTTCGCTTTCGGTGGATTTTCTCTTTCAGGAATCATAACTCTATACCCTGATACGGCATATGTCGGCCCGGAATAGCCAGCGCGGATTGCGCAGGCTGATCTGGATCGATATATGACGCAGAGTCCATAATGTTGGTTTTCTCGTGGAACGGCTCAAATGTACTTAACCGAAAATCGCTTTCAAAATGTGTACGAAATGTTTCTCAGCAAATCATTCGAATGATATCCCACTAAAATTAGACACATTTCGACGTAAAATAAGATAGATAGCTCGCTCGTTCTTTGAGAGGAAAATAAAACGAATCTTCAGAAAAGCTTCCGGCTATTTAGTGCAATCATTTCCCATACTGTGTCTTCAATTTATTGGACCGTGTCACGTTACAATAGGCCTCAAAGCTTCTATATGTAACTTAACAAAAAGGTACAAGAACTTGCAAAACAAATGGCTGTATAGGTTACAGGAATTTACGTTCTATATTTTCGTATTAGTTTTACGTAATTGAAATATTTAATTGGTGTGCGTGGACGGTCAAACTGGTCTTGGACTCCACTGTTCGTATCATTCGAATGACACATGCTCTCGTTGACGCGGAATTTCTATTCCTAAATTAAGTGAGCGGCTCAGTGCCGTATAAAGAGTCCATCAATAGAATAGATAAGAGAAACTAATGGAGATACCGGTCCTTGCTGTACATTGACATTCTATACAAAATTCATTTATTTGGAATCTTTTGTTAACAAGAAATTGCGTATTAGTATAAGAGTATGCTCCTATTAAATGTAAATACGGTGTGTTGAAAATATCTAAAGAAAAATGTAAAGTGAGAATAGTGAAAGATAGAATTACAACCAAACAATTAAATAAAGTACAACAAAATACTTACTAAAGTGTATGCTGTATACACGTGTTTGACAAATAACAACTGTTTCTTTCAAGGTCGATTTGGACCAATTTATTGTTTCGAATTATCGTGGTGTTTGAGCGACCCTGCGATTTTTGTAAAATTCATTAATGCATTTTCAGATTTGTAATTGATTGATACTAAAATATCATGTCTGAAAAGAATATCAGTGATAAAACCCTACCAAGAAAACAGCGCATAAGCCGTTTTTATGTTCCGTTCTAGAAGTCAGAACTATTGCTACGCTGTTTTAAAATACATATCCGTTCCAGGAAGTCTAGGAACTGGTTCGAGATAAACGATATATTCGAAATATCCCATGTTCGAGCTATCGCAAGTCCACTGTATATTTTAAATGTATTTTATGCACATTGAGCTTAATATATTCTATGAGTAGCCCGATCGTATGGTTTTTATGACAAGTATAGATCAGATCTAATTGTGGTCACCTGCTGGTCAATCCAAGTTTATTCTACTTGTCAGATATTTCTTGAACGTTCTAGTGACTTACTAAGGAACATTTAAACATTGAGATAATGCTGTGTCGATACAGAGGGTGGTCGAAAATGACCATATGAGTCATCAGTGCAATTGAAAGGGTACAAGGTGGCATCTCTGAACAGTGTAGGTTGAGATCCCCTTGTCCACCTGCTCAGTCTTATCACAATATGTGTGTAAGGAATGATTAAACATTTGAGATCTTGATCAGACTGTGCGGATCCATATGCTGATCTAGACTTATATAATGTTCGTTAAAGTAAATGTGTACATTTTCTCATGAACCGACTCATATACTGTTTGTGTAATAAAAAACATGTCACATCTCGTATTTCTTGTCAGTTTCCCTAGTTTTATAAGACATGTCACAGCTTGTATTTCTTGTCAGTTATCTCTAGTTGTATAAGACATGTCACATCTTGTATTCATTGACAGTTACCCCTAGTGTTTTAAGACATGTCACATCTTGTATATCGTGTCAGTGACCCCTAGTTTTATCAATCTTGTCACATCTCGTATTCCTTGTCAATTACCCCTAGTTGTATAAGACATGTCACATCTAGTATTCTTTGTCAGTGGCCCCTAGTTTAATAAGACATGTCACATCTCGTATTACTTGTCAGTGACACCTAGTTTTATAAGCCATGTCACCTCTCGTATTAATTGTCAGCTACCCCTAGTATTTGTATGAGAAATATCACTTCACGTCATTCTTGTCAGATACCCCTAGTTTTATAAGGCATGTCGAATCACGTTTTCCTTGTCAGTAGCCTTTAGTTTCATAAGACATGTCACATCACATCTTCCTTGTGAGTGACCCCTAGTGTTATAAGATATATTAAATCACGCCTTCCTTGTCACTGGCCCCTATTATTATAAGGCAATTGTCACTGGCTCCTAGTTTTATAAGGCGAGACAAATCACGTCTTCCTTGTCAGTGACCCTTAGTTTGATAAGACATGTCACATCACGTCTCCTTGTCAGTGGCCCCCTTAGTTTAATAAGACATGTCTCAGCACGTATTTCTTGTCAGTGGCCCCTAGTGTTATAAGACATGTCACATAATGTATTCTTTGTCAGTGGCCCATAGTGTCATAAGACATGTTACACCATGTCTTCCTTGTCACTGTCCCCTAGTTTAATAAAGCAAGTCATAACACGTCTTCCTTAGCAGTGGCACCTAGTTATATAAGACATGTCATAACACGTCTTCCTTAGCAGTGACCCCTAGTTATATAAAACATGTTACATTACGTCTTCCTTGTCTGTGGCCCCTAGTTATATGATATATGTCACATTAAGTCTTCCTTGTCAGTGATCCTTAGTTTTATAAGGCATGTCACATCATGTTTTTCTTGTCTGTGGTCCCTAGTTTTATAAGGCATGTCACATCACGTCTGCCTTGTATGTGGCCATAGTATTATAAGGCATGTCACATTACGACTTCCTTGTCTGTGTCCCCTATTTGTAAAAGGCATGTCACATCACGTTTTCCTTGTCTGTTGCCCCTAGTTTTATAAGACTTTTTACATCACGTCTTCATTGTCTGTTGCCCCTAGTTTTATAAGACTTTTTACATCACGTCTTCATTGTCTGTTGCCCCTAGTTTTATAAGACTTTTTACATCACGTCTTCATTGTCTGTTGCCCCTAGTTTTATAAGACTTTTTACATCACGTCTTCATTGTCTGTTGCCCCTAGTTTTATAAGACTTTTTACATCACGTCTTCATTGTCTGTTGCCCCTCGTTTTATAAGACTTTTTACATCACGTCTTCATTGTCTGTTGGCCCTAGTTTTATAATATATGTCACATCTCGTCCTCCTTGTCTGTGGCCCCTAGTTTTATAAGACATGTCACATCACGTCTTCCTTGTCTGTGACCACTAGTTTAATAAGACATGTTACATCACGTTTTCCTTGTCTGTGGCTCCTAGTTTTATAAGGCATGTCACATCACGTCTTGCTTGTCTCTGACCCCTAGTTTTATAAGACATATCCCATCACGTCTTCCTTGTCACTGGCCTATTGTGCTATAAGGAATGTCACATCACGTCTTCCTTGTCGATGGCCCTAGTTGTATAAGGTATTTCACATCACAAATTCTTAGTGAGTGGTTCCCAGTTTTATTAAGCATGTCACATCAAGTGTTCCTTGTGAGTGGTTCCTTGTTTTATAAGGCACATCATGTTTTCCTTATCACTGATCCCTAGTTTTATAAGGTATTTCACATCACGTCTTCGTTGTGAGTGGTTCCTAGTTGTATAAGGTATTTCACATCACGTCTTCGTTGTGAGTGGTTCCCAGTTTTATAAGGTATTTCACATCACGTCTTCGTTGTGAGTGGTTCCTAGTTTTATAAGGTATTTCACATCACGTCTTCGTTGTGAGTGGTTCCCAGTTTTATAAGGTATCTCACATCACGTCTTCGTTGTGAGTGGTTCCCAGTTTTATAAGGTATTTCACATCACGTCTTCGTTGTGAGTGGTTCCCAGTTGTATAAGGTATTTCACATCACGTCTTCGTTGTGAGTGGTTCCCAGTTTTATAAGGTCTTTCACAAAGCGTCTTCGTTGTGAGTGGTTCCCAGTTGTA
The DNA here is from genome assembly GCA_031761405.1 of Serripes groenlandicus. Lineage (NCBI taxonomy): Eukaryota > Metazoa > Mollusca > Bivalvia > Cardiida > Cardiidae > Serripes > Serripes groenlandicus. Next base: position 75,282,746 of record JASEVX010000006.1, read on the forward strand.
TAAGGCATGTCACAAAGCGTCTTCCTTGTGAGTGTTACACAGTTTTATAAGACATGTCGAATCACGTCTTTCTTGTGAATGGTTCCCAGTTTTATAAGGTATTTCACATCACGTCCTTCTTTAGGGTGGTTCCCAGTTGTATAAGGCATGTCACAACGCGTCTTGCTTGTGAGTGTTTCACAGTTTTTATAAGACATGTCGAATCACGTCTTTATTGTTAGTGGTTTCCAGTTTTATAAGGTATTTCGCATCACGTCTTTCTTTTGAGTGGTTCTCAGTTTTATAAGACATATCGAATCACGTCTTTCATGTTTGTGGTTCCCAGTTTATTAAGACATGTCACATCATGTCTTCCTTATCACTGCTCCCTTCTTTAATCTAGTTGACACATTTAAAATTCAGAATTATAATTACAACATATGGTGTTAACAGTTGGTGGTGTATATACGAGGTCATTTTGTGTTGTATTAATAAAAAAGTAGATAACCATCCCAGCCCCTATTGAGGATTGAACTCACGATCCTTTGTTTACAAGACCAGTGTTTTAACCACCGAGCTATAGAGGCTCATGTAACAGTACCTGACGAAACCCCACGTCATTGCGCAAGTCAATATGGGTTAACACGGTTCGCTAATCACATCGAAGCTTTGAAAACATGTTGACCAGTATGCATGGATGTACGGACAGTTCTTTATCGACACAGCTCGTATATACATACATGTACGAACTAAGGTTAAATAACACATTTATTTTTAGTTATATTTTAAATGTTTACCATCATATGGATAACTCTTCATATGTGAACATTAACCCTGTCCCACATATAGACGCTTTCTGACGCCTCTGAGAATGAGAAGTTGCTCATAAACAGCGGATAAAGTAAAGCCCTTTCCAAAGTACGGATACATTTTGACACAACTGTAGCTGACGACTTTTGAAAAAAAAAATGGATGTCTTCACAGTCGTCTGCTAACGGGGTTATGAGGGAAAGGCGTAGTAACACATAATTCTATCTAATATGATCAGAGTCCTTGTTCTACGCACTCGGGTCATTCAAGCATCTAGAAGAACCAGACGTGCTAACGAATAGTGCAGCCAATCTGCAGCAAACATTCTCTGGCAAGAAATATTGAAAATATTGTCTTTTAGTCCGAATAGTTTACAAACGACGTATGCGTCTGTATAAAGGAAAGGATAAACAACGACGTATGCATCACTATAGAAGAAAGGGTAGACAACGACGTATGCGTCTGTATAAAGGAAAGGGTAAACAACGACGTATACGTCTGTATAAAGGAAAGGGTAAACACCGACGTATGCATCAGTATAGAGGAAAGGGTAAACAACGACGTATGCGTCTGTATAAAGGAAAGGGTAAACAACGACGTATACGTCTGTATGAAGGAAATGGTAAACACCGACGTATGCGTCTGTATGAAGGAAATGGTAAACAACGACGTATGCGTCTGTATGAAGGAAAGGGTAAACACCGACGTATGCATCAGTATAGAGGAAAGGGTAAACAACGACGTATGCGTCTGTATAAAGGAAAGGGTAAAAAACGACGTATACGTCTGTATGAAGGAAAGGGTAAACACCGACGTACGCGTCTGTATGAAGGAAAGGGTAAACAACGACGTATTCGTCTGTATAAAGGAAAGGGTAAACAACGACGTATGCGTCTGTATAAAGGAAAGGGTAAACAACGACGTATGCGTCTGTATAAAGGAAATGGTAAACAACGACGTATTCGTCTGTATAAAGGAAAGGGTTAACAACGACGTATACGTCTGTATACAGGAAAGGGTAAACGACGACGTACGCGTCTGTATGAAGGAAAGGGTAAACAACGACGTATTCGTCTGTATAAAGGAAAGGGTAAACAACGACGTTTGCGTCTGTATAAAGGAAATGGTAAACAACGACGTATGCGTCTGTATTAAGGAAACGGTAAACAACGACGAATACGTCTGTATAAAGGAAAGGGTAAACAACGACGTATGCGTCTGTATAAAGGAAAGGGTAAACAACGACGTATGCGTCTGTATTAAGGAAATGGTAAACAACGACGTATGCGTCTGTATAAAGGAAACGGTAAACAACGACGAATACGTCTGTATAAAGGAAAGGGTAAACAACGACGTATGCGTCTGTATAAAGGAAAGGGTAAACAACGACGTATACGTCTGTATAAAGGAAAGGGTAAACAACGACGTATGCGTCTGTATAACAACGACGTATACGTCTGTATAAAGGAAATGGTAAACAACGACGTATGCGTCTGTATAAAGGAAAGGGTAAACAACGACGTATGCGTCTGTATAAAGGAAATGGTAAACAACGACGTATTCGTCTGTATAAAGGAAAGGGTTAACAACGACGTATACGTCTGTATGAAGGAAAGGGTAAACACCGACGTATGCGTCTGTATGAAGGAAAGGGTAAACACCGACGTATGCGTCTGTATGAAGGAAAGGGTAAACAACGACGTATGCGTCTGTATAAAGGAAAGGGTAAACAACGACGTATGCGTATGTATAAAGAAAAGGGTAAACAACGACGTATGCGTCTGTATGAAGGAAATGGTAAACAACGACGTATGCGTCCGTATAAAGGAAAGGGTAAACAGCGACGTATGCGTCCGTATAAAGGAAAGGGTAAACAGCGACGTATGCGTCTGTATAAAGGAAATGGTAAACAACGATGCATGCGTTCGTATAAAGGAAATGGTAAACAGCGACGTATGCGTCCGTATAAAGGAAAGGGTAAACAACGACGTATGCCTCTGTATAAAGGAAAGGGTAAACAACGACGTATACGTCTGTATAAAGGAAATGGTAAACAACGACGTATGCGTCCGTATAAAGGAAAGAGGAGTAAACAGCGACGTATGCGTCTGTATAAAGGAAAGGGTAAACAACGACGTATGCATCAGTATAGAGGAAAGGGTAAACAACGACGTATGCGTCTGTATAAAGGAAAGGGTAAAAAACGACGTATACGTCTGTATGAAGGAAAGGGTAAACACCGACGTACGCGTCTGTATGAAGGAAAGGGTAAACAACGACGTATTCGTCTGTATAAAGGAAAGGGTAAACAACGACGTATGCGTCTGTATAAAGGAAAGGGTAAACAACGACGTATGCGTCTGTATAAAGGAAATGGTAAACAACGACGTATTCGTCTGTATAAAGGAAAGGGTTAACAACGACGTATACGTCTGTATACAGGAAAGGGTAAACGACGACGTACGCGTCTGTATGAAGGAAAGGGTAAACAACGACGTATTCGTCTGTATAAAGGAAAGGGTAAACAACGACGTTTGCGTCTGTATAAAGGAAATGGTAAACAACGACGTATGCGTCTGTATTAAGGAAACGGTAAACAACGACGAATACGTCTGTATAAAGGAAAGGGTAAACAACGACGTATGCGTCTGTATAAAGGAAAGGGTAAACAACGACGTATGCGTCTGTATTAAGGAAATGGTAAACAACGACGTATGCGTCTGTATAAAGGAAACGGTAAACAACGACGAATACGTCTGTATAAAGGAAAGGGTAAACAACGACGTATGCGTCTGTATAAAGGAAAGGGTAAACAACGACGTATACGTCTGTATAAAGGAAAGGGTAAACAACGACGTATGCGTCTGTATAACAACGACGTATACGTCTGTATAAAGGAAATGGTAAACAACGACGTATGCGTCTGTATAAAGGAAAGGGTAAACAACGACGTATGCGTCTGTATAAAGGAAATGGTAAACAACGACGTATTCGTCTGTATAAAGGAAAGGGTTAACAACGACGTATACGTCTGTATGAAGGAAAGGGTAAACACCGACGTATGCGTCTGTATGAAGGAAAGGGTAAACACCGACGTATGCGTCTGTATGAAGGAAAGGGTAAACAACGACGTATGCGTCTGTATAAAGGAAAGGGTAAACAACGACGTATGCGTCTGTATAAAGAAAAGGGTAAACAACGACGTATGCGTCTGTATGAAGGAAATGGTAAACAACGACGTATGCGTCCGTATAAAGGAAAGGGTAAACAGCGACGTATGCGTCCGTATAAAGGAAAGGGTAAACAGCGACGTATGCGTCTGTATAAAGGAAATGGTAAACAACGATGCATGCGTTCGTATAAAGGAAATGGTAAACAGCGACGTATGCGTCCGTATAAAGGAAAGGGTAAACAACGACGTATGCCTCTGTATAAAGGAAAGGGTAAACAACGACGTATACGTCTGTATAAAGGAAATGGTAAACAACGACGTATGCGTCCGTATAAAGGAAAGAGGAGTAAACAGCGACGTATGCGTCTGTATAAAGGAAAGGGTAAACAACGACGTATGCCTTTGTATAAAGGAAAGGGTAAACAACAACGTAGGCATAAAGGAAAGGGTAAACAACGACGTATTCGTCTGTATAAAGGAAAGGGTAAACAACGACGCATGCGTCTGTATAAAGGAAAGGGTAAACAACGACGTATTCGTCTGTATAAAGGAAAGGGTAAACAACGACGTATTCGTCTGTATACAGGAAAGGGTAAAACAGCGACGTATTCGTGTGTATAAAGGAAAGGGTAAACAACGACGTATGCATCAGTATAGAGGAAAGGGTAAACAACGACGTATTCGTCTGTATAAAGGAAAGGGTAAACAACGACGTATACGTCTGTATGAAGGAAAGGGTAAACAACGACGTATACGTCTGTATGAAGGAAATGGTAAACAACGACGTATGCGTCTGTATAAAGGAAAGGGTAAACACCGACGTATGCATCAGTATAGAGGAAAGGGTAAACAACGACGTATTCGTCTGTATACAGGAAAGGGTAAAACAACGACGTATGCGTCCGTATAAAGGAAAGGGTAAACAACGACGTATGCATCAGTATAGAGGAAAGGGTAAACAACGACGTATGCGTCTGTATAAAGGAAAGGGTAAACAACGACGTATACGTCTGTATGAAGGAAATGGTAAACACCGACGTATGCGTCTGTATGAAGGAAATGGTAAACAACGACGTATGCGTCTGTATGAAGGAAAGGGTAAACACCGACGTATGCGTCTGTATAAAGGAAAGGGTTAACAACGACGTATGCGTCTGTATAAAAGAAACGGTAAACACCGACGTATACGTCTGTATAAAGGAAAGGGTAAACAACGACGTATGCGTCTGTATAAAGGAAACGGTAAACACCGACGTATACGTCTGTATAAAGGAAAGGGTTAACAACGACGTATGCATCAGTATAGAGGAAAGGGTAAACAACGACGTATGCGTCTGTATAAAGGAAAGGGTAAAAAACGACGTATACGTCTGTATGAAGGAAAGGGTAAACACCGACGTACGCGTCTGTATGAAGGAAAGGGTAAACAACGACGTATTCGTCTGTATAAAGGAAAGGGTAAACAACGACGTATGCGTCTGTATAAAGGAAAGGGTAAACAACGACGTATGCGTCTGTATAAAGGAAATGGTAAACAACGACGTATTCGTCTGTATAAAGGAAAGGGTTAACAACGACGTATACGTCTGTATACAGGAAAGGGTAAACGACGACGTACGCGTCTGTATGAAGGAAAGGGTAAACAACGACGTATTCGTCTGTATAAAGGAAAGGGTAAACAACGACGTTTGCGTCTGTATAAAGGAAATGGTAAACAACGACGTATGCGTCTGTATTAAGGAAACGGTAAACAACGACGAATACGTCTGTATAAAGGAAAGGGTAAACAACGACGTATGCGTCTGTATAAAGGAAAGGGTAAACAACGACGTATGCGTCTGTATTAAGGAAATGGTAAACAACGACGTATGCGTCTGTATAAAGGAAACGGTAAACAACGACGAATACGTCTGTATAAAGGAAAGGGTAAACAACGACGTATGCGTCTGTATAAAGGAAAGGGTAAACAACGACGTATACGTCTGTATAAAGGAAAGGGTAAACAACGACGTATGCGTCTGTATAACAACGACGTATACGTCTGTATAAAGGAAATGGTAAACAACGACGTATGCGTCTGTATAAAGGAAAGGGTAAACAACGACGTATGCGTCTGTATAAAGGAAATGGTAAACAACGACGTATTCGTCTGTATAAAGGAAAGGGTTAACAACGACGTATACGTCTGTATGAAGGAAAGGGTAAACACCGACGTATGCGTCTGTATGAAGGAAAGGGTAAACACCGACGTATGCGTCTGTATGAAGGAAAGGGTAAACAACGACGTATGCGTCTGTATAAAGGAAAGGGTAAACAACGACGTATGCGTCTGTATAAAGAAAAGGGTAAACAACGACGTATGCGTCTGTATGAAGGAAATGGTAAACAACGACGTATGCGTCCGTATAAAGGAAAGGGTAAACAGCGACGTATGCGTCCGTATAAAGGAAAGGGTAAACAGCGACGTATGCGTCTGTATAAAGGAAATGGTAAACAACGATGCATGCGTTCGTATAAAGGAAATGGTAAACAGCGACGTATGCGTCCGTATAAAGGAAAGGGTAAACAACGACGTATGCCTCTGTATAAAGGAAAGGGTAAACAACGACGTATACGTCTGTATAAAGGAAATGGTAAACAACGACGTATGCGTCCGTATAAAGGAAAGAGGAGTAAACAGCGACGTATGCGTCTGTATAAAGGAAAGGGTAAACAACGACGTATACGTCTGTATAAAGGAAAGGGTAAACACCGACGTATACGTCTGTATGAAGGAAAGGGTAAACACCGACGTATACGTCTGTATAAAGGAAAGGGTAAACACCGACGTATGCATCAGTATAGAGGAAAGGGTAAACAACGACGTATGCGTCTGTATAAAGGAAAGGGTAAAAAACGACGTATACGTCTGTATGAAGGAAAGGGTAAACACCGACGTACGCGTCTGTATGAAGGAAAGGGTAAACAACGACGTATTCGTCTGTATAAAGGAAAGGGTAAACAACGACGTATGCGTCTGTATAAAGGAAAGGGTAAACAACGACGTATGCGTCTGTATAAAGGAAATGGTAAACAACGACGTATTCGTCTGTATAAAGGAAAGGGTTAACAACGACGTATACGTCTGTATACAGGAAAGGGTAAACGACGACGTACGCGTCTGTATGAAGGAAAGGGTAAACAACGACGTATTCGTCTGTATAAAGGAAAGGGTAAACAACGACGTTTGCGTCTGTATAAAGGAAATGGTAAACAACGACGTATGCGTCTGTATTAAGGAAACGGTAAACAACGACGAATACGTCTGTATAAAGGAAAGGGTAAACAACGACGTATGCGTCTGTATAAAGGAAAGGGTAAACAACGACGTATGCGTCTGTATTAAGGAAATGGTAAACAACGACGTATGCGTCTGTATAAAGGAAACGGTAAACAACGACGAATACGTCTGTATAAAGGAAAGGGTAAACAACGACGTATGCGTCTGTATAAAGGAAAGGGTAAACAACGACGTATACGTCTGTATAAAGGAAAGGGTAAACAACGACGTATGCGTCTGTATAACAACGACGTATACGTCTGTATAAAGGAAATGGTAAACAACGACGTATGCGTCTGTATAAAGGAAAGGGTAAACAACGACGTATGCGTCTGTATAAAGGAAATGGTAAACAACGACGTATTCGTCTGTATAAAGGAAAGGGTTAACAACGACGTATACGTCTGTATGAAGGAAAGGGTAAACACCGACGTATGCGTCTGTATGAAGGAAAGGGTAAACAACGACGTATGCGTCTGTATAACAACGACGTATACGTCTGTATAAAGGAAATGGTAAACAACGACGTATGCGTCTGTATAAAGGAAAGGGTAAACAACGACGTATGCGTCTGTATAAAGGAAATGGTAAACAACGACGTATTCGTCTGTATAAAGGAAAGGGTTAACAACGACGTATACGTCTGTATGAAGGAAAGGGTAAACACCGACGTATGCGTCTGTATGAAGGAAAGGGTAAACACCGACGTATGCGTCTGTATGAAGGAAAGGGTAAACAACGACGTATGCGTCTGTATAAAGGAAAGGGTAAACAACGACGTATGCGTCTGTATAAAGAAAAGGGTAAACAACGACGTATGCGTCTGTATGAAGGAAAGGGTAAACACCGACGTATGCGTCTGTATAAAGGAAAGGGTAAACAACGACGTATGCGTCTGTATAACAACGACGTATACGTCTGTATAAAGGAAATGGTAAACAACGACGTATGCGTCTGTATAAAGGAAAGGGTAAACAACGACGTATGCGTCTGTATAAAGGAAATGGTAAACAACGACGTATTCGTCTGTATAAAGGAAAGGGTTAACAACGACGTATACGTCTGTATGAAGGAAAGGGTAAACACCGACGTATGCGTCTGTATGAAGGAAAGGGTAAACACCGACGTATGCGTCTGTATGAAGGAAAGGGTAAACAACGACGTATGCGTCTGTATAAAGGAAAGGGTAAACAACGACGTATGCGTCTGTATAAAGAAAAGGGTAAACAACGACGTATGCGTCTGTATGAAGGAAATGGTAAACAACGACGTATGCGTCCGTATAAAGGAAAGGGTAAACAGCGACGTATGCGTCCGTATAAAGGAAAGGGTAAACAGCGACGTATGCGTCTGTATAAAGGAAATGGTAAACAACGATGCATGCGTTCGTATAAAGGAAATGGTAAACAGCGACGTATGCGTCCGTATAAAGGAAAGGGTAAACAACGACGTATGCCTCTGTATAAAGGAAAGGGTAAACAACGACGTATACGTCTGTATAAAGGAAATGGTAAACAACGACGTATGCGTCCGTATAAAGGAAAGAGGAGTAAACAGCGACGTATGCGTCTGTATAAAGGAAAGGGTAAACAACGACGTATGCATCAGTATAGAGGAAAGGGTAAACAACGACGTATGCGTCTGTATAAAGGAAAGGGTAAAAAACGACGTATACGTCTGTATGAAGGAAAGGGTAAACACCGACGTACGCGTCTGTATGAAGGAAAGGGTAAACAACGACGTATTCGTCTGTATAAAGGAAAGGGTAAACAACGACGTATGCGTCTGTATAAAGGAAAGGGTAAACAACGACGTATGCGTCTGTATAAAGGAAATGGTAAACAACGACGTATTCGTCTGTATAAAGGAAAGGGTTAACAACGACGTATACGTCTGTATACAGGAAAGGGTAAACGACGACGTACGCGTCTGTATGAAGGAAAGGGTAAACAACGACGTATTCGTCTGTATAAAGGAAAGGGTAAACAACGACGTTTGCGTCTGTATAAAGGAAATGGTAAACAACGACGTATGCGTCTGTATTAAGGAAACGGTAAACAACGACGAATACGTCTGTATAAAGGAAAGGGTAAACAACGACGTATGCGTCTGTATAAAGGAAAGGGTAAACAACGACGTATGCGTCTGTATTAAGGAAATGGTAAACAACGACGTATGCGTCTGTATAAAGGAAACGGTAAACAACGACGAATACGTCTGTATAAAGGAAAGGGTAAACAACGACGTATGCGTCTGTATAAAGGAAAGGGTAAACAACGACGTATACGTCTGTATAAAGGAAAGGGTAAACAACGACGTATGCGTCTGTATAACAACGACGTATACGTCTGTATAAAGGAAATGGTAAACAACGACGTATGCGTCTGTATAAAGGAAAGGGTAAACAACGACGTATGCGTCTGTATAAAGGAAATGGTAAACAACGACGTATTCGTCTGTATAAAGGAAAGGGTTAACAACGACGTATACGTCTGTATGAAGGAAAGGGTAAACACCGACGTATGCGTCTGTATGAAGGAAAGGGTAAACACCGACGTATGCGTCTGTATGAAGGAAAGGGTAAACAACGACGTATGCGTCTGTATAAAGGAAAGGGTAAACAACGACGTATGCGTCTGTATAAAGAAAAGGGTAAACAACGACGTATGCGTCTGTATGAAGGAAATGGTAAACAACGACGTATGCGTCCGTATAAAGGAAAGGGTAAACAGCGACGTATGCGTCCGTATAAAGGAAAGGGTAAACAGCGACGTATGCGTCTGTATAAAGGAAATGGTAAACAACGATGCATGCGTTCGTATAAAGGAAATGGTAAACAGCGACGTATGCGTCCGTATAAAGGAAAGGGTAAACAACGACGTATGCCTCTGTATAAAGGAAAGGGTAAACAACGACGTATACGTCTGTATAAAGGAAATGGTAAACAACGACGTATGCGTCCGTATAAAGGAAAGAGGAGTAAACAGCGACGTATGCGTCTGTATAAAGGAAAGGGTAAACAACGACGTATGCCTTTGTATAAAGGAAAGGGTAAACAACAACGTAGGCATAAAGGAAAGGGTAAACAACGACGTATTCGTCTGTATAAAGGAAAGGGTAAACAACGACGCATGCGTCTGTATAAAGGAAAGGGTAAACAACGACGTATTCGTCTGTATAAAGGAAAGGGTAAACAACGACGTATTCGTCTGTATACAGGAAAGGGTAAAACAGCGACGTATTCGTGTGTATAAAGGAAAGGGTAAACAATGACGTATGCGTCAGTATAAAGGAAAAGGTAAACAGCGACGTATGCGTCCGTATAAAGGAAAGGGTAAACAGCGACGTATGCGTCCGTATAAAGGAAAGGGTAAACAACGACGTATGCCTTTGTATAACGGAAAGGGTAAACAACGACGTATGCGTCTGTATAAAGGAAAGGGTAAACAACGACGTATGCATCAGTATAGAGGAAAGGATAAACAAAGACGTATGCGTCTGTATAAAGGAAACGGTAAACAACGACGTATGCGTCTGTATAAAGGAAATGGTAAACAACGACGTATGCGTCTGTATAAAGGAAACGGTAAACAACGACGAATACGTCTGTATAAAGGAAAGGGTAAACAACGACGTATGCGTCTGTATAAAGGAAAGGGTAAACAACGACGTATACGTCTGTATAAAGGAAAGGGTAAACAACGACGTATGCGTCTGTATAACAACGACGTATACGTCTGTATAAAGGAAATGGTAAACAACGACGTATACGTCTGTATAAAGGAAATGGTAAACAACGACGTATGCGTCTGTATAAAGGAAAGGGTAAACAACGACGTATGCGTCTGTATAAAGGAAATGGTAAACAACGACGTATGCGTCTGTATAAAGGAAACGGTAAACAACGACGAATACGTCTGTATAAAGGAAAGGGTAAACAACGACGTATGCGTCTGTATAAAGGAAAGGGTAAACAACGACGTATGCGTCTGTATAAAGGAAATGGTAAACAACGACGTATGCGTCTGTATAAAGGAAACGGTAAACAACGACGAATACGTCTGTATAAAGGAAAGGGTAAACAACGACGTATGCGTCTGTATAAAGGAAAGGGTAAACAACGACATATACGTCTGTATAAAGGAAAGGGTAAAGAACGACGTATGCGTCTGTATAACAACGACGTATACGTCTGTATAAAGGAAATGGTAAACAACGACGTATGCGTCTGTATAAAGGAAAGAGTAAACAACGACGTATGCGTCTGTATAAAGGAAATGGTAAACAACGACGTATGCGTCTGTATACATGAAAGGGTTTACAACGACGTATTCGTCTGTATGAAGGAAAGGGTAAACAACGACGTATGCGTCTGTATAAAGGAAAGGGTAAACAAAGCTTTAAAAAAAGGAAAATCTCTATAAATGATTGAATAACTATTGAATAGAATTGAAAACATGGTGGCAAAAGGATCACTTTCTTCTTTTTCCATAATGTTTTAATAACAGAGGCGTAAAAAAAACATCAAAATGTGGGAAAGGGTCAAATATCCTAAGATAAAAACGGTTGAAACACAACGTATACGGAAACACCGAGATCATGGAGGTCATGGTTCGTAGCTGAATTCAAATTGAATGACAAAAATGACCATATACGATTTCTAAATTAACTGTTTTAAGATAAAGTTAACTTTAAGAAAAATGACGATATGCAATTTTTAAATTTTTTAAGATATAGTTAGATTAAAGAAAATAAATGTCAGCCAAGCCCCCAGTGAGGATCGAACTCACGACCCCTGGTTTACAAGACCAGTGCTCTACCACTGAGCTATGGAGGCATACATATGATCTGTATTAACATGAACTAGTTATCTGTAAACCACACATTTTGCCACGTACCTGGTCAATATATAGAATACAGGTTATACTATTTTCCCTTTACTCGTTCACAATTATGGTGACATTGTGGGAAAATAATAACTTATTTCAACATATTACAGCATATTAAAGCATTCTACGTACTATATTACAATTGTATTTGAGCTTTAATAAACACTATTTTCAGCGTATATTTAACCCCACTATAATATAACAAATATGTAGCTAGAGACTTTGATACATTAATGCAAAATTATTGAAAACGATTATGAATTAAATTATTATTGTTGTATAGAGTTGAAGACATTGTGGCAAAAGGACAAAATGCTCATTATGAGCAAACTCCTCCTTTCAACAGAATGTTTTCAAAAGCCTGCTGCTGCATATGTGTCAAAAAGTATCTGTACGTGGGTAAGGGGTTTTACTTTATCTGCTCATTATAAGCAGCTTCTCTTTTTGTCAAAATGTTTTCGAAAATCACCTGCTGCAGATGTGTCAAAATGTATCTGTATGTGGGAAAGGGTTTTACCTTAGCTGGACGAAGGTTGGTTAAGTTGACCCTTAACAGTCAGCGCTCATATTAAGTATAACTTTCGAAATTGTTATAGCAAAATGCAATTAATCTAAACATTATTTAATTATATCGGAACATATTTTATTTCATTATTTTCTTTACTGTTCTCTAGATATTTTCAATATGAGCAATCTTCAGCTGCCATATAAGGGTATGAATAATCGAGATATTAACTTACCTTCAAATACAAAGCTCTCGTTTCCGCTTGCTCTTTTTATGATTAAGAAGATTATCTTTTCATATCAATGCATTAAGTACCAGTATAGCTTTTCGAAAATCAAACAGTTTTCCCACATTTAGACGTCTTTTGATGAATTCAAAGGAGATGGCGTTTCAATATCTGTGGAAAAATGAAAGCCTGCTTTGATCAAGCACACATTTCTCCTTTTGTCACAATGTTATCAAAAGTCGTCTGCTATGGCGTCAGGAAGCGATTGCATGCGGGAATCGGTTATGGTTTAAACAATGCATTGGTGTATTATCAACTTGTGAAACGTTTGATCAAATTATCCAACATTTACAATTGTTGTCTCCCATAACATTGCCATAACTGTTAAGGGTCAATAGTAAGCTAGATAAAATGTTAAACTAACCTTGATAATCTTCATCAGAATATTTATATTCTTACTAAACTACACATGCCTCTATAGCTCAGTGGTAGAGCACTGGTCTCGTAAACCAGGGGTCGTGAGTTCAACTCTCACTGGAGGCAATCTTTTTTAATATCTGTTAAGCAACAATATTGACCTGATCCACACCAAACTGGCAATTTAACAACATATGTCTATTTTCAAATGGAAACATTGGATATAACTCGGAAAAATTTCATTATATAACTTTAATTCGCAATTTCGAGCATTATCACAATCAAAACATTATTGTAAAAATCTGTGTTATTAAATTCATGAACAGTGAAACAGGTAAATGTTCAATAACTGATAATATGCCTGTAGGGCATGCACTCTTATAATGGTATTTTCCGACATTGTTTACATAAGCGAATGTGATTTATAAATACATTGGTGCAGGTCCGACAGGACATGTATCATCTATCTAACATTTACGCATTTGATTGTTCATGATTTAAACAATTCTGATACCACTCTGCTAATATTAAAGCGACTGAACACCAGATACCCAACTGTCGAAAAAAAAATCCAATTTTAAGAAAATAAGTGTTATTTTTGTATTTGGGGCATTAACATATGATAACTAACATATTACATACCCCTATAATCGGTGAGATTTTCTTGTTTTCGATACTTTTTCCATCGCAAATTCTACCCTGTCAGTAACGGGGTAAGTATTTTTAAATAGGAAACCCCTTCATCGGGACAATTGAAAACGACTCAAGTTTACTTTATTGATAGAAAACGATACATTTTCCACCCTGGTTTTACTTGGATAACATAAAGAATAACATTTAGGGCGAATTCGATTTTATGTTTTTTTCATTTTTTTTTTTCGTGCCATCTGGATTTCAGTCGCTTTAATGTTTCGATCGTGATATTGCCCACAACAGCGAATTAATGTTCTAAATAGCGCAGTTTAGATTTGATTCAAAAGTAATATATAATGATTCTTGAATAGATCTGAAAGCATCGTCTCGAAAGCGGAATTTCCTCTTGATGATCACTTTTGTTTTCTCTTTCACACCATGTTCTCTATATTATATATAATATATAAAATATTTTTCATATTTTTGAAGAAAGGTTTTTTTACAAGGAGCTTTTCAATTTAGATTATGTAAAGATAACATTATGTCAGCAATTAACTCTTTCAGCGCCAAAGGCAATATTGAGCTTTTTGCAAACAATGCAGATTAAGGTGAGTCAGCTCGTAACGAGCTGTCTCACCTGAAATCTGCATTGTTTGGCTGTGAGTTATAAAAATATTCCAAATAACAAAATCCTATAACTTGAAAATAGAGTCGTCCGAGTTTGGACATGGAAGAGTCTACTTTAAATAATTCGGCGCTGAAAGGGTTAAAGTACCTGTCCAAATGAAAGAGCCCCTTTACTCAATGGGCTGAGCTCTATAATGCATAGTTTTCTACTTTGGAAACAATACTACATGTAGCAGACGTCCTCTGAAAACATTGTGGCAAAGAAAAAGAAGTGCTTATCAAGAGGAAATTCTGCTTTCGACACGATGCTTTCAGATCTATTCAATAATCATTATGTATGTCTTATGACAATGTCTTCCTTGCCTGTGGCCCTTGGTTTATAAAACATGTCACATCACGTCTTCCTTGTCACTGACCTATATTTTTATAAGACATGTCACATCACGTCTTCCTTGTCACTGACTTATAGTTTTATAAGACATGTCACATCAAGTCTTCCTTGTCACTGACCTATATTTTTATAAGACATGTCACATCACGTCTTACTTGTCACTGACTTATAGTTTTATAAGACATGTCACATCAAGGCTTCCTTGACACTGACCTTTAGTTGTATAAGACTTGTCACATCACGTCTTCCTTGTCACTGACCTATATTGTTATAAGACATGTCACATCACGTCTTCTTTGTCGGTGACCTCTAGCTTTATCAGACATTTCACATCATATCTTTCTTGACATTGGCCCCTAGTTTTATAAAACATGTCACAACGCGTCTTCCTTATGAGTGGTTCCCAGTTTTAGGTTTATAAGGCAAGTCATATCACGTCTTCCTTGTCACTAGCCACTAGTTTTATTTCCTTGTCTGTGGCCCCTAGTTTTATAAGGCATGTCACATCGCGTCTGTATAAAATAAAGGGTAAACAACGACGTATGCGTCTGTTTAAAGGAAATGGTAAACAACGACGTATGCGTCTGTATAAAGGAAATGGTAAACAACGACGTATGCGTCTGTATAAAGGAAACGGTAAACAACGACGTATACGTCTGTATAAAGGAAATGGTAAACAACGACGTATGCGTCTGTATGCAGGAAACGGTAAACAACGACGTATACGTCTGTATAAAGGAAACGGTAAACAACGACGTATGCATCTGTATAAAGGAAAGGGTAAACAACGACGTATGCGTCTGTATAAAGGAAACGGTAAACAACGACGTATGCGTCTGTATGAAGGAAAGGGTAAACAACGACGAATGCGTCTGTATGAAGGAAAGGGTAATCAACGACGTATTCGTCTGTATAAAGGAAAGGGTAAACAACGACGTATGCGTCTGTATGAAGGAAAGGGTAAACAACGACGTATGCGTCTGTATAAAGGAAAGGGTAAACAACGACGTATGCGTCTGTATAAAGGAAAGGGTAAACAACGACGTATTCGTCTGTATAAAGGAAAGGGTAAACAACGACGTATGCGTCTGTATAAAAGAAACGGTAAACAACGACGTATACGTCTGTATGAAGGAAATGGTAAACAACGACGTATGCATCTGTATAAATGAAAGGGTAAACAACGACGTATGCGTCTGTATAAAGGAAAGGGTAAACAACGACGTATGCGTCTGTATAAAGGAAAGGGTAAACAACGACGTATTCGTCTGTATAAAGGAAAGGGTAAACAACGACGTATGCGTCTGTATAAAGGAAAGGGTTAACAACGACGTATACGTCTGTATGAAGGAAATGGTAAACAACGACGTATGCGTCTGTATAAAGAAAAGGGTTAACAACGACGTATGCGTCTGTATAAAGGAAAGGGTTAACAACGACGTATGCGTCTGTATAAAGGAAAGGGTTAACAACGACGTATGCGTCTGTATAAAGGAAAGGGTTAACAACGACGTATGCGTCTGTATAAAGGAAAGGGTAAACAACGACGTATGCGTCTGTATAAAGGAAAGGGTTAACAACGACGTATACGTCTGTATAAAGGAAAGGGTTAACAACGACGTATGCGTCTGTATAAAGGAAAGGGTTAACAACGACGTATACGTCTGTATAAAGGAAAGGGTTAACAACGACGTATGCGTCTGTATAAAGGAAAGGGTTAACAACGACGTATACGTCTGTATAAAGGAAATGGTAAACAACGACGTTTGCGTCTGTATGAAGGAAATGGTAAACAACGACGTATGCGTCTGTATAAAGGAAAGGGTTAACAACGACGTATACGTCTGTATAAAGGAAAGGGTTAACAACGACGTATGCGTCTGTATAAAGGAAAGGGTTAACAACGACGTATGCGTCTGTATAAAGGAAAGGGTTAACAACGACGTATGCGTCTGTATAAAGGAAAGGGTAAACAACGACGTATGCGTCTGTATAAAGGAAAGGGTTAACAACGACGTATGCGTCTGTATAAAGGAAAGGGTTAACAACGACGTATACGTCTGTATAAAGGAAAGGGTTAACAACGACGTATGCATCTGTATAAATGAAAGGGTTAACAACGACGTATGCGTCTGTATGCAAGAAAGGTTAAACAACGACGTATGCGTCTGTATGAAGGAAAGTGTAAACAACGACGTATGCGTCTGTATGAAGGAAACGGCAAACAACTCTTTGGCAGAGGACTCTAAAAAAACAATTTCTCTTTTTCCCACAATATGTTTTTGTCTATCTTTATTTATACAAAGATTAGTTAGATGTTTTTTAGCATACTAACTGTTTCTCTCAACTGGAGATCTGCAGACGGCTTTAACAAAAATGGAAAATCTCTATAAATGTATGAATAACTATTGATGAGAATTGAAGGCGTGGTGGCAAAAGGATCACTTTCTTCTTTTTTCCATAATGTTTTAATAACAGGGGCGTAAAAAAACACCATCAACATGTGTTAAAGGGTAAAATATCCTAGGAATAAAAACGGTTGAAACAAAACGTATACGTAAACACCGGGATCATGGAGGTCATGGTTCGTAGCAGAATTCAAATTGAATGAAAAATGACCATATGCAATTTCCAAATTTTTTAGGATATAGTTAGCTTTAAGAAAATAAATGTCAGCAAGCCCCCAGTGAGGATCGAACTCACGACCCCTGGTTTACAAGACCAGTGCTCTACCACTGAGCTATGGAGGCATACATACAACGTTGTTTAACATGAACTAGTTATCTGTAAACCACACCTTTGCCACGTACTTGATCAATATATAGAATACAGGTTTTCCTATCTTCCCTTTACTCTTTCACAATTATGATGACATTGTGGGAAAATAATAACTTATTTCCAACAGCATATCATAGCATTCTACGTCATATATCCAAATTGTATTTGAGCTTTAATAAACACTATTTTCAGCGTATATTTAACCCCACTATAATATAACAAATATGTAGCAAGAGACTTTGACACATTAATGCAAAATTATTGAAAACGATTATGAATTAAATTATTATTGTTGTATAGAGTTGAAGACATTGTGGCAAAAGGACAAAAAGGTCATTATGAGCAAACTCCTCCGTTTAACAGAATCATGCAGAGGTCCAGATAAGGAGGGGTATTCAGCTCTTTTTCCCACAATTTCTCTCTTATTATTAAAGCAAACCCTATGTTGTGGGTACTCAAAAGAATCGTCGATTCTTTTGAGTACCCACAACATAGGGTTTACGGGTCAAATAAGGATTTCAGAACATGCAAAACGCCCCTTATCTAGAGCCATGAGAATGTTTTCAAAAGTCTGCTGCTGCATATGTGTCAAAATGTATCTGTATGTGGGGTAGCGTTTTACTTTAGCTGGACGAAGGTTGATTAAGTTGGCCCTTAACAGTCAGTACCCATATTATTTCGAAATTGTTATGGCAAAATACAATTACTCTAAACATTATTTGATTATATTGAAACATATTTTGTTTCGTTGTTTTCTTTCCTGTTCTCTAGATATTTGCTATAAGGGCAATCTTCAGATGCCATATCAGGGTATGAATAATCGATAGAAACTTACCTTCAAATACAAAGATCTCGTTTCCAATTGCTCTCTTTATGATTAAGAAGATTATCTATTCATATCAATGCATTAATTACCAGTATAGCTTTTTGAATATCAAACAGTTAACCCTTTCCCACATGTAGACGTCTTGTGAAACATTCAAAGGAGATGACGTTTCAAATATGTGTGGGAAAATGAAAGCCTGCTTTGAACAAACACTCATTTCTGCTTGTGTTACAATGTTTTCAAAAGTCGTCTGCTATGGCGTCATGAAGCGACTGCATGTGGTAATCGGTTATGGTTTAAAGACATCCCTGGTGCACACGCCTCTACAATTATCAACTTGTGAAACACTTATCCAACATTTACAATTGTTGTCTCCCATAAGATTGCCATAACTGTTAAGGGTCAATAGTAAGCTAGAGAAAATGTTAAACTAACCTTGATAATCTTCATCAGAATATTTATATTCTTGTTAACCGACACATGCCTCTATAGCTCAGTGGTAGAGCACTGGTCTCGTAAACCAGGGGTCGTGAGTTCAAATCTCACTGGAGGCAGATATTTTTTTTAACATCGGTTGAGCAACAAAATTGACCTGACCAGACCAAACTGCCAAATTAGTGTATTACAACATATGGCTATTTTCACCTGGAAACATTAGATATAACTCGAATTCTTTAAACACATCATCGGAAAAACTCCATTATATAATTCGCTATTTCGAGCATTATCAAAATCAAATCATTATTGTCAAAATCATAAACCGTGAAACAGGTAAAGGATCAATAACTGATAATACACCTGTAGGGCCAGCACTCTTATAATGGAATTGTCCGACAATGTTTATCAGAAGCATTATCTTCAGTATAAAACACGGACATACTGTACTAAAAGTGTTTAACCCTTTCCCTCATATAGACGCTTTCTGACGCGTCTGCAGCAGACGGCTTTTTGAAAACATAAGTGACAAAAGAAGAAATTGCTCAAAACGAGCAATTTCTCCTTTTGCCACAATGTTTTCCACTTTTAGTCATAGGTTATCCATTCAATTAAAGAGATTTTCTATTTTTTAACAAAATACGTTCAGCGGCGTCTGCTGCAGAATTGTCGTATGAGGGAAAGGGTTAAATATGCCCGAGCTCCTCATCCCATGTTGTATTGATACAGTTGACATTTCACACCTGATTGTCCCCCTAATGTTAATGTTCATGTAGTAGAATTTCCTCTTGAGGATCAATTTTTTTTCTTTGCCACAATGTTTTCAAAGGACGTCTGCTAGTATTGTTTCCAACGTAGAAAACGGTGTATTAAAAAGCTCAGCCCATTGAGTAAAGGGCTGGTACATTTGGATAGGTAATTTAATTGCTCACATGATGTTATATTTACATAATCTAGATTGAAAAGCTCCTTGGACAAACAATTTTTTTCTTCAAAAATATAAAATATATTTTATATATTATATATAATATAGAGAACATGGTGGGAAAGAGAAAAAATGCTAGCTACGAATATGTTTGTCCTTGCCAGCAAATGTTTGTTACACGTTGATCTACTGCAGTGACGTCTAAGGTTGACTCTTTCAGAGAAATGGTATTACTTGACAGTGCTAACCTGATCCGGATACAAAAACACTGATTCATCATGGCAAACTTTAAGTTAAAGGTCGTGATTTATCACCTGTGTGCAAAACCACTGATTCATCATGGCAAACTTTAAGTTAACTGTCGTGATTTATCACCTGTGTGCAAAAACACTGATTCATCATGGCAAACTTTAAGTTAACTGTCGTGATTTATCACCTGTGTGCAAAAACACTGATTCATCATGGCAAACTTTAAGTTAACTGTCGTGATTTATCACCTGTGTGCAAAAACACTGATTCATCATGGCAAACTTTAAGTTAACTATCGTGATTTATCACCTGTGTGCAAAACCACTGGTTTATCATGGCAAACTTTAAGTTAACTGTCGTGGTTTATCACCTGTGTGCAAAACCACTGATTCATCATGGCAAACTTTAAGTTAACTGTCGTGATTTATCACCTGTGTGCAAAAACACTGATTCATCATGGCAAACTTTAAGTTAACTGTCGTGATTTATCACCTGTGTGCAAAAACACTGATTCATCATGGCAAACTTTAAGTTAACTGTCGTGATTTATCACCTGTGTGCAAAAACACTGATTCATCATGGATACCTTTAAGTTAACTGTCGTGATTTATCACCTGTGTGCAAAAACACTGATTTATCATGGCAAGCTGTAAGTTAACTGTCGTTTTTTATCATGGCAAACTTTAAGTTAACTGTCGTGTTTTATCATGTCAAATTTTAAGTTAACTACCGTGTTTCATCACCTGTGTGAAAAGACACTGATTTATCAAGGCAAACTTTAAGTTAACTATCGTGATTTATCACCTGTGTGCAAAAACACTGATTCATCATGGCAAACTTTAAGTTAACTATCGTGATTTATCACCTGTGTGCAAAAACACTGATTCATCATGGCAAACTTTAAGTTAACTCTCGTGATGTATCACCTGTGTGCAAAAACACTGATTTATCATGGCAAACTTTAAGTTAACTGTCGTGATTTATCACCTGTGTGCAAAAACACTGATTCATCATGGATACCTTTAAGTTAACTGTCGTGATTTATCACCTGTGTGCAAAAACACTGATTTATCATGGCAAGCTGTAAGTTAACTGTCGTTTTTTATCATGGCAAACTTTAAGTTAACTGTCGTGTTTTATCATGTCAAATTTTAAGTTAACTACCGTGTTTCATCACCTGTGTGAAAAGACACTGATTTATCATGGCAAACTTTAAGTTAACTATCGTGATTTATCACCTGTGTGCAAAAACACTGATTTATCATGGCAAGCTGTAAGTTAACTGTCGTGATTTATCACCTGTGTGCAAAAACACTGATTTATCATGGCAAACTTTAAGTTAACTCTCGTGATGTATCACCTGTGTGCAAAAACACTGATTTATCATGGCAAACTTTAAGTTAACTGTCGTGATTTATCACCTGTGTGCAAAAACACTGATTCATCATGGATACCTTTAAGTTAACTGTCGTGATTTATCACCTGTGTGCAAAAACACTGATTTATCATGGCAAGCTGTAAGTTAACTGTCGTTTTTTATCATGGCAAACTTTAAGTTAACTGTCGTGTTTTATCATGTCAAATTTTAAGTTAACTATCGTGTTTTATCACCTGTGTGAAAAGACACTGATTTATCATGGCAAACTTTAAGTTAACTATCGTGATTTATCACCTGTGTGCAAAAACACTGATTTATCATGGCAAGCTGTAAGTTAACTGTCGTGATTTATCACCTGTGTGCAAAATCACTGATTTATCATGGCAAACGTTAAGTTAACTGTCGTGAGTTATCACCTGTGTGTAAAATCACCGTTTTATCATGGCAAACTTTAAGTTAACTGTCGTGTTTTATCATGGCAAACTTTAAGTGAACTGTCGAGTTTTATCATGGCAAACTTTAAGTTAACTGTCGAGTTTTATCATGGCAAACTTTAAGTTAAATGTCGAGTTTTATCATGGCAAACTTTAAGTTAACTGTCGAGTTTTATCATGGCGAACTTTAAGTTAACTGTCGAGTTTTATCATGGCAAACTTTAAGGTAACTGTCGAGTTTTATCATGGCAAACTTTAAGTTAACTGTCGTGTTTTATCATGGCAAACTTTAAGTGAACTGTCGAGTTTTATCATGGCAAACTTTAAGTGAACTGTCGAGTTTTATCATGGCAAACTTTAAGTGAACTGTCGAGTTTTATCATGGCAAACTTTAAGCTAACTGTCGTGTTTTATCATGGCAAACTTTAAGTTAACTGTCGTGTTTTATCATGACAAACATTAAGTTAACTGTCGTGATTTATCACCTTGAGTGTTTTCGACAAATTTCGACACAATAAAAAAACCTGTTTATCACAATAGTAAATATATTTGTAAAATTGTCAGGATATATTGTAGAGTAATTCATCGTTAAATATGCTTTGATTTTGTATGCAAAAGAATACTTTTATAACTCATCTTCTTCAATGGTTCTTCGGAGGTGTAGTGCTAGAGATGCCGCCTCTGGTACAGGAGGTCGCGGATACGATCCCCGGTCGGGTCATACCAAATACTTTAAAAAATGGTAGTAATGGCTGCCCTCCTTGGCGCTCAGGGTTACGGGGTTAGCATAACGATTGATTGACTGGTGTCAAGATAGATAGGCTAGTAGTACTGGTGATTTACCCTGGAAACGCCGTGATATAACTGAAATATTGTTGAAAGCGGCGTAAAACACGAAATAATCAATTATTAGTGTACGCAATTATACTCTGAAGTGTAGTTGAATTCAATGATATATCATATTTTGGATAACACTTTTCTACAAACAGACTTATTACGAAGCCTCTGCAGCAGACGACTTTTTAAAACATTGTGACAAAATGAACAATACTCCATTTGACACAATGTTTTCAAATCTATTTTATTACTGATTCATTCATAGAGCTTTTCCATATTTTGGTCGATGTTACAGTCGTCTGCTGCCGATTTGTTATATGCTGGAAAGGATTAAATGTTGAGACAAAAGACGTCAGGTGTAGACCGAGATTTAACTGTACTTATTTGCATGAGTTAGACACAGATATATTGAAAAAAGGAGATACAAGTGGGTACATGTAGTTGTTTACAGTATAAACTACAGATAGTCGGGGGAGGTAAATTAATAAATACATAAAAAGAATACATTGTATACATTTGTCATTCTTATAACAATTAAGGGAAATCACGTCTGGAATATTAATTTATCTCGTTGGATTTACCTCCCTTGAACTGACATATATCCTAGATACATGACATTCACTTTTGCTTGCAATAGTAAAACAGGAAAAAATAAACATTGGGGGCCAAACAGACGTGACATATTAACTCTTTCAGCGCCAGAGGCAATATTGAGGTTTTTGCAAAGAATACCGATTCAGGTGCGTCAGCTCGTAACGAGCTGTCTCACCTGAAATCAGCATTGTTTGCCTTTTGGTTATCAAAATAGTCCAAACTTATATTACATGAGAAATGGAGACGCCCGTTTTCGAACATGGAAGAGTCTACTTTAAACAACTCGGCGCCGAAAGAGTTAACTTAATCAAATCAAAATGGAAAGAGGAGCATGGGTATTTTTTCAAAGCTGTCACTCAAACAATTCTAGTACAATAATTGAGCCATCCCAAGAGAACACCAACATTATGGTCTCTGCGTAATGTATCGACACAGTCCGCGCAGCCTGATCCGGGCCGACACAGTCCGTCTCCGGGGGATAGAGGTATAGAGTAATGATTCCTGAAACAGAAAAATCCACAGGAGGTGAAAAGTATTTGTCCGGGTTAGCCTGCGCGGCATGCTTAGGCTGATCCGGTCGATACATAACGCAGAGTCCACAATGTTGGTTACCCGCGAGACGGCTCATAAGTCTGTGTTTTATGTCGAAGGTAATGCTTTTGATAGTGCATTGTTATTAACTCTTGCAGCGCCGAATTGTTCAAAGTAGACTTTTCCATGTTCAAAATCGGGCGTCTCCATTTCTCATATAATAAAAGTTTGGAATATTTCTATAAATAAAAGGCAAACAATGCTGATTCCAGGCGAGACAGCTCGATACGAGCTGACTCGCCTGAATCAGTATTATTTGCAAAAACCTCAATATTGCCTTTGGCGCTGAAAGAGTTAAGTATGAAAGACCCCATAAATTACTTCGAGTTATCTACGTGTTCGAGTGATCGCTGGTCTTTTAGCATGAATCGCAAGTCAGTGAAATAAATCATATCAAGGAAATATTGCTGCAGCAGTTCTGATTGCTCGTAAGAAGATAGATACGTACAGTCCCAGGGATTTGATCGAATTAAAGGGATAAAGACAAACTACTGTTATGCGGCCACTTGCAGATTAACGCAATCACAATGTTCTGCTTTATTTGGATTGTATCAAGTCGAGGGCATGGCGTGAAACGGTTGTAACTCAAATTGGTATTTTTTTACCAAGGTTAATCACCTCGCCATAAACTCTTGAAAAGCGTTAAATCATTTTTCTTGGTAAACAATGTAAATTTAGGTGTCATTGCTCGTTCTGAGCAATGACACCTAAATTTGCATTTTGTACAAAGGGGTCAAAATTGCCCCTAAACCAGGGTTTTCAAAATAGGTTTTTAGTTACAACCGTCTCACGCCAAGCCCTCGATGTGTTCAGTAGCCATATTTAGACTTTCCCCTGGGTGGCTGTTTTAGACAAGTTTAACTGTATTCAAATATTCTCGTATTCGAGTTATCCTGAATCAATTGAACTTCATTTAATTAAGTTGAAATACCTCATTGTTTGAGGAGATTTAATCTGTATCATGTCCTTGGGGTTTTATTTATTGAGCCGCTCCACGCGAAAATCCACATTGTGGACTCTGCGTAACTTATCGACCCGGATCAGCCTAATTAATGAATGTATAGTGTTTTATGGCGCATCGACGGCTAATGTGATTAAGCGCGCATTAAAATTAGGTATTACATGAAGTATTTTTTAAAATTGAATATGTTTTATAGAACTATATATTGGGACATGATGGAGGTAGAAACAAGTTCAAGGTAATGGAGAAGTATGACGTAATATAAATAGGGGTGAATATATGTATATGAGATGGTCATATAAGAAATTCCGCCCCAGATCAGCCTAAGCATGCCGTGCAGGCTAACACTGATAAACACTGTTCGCTTCGTGTGGATTTTCTGTTTCAAAATTCGCTACTCTATACCTCTATCCGCCTGGGACGGAATGTGTCGGCCCGGATTATGCTGATCTGGGTCGATATATTACGCAGAGTTCATAATGTTGGTTTTCACGTGGAACGGCTCATATATATAAGTTTTCTCTCGTGTATTGACTGTCACTTTTGTGTCATTAAAGTCTTTTATTAATGCAAGTGTATGAGATAAAGAATCTATTCAAAGTTTGTTCTATTGTTGATTTATACCGTTTTCAACATGATTTCAGTTATATCACGGCGACAGAATAATTCATCTTGACCCCTGAGTAGATGCAACAAACCAGTACTTAAAATGTATCTTACTCAAGGGCGATCCACTATGACCGCCACGCGAGGGGTCGAACCTGAGACTCCAGGCTAAAAAAAACACACTCACCACTCGGCCACGACGGATAGCTAAGATATTATATAAAATAGATAGTGCTGATTGTTCTGATATCTGTAGTTATAATGAAACAACATTTAAGGTAAGAATGTTACATTAACAGCCGCATGTTGACACATCTGCAGCAAATGACCACAATATTTATAACTATATTCGATCAATATGCTTTCATTGATAGAGATTGTCATTGATGCTTTCATGTATGACTGCTACAGATTTGTTGCATGAGGGAAATTATTTGAAACTAAAACAACATTTCATACAAACCAGAAATACCTATGATCTTGTTTTGTTTTCCTACATTAACGTCAACATTTTGGGGTTTATGATCCGTAATTTTCCTGAAACAAATCTGGAAATCATTGAGGCATAAAACATGCATTTATAATTTGAATAACATTTGTATACTTTGTTTTCTTAAAACAATAACAACAAAAATGAATCTGCCTCCAGTGAGATTTGAACTCACGACCCCTGGTTTACGAGACCAGTGCTCTACCACTGAGCTATAGAGGCGTAGATGAACAGTTACGTTTCTGTATGGATATAATAAAAATCACAAATAGGGTGTTTTAATTGACTTTATCATACAATGTACACATTGAGACAATATTGTAAATGTAAATTTAGCACAATTTTGAATCAAAACTAACTGATGCGGTAGTTTTATTGTGTGCAACATTCTGTTATTGAGGTTTTGGGGGTTGGATTTAATGTACGGTTTAAATGTACGATTCTAGTGCTAGCATGCATTTCTGGAATGTGCAGATTAAGATCAGCCTGTGTTTCTGTCTTTTTCAGAATCTATATAAGTTGACAGAAGCTTCTAACAAGCTTAAATGTAAGTACTGTGCGAAGAATGTAGATTATTATAAAACTGTGCGGATTCACGGGCTGATCTGGATCTACACTATCCTCATAAGCCAACGTGTACATGTTCCCACGCACGGAATAATAACTATAAAAGACACATCTTTGTTATTTCAAAGATTTATTTCCTTTATGCATGAGCAACATTTGGCGGTTTTGGATCATATTGACTTTCCGGTTTGGCATAATTTATTGTTTTAGTGTTATAACGTAAATCTAGTAGGGCAACACTTCTAGTTTTATTTTCAAAGCTTCAGGACCATACAACCTGTAGACGAACAGTGTTCTCTGGTGAGGTTTATCATAGAAGTCACTGACTGTTCAAACAGACAACAAAACCCTAAATCGCTTGATGGTTTAAAAGATTTAAGCACATGAAAAACATCCCTTATCTAGAGTTGCCCTACTTATTTAACGTCAAATTCATTCTAAATGATGCCTAACAGGAATAGCAATAAGACCTTAAACCGCTAATCATGACCCATGTGTTTTCCAAGAACTGTTGCAGAAAATCAGTGTTCACCGGGTGATCGTCTTGGAGTCTTGGAGTTTTGCGAACGCCGGTCCGGGCATTGCCAGTATATTTAGTCGGGTAACCGAATTCTCTGCTAACGCCGCTGCGAACATGGACTATGCCAACTCATAAAATCTCCTGGGCCACAGTCCTTGTGAGCTAATAAAAACTATTAAAAATATGTCTCCAGTGAAGATTGAACTCACGACCCCTGGTTTACAAGACCAGTGCTGTACCACTGAGCTATATAAGCAAAGTCTGTTTATTTCTTTATTCAAATGTTACTATTCGTTGTATCGGATTGGATAACAGCTTAGTAATTCAATTTTATGATCCGTGATCTGTCAAATGCAGGAATAAAACACCACGAAAGATCTTCTAATACAGGTTCAAATGTATGTTTAACAGTTGCTGTCGCGGGATAGCATAGATCGGCTGGTGATGTTTGAATAGCGTATTACGCATCTGTTGACAGTATTTCAGTTAGATCACAGCGTTACCGATACTACGGCTATATTATTATTGTTATCGCTTAGGTGAAAACGGCTCCACAAAATATAATTATCTATCTTTAATATGTGTATTTTATGTGTCTTTTTTTAAGTTAAATAAACTTTGTCAATATCATAAACATGTAGACAAAGAACAAAATAAAAGTACTCATTCACTTATAATCGATGTATATCAAATATTATTATATATATTTCTTAGGTGCAAACGGTCTCGGATGCGGCACTTCTTCATCTACAGTGTATTTTATCAAAATAAATTTAGATTTAGATGGTCTTTTTTGAAGATATATTTGTAACTTCATGATTTCGGATTTGTTCGTGAAAGTCCGGCAGTGCTCCCGATTTTACCCGAAGTTTTATGACCCTCATAAAATCAATTAGTATCACCAGGGGGTCTGAAGCGAGTCGCGTATCCCTATTACATAATCATTAATAATATATACATGATATATACTATAATCTTTAATGTGACATGATGTATCTTTAACAACTGCGAATAGAAGGGGTATTATACATTTAGTAACAGAACGTAAATTGGTAATTTACTGCTCTAAAACATTCTGCCGTAAATGATATGATATAATGCGTGTTTATTTCTGTTTCTGAAAACGCGATGCGATAGTACGAAGTACGAACACGCGATGAGATAGTACGGAAACGCGGTGCGATAGAACGAAAACGCGATACGAACGTACTAAAACGCGATGCGATAGTACGAAAACGCGATGCGAAACCACGATAACACGATGCGAAATCGCGAAAATGCGATGTGAAAGTACGATGGAGGCGATATTAATATCGTGCTTTCGCATCGCACTTTCGCCAAGTTAACATAATCATAAATTACATTTCTATTGACTACGACGTTGTGAATGTTCTTCAATTATAAAAAGTCTCCAGAATTCCAGCCGTTCATCGTTATCGATTATAGACAGTTGTGCAATTTAAGTCATTATACAATAAATAATACACCCAATATTCAGAAAGACAGACTTGAGTCTTCAGTTCAGTTGATCAAAAAAAGATCATCCATAAGCATACGAAAACTTTATAACAATTGAATAAAGTTGAAAACATTGTGTTTTCAAGAATCTTTTAAGTGGTTAGCATCGGGGTTCGATAAATTGATTAAAACATATCGAAATCATAAAACCCGAGTTGTATTACCCTATATATTACCAGTATAGACAATGAAGTATCCTGTGTATCTCTTTACTGCCCTCCGGCATCACTATCGATGTATACATACCGAATATTACGTAAATGTCCGGTAATTTCCGTTAATTAGCAAAGTGATAACAAGAGCAGATAACAGTCAAATTAGTCAATAATTAGTACGGCTTAAACAATGGTACATTGTCTCCCCTGTTTATGGCATGACGAGCATTGTGCCATATGAATAATTACACGTGGAAGCTAAGTATCAACATGGATACTGCTTTACGGCGGTGTCTTGAACCCTCTGCGACTTATTGGCGAGCGATGCAGAGCCGGATCAGACTGTGCGGTCACGCTGGCGGATCTGTGTCTACAATGATCCCAAATAGCGCTTACGGTATGTTTTCAAAGAAAGCCGCATAATGTTAAAGTCTATTTCTATAGTCAAACAAGAAAGAACAACAAATGTTATTGACAACAATGTTCTGGGTATATACATCATTTAGAGCCCTCTTCACTCGAATTTAGGTAGACATGATACCGTGAGTTTGCGTATGCCACAATCTCGCTATTGCCCCTGCCCCCCCCCCCCCCCCCCCCCCCCTCACCCCCCTTTCTAACATACAGCAAATCTGCTGCATACGACTGTGAAATCTTCTTGGCAAAGTATGGAAGAAAAATGTAAAAATATTGTGAAAGTATTTTTAGGGAGTTGAAAACATTGTGGTAAAAGGATGAATTTCTCATTTCTCAATTTCTGTAAAGGCATCAGAAAATGTCTGAAATGTTTGTATGTGGGAAATGAGTAACTTTGAAAATCA
The DNA here is from genome assembly GCA_031761405.1 of Serripes groenlandicus. NCBI lineage: Eukaryota > Metazoa > Mollusca > Bivalvia > Cardiida > Cardiidae > Serripes > Serripes groenlandicus. The sequence continues at coordinate 75,312,399 of JASEVX010000006.1, forward strand.
ACCAAAGAATTCAATTTCACAAAAACAACTTAAAAGTCGAACACAAATCTTATTTATTGTTATTTAATATTTAATTATATAATATATTTGATGTTTTCCTGTAATAATTGCAAAAACTTTAAACTGCCTCCAGTGAGATTTGAACTCACGACCCCTGGTTTACGAGACCAGTGCTCTACCACTGAGCTATAGAGGCTAAGATAACACAATGTTGTTATTCTTGATTGTTATAACCGAACTGTTCAATACATATTGTTTTGTATAATTAAGTAAATCCGTATTATGTTTCCCCTTTCTCATATTTGATGAAGACAATAAACAAGTATACAATGACAATATCCTTGACAGTTTTTCCCTAAATGAACGGATCTTGCAACACATTGTCTACACGGTGTATGTAACAGTCACTATATCCCCTTATCCATTATCCCCCTCATTGCTTTTAGATGTTAACATCTGAAAAATACAAAGAAAACATTTATGAATTGCAAAGGTAGGTAGCGGATACAGAAAGGAAGCTTTGGGTCGTTTTCGGGTCGGGGGTCAATGGGGTTGAGGTAATTGTTATCATTAATTCCGTTTCAGGGAGTCGGGGATGCATACGAAGAACTGTATAAAATCCCGATAAGGCAAATAGGTTCAGTTCAAGCTGTCGCTCTATATATTGACCCATCGCGTAATTAACCATTCCCTTATTCGATCTTTCAGCAACTTTGTTCAGATGTTATTGAGAAAAATGAAACACATTGGAAAATGTGAGTCTAGATGTATTACATTTTTTAAGGGTAATGGGTCATTTTCAAGAAGCATTATATGAGCCCTCCCAAGGTTAACACCAATAGTATGACCTTTGCGTAATGTATCGACCTATATCAGCCTGCGCATTCCGCGCAGACTGATCCGAGCCGACACATTCTGTCTCGGAGAGATAGAGGTATAGAGTAATGATTCCTGAAACAGAAAATCCACAGGAGGCGAAAAGTTTCTATCCGGGTAAGCCCGCGCGGCATGCTTATGCTGATTCTAGTCGATACTTTACGCAGAGTCCACAATGTTGGTTTTCTCGCGGGAAGGCTAATATGTTGCAAAAAAATGGTCACGATAAAAACGAAAGTGAAAGGTAAACCATTTCAAACGAGCTTTACCGCGATTAACCCTCTCCCTCATATATACGCTTTATGACGCCTCTGCAGCAGACGGCTTTTTGAAAACATAGTGACAAAATAAGAAATTGCTCAAAACGAGCAATTTCTCCTTTTGCCACAATGTTTTCCACTTTTAGTCATAGGTTGTCCATTCAATTATAGAGATTTTCTTTTTTTTTACAAAATATGTTCAAAGTCGTTTGAATTAATTAATCATGTATCAGTTATAGATTGATTGGTTCCTTTTTTACGGACAGAGAAGAAAATAGTGTAGTAAGAGTTCAGAAAGATAAGAGCATTCTGAACCCTTAGTAGACCATTTTTAATAGCGTGCAGGTACGGGATTGGGAAAATGTGTATTTATGGAGCACAGGGTTATGTAGCATTTGTGTGAAAAATGCACCATGGTCAACTAGTCCCCATGAACCATTATAGTGCTTTGAAAATGATCTAGTTTGAACATACTGGACAGTTTTGAACGAGGTCCAGAGTACATGAGAAACAAATAGTATGACAAAGTTTAATACTGATTAAATAGAAATTTACAATTCTACACCAATGCAATAAACTGAACAACTGGTAATGATGTTGGGATAAAAGGTTTGAAAGCAAATAATTCTCTAAACAATGGACTTGACCGAGAGAAATGGTTTGATCATGGCTATACAGAACATAAAAAAAAATAAAAGTATTGATAACAATTAACAGCACATACATATGTAGTGAACGAATTAATACAAGAGTGGCACGTGAAAGTTTTTTGCGCTGATTTTGTCCTGCCCAGATATGTTAAAAATGATATATAGGATCCATCATGAGTTTTCTTTGGAGATGAAGATTTCTTAAATGAGTCTAGTAACCGAGCCTCTTGGCGAGGTTAATAACTCTCTTTTTCGAGACGAATTTAAGAAATCTTCTCCAAAGAAAAACGAGTGATGGATTCTTTTTATCACCTAAACAGTGTGTTTTAATGAAAAATATTGACAACATCAAAACAAAGACCGAATAACATATTCTTCATAAGAACTTGTGATTCACCGCATAAAAAAGTAGTCCTCATCATTTTTCAATAAGAAGAAAAAAAAAATGTTTTAAACAATTAAGACTCGTTATTTATTCAAAATAACGTATTATTGCATTTTTCAATGTGTAAAATTTAACAACTTAACAATAAACATAATAAAGATAAAGGTCAAAATGACGTCATCAGTAGTCGCGTGTATGACGTGTTTTTGTTATCACACGTGTATGATAACGTTGTTCCGTGATTTGTTCTCAACTTGAAAATAAGGGTATTTATGTGATAAATATAGGATCCATCATGAGTTTTCTTTGGAGATCAAGATTTCTTAAATGAGTCTAGAAAAAGACGGTTATTAACGGAGCCTCTTGGCGAGGTTAATAACTCTCTTTTTCGAGACGAATTTAAGAAATCTTCTCCAAAGAAAAACGAGTAATGGATTCTTTTTATCACCTAAACAGTGTGTTTTAATAAAGGGTTTAATGTATGTTTTGGTACAGTTATAAGAGTATAACACGAAATTGCCTAATTACTCAGCAAATAATGCCCGAAGGGCATTATGTCAGCTGTGTAATTTGGCTATTTCGTGTTATACTCTTATAACTGTACCAAAACATACATTAAACCCTTATAATTGCAGTTTAAGAAAAAAACAGCTATTTTTCATCGAAAGAATTGTTTGAAAAGGGACATATAAATCGAAAATTGGGATCTCTTTTTTATGTTCTTTACGCCGATAACATGATCTAATACTAGGAAAATTACCTAATACTAGGAAAATGACGTCACGTTAACGTTTTGACGTCATACGTTAGTCGCTTTGGCGCCAAAACCCGTAAATTTCATCTAGAAATATTGTAAACGTTAAGTACATTTTTATCGAAATACGCCTCATAAGTCACTTTATGTGATAGATATAATATCTCATGAGTGTTATTTATTATTACTTTTAAAAAATTAAGCTGAATATGACCTCGGCATAATTATTTGTGGCATTGTTTACGGTTAACTGTCGAAATTAAAGGTATTTTCCGAAAGTAGTTCCGTGAACTGGTCATTTGATCAATTGCAGTTATTGGAAAATAAACGCAATTCCTTTTAGTCACGTGATCGGTTTTGAACCAATCAAAACGAGCGATTCACCGTGCTTTTGAAGCAACTGCAATTATTGAAAAATATTGACAACATCCAAACAAAGACCGAATAACATATTCTTTATAAGAACTTGTGATTCACCGCATAAAAAAGTAGTCCTCATCATTTTTCAATAAGAAGAAAAAAAACAACAATGTTTTAAACAATTAAGACTCGTTATTTATTCAAAATAACGTATTATTGCATTTTTCAATGTGTAAAATTTAACAACTTAACAATAAACATAATAAAGATAAAGGTCAAAATGACGTCATCAGTAGTCGCGTGTATGACGTGTTTTTGTTATCACACGTGTATGATAACGTTGTTCCGTGATTTGTTCTCACTTGAAAATAAGGGTATTTATGTGATAAATAGAGAATAACTAACTGCATGTTTTTGATATAGAATTTATGTCACAAGGGAAAAAAGGGGTAATTTGGTTAAAATCACGAAACCGTAGGTTTCCCGAGTGACATAAATTCTATATCAAAAACATGCAGTTAGTTATTCTATTTATTATATATCTGGAATAAATCTCCCCTTTATTTTAAAGAAAAATATAAAAAAAAAATGACTTGTATGCGCCAAATGACTAGCGTTATGACGTCAAAACCGCTGACGTGACGTCATTTTCCTAGTATTCGGTCTCAGTTTTTTTTAAATTCCTAGTATTAAACCCACTTTAAATTCCAAAGATGTTCCAAATCTAAAAAAAATAGTAGTCCCGGCAAAAATGATATCATCACTAGTGATGATATAAAAAAAACTAAAAGTGTTATCGTCACAGTGTTAGTTATCATTTTTTTAAAAATTGATATTGATTTTATGTCACTTGAATTTCAATGCAAAATTTGGATAGGTATGTAATAAAACATTTTATCTACCAGGCATTGAAAAATAAAATGCCCGTTTTCAATTCATTTCTGTATTATGTAATCATTTTTCCAATACGGAGTGGAATGGGGTGTTTGGATCCGAGTAAACGGCAATGCTACATAAATGTATGTTATGATAAATAAATAAATAAAATGATTTAGTTCAATGCGGTGAATCAAAAGTTTTATAATTGTATATTGTAATATAAAATAAAAGAAAATATATCAACAACAAAACCGACGAGTGAAATGGCGTAAATATGGTTTTAAACTAATACATATTTTTTATTTCAACTGATATCGACAACGCCCGTAAATATTCGCACATTTCCGTTTCAGTTCGGGAAGATGACTAAATGTAGTAACCTATCACTGCGCATTTGTCACGTGACTTCTTTGTTTACCCTTTAATTTTTGTCGCAATTTTCCGAGAATATTAGCAAACTTATTTTTCTTTTTGTGAAATATATTATAGAATATTAAATTGCAGAATATAAAAAAAGAATGTAAAATGGGAAATAAAGTGGTAAAATCAGGCATAATGATTTGTTTCACAGTGGCAAATGACTCCATTTTAACTGAATTGGACAATCTCAGTAAATGCTCGAACATAGTCGTACTTTTACGTTCCACTTCGCGGAGATGATAATTCAATTCGTTTATTATTATTAGACTTGAACATCAAGCGTTCCTTGTCATTTCATAGTTACATGCGTTACAAACAAAAGTATACATAAAAAAAAACCACACACACACACAAAGAAAAGAGGGAAAAAAATAAATAATATATTCTATGAATGTGAAAAAAATAAATCTATATAGACTATGCGCAAGAATACTTCCATGGATACTTATTTTAAAGTTAACCTTTTAAATGCAGTTTTATTGAATCCATGTGAATCCATGATGAACTATTTTTTCCGTGCAGTCTCACCCTAAAATGCTTTGTATGTTTACAGCAATTGGCAGGCAGCCAACTCCTAAAATTGGTTTGTCTACTATGACCAGGAGCTATAGCCCAAGGCCAAAAATCCTAGTATTTTAATATCGTAAGATCGTTATCAATTATTTGTATGGCTGCATGTACTGAACGTTTTGTTCGTCACGTGCTGCTCAACACTTAATCCATGTATTCAGATTTACCTAATAATATCAGCTCTCGCGCATGTGCTTGTTAAAAGCTGTGATTGGATTTGATTTTTACCCAAAATAGTCAATATATTTTCAGACGTCTTTTTCAGAGGTAACATGCACTTGACTCAATTAAGTTATTTGTATGATTTTCTGGGGTTTCTTAATCTTCACTGAGTGTTCTAAACTAGCACGTGATTGATTTTGATTGTCTAACAATTGGCAAAGGACCAAGGAGAAGACCTCAATCGCCCTTTTATCTCTTTCAGCGTCAATGGCGATATTGAGGTTTTTGCAAACAATAGAGATACATGTGAGTCTCGTAACGAGCTGTCTCACATTGAATCAGCATTGTTTGCATATTAGTTATGGAGATTTTCCAAATGTAAACGTTCATGAAAAATAGAGTCGCCCGATTTTGAACATGTAAGGGTGTACTTTAGGGATTTCGGCGCTGAAAGTATTAATGTCATACCCCCATAGGTTCGTATTCCTATTATCGACCTGATTAATTTAAAGCTTTAAAAACGTTGTGTTTCATGATTACTACATTAAACTGGGTGTTTTTCACGTGTTCAATACCCTTGCTATAATATATTCATCATGCTAGTCTGTATATACTTGTTGTTCTAATAGACAAACTCCTTGACAAAACGGCAGACATGTATAGAAAGATAAAGTATATACTATCAACTTTGAAAGCAAACATCATTGAATAGGAATATCCCTTTGTCTACGATTTGTTTGTTAAAAAGCTACGAATTATTATGAGAAGCATAGGATGATGAATATAGGGTCAGAAATAGAAACACTTATATTCGTTCATTCCAATATTATTGTAGGTGGTTCAAAAGCATTGTATATCGCACGTTTTGATTTGTTTGATATCAATCACTTAACTTAAATATACTTTTTATACTTTCGTTCGTATTAGGGAAATTAATCAAAATATACAACTGACAATTTTCTGTTAAAACAAAAGCTTGCAATGTCATATAGCAGACACTAAAAGTAAGGTATAATACTGGAGATGAGCAACCAGAAAACAACTATTTAAATTATTCAAACACAAATTTGTTGGTGGATTACACTTCTAAGTTTGCTGTTATTATTGTAAACATTAATATATTTCATTAATATACTGCATACTATGAATGCATCAGTGTGACTTGTACAGTCAATAAATAGGAAGACACTGTACTGCCATGCATATTCATGGGTAAAATGATCATTAACAAATGTACCATGTGGACCGAATTATATATTCGGCGTCAATTAATTTTTACAAGACCAACAAGTATTTATGAGTAGATAACTCGTTCCTACCAGATGCTTCATAAATTGTCTGTCATAGTGTTGTTGTTGTTTTAAATAAATATTTCTATATCCATCTCCTCTTAAAGGATCGCAATATTACCTTACAGTAATTTCAGTCCTTTGATTTCAAGTTTAAAATCCTATTTCGAAAATTATTTTCAAACCGTATCTGCTAGTGATGCGTCACTAGTCAGCTATATCAGTGAGTGATTTAAACTTTCTCACGTTCTCACATTTACTGTTTACACGATATCTGATGGAATCCAGATGTTTAACCCAAATATCATAGAAATGCGATGTATTATAAATTAACATGTCGTAAACACGTCTTGTTATTTCACTTTTAATGTTGTACTCTTCTATACGTTGTAACTGTTTGTCAAAGAAGTTGTAGTTGTACGCAATGTGATTGAACACAGAACATACTGACTTGATATCAGCGTGATTGTAAGGACATCGACGACAATGTACAGTACATAACATTCACGACATTGGTTTAAAACTCAATGCATCCGAATCTTTTATCATCATATTTGTTTCTCGACTCATATACATGTTTTTAAAGTGGGGGGAAGTAATCAAAGAATAAAAGTGCTGCACGAGATTCTGACCCACACCTTTATGCTTGAAGGGATATTGACCTTTTGGAATTAATGTCACGTAGCTTATTCAATTCGACCACAGTCCCTACTTGCAGTCAATGCTTTCAAAGTATCTGTTCTATAAATTACTTGCACGCAAAGTCACAGACGATAAAGAAAGGTTACGCTGAATTATCACTGTATTCAATCCACAATGGCAGAATTATCGATGACGTTGATCAACAATATATGAAGCTAAACATGCTTAAATATCTGTCTGGTCTAGAACTTTTCACAATTGTTATGTCAGTTGTACGGACTTCCAGTGCGAAAGCAAATTTGTAAATATATCGCACTTTTTTTTTATATATCTCCTGTTTTATATACAATAGAATAGAATATAATTTATGACATTCAGACACATTTTCCTATAGTAAATAACACACAAGTATGTACAATTAACAAAACGTAATCACTTTACATGTAATTACATGTGATACCGTGGTGCTTATTCTGGTTCTGGATTTTTCTGAAGTGCTTTAAATGTCTCCCATTCACCTATATGTCAATTACTGATCCTTTCCAGGAACAAGTGCCTCGCTGAGCCGTTAGAGAACCAAGGGGTCTTTTCGGAAAGAACTAGGGTATCGCACCCGGACTCCTTTGTATCTTACTCTGTCTCTCGAACTTATCTGCACCTGTCAGATGCTTGTACATGATATAGTGTACACTATCAATTGTCCTTTAGAAGCTAAAAAGCTTATGCTCAATCATAGCAATTAATATATATAATTACATAACATTACATAACATTAAATATTTGTTTGGAATGTTACTACCTTTCGTAACAAAAAATGGTTCCAATCTCGACCGACCTTTACAATAACAACGCACATTGCCATACCCCCACCAATCGTTGTCGATTGAATACAGTGATTATGTAGTTTTACATATCTCACACATATTTTACAGACTCTAAGTCTATTTATTTTGCCTCGTGGGAAAATGTAATTTTAAATAAATATTTACTTATCATGTTTTAGGCGCGCAAAGGAAAAACTTATATTAATGTAAAGACGATATGCACATCTTAAACATATCCTTATAACCGTATCATCCGTCACTGCAGTTTTCCTAAGGCTTGCTTGCATATCATTTAATAATATTATTTAAGGTAGAAATACAGCCCATTGTATTCCCTGTATAAGTATGTCCCGCTTTCATGTACATGGAAACACGAAAATCATAAGGACACCAATTTCGAACGAACCGGTTTTATTTACGTAAGGAAAAACTGTATCAGACATTCTTAAATATATGTGTTACGTTCCTAAAGCTCACCTGATCACAAAGTGCGAATGTTAAGCTTTTAGAATCGTTTGATGTTCGTGACTGCCAACCGTCTACGTGAGGTTCCTCGTCGATCGTTTGATATTCGTGACCGCAACCTTCTACGTGAGCTTCCTCGTCGATCGTTTGATGTTCGTGACCGCAACCTTCTACGTGAGCTTCCTCGTCGATCGTTTGATGTTCGTGACCGCAACCTTCTACGTGAGCTTCCTCGTCGATCGTTTGATGTTCGTGACCGCAACCTTCTACGTGAGCTTCCTCGTCGATCGTTTGATGTTCATGACCGTCACCCGTCTACGTGAGGTTCCTTGCCCTTCGTTTGAATCACGTCATACGAAACCCGATCTTCAGGAATATGAAACCAGCAAAGATCAAGACCAACCTGCTTCTCGCTGAAATCTGAGCAGGATCTTTCCTGTTAGCCATCTAATCGTTCACGTATTCTCGAGGTACCTCGATAACTGTAGTGGTCAATAATGGAATACAAAAGTATGGCTTTGTTTGCAATTGGCATTATTTACCGAACCTCCGGAGGTCGGTTTACGGGTGACGTGATCCCCCGCCCAGCCCCGCCCCCACCCCGATTAACATCTCTTCAAAAACTGCTGTTACACAGTGGCCTTTACAGCAGAATAAATCTTTAAACGTCTTACTCAATTTTCCATTTATTTCACAGAATTGTTCTTAAGAGGCACAATTTCAGCATTATTTAACGCCCACATTCTCTATGAGGTCACGACATTTACTCCTTCACCGCTTGCTCAAATTAAGAAAAAAAACACAATGTTACATAAATGTAGTTGCTGAGACCCTTCCGCGTCGGTACAAACAAATGGCTTCCTGAACTGAAAATCGAAATATGCTTATATAGCATTTCCTTCATTATTTCTGACCACCTTGGTGGTGTAGTGTTGGAGCGTCCGCCTCGGTGCGGGAGGTCGCGGATTCGATCCCCGGTTGGGTCATGCCAAATATTTTGAAATGGCAGTAATGGCTGCCCTCCTTGGCGCTCAAGGTAGCGGGGTTAGCATTACGACTGACTGGCTGGTGTCAGGATGTCAGGATGTCAGAATAAATGGACCAGTAGTACTGGTAACTTACCCAAGAAACGCTGAGATATAACTGAAAAACTGTTGAAAAGAGGCGTAAAAACACTATACAATCAATCAATCATAACAACTTGTCTAAACCTCTTGCCCAATTTTCAACTAACTTCCCACACATGTTAAGTAGGTAGTTGTCTAGCAGAAAGTGCGTAGGGGGCGAAATAGACCCATTATGACACTCACGTCAAAAATGAACAAGACTGTGCCGTCCCGCGAGAAAATCAACATTGTGGACCCTACGTAAAATATCAACCCGGATCAGCCATGCCTCGCAGGCTTACCCGGATAGACACTTTTCGCCTCCTGTGGATTTTCTGTTTCAGGAATCATTACTCTATACCTCTATCCCCCTGATACGGAAAATGTCGGCCCGGATCAGTCTGCGCAAACTGCGCAGGCTGATATGTGTCGATACATTACGCAGAGTCCAAAATGTTGGTTTTCTCACGGGACGGCTCAAGTGATACAAAGACTGAACATGAACTGCGTCAGATGACAAGGGGTCTTTATGCGTATATGCGAGCAGTGAATGCTCAGGTGAGACTGTGTATACGTGCAGTATAATCAGGGCCCTCACTGACAGTTAACAATCATCAAGAAAAGTCATAGATATTACTTCTGATTAAAACCTACAGGTCTAGTCAAACTTCGTTAGCTTATGTGTCCTGTTCCCTATATGTATACAAAACACGCATGCAAAACATTTACTTTTTCGAATGACATATTGTTCTTAGAAAGTTCACAGTTTTCTATACGCTGACAGTTTATGTTGGAATTTAGAGGCTGAGGAATATTATTTGATTTCAAAAAAATAACTTAATGACTGTTTCACCATTGTGTTATAGTTCATATATAGCTTAACTAAAAGGATATCAAACATTATTTCACGAACATCTCGCAATATACAAAACAATGAATATCATTACTGTACATTGTTTGTGTATTATTGTGCTCGTGTCGACGATTGTTAGTGAAGAGCCACGTTGTCCAAGGTTCCACTACGAGGAACAGACCCTGTCCAAGATGTTGAACATGGAGATGAAAATGGAAAAGATAGTAGAAGAATTTAAAGGTTTGAAGATGAATTATGAGAAGAAAATTGATGAAATGACAAACAAACGAACTGAGTCGGAAGCTATGCTTGATAACACTAAACGAGGAAACACACGTGTTTCCAATTATGTTAGATGGGGACGAGAGGATTGCCCTGGGAACGGAACTGACATGCTATATAACGGTTATATGGCCGGAAACCGATGGAATGCATATGGTGGCGGATCAACGTCATTGTGTTTACCGAAAACACCGTCTTGGGCTGAGCATATTGACGGTGTCCAATCAGGTGCCGAAATTTACGGAACAGAAATTGAAATCGATGCAGTTGTTTCCTATAAACTATTCGGAACTAACGTGAATGAGAACGATCTTTATTGCGCAGTTTGTACTTCTGTTCGAGGATCCTTGATCATGTTGCCGGGGCATTCAAAATGTCTTCCAGGGTGGACCGAGGAATACCACGGGTTTCTTGTTGCAGCACATTCGAGTTGGGCAGCATCCTCTGATTTCGTGTGTCTTGACGGACAGTTTACAAAGGGTCAGGACAGGAGCAACGATCAGCATGTTATAAAAGTCGTACACGCAAAGTGTGGAAGTTTACCGTGTCCCCCATATGTGGAAGGACGGGAAATGGCTTGTGTAGTATGCACGAAGTGATGACACATTACTGAACATACAAAGCTAAACAGAGTTACTGTCATTGTGGTTGGAAACTTTTAGAGTACTGTATCAACTCTTCATCGTCGATCTGTTTGCATGTCACATGTTTTCTTGTAATTATATTAAATTTTCTTCATTCACGAAGAGAACTAACATTCTGCTGAAGTAAACAATAGGACCTTGGTACACCGTATCAATTCTATATCGTCTTGATACAGTGTATCAATTCTATATCGTCGATTTGTTTGCATGTTATTTATGTTAGAAGGCGCATAAAGAGCACGAACTTTTGCTATGTCGGTGTCGAACATGTTACTCAACGTTACATTCATTGTTCTTCGTTTAATGAGAATACCCTTTTGAGACGCTTTCAAGTCAATACAATATTTCCTATAGACCAGCCATACATTTAGCATATTGATATAACCTGTGTTACGGTCTGGCTGCGTAACCTTGCTACATTATGCAAATACATAATATTATATATAAACAATGATCTATTTGTAAGAAATACCTTTAAAGTTTCTGGGTCTAGTTGATGAACAGGGCAGAACCAGAACAAACTGTGGGGATGTGGGAATTGTTGCACATGCGTACAGTGAATACTCGGATGAACCTTTACTGTCCGCATATGTTCATTAGATGTAACTTACGCTTAAAGACTAGAATCATAGTCCTTCTTCTCGGGCATCATTGATGGTAGTACTACATTGATGGTTACATTGGGATGACTACTAGAATCATAGTCCTTCTTCTCGGGCATCATTGATGGTTACATTGGGATGACTACTACAGTTCTCGTCATTTGAGCCGTTCCACGAGAAAAAACAACATTATGGACTCTGCGTAATGCATCGACCCAGATCAGCCTAAGCATGTCTCGCAGGCTTACCTGGACCGACACTGTTCGTATCCTGTGGCTTTCTGTTTTAGGAATAACTACTGTATACATCTATCCCCCCTAAGACGGAATGTGTCGGCCGGATCAGTCTGCGCGGACAGCGCAGGCTGATCTGGTCGATACATTACGCAGATATATTGATATGAGCCGTTCCGCGATAAAACCAACATTATGGACTCTGCGTAATATATAGACCTAGGTCAGCCTGCGCAGTCCCCGCTGGCTAATCCGGGCCGACACATTCAATCTCAGGGGAATAGAGGTATAGGGCAATGATTCCTGAAACAGAAAGTCCACAGGAGGCGAAAAGTGTCTTGCCGGGTAAGCCTGCGCGGCATGCTTAGGCTGATCCTGGTCGATACTTTACGCATAGTTCAAAACCTTGGTTTTCTCTCGATAGCGGCTCATTTGTCAGATAAGTCTATAAAAGATAATGGCGGGTAGTGACATTCTGGTAAAAACCATGTGTATGCACAAGGTCACCTGACTCCTCACTGTACGTAACTGTAATAAACCCCCAGTAGCCTGACGCGGCTCGTATATTGTCCCTTTGCTATGCCAGGTTAACCCTTTCCCACATACAACAAATCTGCAGCAGACGACTTTGAAAACATGGTGACAAAAGGAGAAATTGCTCGTTTTGAGCGTCATCGTGTAGAGGCGTCAGAAAGCGTATGTATGAGGGAAGGGGTTAATATCGCCAATATATGATGTGGGTTGGGTGGAATAAAATTCACAGAAAAACCGCGTAAAGTTTACCGTATTATTTTTATATTTATTTCGGTGATATTCGACATTTGTTTTATTCATTCATTTTCACATCACTTTATTGACTAGAAAGAATATATAGAGGATATTACATGAGTGGTCATTCAATACGGAATATATTAAACGAGTTTTTTAAAATTGATAAAAACGAGCCTTGGCGAGTTTGTATCACTTTTAGAAAACGAGTTTAATAAATTTCGTATTGAATGACCACGAATGTAATGTTCTTTTTATATCATAAATACTAATTTAATAATTTACAGCGCTATATCCATATAAACGTCGCTATAAAGCGCGCGTATTTACAACGCTAAACGTTACGTTATGACGTCACGTTACGTAGCATTGTTTATTACACTAGTTGAATACGCAATGGCTTTATTACACTCTCGGCGACGTCATTTATGATATAATAAAAATTATAATGATATCACAATAATATAAACAAACATCGGTATTGTGGTAGGGTAACATCAATAACTGTAATCGATCTTGTCATTCTCTTTAATGTTATGAGTTCGGACTAAACTACTGTTTAACCCTTTCTCAAATGCAGACGTTTCTCTAGAAGGCATATTTTAAAAACAATGTTGCAAAACGATAATTTGCTCACCATGAGAAAATCTCATTTAACCGGAATGATTTTAGTTTATATTCAACGTTTATTTATAGAGACTATCCACACGTTTCCCTTGCTCTGTTCAAAGTTATCTGCAACAGTATTGTTAATATGTTTGAAACTTAAACAGTTGTTTAATAAAACAATTCCCTGTTGCTGTATACTTAATGTTAAAACGTGTTCTAAAAGATAAATAACTGATACAAAGATAAAAGGAGTGATGACTCATGAACTTTTAACAAGGTTGTATAACCTATATGATCCATCGTACGTGAAAACCAACATTGTGGACTCTGCGTAATGTTTCGACCCAGATCAGCCTGCGCAATCCGCGTAGATTAATCCGGACCGACACATTCTATCTCTGGGGGATAGAGGTATAAAGTACGTGTAATGTTTCTTGAAACAGAAAATCCGCAGGAGGCGTACAGTGGCTGTCCGGGTTAGCCTGCGCGGCATGCTTAGGCTTATCTGGGTCGATGCCTTTCACGCAGAGTCCGCAACGTAGGTTTTCTCGTGGGACGATTATGCTTTCATTTTTACTGCTTGATCATACTTTTACTGGAATGTTTTTAAATGCATCGTCTGCGATTTTTCGAATTTAGAAAAGGGTGTTCAATTTTGATAAGGGTAGACACACTATTTCTGTATAATTCACCTGAAACAATGTTGATAAAGGCAGATACACTATTTCTGTATATTTCACATGAAACAATGTTGAAAAGGTAGATACACTATTTCTGAATAATTCACCTGAAACAGTATTGATAAAGGTAGATACACTATTTCTGAATAATTCACATGAAACAATGTTGATAAAGATAGATACACTATTTCTGTATAATTCACCTGAAATAATGTTGAAAAAGGTAGATACACTATTTCTGTATAGTTCACCTGAAACAATGCTGATAAAGGCAGATACACTATTTCTGTATAATTCACCTGAAACAATGTTGATAAAGAAAAATACACTTTTTCTGTATAATTCACCTGAAACAATGTTGATAAAGGCAGATACACTATTTCTGTATAATTCACCTGAAACAATGTTGATAAAGGTAGACACACTATTTCTGTATAATTCACCTGAAACAATGTTGATAAAGGCAGATACACTTTTTCTGTATAATTCACCTGAAACAATGTTGATAAAGGCAGATACACTATTTCTGTATAATTCACCTGAAACAATGTTGATAAAGGCAGATACACTATTTCTGTATAATTCACCTTAAACAATGTTGATAAAGGTAGATACACTATTTCTGTATAATTCACCTGAAACAATGTTGAAAAATGTAGATACAACTTTGCTGTATAGTTCACCTGAAACAATGTTGATAAAGGCAGATACACTATTTCTGTATAATTCACCTGAAACAATGCTGATAAAGGTAGATACACTATTTCTGTATAATTCACCTGAAACAATGTTGATAAAGGTAGATACACTATTTCTGTATAATTCACCTGAAACAATGTTGATAAATGTAGACACACTTTTTCTGTATAGTTCACCTGAAATAATGTTGATAAAGGCAGATACACTATTTTGTATAATTCACCTGAAACAATGTTGAAAAAGGTAGATACAACTTTGCTGTATAGTTCACCTGAAACAATGTTGATAAAGGCAGACACTATTTCTGTATAATTCACCTGAAAAAATGCTGATAAAGGTAGATACACTATTTCTGTATAATTCACCTGAAACAATGTTGAAAAAAGGTAGATCCACCTTTTATGTATAGTTCACCTGAAACAATGTTGATAAAGGTAGATACACTATTTCTGAATAATTCACCTGAAACAATGTTGATGAAGGTAGATGCACTATTTCTGAATAATTCACCTGAAACAATGTTGATAAAGGTAGATACACTATTTCTGAATAATTCACCTGAAACATTGTTGAAAAAAGGTAACAATTAGTTAACGTTGAACAAGTTCTCTTTTTTCACCAAAGATTATTCACCACTGTTCCTCATAAAGGCTTTTTATGTTTCGTCTTTCCCACATACGAACATATATAAATAGAACAGGTTTACATGTATGTACATTGTATTTGTAATGTACATGGTGGGTTTCTTTTCAATCCTACAAATTGGGAAGCTATATGTATTTTAAATGATTTGTGTATTTACGGCTTCACGCTTTAACCATGCGCAAGACTTCATATGTATTCAATGTTTATATTATACTTTTTCATTTGAAAACAAATATTATTACATTTTGTTTAAAAGTACATTTATTTTTACTTTTATGTCGCATACTTTATGCGCATCGAACTTTTGTGTCGCCTATTGTATTTGTCGATAAACTTGTAAAACTGTATATATGTAATTTCCGTCAACATCATGAACCGACAACTCCACAATACACGTGAAACTTGTCCACCACGCAGTTACCTCGCTTGTTTGTAATCACGGTTCCATTTATTATGAAGGTCGTGGTACAAGCAAAGCGACCCTTGTGACTTTGCAAGAGGCGAATAACCAGACCAGACTGCACCTCTAAGCAGGTTTATCACAATAGTCCCTGTTCGTCATTTAATAGTACCCGTGTGTAAGCTTCTTAGAAGTCTATGTGAAGCATCTGTACTCAATAAATTTCAAAAAACTAGAAGGTGCTTTTTGTATGTCCTGGTCTTACTCTCTATTAAACTCTCCCAACATGAAACAAACAAGCATTATATTATTAAAAGCGTTAAGGTAAAAATATTTAAAATCTCGATAAATGAAAGATTATTTTTCGAAACAGTAGAACATACATGTATTGTGAAACAAAAGGAGAAATTCCTCGTTCATTGCAATATCTCACTGTCCCCAATATTGTTTTCAAAAGCCGTCTGCTGCAGATGCGTTTTGTAATTTGTAATATGGAATATGTTAACTTTATTGAAACATAGGTATCAAAACTAGACATTTACTGACTGTCAGACCCTGTCTCTGGTACATAGGTCTCTCTGATTCTTTATTTCCTTCATATTAATGAAAAGCATATACATTCACAAATTACAATGAAAACAAAGAACATACACAATAACAGTACAAATTAGAGAAATGCAAATCTGCTCAATTCATATGAATCCTACAAAGGGGCACTTAACCGAAACGAAATGGGAATTGAGAGCGAAATGAGAAGTGAGAACGAAATGAGAAGTGATCAGTATGCAATATACAATTTTTTATTTCGACCCCGTTCATTCTACATAGATAACGGCTCTGCAATAATGTATACGATCTTGATCAGAGGATACTGGCAATTGTAAATAACTAAATATTAATACAATATGAGGAAGAGAGAATGAATAAGAGAATCAGTTACGGCGGCCAGTTCATCGAGCAATTTATTTCCTTGAGACTGGAAACCGACCCACATAGCTTATCTTAGCCAATAGGTGGGAGACGAATTGCTCTGGTAACATAATGACATTTGTTAATTATAATTATTGGAAAACAACAATTGCTGGTCGATGGTTTGAACTCACAACCCTTGGATTGATAGCATTTGTTGTACTGCGGCTCAACTCTTAAGCCTTTGAAAAATACGACATTAGAAAACAATATTGGAAAAGAAAATCGTCCAAAATTCAAAAAGAAAATATATAGTATATCCTGTTCCTAGAATGAGTTCACCACTACAGCGTTAAAACAGCAGTAAAAACACTTCCCTTTCTATTCACCTGCAGATCATATGCTCAAAGCAGACGTCTACATAAATAGAATACAAGAGAATATTGATGCAAGGCATTAATGTCGTCGGAAATTCAGACTGTTATAATGCATAGCACTTAAATAATTGAAGTTGAAGAAAGAGTTAACAGCAGCGTTGCATATTTGAATATCAGGGGTGGGGGTCAAGTTAACTCTCAAGTCAATTGATTGTTTCGCTTGTTTTGCAACAATCGTATGTATATACAGACCGCATTCGGCACTAGCCCCCTTTACCCGAATTGGTTTTAACAAGGGACAGCCTTCTCTGGTTTAGCCGATGTAACCCTACCCGAAGAGCTAAGTTATATCGAACTAGTACACTTTAGTCTGGCAACATGGCGCAAGATTTGGTTGATGAAGATTGGAACCTGTAATTCAAGATGACGTGATGGTAAGGAAATTGATGGCATAGCCAACCGTACATAACATTCATGACATGGGTTCAAAACTCAATGCAGCCGAATCTTTTATCATCATATTTGTTTCTCGACTCAAATACATGTTTTTGAAGTTGGGGAATATAATCAAAGAATAAAAGTGCTGAATGAGATTCAAGACCCAAACCTTTATGCTTGAAGGAGTATTGACTTTTTGGACTTAATAGATAAACTATTTCTGAATAATTCACCTGAAACAATGTTGAAAAAGGTAACAATTAGTTAACGTTGAACAAGTTCTCTTTTTTCACCAAAGATTATTCACCACTGTTTCTCATAAAGGCTTTTTATGTTTCATCTTTCCAACATACATATAACAGGTTAACATGTATGTCTTTGTTATTTACATGGTGGGTTTCCTTTAAATTGGGAAACTATCTGTATTTAAAATGTTTTGTATATTTACGGCTTCACGCTTTAACCATGCGCAAGACTTCATATGTATTCAATGTTTATATTATACTTTTTCATTTGAAAACAAATATTATTACATTTTGTTTAAAAGTACATTTATTGTTCAGGCGTCGACGGTATCATTAGCAAAAGAAAACTGTATATTGATTATTATATGTGTTGTATTACTTGAGTGAATTTTTACTTTTATGTCGCATACTTTATGCGCATCGAACTTTTGTGTCGCCTATTGTATTTGTCGATAAACTTGTAAAACTGTATATATGTAATTTCCTTCAATATCAAGAACCGACAACTCCACAATGCACGTGAAACTTGTCCACCACGCAGTTACCTCGCTTGTTTGTAATCACGGTTCCATTCATTATGAAGGTCGTGGTACAAGCAAAGCGACCCTTGTGAGTTTACAAGCAGCGAATATCCAGATCAGACTGCACCTCCAAGCAGGCTTATCACAATATTCCCTGTTCGTTAGTTAATAGTACCCGTATGTAAGCTTATTAGACGTCTATGTGTAGCATTGTGTTTCTATCTATATCCAATAAATTTCAAAACACTAGAAGGTTGCTTTTTGTATGGCCTGCTTTTAATCTATATCAAACTTTTCCAACATGAAACAAACATGCAGCATACAACTTAAAGCGTTAAGGTAAACATATGAAAAATCTCGATAAATGAAAGATTAATTTTCGAAACAGTAGAAAACATTGAGTGACAAAAGGAGAAATTCCTCGTTCATTGCAATATCTCTCTGTCCCCAATATTGTTTTCAAATGTCGTCTGATGCAGATGCGATTTGTAATTTGTAATATGGAATATGTCAACTTTATTGAAACATAGGTATCAAAACTAGGCATTTACGGAGTGTCAGAGATTGGTCCCTTTACCTGATTTATTTATTTATATTATTCTTTATTTCCTGCATATTAATGAATAGGTTATACATATATAAATTACAATGAAAAAGGAAAAACAAACAAAATAAGAGTACAATTAAAAAAATTCAAAATCTGCTCAATTCATATGAATCCTACAAAAGAGCACTTAAACAAAACGAAATGAGAAGTGAGAACGGAATGAGAAGTGATAACGAAATTGGAAGTGAGAACGAAATAGGAATTGAGAATGAAACCCATAAGTGAGAACGAAATGGGAATTGAGAACGAAATGGGAATTGAGAACGAAATTGGAAGTGAGAACGAAATGGGAATTGAGAATGAAATGGGAATTGAGAATGAAATGAGAAGTGAGAACGGAATGAGAAGTGAGAACGAAATTGGTAGTGAGAACGAATTGGGAAGTGAGAACGAAATGACAAGTGATTAGTATGCACTATGCAATGTTTGATTTCGACCCTGTGCATAATACATATATAACGGCGCTGAAGTATATCAAACGTCGTGATCAAAGAGAAATGGCAATTAATACAGTATGAGAAAGAGATAGTAAATGAGAGAAACAGTTAACCCCAATCAATCAATCTTTCAGATGGCTGACATAATTCGATGCTACCAACGTCATTCGTATCCTATCAATCGGCTAACAGTCTATGGAAATAGGCAGCCAGTTGCTGGGACTTTTTGTAAAGTATCAGTGTGAGTAAACCAGGAAACACAGGGCTATATATGTGAACTGGCCACCGTATAATACAAGTAACTGAAACTGCATTATGATATAAAAAATTAGAAATTTTGGGAGTACAGTAATTTCACCACTTTGTCTTCACTATTGTCAAAGGACGTCTTCCGCAAAGATAACACAAGGCTGTATCAAGTACTCGGTTAAATTGTGTGTGATCGATTTTCGTGATAGTTACATAAAGTATTTAATGATGTAAAGTCGTAATAACGTTACTACGTCATCCTTTCACGTTAGAACACCTTTCTTTCGCATTACTACGCCCATCTTCCTCGTGGCTAAGCCCTTTATTTTGCGTTATAACGCCTATCCTATGGTTAAATGCATTTATTTCACATTTTGCATTATTGACGCCGCGTGGAAGCGCGGCGTCAGTATGGGATAGGTTTTAATTTTGTACCATGGGGTGACGTAGTCGAAAAGGGAGAAACCAATGTTATTATTGTTAAAAAAACCTCTGTTGTTTGTTTGAAAAAAACAAACTTTATGAATTAATAAATTGTATTAAATGATTTAAGACACAAAAAGATACAAAATAGGCATGTCTTCTACCGTTATTACAAATCTGTAGACATATCAAATGGGTATTTAATAACTTTCCCCTAATTCCCTAGGCCACGCTTTTTTTATAGTTTGGTTTACGACCCGATTCATCAAAGCTCAGAAAAAAGTTTCTGGCGATGTTTTTGCCTATTTACAATATTGAGAATTTTAAATAAATTGGTAATCTTTAAAATGTCAATGATGATTCATTGTTATGGCTACATATTACAGTATAATTCTAGAAACTGTATAAACAACGTTAACCCAACTATGCAATAGGCATGGCCGTAACGTGACCCGTTCTATTTGTTAATGCAGCATGTCGTCGCTTGGCGATTTTAGTCATTTTTATTTAATAGACGACAAGGTGTCATCGGTTCCCATAGAGTAATTAAGTTGTCTCTGCTTCCTTCTGTTATGAATACTTCGCTGTTTTCACGATTTCATCCGATTTGTAAAATTCATTGGATTCGTACACGGTTTTTCATGTTTCGTTCGAGATGAACGATTCGTACCACGTGGTTTTCGCTCTTTTCTTTTAGAGAACTGTCTTGGCCATTTTCTTTTGTTTATTTTTCAGTTTTCTACTGGCATGTTCAAAACGATTAAAGTGACATTACAAACAAACAAAACAGACTTAATAATTCTTGCAATATGTTGACTATACATGCAAACTTTCATAATGCTCAATCTTGATCATAAATATCTTCTTTCTTTTTTTAATTACTTCGTATCTTTTGTTTATATACTCCCGTTTTTGCTATCATTCTTCTGCTAAACTGGAAGGAGAAATGACTTCCACCTCTCCTTCCAAAGCTTGTGTCACGCTGAACTTATAAATAGAGGCAATAAACCTTCATATATGTTAATATTTAAGCACGCATGTTTGTTTTTTATCTAATGGATCTAGTTAGAGGATTTAAAACAGTTTATTATAAAGGGACATTTGGCCTTCTTGTTTGAAATATTTACATCCCGTCTGCTTGCACAGGTTATTTAAATGTACTGAACTGCATCTGCTTCCTTTACAGTAATATAGTGTCCCTGCTTTAAGTCATGCTTCAAAAGCATGCGCGCGGCGTCTTTGATGCTTTGCATCAAAATTCTTCTTGTTTCGCATTTGCTTTGAGTTTTTATACCTTGTTTCGCGTTACTACGCATTTTGTTCGCATTATTACGCCTTTTTTCGCGTTATTACGATTTACAGTGTTATTATTCTTCTCTCAGATGGCACTAATATGCTTTCGTAGTAAAACAATATTACTTTAAATGCTTCTTTGAAAAATATATTCTTGAATTGTTTTTGTTTTCACTTTTCTTTCCCTTTTTCAAGTTTTAAATCCTCTTTCTAAAAATTATTTTCAAACCGTATCTGCTAGTGATGCGTCACTTGTCAGCTATATCAGTGATTGAATTAAACTTTCTCACGTTCTCACATTTACTGTTTACACGATATCTGATGGAATCCAGATGTTTAACCCAAATATCATAGACATGCGATGTATTATAAATTAACATGTCGTAAACACGTCTTGTTATTTCACTTTTAATGTTGTACTCTTCTATACGTTATAACTGTTTGTCAAAGAAGTGGTAGTTGTACGCAATATGATTGAACTCAGAACATATTGACTTGATATCAGCGTGATTGTAAGGACATCGACGACAATGTACAGTACATAACATTCACGACATTGCTTCAAAACTTAATGCAGCCGAATCTTTTATAATCATATTTGTTTCTCGACTCATATACATGTTTTTGAAGTGGGGGAAGTTCATCAAAGAATAAAAGTGTTGAATGAGATTCGGGCCCACATCTTTATACTTGAAGGAATATTGACTTTTTGGACTTAATGTAAAGTAGCTTATTCCATTCGACCACAGTCGCTACTTGCAGTCAATGATTTCAAAGTATCTGTTCTATAAATTACTTGCACCCAAAGTCACAGACGATAAAATCACTGTAATCAATCCGCAATGGCAGACGTATATTTCACATGTTCGTCCGTTGTTATGGTATGGGGGACGTTTTAGAATTATCCATAACGTTGATCCACAATATATGAAGCCAAACATGCTTTAATATATGTCTCGTCTAAAACCTGTCACAGTTGTTATGTCAATTGTACGGCCTTCTGGTGCGACAGTAAATATGTACATATATCGCGTTTTACATGTGACGCCGTTGTGCGTACTTGTTTGGAGTTTTACTGCTTTTTGTAACAAAAAACGGTTCCAAACGCGACCCGTACCTTTACAATAACAAAGCACATTTCCATACCCCATCTACCGTTGTAGATTAAATAGAGTGATATTGTAATGCAGTTTGCCTTTTTGTTCGATTGAATTGGAAATGTAAATATAGCCATGTTGGCGGCAACGTTCATGGCAGAATGGTCAACATATACAAAACGTAAACATGTACGCATCCCTCCGATTTGAATCACATTGCATAATCTCAGAGACATATATCATGAGAGATCTCTTATGATGTTTTACGCTGAAGAATTCAACACCATTCAAAATATTTTATTTGACATCATTTGTTTATGAATTCACCAGCGGTTCATTTACCTTTTTAACGCCCGTCAGTCGTAATGCTTTATCTCACATATCTTTTACAGACTCTGAGTCTATTTGTCTTGCCTCGTGGGAAAAATGTAATTTTAAATAAATATTTACTTATCATGTTTTAGGCGCGACAAGGAAAAACTTATATTTAGGTAAAGACGATATGTACATCTTCAACATTTCCTTATTACATAAAACCTTACCATCCGTCACTGCAGTTGTCCTGAAGGCTTGCTTGCATATCATATAATAATATTATTTTAAGGTAGAAATACAGCCCAATGTATTCCCAGTATAAGTATGTCCCGCTTTCATTTACATGGAAACACAAAAAAAATAAGGACACAAATTTCGAACGAACCGGTTTTATTTACATAAGGAACGACTGTAGCAGACATTCTTAAATATATGTGTTACGTTCCTTCAGCTCACCTGATCACAAAGTGCGAATGTTGAGCTTTTCAAATCGTTGGATGTTAGTGACTGTCAACCGTCTACATGAGCTTCCTCGCCCATCGTTGGATGTTCGTGACTCTCAACCGTCTACGTCAGTTTCCTCGTTCATCGTTGGGTATTACTGATCGTCAACGTCTACGTGAGCTTCCTCGCCCATCGTTGGATATTAGTGATCGTCAACAGTCTACGTGAGCTTCCTCGCCCATCGTTGGATATTAGTGATCGTCGACAGTCTACGTGAGCTTCCTCGCCCATCGTTGAGTATTAGTGATCGTCCACAGTCTACGTGAGCTTCCTCGCCCATCGTTGGATATTAGTGATCGTCAACGGTCTACGCGAGCTTCCTCGCCCATCGTTGGGTATTAGTGATCGTCAACAGTCTACGTGAGCTTCCTCGCTCATCGTTGGATATTAGTGATCGTCAACCGTGTACGTGAGCTTCCTTGCCCATCGTTTGAGTCACGTCACACGGAAACCGATCTTCAGGAATATGAAACCAGCGAATATCAAGATCCAACCTGCGCCTCTGCGAAATCTGATCAGCATCTTAACTGTAAGCCATCTAGTCGTTCACGTATTCTTGAGGTACCTCGATAACTGTTGTGGTCAATACAGTATATGAAAGTATGACTTTGTTTGTAATTGGCATCATTTACCGAACCTTCGGAGGTCGGTTTTCGTGTGACGTGTTTTCCCCCAAAATAACATCTCTTCCAATACTGATGTTTCACTATGGCCTTTACAGCAGAATAAATCTCTAAACGTCTTGCTCAATTTTACAATAATTTCACACAATTGTTCTTAATATAACTAAAAGGCACATTTTCAACATTATTTAACGCTCAATTTCCCTATCAGGTCATTTTTCAAGCTATTCCGATCAGCAGCACAAGACGTTCATCGTAGCTCGTACTATAAAATGTTAAACGACATTTGCTCCTACACCGTTTGCTCAAATTTAGAGAAAACTCATACACAATGTTACATAAGTGAAGTTTCTACCAAATTTGCTCAGACCCTTCCGAATCGCTACAAAACAAATAGCTTCCTGAACTGAAAATCGAAATTTGCTTATATGGCATTTCCTTCATTATTGCTGACCGCATCGGTGGTGTAGTCTTAGAGCGTCCGCCCCGGTGCGGGAAGTCAAAAGTTCGATCCCCGGTCGGGTCATACCAAAGACTTTGAAATGGTAGTAATGGCTGCCCTCATTGGGGCTCAAGGTTGCGGGGTTAGCATTACGACTGACTGGCTGGTGTCAGGATAAATGGACCAGTAGTACTGGTACCTTACCCAGGAAACGCCGAGATATAACTGAAAAACTGTTGAAAAGCGGCGTAAAACACTATACAATCAATCAATCATAACAACTGGTCTAAACCTCTTGCCTAATTTCCAAATAATTTCTCACACATGTTAAGTATGTAGCTTTCTACCAAAACGTCAAACATTGGCTGAGCGAAATAGACTCCAAAATAATATGTTCAAAGTTTAGGCGGGCGATATAGCCCCATTATGACACTCATGTCTGAAATGAACAAGTGAACCGTCCCGCAAGAAAACCAATATTGTGTTCTCTGCTTAAAGTATCGACCTGGGTCAGGCTTACCCGGAAAGACACGTTTCGCCACCTGTGGATTTCATAACTCTATACCTCTATCCCCGTTAAACGCAATGTGTCGGCCCGGATCAGTCTGCACGGACTGCGTAGGCTGATATGTGTCGATACATTACGCAGAAGCCAAAATGTTTGTTTTCTCACGGGACGGCTCAAGTGATACAAAGACTGAACATGAACTGCGTCAGATGACAAGGGGTCTTTATGCGTATATGCTAGCAGCGAATGCTCAGGTGAGACTGTGTATACGTGCAGTATAATCAGGGCCCTCACTGGCAGTTAACAATCATCAAGAAAAGTCATAGATATTACTTCGGATTAAAACCTACAGGTCTAGCCAAACTTCGTTTGCTTATATGTCCCGTCACCTATATGTATACAAAACACGCATGCAAAACATTTACTTTTTCGAATGACATATTGTTCTAAGAAAGTTTGCAGTTTTCCATACGCTGACAGTTGATGTTGGAATTTAGAGGCTGTTTCACCATTGTGTTATAGTTCATATATAGCTTAACTAAAAGGACATCAAACATTATTTCACTAATATCTCGCAATATACAAAACAATGAATATCATTATTGTACATTGTTTGTGTATTATTGTGCTCGTGTCGACGATTGTTAGTGAAGAGCCACATTGTTCAAGGTTTCACTATGAGGAACAGACCCTGTCCAAGATGTTGAAAATGGAGATGAAAATGGAAAAGATGGAAGAAGAATTTAAAGATTTGAAGATGAATTATGAGAAGAAAATTGATGAAATGACAAACAAACGAATTGAGCCGGAAGCTATACTTGATAAAACTAAACGAGGAAACACACGTGTTTCCAATTATGTTAGATGGGGACGAGAGGATTGCCCTGGGAACGGAACTGACATGTTATATAACGGTTATATGGCCGGAAACCATTATAGTAAACATGGTGGCGGATCAACGTCATTGTGTTTAACGAAAACACCGACTTGGGCTGAGCATATTGACGGTGTCCAATCAGGTGCCGAAATTCACGGAACAGATATTGAAATCGATGCAACTGTTTCCAAGAAACTATTTGGAACTAATGTGGGTAACAACGATCTGTCATGCGCATTGTGTATTTCTGTTCGAGGATCCATGATCATGTTGCCGGGGCATTCAAAATGTCTTCCAGGATGGACCGAGGAATACCACGGGTTTCTTGTTGGATCACATTCAAGCTGGAAAGCATCCTCGGATTTCGTGTGTCTTGACGGACAGTTTACAAAGGGTCAGGACAGGGGAGATAATCAGCATATTATAAGAGTCGTAGAAGCAAGATGTGGAAGTTTACCTTGTCCCCCATATGTGGAAGGACGGGAAATTGCTTGTGTAGTATGCACGAAGTGATGACACATTACTGAACATACAAAGCTAAACAGAGTTACTGTCATTGTGGTTGTAAACTTTAAGAGTACTGTATCAACTCTCGTCGATCTGTAAATGCATGTTACTTATATTCTTGTAACCATATTAAGTGTTCTTCATCTATACCTATTTGTAAGAAATACCTTTAAAGTTTCTGGGTCTAATTGATGAACAGCGCAGAACCAGAACAAACTATGGGGATGTGGGAATTGCTGCACATGCGTACAGTGAATACTCGGATGAACATTTACTGTCCGCATATGTTCATTATATGTAACTTACTCTTAAAGACTATAATCATAGTCCTTCTTCTCGGGCATCATTGATGGTTACATTGGGATATAAACAAGTCCTACTACAGTTCTCGTCATTTCATGAGGAGAAAAGTGTCTGTCCGGGTAATCATGCGCGGCATGCTTAGGCTGATCCTGGTCGATACTTTACGCACAGTTCACAATGTTGGTTTTCTCTCGATAGCGGATTATTGTCAGCTAAGTCTATAAAAGATAATGGCGGACAGTGACAATTATGTATGTTGAAACTATGTGTATGCACAAGGTCACCTGAATTCTCACTGTATGTAACTGTAAAACACCCCAAGTAGCCTGACGCGGCTCGTATATTGTCACTTTGCTATGCCAGGTTAACCCTTTTCTCACATACAACAAATCTGCAGCAGACGACTTTGAAAACATGGTGACAAAAGGAGAAATTGCTCGTTTTGAGCGTCATCGTGTAGAGGCGTCAGAAAGCGTATGTATGAGGGAAGGGGTTAATATCGCCAATATATGATGTGGGTTGGGCGGAATAAAATTCACAGAAAAACCGCGTAAAGTTTACCGTATTATTTTTATATTTATTTCGGTGATATTCGACATTTGTTTTATTCATTCATTTTCACATCACTTGATCAACTGGATTGCTTGGGAAGATTGTTGTGTGGAGTACTGGTGTGCGAAAACCAGGAAACATATGAGTAGGTGAACTGGCCGCCGTGATATGACTGAGAAATTGTTAAAAACGGCGTTAACCCCAATCAATCAATCAATCAACTTGATCGACTGGAAAGAATATTATAATGGTAATACAATAATATAAACAAACATCGGTATTGTGGTAGGCTAACATCAATAACTGTAATCGATCTTGTCATTCTCTTCTTTAATGTTACGAGTTAGGACTAAACTTCTGTTTAACCCTTTCTCAAATGCAGACGTTTCTGTAGAAGACATATTTTAAAAACATTGTGGCAAAACGATAATTTGCTCATCATCAGAAAATCTTATTTAGCCGCAAAGATTTTAGTTTATATTCAACAAAGTTATTATTTATTTATAGAGACTATCCTTACGTTTCCCTTGCTGTGTTCAAAGTCATCTGCAACAGTATTTTGACCTGTTTGAAACTTAAAAATGTGTTTAATAAAACAATTCCCTGTTGCTGTATAATTTATGTTAAAACGTGTTCTAAAAGATAAATAACTGATACACAGATAAAAGGACTGATGACTCATGAAATGTTAACAAGGTTGTATAACCTATATGATCCGTCGCATGAGAAAACCAACATTGTGGACTCTGCGTAATGTATCGATCCAGATCAGCCTGTGCAATCCGCGCAGGCTAAACCGGGCCGAAACGTTCCGTCTCAGGGGAATAGAGGTATAAAGTAATGATTCTTGAAACAGAAAATCCAAAGGAGGCGAACAGTGAGTGTCCGGGTTTATCTGCGCGGCATGCTTAGACTGATCCGACCCGATACTTTACGCAGCGTCCACATTGTTGGTTTTCTCGTTGGACGGCTCATGTGTACACTAACTCTTTATAACAATTATGATTTCTTTTAGACTGATTACCCTTACTTTTACTAGAATGTTTTTAAAGGCATCTTCTGCGTTTGTCGTATGTAGAAAAGGGTGTTCAATTTTGATAAGGGTAGATACAATATTTCTGTATAATCTACCTGAAACAATGTTGAAAATCAAGTTTAACAAGCTTGTATAACCTATGTGAGCCGTAGCACGAGAAAACCAACGTTGTGGACTCTTCGTAATGTATCGACCCAGATCAAACTGCGCAATCTGCGTCGGTTAATCCGGGCCGACAAATTCTGTCTCTAGGGGATAGAGGTATAAAGTAATGTTTCTCGAAACAGCAAATCCGCAGGAGGCGAACAGTGGCTGTCCGGGTTAGCCTGCGCGGCATGATTAGGCTGATCTGGGTCGATGCTTTTCACGCAGAGTCCGCAACGTAGGTTTTCTCGTGGGACGATTATGTTTTCATTTTTACTGCTTGATCATACTTTTACTGGAATGTTTTTATATGCATCGTCTACGATTTGTCGTATGTAGAAAAGGTTGTACAATTTTGATAAGGGTAGACACACTTTTTCTGTATAATTCACCTGAAACAATGTTGAAAAAGCTAGATACACTATTTCTGAATAATTCACCTGAAACAATGTTGAAAAAGCTAGATACACTGTTTCTGTATAATTCACCTGAAACAATGTTGATAAAGGTAGATACACTATTTCTGAATAATTCACCTGAAACAATGTTGATAAAGGTAGATACACTATTTCTGTATAATTCACCTGAAACAGTATTGATAAAGGTAGATACACTATTTCTGTATGATTCACCTGAAACAGTATTGGTAAAGGTAGATACACTATTTCTGAATAATTCACCTGAAACAGTATTGATAAAGGTAGATACACTTTTTCTGAATAATTCACCTGAAACAATGTTGAAAAAGGTAACAATTAGTTAACGTTGAACAAGTTCTCTTTTTTCACCAAAGATTATTCACCACTGTTTCTCATTAATTGCCGAGCCCCGGTAACTCAGTCGGTAGCGACGCGGGCTGTCAATCCAGGGGTTGTGAGTTCGAATCCCGGCTCCTCCAACTTTCTTTCCGACGATTGACAAAAGTCAATGCGACATGCGTCATTCGTCTTCCACCAATGGGCTATATCTATGTGGAAAAGCAGCCAGTTGCTTGGGAAGATTGTTTTGTGGAGTACTGGTGTGAGAAAACCAGGAAATGCAGGAGTAGGTGAACTGCCTGCCGTGATATAACTGAGAAATTGTTAAAAACGGCGTTAAACCCCAATGTATGTATTTGTAATGTACATGGTCGGTTTCTTTTCAATCCTATAAATTGGAAAACTACATGTACTTTAAATGATTTGTGTATTTACGGCTTCACGCTTTAACCATGCGCATGACTTCATATGTATTCAATGTTTATATTATACTGGTTTTTTAAAGACAAATACTATTACATTTTGTATAAAAGTACATTTATTGTTCAGGCGTCGACGGTATCATTAGCAAAAGAAAACTGTATATTGATTATTATATGTGTTGTATTACTTGAGTGAATTTTTACTTTTATGTCGCATACTTTATGCGCATCGAACGTTTGTGTCGCCCATTGTATTTGTCGATAAACTTGTAAAACTGTATAATATGTAATTTCCTTCAATATCAAGAACCGACAACTCCACAATGCACGTGAAACTTGTCCACCACGCAGTTACCTCGCTTGTTTGTAATCACGGTTCCATTTATTATGAAGTTCGTGTTACAAACAAAGCGACCATTGTGAGTTTGCAAGCAACGAATAACCAGACCAGACTGCACCTCTAAGCAGGTTTATCACAATAGTCCCTGTTCGTCATTTAATAGTACCCGTGTGTAAGCTTCTTCTATGTGTAGCATTTGTGTTTCTATATATACTCAATAAATTTCAAAAAACTAGAAGTTTGCATTTTGTATGGCCTGATCTTACTCTATATTGAACTCTCCCAACATCAAACAAACAAGCATCATACTATTGATAGCGTTAAGGTAAAAATATTTAAAATCTCGATAAATGAAAGATTATTTTTCGAAACAGTAGAACATATTGTGAAACAAAAAGAGAAATTCCTCGATCAATGCAATATCTCACTGTCCCCAATACTGTTTTCAAAAGTCGTCTGCTGCAGATGCGTTTTGTAATTTGTAATATGGAATATGTTAACTTTATTGAAACATAGGTATCAAAGCTAGACATTTACTGACTGTCAGACCCTGTACCTGGTGCATACGTCTCTCTGATTGACTGATTTATTTTGTATTTCCTTCATATTAATGAAAAGCATATACATTCACAAATTACAATGAAAAAAAAAGAAACATACACAATAACAGTACAAATTAAAGAAAGCAAAATCTCCTCAATTCATATGAATCCTACAAAGGAGCACTTAACCGAAACGAAATGGGAAGTGAGAACGAAATGAGAAGTGAGAACGAAATGAGAAGTGATCAGTAGCAATATTTTTTTTTATTTCGACCCAGTGCATACTACATAGATAACGGCACTACAATATTGTAAACGATCGTGATCAGAGGATACTGGCAATTGTAAATATTAATACAGTATGATAAAGAGAGAGTGAATGAGAGAATCAGTTAGAAAATGAAGAAAAGAAGAAGAGCTATATTATCAAATTAAATCACGGCGGCCAGTTCACCGAGCAATTTATTTCCTTGAGACTGGAAACCGACCCACATAGCCAATTGCTGGGATACGATTTGCGCTTGAAACATAATGACATGTGTTAATCATATCATTGGAAATCACCAATGGCTGGTCCAGGGTTTGAACTTACAACCCCTGAATTGATGGCATTTGTTGTAACTGACTGAGCTTCTGCGGCTCAACTATTAAGCCTTTGAAAAATACGACCTTAAAAAACAATATTGGAAAAGAAAATTGTCCAAAATTCAAAAAGACAAGAGCTGTCAGAGGACAGCGTGCTTGTCTTTTTTGTGCTTGCCAATAAAACAAAACTTGTTGGGGTGGTACAGAAAACATAACCAAGTACTTTATCATACTATTTATAAGCAAAGTACTTTATAAGTCGTTAAAGGGTCATAATTATTACAAAAACCTTCGCTGAATTATTCACGCTTGGCTGTTGGTGGAGGTTATGATGGTAAAAATATATTGCAAGTGTTTAAGCTATATCTATAATTGTTTTTTTTTTTTTTTTTATTTTGTATGAATAACTTTCTAAATCGAAAAAGAGCCATAAATCTTAAAGAAAACCTTGACAGACTTATGTACTTCTGTCTGTTGATGGTGGTTATGATGGTAAATAAGTGTTGAAAGTTTCAAAGCAATATCTCTAATTAGTTTGGGAAAAAATGAGATGGTACGAAAAACCTTAAGCAAAATTCTAAGTCGAAAAAGGGCCATAATTCTTACAAAACCATTGACAGAGTTATGAACTCTTGTCTTTTGATGAAGGTAATGATGAGTATAAGATAGGTTCAAAGCAATATCTCTAATGGTTTTAAAAACAAGGGAATTGGTACAAAAGACTTAACCAAAAAAAAGAGAAGCCGCAATTTTTCGTTGTTCATGTAGAAATAAGAAAAAGAACATTTAAATCCACAAACAACTGTAGACGGTAATACGCTGACATATTTATCCCTTGAAGACTGTTGGAGATACTTCAAATTACCTCCCTTTAAGCAATACAAGGATATTTACCTTGTGATTCGTATGATTAAGAGTAATAAACATTGAAATTATATGAATGAAAACTATTATTTAAATTAGTAACAACATCAAAATCAAATTTAAGCCAAGATAAATGTGTACACATTTCATTAATTGTTTGTAGATACCCTAATGTATAGGTATGAATATAAAATTTATAATGTTATAAAAAAAAATCATTTCAACGTATTAAGTCTGTGAATCTCACAGAAACACCCATTTCAATATACCAACATGTTAAAGTAAATTAAAGAATGAACCGTTTTTGTTTTGTACTGAAACTAGAAACGTCCGTTTGCGCGTATAAGTATATTTCCAATATTTGCGATTTTATATTGCGACTAGCTAACCCGGCACGACGTAAACTTTCCTCTACCAAATTGGTTGTTGTATGTGGGAAACGGTTAGCTGCTGAACATGTATTTAAATGTTTAGCTGTGTTAAATATTTGTATTCCCTTTAAATTGTTTATTTAAATCGTCATACATGTGTATTATTAGACAAAGGTGTCAGACAAAATGGGAACTTAGCTAAATTGTGCGTATATACTAGAAATTACCTCCCTTTAAGTACTACCACGATTTTTTTCTTGTGATTCGTATGAATACGTTTGATAAACATTAACATTTCAACTAGACGACAACATTTATTGTGAAACAGATATTTAATTTGTTCATGTCTGCACTTCTTCATCTAAAATTACTGCGTAATATATTATAGCATGTAAGGAACGAAAAGGCATTAATGCCGAGCGCGAGGGTAAACAACGCCAAACAACAACAACAAGAAACAGATTACATTTACTGCGTACCTTCTTTTGTTCGTGGTTCCCGGTTTAACATACTATCGAACTAAAAAAGCGTATGAGGCAGGTAACCAATTCAGTTTACTGTTTAGACAAGATACAGTATGAATTTCGCTTAAATAAAAATGTACATACATTCAATTAATATACTGGCCTTTGTCTTTTGTTTTTAATTTGTAAAACTCACACATGTATATAGAGTGTAAAAGGGATGTTTTAAAAGTATTTACCTTAAATTAATGTACTTAGAAAGGACAAAGAGAAATCAAGATATGTGGCCACGCTGGCAGGTCTAAATATTCTCCTTGACCGAAAATTAAAAGCATCCCTACAGGAAACCGCCTCCTGTCGGCTTCCAATAAGTGTTGTAAGTTTAAAAGCGATATCTGTAATGGTTTTGACAAAAGAGTGAATTGGTACAAAAAACGCCGATGCCAAGGCGAGTAGTATAGCTAGTCTTTTCTTCGAAAAGTCGGGCTATAATTGTATAGTATATCCTTTTCCTACAATGAGTTCACCACTGCAGCTTTAAAACAGCAGTAAAAACACTTCCCTTTCTATTCACCCGCAGATCATATGCTCAAAACAGACGTCTACATAAAAAGAATACAAGAGAATTTTAATGCAAAGCATTAAAGCGACTGAAATTTAGATGGCACGAAAAAACAAAAAACAAAAAAGAAAATCGAATTCGCCCTAAATGTTATTCTTTATGTTATCCAAGTAAAATCAAGGTGGAAAATGTATCGTTTTTTATCAATAAAATGAACTCGAGTCGTTTTCAATTGTCCCGATAAGGGGGTGTCCTATTTAAAAAATACCACGGAATCCTTCAGACGATCACGTGATATAACTATATAACGGTTCACTCTGACAGACGTATACAGTTATACACAATTTACACGTTTGGCAAAGATTTGTTTGTGATTGCATGAGCTCCTCGTGATGTTGTACACTGTACATTTTGCGGCCTACAAAAGCGACACTAGTCTCATAAGATCCTTTTTTCTAACATTCTGTTCCTTCTAATTATAGGAATAAAAATATTTCCATAACCATTTCCTTTTTATTTTTTTTCGAAAAGGGAAAATAATTAAATATGGAAACATGACGAAAACAAGCTTATTGAGCTTTCAAATAAACATGCTTAACACACATATTTAAACTACAAAACATGCTTCTATCCTCCATTCTGTACATTCTTTCTTTTTTTCTCTATATACATGTACTTCATTCTTTTTCTCTTATTCTCTCTCATATTGATTTAATTACTACGCATTTTGTTGCCCTCTGATCACGATGTATAATATATTGCAGGGTTGTCATAACCTGCAGCAATAATAAACCGGGTTTATTCGTTTTATTTGTACTGAAATGGTTGTTTTAGTCACTGCTTACTTTGCATAAAACCTTCATGGTATATAAATGTTTCATTTAATGCGCATGCGTCCTATCGGTCATGTGACGACTCTTCAAGTCATATGATGAATGAGATTAAAAGCATCGAAAGCTATTTAAAAACTTACCCCGTTAGTCACAGGGTAGAATTTGCGATGGAAAAAGTATCACAAACAAGAAAATCTCACCGATTATAGGGGTATTTACGGCAGCTCTAAAGGTACACACACATTTTTATAAATTACATACGAATTTTTTTGTATCTCGTTCGTACGACTTAGTATCTCGTTCGCACGAGATAGTATCTCGTTCGCACGACATAGTATCTCATGCGCACGAGATAAACAAAAATCGTGTGTGTCGTTTTAGAGCTGCCTACGGCAACTCTAAAGGGACACACACATTTTTATAAATTACATACGATTTTTTTTTTATCTCGTGCGCACGAGATAGTATCTCGTTCGCACGACTTAGTATCTCGTTCGCACGACTTAGTATCTCGTGCGAACGAGATAAAAAAAAATCGTGTGTGTCCCTTTAGAGCTGCCGTAGGTATTTGATACGTCAGTTATCATATTTTTATGCCCCAAATACAAAAATAACACTTATTTTCTTAAAATTGGATTTTTTTTTTTTTTTCGACAGTTGGGCATCTGGAGTTCAGTCGCTTTAATGGCGCCGGAAATTCAGAAGTTATAATGCATAGCACTTAAATAATTGAAATTGAAGAAAGAGTTAAGTCACTTGATTGTTTCGCTTGGTTGGCAACAATCGTATGTTTACTATACATTCATTCCGCATTCGGCACTAGTCCCTCGAGTCAACACGCGTTTATCCGAGTTGGCTCGAGTGGAGTACGTTTTAACAAGGGAAAGCCTACTCGGGTTTAGCCGATGTAACCCTATCCGAAGAGCTAAGTTATATCGAACTAGTACACTTTAGTCTGGCAACATGGCGCATTATTTGGTTGATGAAGATTGGAACTTGTAAATCAATATTTTAACACTTTACCGATCGGTGTATAACACATGCCCGAGTCGACCTGAGTAAAGAAGGTTTACCTTGGTAGAGAATCTCATTAAAACGAGACCTAGATATGATGACTGTACGATTCAGGTCGACTCAAGTTGACCTTTACATCATCCAATCAAATTGTTTACAGTGTAGACAGGTTAGTTGACCCATATAAATAAACTTTATAGAGAATCAATAATTGTCGAGTGCTCCGATTGTATATATAGCACTGGCGTTTGTTGTATCGTGCGATTACATTGGACATAAAAACCGAGCACGTGCTCACAAGTTATCAAGTATATTAGGTTAATTCGAGACGACCCTTTATGAGGGGTAGTCAGATCCAATATACGTACAGCGAAGTCTTTTGGTCTGATTTAAATGAGATAGCCTTGGTAATTTAACTCGGAGGATAATGTCGAACAAGAGCAAAGTGCGATCTTAGCTGAGTAAGCATTTGTCATTAGTTCACACAGGTTTCAAACCGTATCTGCTAGTGATGCGTCACTAGTCAGCTATATCAGTGAGTGAATTAAACTTTTTCACGTTCTCACAGGTACTGTTTACACGATATCTGATGGAATCCAAAAAATTAACTTAAATATCATAGACATGCGATGTATTATAAATGAATAAGCCCCGGTAGCTCATTCGGTAGCGACGCGGGCTGTCAATCCAGGGATTGTGAGTTCGAACGCAAGCTCGGCCAAAATTCTTTCCGACGTTTGATAAAAGTCAATGTGACAAGCGCCATTCGTCTTCCACCAATGGGCTATCAGTCTATGTGGAAAATAATCCAGTTGCTTGGAAAGACACAACAGTGTGTAGTACTGTTGTGAGAAAGCCATGATATGACTGAAAACCATTTGAAAAACGGGGTAAAACCCCAATCAATCCATTGCTATGCGTTGTTACTTTTTGTCAAAGAAAATGTGATTGTACGCAATATGATTGGACTCAGAACATACTGAATTGATATCCGCGTGATGGTAAGGACATCGATGACATATAGCAAACAGTACATCACATTCACGAAATAGGTTCAAAACTCAATGCAGCCGAATCTTGTATCATCATGTTTATTTCTTTACTCATATACATGATGTTAAAGTATGTGTGGGGGGTAATCAAAGCATAAACTTGCTGAATGAGATTAGGGACCCAAACCTTTATGCTTGAAGGAATATTGACTTGTTAGACTTAATGTCAAGTAGCTTTTTTTCTTTTACCACAGTAGCTACTTGCAGTCAATGATTTTTAAGTATATGTTATATTTACTTGCATCCAAAGTCCCAGACGATAAAGAAGAGTCACGCTGTATTCAATCCTCAATGGCAGACGGATATTTCATATGTTCGTCAGTTGTTATGGTATAGACGGGGCACGGGTTTAGACTTATCGATTACGTCGATAAACACTATATGAAGCCAAACATGCTTAAATATCTGGCTCGTCTAAAACCTGTCACAGTTGTTATGTCAATTGTACGGCCTTCTGATGCGAAAGAAAAATATGTACATATATCGCGTATTAGATGTAACACTGTTGTGCGTATTTGTTTGGAGTTTTACTGCTTTCCGTAACAACAAAAAAACGGTTCCAAAAGCGTCCCCTTCCTTTACAATAACAAAGAACATTTCCATACCCCCCCGTCTACCGTTGTAGATTAAATAGAGTGATTTTGTAATGCAGTTTGCCTTTTTGTTCGATTGAGTTGAACATGTAAATATAGCCATGTTGGCGGCAATGGTCAACATATACAAAACGTAAACATGTACGCACCCCTCCGATTTGAATCACATTGTATAATCTCAGAGACATATATCTGGAGAGATTTTCTTATAATGATGTTTTAAGCTAAAGTATTGAACACCATTCAGGATATTTTATTTGATATCATTTGTTTCTGAATTCACCATTGGTTCATTTATCTTTTTAACGGCCCGTCAGTCGTAATGCTTTATCTCACACATCTATTACAGACTCTGAGTCTATTTGTTTTGCCTCGTGGGAAAAATGTAATTTTAAATAAATATTTACTTATCATGTTTTAGGCGCGCCAATGAAAAACGCATTTCAAGGTAAAGATGATATCTTCAACATATCCTTATTACATTAAACCTCACCATCCGTCACTGCAGTTGTCTTGGAGGCATATAATTTAATGATACTATTTAAGGTATAAATACATATAAATATTAAGTATTTCCTGTATATGTCCCGCTTTCATGTAAATGGAAACTCGAAAAACACGAGAACACCAATTTTGACAGAACATGTTTTATTTACGTAAGTAACGGCTGTAGCAGACATTTTTAAATAAATGTGTTAAGTTGCTTAAGCTCACCTGATCACGAAGTGCGAATATTGAGCTTTTAGAATCGTTGGATGTTCGTGACAGTCAACCGTCTACATGAGTTTCCTCGCCCATCGTTGGATATTCGTGACTTTCAACTGTCTACGTGAGGTTTCTCGCCCATCGTTGGATGTTCGTGACAGTCAACCGTCTACATGAGTTTCCTCGCCCATCGTTGGATATTCGTGACTGTCAACCGTCTACGTGAGGTTCCTCGCCCATCGTTGGATATTCGTGACTGTCAATTGTCTACGTGAGGTTCTTCACCCATCGTTGGATATTCGTGACTGTCAATTGTCTACATGATCTTCCTCGCCCATCGTTGGATATTCGTGACTGTCAACCGTCGTCGTGAGCTTCCTCACCCATCGTTGGATATTCGTGACTGTCAACCGTCGTCGTGAGCTTCCTCACCCATCGTTGGATATTCGTGACTGTCAACCGTCGTCGTGAGGTTCCTCGCCCATCGTTAGATGTTCGTGACTGTCAACCGTCGTCGTTGGCTTCCTCGCCCATCGTTAGATGTTCGTGACTGTCAACCGTCTACGTGAGGTTCCTCGCCCATCGTTAGATGTTCGTGACTGTCAACCGTCGTCGTTGGCTTCCTCGCCCATCGTTAGATGTTCGTGACTGTCAACCGTCGTCGTTGGCTTCCTCGCCAATCGTTGGATGTTCGTGACTGTCAACCATCGTCGTGAGTTTCTTCACCCATCGTTGGATGTTCGTGACTGTCAACTGTATACGTAAGTTTCCTCGCTCATCGTTGGATGTTCATTACTGTCAACAGTCTACGTGAGCTTCCTCGCCTATCGTTGGGTTTTAGTGATCGTCAATCGTCTACGTAAGCTTCCTAACCCATCGTTGGGTATTAGTGATCGTCAATCGTCTACGTGAGCTTCCTCGCCCATCGTTGGGTATTAGTGATCGTCAATCGTCTACGTGAGCTTCCTCGCCCATCGTTGTGTATTAGTGATCGTCAATCGTCTACGTGAGCTTCCTCGCCCATCGTTGGGTATTAGTGATCGTCAATCGTCTACGTGAGCTTCCTCGCTCATCGTTGGGTATAAGTGATCGGCAACAGCCTACGTGAGCTTCCGCGCCCATCGTTGGATGTTCGTGACCGTCAACAGTCTACGTGAGCTTCCTCGCTCATCGTTGGGTATACGTGATCGTCAACAGTCTACGTGAGCTTCCTCGCCCATCGTTTGAGTGACGTCACACGGAAACCGATCTTCAGGAATATGAAACCAGCGAATATCAAGATCAAACCTGCCCTTCTGCGAAATCTGATCAGCATCTTCACTGTAAGCCATCTAGTCTTTCACGTTTTCTGGGGATACCTGCATAATTGTAATGATCAATAATGGATATGAAAGTATAACTTTGTTTGTAATTGGCATCATTTACCGAACCTCCGGAGGTCGGTTTTTCGTGTGACGTGTCCCACCCCCTTCCCCCCCCCCCCTCCCACCCCCACCCCCACACACACACACACCCCTCCAAAATAACATTTCTTCCAAAACTGCTGTTACACTGTGGGCTTAACAGCAGAATAAATCTGTAAACGTCTTGCTCAATTTTTCAATAATGTAACTAAGAGGCCCATTTTTAACATTATTTAACGCTCAATGTTCCTATAAGGTCAATTTTCAAGCTATTCCAATCAGCAGCACAAGACGTTCACCGTACTATAAAATGTTAAACGACATTTGTTCCTACACCGCTTGCTCAAATTTAGAGAAAACTCATACACAATGTTACATAAGTCACCGTATCTCGAACAATAACATGTTAAACGACATTTGCTCCTACACCGCTTGGTCAAATTAAGAGAAAAACATACACAATGTTGCATAAGTGAACCTTCTACCAAATTTGCTCAGAAACAAAAATGGCTTCCTGAACTGAAAATCGAAATACGCTTATATGGCATTTCCTTCTTTATTGCTGACCGCATCGGTGGTGTAGTGTTAGAGCGTCCGGCTCGGTGTGGGAGGTCGCGGGTGCGATCCCCGGTCTGTTCATACCAAAGATTTTGAAATGGTAGTAATGGCTCACCCCCTTGGCGCTCAAGGTTGCGGAGTTAGCATTACGACTGACTGGCTGGTGTCAGGATAAAAGGACCAGTAGTACTGGTACCTTACCCAGGAAACGCCGAGATATAACTGAAAAACTGTTGAAAAGCGGCGTAAAACACTATACAATCAATCAATCATAACAAAGTATGTAGCTTTCTACCAAAACGTCAAACATTGGCTGAACGAAATATTTTGACTCCAAAATAATCTGTTCAAAGTTTAGGCGGGCGAAATAGCCCCATTATGACACTCATGTCTGAAATGAACAAGTGAACCGTCCCGCAAGAAAAACCAATATTGTGTTCTCTGCTTAAAGTATCGACCTGGGTCAGGCTTACCCGGAAAGACACGTTTCGCCACCTGTGGATTTTCTGTTTCAGGAATCATTACTCTATACCTCTATCCCCGTTAGACGCAATGTGTCGGCCCGGATCAGTCTGCACGGACTGCGCAGGCTAATCTTGGTCTATACATTACGCAGAGTCCAAACTGTTTGTTTTCTCACGGGACGGCTCAAGTGATACAAAGACTGAACATGAACTGCGTCAGATGACAAGGGGTCTTTATGCGTATATGCGAGCAGTGAATGCTCAGGTGAGACTGTGTATACGTGCAGTATAATCAGGGCCCTCACTGGCAGTTAACAATCATCAAGAAAAGTCATAGATATTACTTCGGATTAAAACCTACAGGTCTAGTCAAACTTCGTTTGCTTATATGTCCCGTCACCTATATGTATACAAAACACGCATGCAAAACATTTCCTTTTTCGAATGACGTATTGTTCTAAGAAATATCGCAGTTTTCCATACGCTGACAGTTGATGTTGGAATTTAGAGGCGAATGAGGGCTGAGTAATATTATTTGATATAAAACGAAAAACGTCATGACAGTTTGACAATTGTGTTATAGTTCATATATAGCTTAACTAAAAGGACATCAAACATTATTTCACGAATATCTCACAATAAACAAAACATGAATATCATTACTGTACATTGTTTGTGTATTATTGTGCTCGTGTCGACGATTGTTAGTGAAGAGCCACGTTGTTCAAGGTTCCACTACGAGGAACAGACCCTGTCCAAGATGTTGAAAATGGAGATGAAAATGGAAAAGATGGAAGAAGAATTTAAAGATTTGAAGATGAATTATGAGAAGAAGATTGATGAAATGACAAACAAACGAATTGAGTCGGAAGCTATGCTTGATAACACTAAACGAGGAAACACACGTGTTTCCAATTATGTTAGATGGGGACGAGAGGATTGCCCTGGGAACGGAACTGACATACTATATAACGGTTATATGGTCGGAAACCATCATAGTAAACATGGTGGCGGATCAACGTCATTGTGTTTACCGAAAACACCGACTTGGGCGGAGCATGTTGACGGTGTCCAATCAGGTGCCGAAATTTACGGAACAGAAATTGAAATCGATGCAACTGTTTCCAAGAAACTATTCGGAACTAATGTGAATAACAACGATCTGTCATGCGCATTGTGTACTTCCGTTCGAGGATCCGTGATCATGTTGCCGGGGCATTCAGAATGTCTTCCAGGATGGACCGAGGAATACCACGGGTTTCTTGTTGCGTCACTTTCGAGTTTGAAAGCATCCTCGGATTTCGTGTGTCTTGACGGACAGTTTACAAAGGGTCAGGACAGGGGCAACAATCAACATGTTATAAGAGTCGTAGAAGCAAGATGTGGAAGTATACCGTGTCCCCCGTATGTGGAGGGGCGGGAAATTGCTTGTGTAGTATGCACGAAGTGATGGCATTACTGAACATACAAAGCTAAACAGAGTTACTGTCATTGTGGTTGGACACTTTAAGAGTACTGTATCAACTGTATATCGTCAATC
The DNA here is from genome assembly GCA_031761405.1 of Serripes groenlandicus. NCBI lineage: Eukaryota > Metazoa > Mollusca > Bivalvia > Cardiida > Cardiidae > Serripes > Serripes groenlandicus. The sequence goes on from JASEVX010000006.1 coordinate 75,353,933, forward strand.
TGTAAATGCATTTTACTTATATTCTTGTAACCATATTAAGTGTTCTTCATTCTTACCTTTGTAAGAAATACCATGGGTCTAATTGATGAACAGCGCAGAACCAAAACAAACTATGGGGATGTGGGAATTGTTGCACATGCGTACAGTGATTACTCGGATGAACCTTTACTGTCCGCATATGTTCATTAGATGTAACTTACGCTTAAAGACTAGAATCATATTCCCCTTTTTCGGACATCATTTATGGATACATTGGGATTAAACAATTCCTACTACAGTTATCGTCATTTGAGCTGTTCCACGAGAAAACCAAAAGTATCGACTCTGCGTAATATATCGACCTAGATCAGCCTGCGCAGTCCCCGCAGGTTAATCCGGGCTGACACATTTAATCTCAGGGGAAACAGACAATCCACATGAGGAACAAAAAGTGTCTGTCCGGGTAAGCCTGCGGTAATGGCGGACAGCGAAAAGATTCTGGTGAAACAATGTGTATGCACAAGGTCACCTGAATCCTCACTGTACGTAAATGTAATAAACCCCCAAGTCGCTTGACCCTGCTCGTATATTGACACTTAGCGATGCCAGGTTAACCCTTTCAGACCACTTTGAAAACATACCTGAACTTTTTTTTGAAACTCTCTTTAAATAATTGAATATAGTTGAAAACATTGTGACAAAGGGAGAAATTGCTCATTTTGAGCAATTTCTTCTTTTTTTCTACAGGTTTTCAAAAGGCCGTCTGCTACAGAGACGTCAGAAAGCGTCTTTTTAAGGGAATGAGTTAATATCGCCAATAGATAATGTAGGTAGTGTGGGATAGAATTAACAGAAAAACAGCTTAAAGTTCACCGAGTTACCCTGTTATTTTGATATTTATTCCGGTGATATTCAACATTTGTTTTATTCATTCAATTTCACATCACTGGATCCACGTTGATTTTTGCAGAAACGTTGGACTGGAAAGAATATTATAATGGTAATAAAATATATATATATAATCAACATAGCTTATGTGGTAGGGTAACACCAATAACTGTAATCTATCATGTCATTCTTTTTAATGTTATGAGTAAGGACTAAACTTCTGTTTAACCCTTTCTCAAATGCAGACGTTTCTCTAGAAGACATATTTTAAAAACATTGTGGCAAAACGATACTTTGCTCACCATGAGCAAATCTTATTTATCCGCAAGGATTTTAGTTTATATTCAACAAGTTTACGTTTATTTATTGAGACTATCCATACTTTTCCCTTGCTGTGTTCAAAGTTATCTACAACAGTATTGTTATATGTTTGAAACTTAAAAAATTGCTTAACAAAACAATTCCCTGTTGCTGTATACTTAATGTTAAAACGTATTCTAAAAGATAAATAACTGATACAAAGATAAAAGGAATGATGACTCATGAACATCAACAAGGTTATATAACCTATATGATCCGTCGCATGAGAAGACCAACATTGTGGACTCTGCGTAATGTATCGACCCAGATCAGCCTGCGTAATCCGCGTAGACTAATCAGGGTCAACATATTCTGTCTCTGGGGGATAGAGGTATAAAGTAATCATTCTCGAAACAAAACATCCGTAGGAGGCGAACAGTGGCTGTCCGGTTTAGCCTGCGCGGCATGCTTAGTCTGATCTGGGTCGATGCTTTACACGCAGAGTCCACAACGTTGGTTTTTCTTAAGGGACGGCTCATATACAATAACTATTTATAACAATTATGCTTTCATTTTTACTGATTACCCATACGTTTACTAGAATGTTTTGAAATGCATCTTCTGGTTTGCCGTTTGTAGAAAAGGGTGTACGGTTTTGATAAAGGTAGATACATCATGTCTGTATAATATACTGAAACAATGTTGAAAAAGGTAAAAAAATAGTTAACGTTGAACAAGTTCACCTTTTTTCCACCAAAGATAATTCCCTGCTGTTTCTCATAAAGGCTTTTTATGTTTCCTCTTTCCAACATACGAACACCTATACATACAACAGGTTAACATGTATGTCTTTGTTATGTACATGGTGTTGTTTTCAATCCTATAAATTGGGAGACTATCTGTATTTAAAATGATTTGTATATCAAATATATATAAAGCTTTAACCATACGCAAGACTTCATATGTATTCAATGTGTATATTATACATTTTCATACAAATATAATATGTGTTGTATTACTTGAGTGAATTTTACTTTTATGTCGCATACTTTATGCGCATCGAACGTTTGTGTCGCCCATTGTATTGTATTTGTTGATAAACTTGTAAAACTGTATAATATGTAATTTCCTTCAACGTCATTAACCGATAACTCCACAATGCACGTGAAACTTGTCCACCACGCAGTTACCTCGCTTGTTTGTAATCACGTTTCCATTCATTATGAAGTTCGTGGTACAAGCAAAGCGACCCTTGTGAGTTTGCAAGCAGCGAATCAGACTGCACCTCCGAGCAGGCTGATCACAATATTCCCTGTTCGTCATTTAATAGTACCCGTATGTAAGCTTCTTAGACGTCTATGTGTAGCATTGTGTTTCTATCTATACCCAATAAATTTAAAAAAACTAGAAGGTTGCTTTCTGTATTGCCTGCTCTTAATCTATATCAAACTTTTCAAACATGAAACACTGCGAAATCTGATCAGCATCTTCACTCTCAGCAATCTAGTCGTTCACGTTTTCTGGAGGTACCTCGATAACTGCTTTGATCAATACATGATATGAAAGTATGACTTTGTTTGTAATTGGCATCATTTACCGAACCTCTGGAGGTCGGTTTTCGTGTGACGTGTTTTTCCCCGCAAATAACATCTCTTCCACTTAACTGTGGCCTTTACAGCAGAATAAATCTGTAAACGTCTTGCTCAATTTTACAATAATTTCACACAATTGTTCTTAATGTGACTAAAAGGCACACTTTCAACATTATTTAACGCTCAATTTCCCTATAAAGTCAATTTTCAAGCTATTCCGATCAGCAGCACAAGACGTTCACCGTAGCTCGTACTATAACATGTTAAACGACATTTGCTCCTACACCGCTAGCTCACATTTAGAGAAAAAACATAAACAATGTTACATAAGGGAAATTTCTACCAACTTTGCTCAGACCCTTCCACGTCGCTACAAAAACAATAGCTTCCTGAACTGAAAATCGAAATATGCTTATATGGCATTTCCTTCATTATTGCTGACCGCATCGGTGGTGTAGTCTTAGATCGTCCGCCCCGGTGCGGGTGGTCCCGGGTTCGATCCCGGTCGGGTCATACCAAAGATTTTGAAATGGTAGTAATGGTTGCCCTCCTTGGGGCTCAAGGTTGCGGGGTTAGCATTACGACTGACTGGCTGGTGTCAGGATAAATGGACCAGTAGTACTGGTACCTTACCCAGGAAACGCCGAGATATAACTGAAAAACTGTTGAAAAGCGGCGTAAAACACTATACAATCAATCAATCATAACAACTGGTCTAAACCTCTTGCCTTATTTCCAAATATTTCTCACACATGTTTTAAAGTATGTAGCTTTTTACCAAAGCGTCAAACATTTGATGAACGAAATATACACCAAAATAATCTGTTCAAAGTTCATAGACGGGCGAAATAGCCCCATTATGACACTCATGTCTAAAATGAACAAGTGAACCGTCCCGCAAGAAAACCAATATTGTGTTCTCTGCTTAAAGTATCGACCTGGGTCAGGCTTACCCGGAAAGACACGTTTCGCCACCTGTGGATTTCATTACTCTATACCTCTATCCCGTTAGACGCAATGTGTCGGCCCGGATCAGTCTGCACGGACTGCGCAGGCTGATATGTGTCGATACATTACGCAGAGTCCAAAATGTTTGTTTTCTCACGGGACGGCTCAAGTGATACATAGACTGTACATGAACTGCGTCAGAGGACAAGGGGTCTTTATGCGTATATGCGAGCAACGAATGCTCAGGTGAGACTGTGTATACGTGCAGTATAATCAGGGCCCTCACTGACAGTTAACAATCATCAAGAAAAGTCATAGATATTACTTCGGATTAAAACCTACAGGTCTAGCCAAACTTCGTTTGCTTATATGTCCCGTCCCCCATATGTACACAAAACATGCATGAAAAAAAAAATACTTTTTCGAATGACATATTGTTTTAAGAAAGTTTGCAGTTTTCCATACGCTGATGTTGGAATTTAGAGGCTGAGGAATATTATTTGATTTCAAAAAAATAACTTAATGACTGTTTCACCATTGTGTTATAGTAGCTTAACTAAAAGGATATCAAACATTATTTCACGAATATCTCGCAATTATACAAAACAATGAATATCATTACTGTACATTTTTTGTGTATTATTGTGCTCGTGTCGACGATTGTTAGTGAAGAGCCACGTTGTCCAAGGTTCCACTACGAGGAACAGACCCTGTCCAAGATGTTGAACATGGAGATGAAAATGGAAAAGATAGTAGAAGAATTTAAAGGTTTGAAGATGAATTATGAGAAGAAAATTGATGAAATGACAAACAAACGAATTGAGTCGGAAGCTATGCTTGATAACACTAAACGAGGAAACACACGTGTTTCCAATTATGTTAGATGGGGACGAGAGGATTGCCCTGGGAACGGAACTGACATGCTATATAACGGTTATATGGCCGGAAACCAATGGAATGAATATGGTGGCGGATCAACGTCATTGTGTTTACCGAAAACACCGTCTTGGGCTGAGCATATTGACGGTGTCCAATCAGGTGCCGAAATTTACGGAACAGAAATTGAAATCGATGCAGCTGTTTCCTATAAACTATTCGGAACTAACGTGAATGAGAACGATCTTTATTGCGCAGTTTGTACTTCTGTTCGAGGATCCTTGATCATGTTGCCGGGGCATTCAAAATGTCTTCCAGGGTGAACCGAGGAATACCACGGGTTTCTTGTTGCAGCACATTCGAATTGGGCAGCATCCTCTGATTTCGTGTGTCTTGACGGACAGTTTACAAAGGGTCAGGAGAGGGGTGACGATCAGCATATTATAACAGTCGTACAAGCAAAGTGTGGAAGTTTACCGTGTCCCCCGTATGTGGAAGGACGGGAAATGGCTTGTGTAGTATGCACGAAGTGATGACACATTACTGAACATACAAAGCTAAACAGAGTTACTGTCATTGTGGTTGGAAACTTTTAGAGTACTGTATCAACTCTTCATCGTCGATCTGTTTGCATGTCACATGTTTTCTTGTAACCATATTAAATGTTCTTCATTCACGAAGAGAATTAACATTCTGCTGAAGTAAACAATAGGACCTTGGTACACCGTGTCAATTCTATATCGTCTTGATACAGTGTATCAATTCTATATCGTCGATTTGTTTGCATGTTATTTATGTTAGAAGGCGCATAAAGAGCACGAACTTTTGCTATGTCGGTGTCGAACATGTTACTCAACGTTACATTCATTGTTCTTCGTTTAATGAGAATACCCTTTTGAGACGCTTTCAAGTCAATACAATATTTCCTATAGACCAGCCATACATTTAGCATATTGATATAACCTGTGTTAAGGTCTGGCTGCGTAACCTTGCTACATTATGCAAATACATAATATTATATATAAACAATGATCTATTTGTAAGAAATACCTTTAAAGTTTCTGGGTCTAGTTGATGAACAGGGCAGATCCAGAACAAACTGTGGGGATGTGGGAATTGTTGCACATGCGTACAGTGAATACTCGGATGAACCTTTACTGTCCGCATATGTTCATTAGATGTAACTTACGCTTAAAGACTAGAATCATAGTCCTTCTTCTCGGGCATCATTGATGGTTACATTGGGATGACTACTAGAATCATAGTCCTTCTTCTCGGGCATCATTGATGGTTACATTGGGATGACTACTAGAATCATAGTCCTTCTTCTCGGGCATCATTGATGGTTACATTGGGATGACTACTAGAATCATAGTCCTTCTTCTCGGGCATCATTGATGGTTACATTGGGATGACTACTACAGTTCTCGTCATTTGAGCCGTTCCACGAGAAAAAACAACATTATGGACTCTGCGTAATGCATCGACCCAGATCAGCCTAAGCATGTCTCGCAGGCTTACCTGGACCGACACTGTTCGTATCCTGTGGCTTTCTGTTTCAGGAATAACTACTGTATACATCTATCCCCCCTAAGACGGAATGTGTCGGCCGGATCAGTCTGCGCGGACAGCGCAGGCTGATCTGGTCGATACATTACGCAGATATATTGATATGAGCCGTTCCGCGATAAAACCAACATTATGGACTCTGCGTAATATATAGACCTAGGTCAGCCTGCGCAGTCCCTGCTGGCTAATCCGGGCCGACACATTCAATCTCAGGGGAATAGAGGTATAGAGTAATGATTCCTGAAACAGAAAGTCCACAGGAGGCGAAAAGTGTCTGTCCGGGTAAGCCTGCGCGGCATCGTTAGGCTGATCCTGTTCGATACTTTACGCAGAGTCCACAATGTTAGTTTTATTGTGATAGCGGCTCATTTGTCAGACAAGTCTTTAAAAGATAATGGCGGGCAGTTAAAATCTGGTGAACCAATGTGTATGCACAAGGTCACCTGAATCCTCACTGTACGTACATGTAATAAACCCCGAAGTCGCCTGACGCGCCTCGTAGATTGCCCCTTAGCGATGCAAGGTTAACCCTTTCCCACATACAACACATCTGCAGCAGACGACTTTGAAAACATACCTGACATTTTTTGGATACTCCCTTTAAATGAAAGTACAATAATTGAATACAATTGAAATACACAGAAAAACAGCATAAAGTTGATTTTTTGCAGAAACGTTGGACTGGAAAGAATATTATAATGGTAATACAATATATATATGATCAAACATCGAGTATGTAGTAGGGTAACATCAATAACTGTAATCGATCATGTCATTCTCTTTATTTTATGAGTTCGAACTAAACTTCTGTTTAAACCTTTCTCAAATACAGACGTTTCTGTAGCAGACATATTTTTAAAACGTTGTGGCAAAACGATACTTTGCTCACCATGAGAAAATCTTATTTAGCCGCAAGGATTTTAGTTTGTATTCAACAAAGTTAACGTTTATTTATAGAGACTATCCATACGTTTCCCTTGCTGTGTTCAAAGTTATCTGCAACAATATTTTAACATGTTTGAAACTTAAAAAGTTGTTTAATAAAACAATTCCCTGTTGCTGTATAATTAATGTTAAAACGTGTTCTAAAAGATAAATAACTGATACAAAGATAAACGGACTGATGACTCATGAAATGTTAACAAGGTTATATAACCTATATGATCCGTCGCACGAAAAAACCAACATTGTGGACTCTGCGTAATGTATCGACCCAGATCAGCCGATTCAAACCGTCTCTTGGGGGAAAGAGGTCTTGAGTAATGATTCTTGAAACAGAAAATCCAGAGGAGGCGAACAGTGTCTCTCGGTGTTAATCTGCTCGGCATTCTTAGACTGATCCGGGTCGATGCTTTACGCAGAGTCTGCAACGTTGGTTTTCTCGTGGGACGGCTGATATACAATAACTCTGGGGGAAAGAGGTCTAGAGTAATGATTCTTGAAACAGAAAATTCCAGAGGAGGCACTATTTCTGTATAATTCACCTGAAACAATGTTGAAAAAGGTAACAATTAGTTAACGTTGAACAAGTTCACTTTTTCACCAAAGATTATTCCCCGCTGTTTCGTATAAAGGCTTTTTTATGTTTCGTCTTTCCCACATACGAACATATATCAATACAACAGGTGTACATGTGTGTATTTGTAATGTACATGTTTTGGTGTTTTTTCAATCCTATAAATTGGGAAACTATATGTATTTTAAATGATTTGTATATTTACGGCTTCACGCTTTAACCATGCGCAAGACTTCATATGTATTCAATGTTTATATGTTTTCGTACAAATATTATATGTGTTGTATTATTTGAGTAATTTGACTTTTATGTCGCATCATTTAGCGCATCGAACGTTTGTGTCGCCCATTGTATTTGTCGATAAACTTGTAAAACTGTATAATATGTAATTTCCTTCAACATCAAGAACCGATAACTCCACAATGCACGTGCAACTTGTCCACCACGCAGTTACCTCGCTTGTTTGTAATCACGGTTCCATTCATTATGAAGTTCGGGGTACGAGCAAAGCGACCCTTGTGACTTTACAAGCAGCGAATATCCAGATCAGACTTCACCTCCAAGCAGGCTTATCACAATATTCCCTGTTCGTCATTTAATAGTACCCGTATGTAATCTTCTTAGACGACTATGTGTAGCATTTGTGTTTCTATGTATACCCAATAAATTTCAAAACATTAGAAGGTTGTTTTTTGTATGGCCTGCTCTTACTCTCTATTAAACTCTCCCAACATGAAACAAACAAGCATCATACAATTAAAAGCGTTAAGGTAGAAAGATGGAAAATCTCGATATATGAAAGATTATTTTTCGAAACAGTAGAAAACATTGTATGACAAAATGAGAAATTCCTCGTTCATTGCAATATCTCACTGTCCCCAATATTGTTTTCAAAAGCCGTCTGCTGCAGATGCGATTTGTTATTTGTAATATGGATTATGTTAACTTTATAGAAACGTAGCTATCAAAACAAGGCATTTACTGACTGTCAGAGATTGGACCCTGATTGACTGATGTATTTACTTATTTTATTCTTTATTTCCTTCATATTAATGAATAGCATATAAATATACAAATTACAATAAGAATGAAAAACTTGCAAAACTCTGATCAATTCATATGAATCCTACAAAGGAGTACTTAACCGAAACGAAGTGAGAATACAGAACGAAATGGGAAGTGATCAGTATACATTATGCGATGTTTGATTTCGACGCCGTACTTAATAAATAAATAACGGCGCTGTAGTATAACAAACGTCGTGATCAAAGAGCAATGGCGAGTAATACAGCATGAGAAAAAGAGAGTGAATGAGAGAATGAGTTAGAAAAGAAAGAAAATAAGAGCTATATTACCGAGTAAGATCACGGCTGCCAGTTCATCGAGCAATTTATTTCCTTGAGACTGGAAACCGACCCCCACAGTCTATCTTGGCCAATTGGCGGGAGACGAATTACGCTTGTAACATAATGACACGTGTTAATCATAATAATTGGAAAACACCAATGGCTGTAATAAGGGTTTGAACCTTGGATTGATAGCATTTGTTGTAACTGACTGTGCTGCTGTGGCTCGACTCTTACGCCTTTGAAAAATACGACCTTAGAACAAGATATTGGAAAAGGAAATCGTCCTTCTTACTTCCATACTTCTAACTTCATTACTTCTAACTTCATCACTTCTAACTTCATTACTGCTAACTACATTCACTTCTAACTTCTAACTTCATTACTTCTAACTTCCATACTTCTAACTTCCAAACTTCTAACTTCATTATTTCTAACTTCATCACTTCTAACTTCATTACTGCTAACTACATTCACTTCTAACTTCTAACTTCATTACTTCTAACTTCCATACTTCTAACTTCCAAACTTCTAACTTCATTACTTCTAACTTCATCACTTCTAACTTCATTACTGCTAACTACATTCACTTCTAACTTCTAACTTCATTACTTCTAACTTCCAACTTCCTTACTTCTAACTTCATTACTTCTAACTTCATCACTTCTAACTTCGAAACTTCTAACTTCATCACTTCTAACTTCATTACTTCTAATTACATTCACTTCTAACTTCTAACTTCATTACTAGTTAGAAGTAGGGAAGTTGGAAGTTAGAAGTAATGAAGTTAGAAGTTAGAAGTGAATGTAGTTAGAAATAATGAAGTTAGAAGTTAGAAGTAATGAAGTTAGAAGTAAGGAAGTTGGAAGTTAGAAGAAATGAAGTTAGAAGTTAGAAGTGAATGTAGTTAGAAGTAATGAAGTTAGAAGATAGAAGTGATGAAGTTGGAAGTTAAAAGTAATGAAGTTAGAAATTAGAAGTGAATGTAGTTAAAAGTAATGAAGTTAGAAGTTAGAAGTGATGAAGTTAGAAGTAATGAAGTTAGAAGTTTGGAAGTTAGAAGTAATGAAGTTAGAAGTATGGAAGTTAGAAGTATTGAAGTAAGAAGTCCCTCCAGGGCTTCCATAATATAAAACAAGAGAATGTTGATGCAAGGCAATTATGTCGCCGGAAATTCAGACTGTTATAATGCACAGCACTAACATTATTTTAGATGAAAAAACCGTTAACAACTGCGTTGCATATTTGAATATCAGGGGTGGGGTCAAGTAAAATATCAAGTCACCTGATTGTTTCGCTTGGTTGGCAACAGCCGAGTCAGTCGGTAGCGACGCGGGCTTTCAATCCAGGGGTTGTGAGTTCGAATCCCGGCTCGGCCAACGTTCTCGACATGCGTTATTCGTCTTCCACCAATGGGCTAAGTCTATGTGGAAAAGCAGCCAGTTACTTTGGAAGTAATGGTGTGAGAAAACCAAGAAATGCATGAGTAGGTGAACTGGCCGCCGTGATATAATTGAGAAATTGTTAAAAACGGCGTTAAACCCCAATCAATCAATTGGTTGGCAACAATTGTATGTTTACTATACAGACCGCATTCGGCACTAGCTCCCCGAGTCAACTCGAGTGGAGTACGTTTTAACAAGGGACAGCCTACTCGAGTTTAGCCTATGTGACCCTACCCGAAGAGCTAGGTAATATCGAACTAGTACACTTTAGTCTGGCAACATGGTGCAAGATTTGGTTGATGAAGATTGGAACCTGTAAATCAAGATTTAAACACGTTATCGATCGTTGTATTACACATACCCGAGTCAACCTGAGTAAAGAAGGTTTACCTTGGTAAGCAATCTCATTAAATAGAAAACCAGAGAATATTGATACAAGGCATAAATGTCGTCGGAAATTCAGACTGATATAATCCATGGCACTTACAGTATTGAAGATGAAGAAACAGTTAATAACTGCGTTGAATATTTGAATATCAGGGGTGGGGTCAAGTAAAATATCCAGTCGCTTGGTTGGCAACAATCTTATGTTTACTATACAATCCGCATCCGGCACTAGCCCACTCGAGTGGAGTACGTTTTAACAAGGGACAGCCTACTCGGGTTTAGCCGATTTGACTCTACCCGAAGAGCTAGGTAATATCGAACTAGTACACTTTAGTCTGGCAACATGGCGCAATATTTAGTTGATGAAGATTGGAACCGGTAAATCAAATTTCAAACACTTTATCGATCGGTGTATAACACATACCCGAGTCAACCTGAGTAAAGAAAGTTTACCTTGGTAGAGAATCTCATTAAAACCAGACCTAGATCTGATGACTGCACGATACAGGTCGTCTCATGTTGACCTTAACGTAAGCCAATCAAGTTAGTTGACCCGTATAAATAAACTATATAGAGAAGCGATCATAGTCGAGTGCTCCGATTGTATAGCACGGGCGTTTGTTGTATCGTGCGATTACATTGGACATAAAAACCGAGCACGTGCTCATAAGTTATCAAGTGTATATGAGGGGTAGTCAGATCCAGTGTTTTGGTCTGATTTAACTCTTTTAGCGCCGAATTGTTTAAAGTAGACCCTTCCATGTTCAAAATCGGGCGTCTCTATTTCTCATGTAATGAATGTTTGGAGTATTTTGATAACTAAAAGTCAAACAATACTGATTTCAGGTGAAACAGCTCGTTACGAGCTGACTCGCCTGAATCAGTATTGTTTGCAAAAGCCTCAATATTGCCCTTGGCGCTGAAAGAGTTAAATGAGATTGCCTTTGTAAATTAACTCGGGGTTATGTAGTGGTAGAGCTTTCTGCCTCAGCTACGGCAGGACGTGAGTTAAAAATGGTAGAAATGGCTGTCCTCTTTGGCGCTTAGTGTTACGGGGTTAGCATCATGACTGACTGGCTTGTGTCAGGATAAATGAACCAGTAGTACTGGTAACTTACCAAAACACGCGGTGATATAACGGACAAAGTGTTGAAATCGGCGTAAAACACATCCATTCTCGATCTTGCAATTTCCCCGGTGCTAGTCGTTACACATTTTCTACTAAACCGCCACTCAGGTGATCGATTTAGGGTCATCACGATGTTCTTGTTTATATACAGCTCCGAGTATACGTCAGTAACCCTAATTTTATAATTATAATGAAAGTATAAGAATTAAACAAAGTTAGTAAACATTGTAACAAAAGTTTGTTACTTTTTTTTTTTTTTTTGCAGAATGTAGGCCCGAGGAGTAATGCATGACGCAAATGACATCGGTCCATACATTCGCAACACTTTACATAAACATTCCATTAACAGCTTTGTACTGTAGCTCGACACCAAAAAGACCTAAATACATTTTTGTACAAAATGTACTTACCTCTAATTGGAATTAAACAGACGATTCTCTTTCGTCAAGTCGTTAACGAGCCAGATATTTTTTTTGCATTTCGTTTTCATCCAAAGACACAGTCCTAATTATATTGATTGCGGAGAATAGGTATAATTTGGGACTCGCTAAACGATACCTTTCACGATCTCAATGCGCCGTTTATCCTAACTCAATAGCTTTAGAATAGCATGGTTGAGGATTGGCGTTTGTTACGTGGTAATTGTGTCACAAACCAAGTCGTAGATTGCTTCGTTTTGGAAGGTTTATTTTGTTAGTTTTTAAAGAGAGAAATTAACGTTTTTTGGTTAGAAGCAATGATACTGTCAAGCAACGTTTAAATCACGTTATCCAGCTGGTTAACTCTCCGCTTTGGACGGTTAATTACCATGCGTGTGCTATGCAATTGAGTCTTTTTAGCGTACTTTTCAAAGACGTAGTTTATGACATGAGAGCACTGGAAGAAGTTTAGTCAGGGGACATAGTAGCACATGCGAACGTTCATTCGATGAGAATACTTTGTAATAAAAATATACAAGGGTTGTATATGTAACGGTATCTTCACGTATTCGCAGAACCATCAGTTTGCTCATTAAACTCGATTTTGGTCATTTTAATATGCTGACGTTTCGTACCGTAAGAACGGATAGTATAAGGAAAGTATACATGGGCTTAAGAGTGCATTTTGTTAGACGTATTTCTGGACTTTAACCGCATATTGTGACCGTACGACAGTAACCATGTCGATGTTTGCTAGGTCTGGATCGCGCCTAAGAAGCCGAAGCCGAAGTCGTAGAAATCGGAACAACAGGTGAGCTATTTAACCTTTAACCCTTTCCCTCTCATACGACAATGCTGCAGCAGACGACTTTGAACATATTTTGTCAAAAAAAGGAAAATTTCTAAAAAATAAATGGATAACCTATGACTAAAAGTGGAAAACATCGTGGCAAAGGGAGAAATTGCACGTTTTGTGCAATTTCTTCATTTGTCACTATGTTTTCAAAAAGCCGTCTGCTGCAGAGGCGTCAGAAAGCGTCTATATTAGGAAAAGGGTTAACCAGTTTCTATATGTGGCACATCTGCTGCAGACGAGTTTGTAAACATCTAGACGAAAATATAGGAATTTTATGTAAATGAAAGAACAATAATTGAATACTGTCGATAACGGTGAGCAAAAGAAGAAATGACTTTGTATAAGATGTCTGCTGCAGATGCACCAACACTCATAATATAATACCTGTAAAACATGATGTGTATTTTAATACTAAGTCAAAAACATTGCTGGAAAAGGGAAACATTGCTGAAAAAGAGCAATTCCTTCTTTTCAAACATAAACGCGTTTTGCTGCAAAGGCGTCATATGTCGCCTAGATCGGGACAACTGTCCTTAGCAAAAGTGAAGAATGTATGGTGTTCGATTCATTCCTTCTGTCATAATAAAGTTATTCTGGGCTATTGAACGGAAAGAGAACATGTTGGTATGAAACTAATCGGGCTGCAGTTAAAGCTATGTGAGCCTTTCCGTGAGAAAACCAACATAATGGCCTCTGCGTAATGTATCGTCCCAGATCACTATGCGCAGTCCGCGCATGCTAATCCGGGCCGACACATTCCGTCTCAGGTATATAGACTATATATTAAAGAATCCTGAAACAGGAAATCCACAGGAGGCGAACATTGTCTGTCCGGGTTAGCCTGCGCGGTATGCTAAGGCTGATCCGGATCGATACTTTACGCAGAGTCAACCATGTTGGTTTTCTCGCAGGACGGCTCATTTGTCGAATTTGACAGTGAAAACGCAGGTGAAATTGTGTATACACAGGCAAACCTGATTTTTAACTGTTCAAACGCGCCATTTGACACCATTTATTATGATGCGGCCCATATGAATGGCTTAGGTTTATTTTGCGCGTCCAAAACCGTCATGTTAGACCATGCACTTACACTTGTTTTCAGTCAGTTACAGTTTAGTGTAACTATATCATATTCGTTTTTGCAGGTATTCCTCTACTTCGTGGAAATCAGGAAAATCGCTTAACGCGGGTTTAAACGGCTCGTCGTCCTACGACAACAAAGATATCAGCAGGTCCGCGTCCACGCGCTCCAGAACGTCATATCCGGGAAAAAGATCGGCTTCTTTTCATGACGTTCATGTTAATTGGTCCAGATCAGCTTTGACCCGTCAATCCTATGGAGGCCGATCCTCGGACACTTTTAAAAGAACCGAGTCGTTAAAATGTCCCGATCCTAGGGCAAGGAATTCGTACTGTGGAGTACCTGTTGTCACGTGTAAAGACCCAAACCATTTGACCCTGGGACCGAGAAACTCGTACAGTGAAAATTCGTCCTCATCTTCACACAATGAAGAGAAAGATTTCCGAAGGTCACATTCACAAAGGTCGGCCAGGACATCTAGATATCATGCTGCAATTGAAGCCGAGACATCGAGAACAGATACAAACAATTTTAGACGATCTTCGTCTAGAAAGTCAAGCTGTTCGTATACCGGTATTACGCATTTAAATGGGGATCAACAACATATTAGTAGGACTAGTTCACAGAAATATGCAAGATCGTATGCGGGTAATTCTGGGGCTTTACGTCAGTTTCAAAGATCGTGTTCCGAAAGATCAAATCGTTCTTGTAAAAGGGATTCAATGAGTTCGTATAACAACACTATTTACAAAACGCGTTCGCCACACAGGCGTAAGAGTCAACAACTGAATGAGTTTGGCTCTAAGGACAGCTTAGATGATGACGTCATCTGGGATAGGACCTTGTCACGGCGGTCACGTTGCTCGTTACCAGGGGAGAGAACTGGGTTTTACAAACCATCGCCGTCTTGGATAAGGGAATCCCGGAATAAAAGTGTTGGAAGTATTGGACTTTACGGTTCTATTCTGTGTGTTGATCTGGAAAATTCTGTCTTTGATGACGTTGGTGATGACATCATAGAAACTGAACATCGATGCGAGTCGTATTTATCACCGGAGTGCAAATGTCATGACACGGAGCTGGTATGTACTATTTCGATGCTTTAAGCCCAATAAATGTGTGACGAGATCGAACAACCATTTAAACATACATCTACAATTGAGATGTGTCTACTTTACACTAACACAATCATTTAAACATACATCCAAAATGGTGGCGTGTCTACTTTACATTAATACAATCATTTAATCATAACTCTAAAATGGAGCTGTGTCTCCTTTATATTAACAAACTCATTTAAACGTACATCTAAAATGGAGTTGTATTTACTTTACATTAACACAATCATTCGGGCACACTGCTAAAATGGAGGTGTGTCTACTTTACATTCAGTATACAATCATTTGAGCGACGATATGCGAAAACTAACATTTAGGCAATTGCGACCATTGTATGTCAATGCCAAACAACGAATTCGAGAAGACAAGTCTGATACTGTACCATTTCTTCAATAAATCATAGACGGTTTCAGGATAATTCTGGAAAGCAGTATCCATGGATTCCTTAGACCAGGAGCATATTCGGTTTTTTTTCCACGTGTGCAATAATAACGTAAAGGTTGGTTTTCCTGGAGCAACTTCTATTTGAGCCATTCCACGAGAAAAGCAACATTATGGACTCTGCGTAATGTATCGACCCAGATCAGCATGCGCAGTCCGCGCAGGTTAATCCGGGCCGACACATTCCGTCTCAGGGTGATATAGGTATAGAGTGATGATTCCTGAAGCAGAAAATCCACAGAAGCGAAAAGTGTATCTCCTGGTTAGCCTGGGCGCTATGCTTAGGCTGATCCGCGTCGATACTTTACGCAGAGTCCACACTGTTCGTTTTCTCGTGTTCTCTGTTTGCTGCCTGGATTTCCATACAAGTTAAATGAGATTAATAACAATGGGGTAAAACAATCACAACATTCACAGACAGAGTCTGGACAGGTGATTGAAAAACCAACGCACCAGACATCGAATGTGTGACCAAACCCTGTCCAATAAGTCTACGCCCCATGTCTCATCCATAACGGGAAACGTTTTACTGCACTCACGTTTTTCGTTTTACCACAATTGCCTACGTTTTCTGTTATATAACATTACCCGCACGTATGTCTATCTATTTTTGCAATTTTGTCTTAGACCATTAATCCAAGAAAAGATTAGATTGGTAAATTAGTAAATAAAATACATATATATATATATAGCTGAAAGTTACAGTCATAATGAATTTACGAGAAATCTCAAAAGCATGGTAGGAAAAAAGATGATATCACTTTTATTTATGCAGCATTTTCCCTATTGTCGGTTATACCCAAATTGAATTTGAACGTTTGTATGCTTAAATCAAATGGGCCGATTCAAGCACTGGCGACACTGCCTAGTATACATAGTTTTGACCGCCTCACACACATGCTGTATTTTAACTTCGAGACTTTGCGACAAATTATCATCCAAGGAACCCATGTATCTATGCACACTTGGAATTACAATCAGGTTCCATTTGTACGTTTCGGAACCACGTTGAAACCGAATCACACACCGGAAACAAAATAATTCTTGGTAAAATTGCGCCTGGTCACATAAATACGGACCTTTTGAAAATTAAGCAATATTTGAGAATTGACATTTATGCTGCTTGACATACATTAAGACGACACTTGACTCTCGGAAACCTACGGACTTTGAACACATCGTAAAAGAAAAGGTGAAATATACAATATATTCTCCTTTCCCACATTTGCTTTCCAATTGCCGCCCAGACGACTCTTCAATATACAAGCAGACGACTTTTTGGAAAGATTGAGGCATAGGGAAAACATTTCTCCTTTTGCCACAATGTTTTCAACTTTTTCAGTAATAATACCTACAATTATAGAGATTTTGCATATTTTTGAGTAGACATTTCCAAGGTCGTCGGCTGCAGATTTGTTTTATATGGGAAAAGGATGCAAAACGAAATTATCCTAAATATAAATTGAAAGATTGCTGATGCCATAGAAGGGCTCGTTTACCTTTCCCACATACAAACGCACTGTGACGTGTTGGCAGAAACCAATGGTTGAAAACACTGTGGCTAAAGGAGTAAAAGTACAAAATGATCAATTTCCTCATTTACTTCTTATGGTTTCAATTATATTCAATAATAGTATTCGTGATAAGCCTTTTCCTACTTGTAGACGCATATGCAGCAGACGACTTTTGAAAAAAATGTGGCAAAAGAAGAAATTTCTCAAAACCAGCAATTTCTCCTTTCGCCAAAATGTTTTCAACTCTATTAAATAGTAAAACTTTCATTTTTTGAGATTGTTCATGTTTTGTCAATCAGTTTTGATGAAAGTCGACTGCTGCAGCATTGTTGTATGTGGGAAAGAAATGAACTAAGGAAATTTGATAGATGAATCCAATAGGCACTCGGACTGTTAATGCCTATAGCCCTTTCCCACATACAACAAATCTGCAGCAGACGTCTTTGAAATTGTATAGGCAAAAATAGAAAAACTCCCTATAAATGAAAGGTGTTTTTGTTTATAGAGTTGGAAACATTGTGACAAAAGAACAAATTGCTCATTGTGAGGAATTTTTCCTTTTTTGCCACAATGATTTAAAAAGTCGTCTGCTGCAGAGGCGGCAGAAACCATCTATACGTGGGAAGAAATGAACTAAGGAAAGTTAATAAATGAATCCAATAGGCACTCGGACTGTTAATGCCTATAGCCCTTTCTCACATACAACAAATCTGCTGCAGACGTCTTGGAAATTGTATAGGCAAGAATAGGAAAAAATCTCTATAAATGAAAGGCTATTTTGTTAAAAGAGATGAAAACATTGTGACAAAAGGAGAAACCGTCTAAATGTGGGAAAGGGATAGAGATAGAAGAACATCGAAACAAACGAATAACTCTCAACGCATCTACGAACAGCGAAGACTAAGCCTATGTTCTCAATGCATCTACGGACAGTGAAGACTCAGCCTCGTCTAGCGGCTTAGGTTCTCAACGCATCTACGGACAGTGAAGACTCAGCCTAGTCTATCGGCTTAGGTTCTCAACGAATCTACGGACAGTGAAGACTCAGCCTCGTCTAGCGGCCTAGGTTCTCAATGCATCTACGGACAGTGAAGACTCAGCCTCGTCTAGCGGCTTAGGTTCTCAATGCATCTACGGACAGTGAAGACTCAGCCTCGTCTAGCGGCTTAGGTTCTCAACGCATCTACGGACAGTGAAGACTCAGCCTCGTCTAGCGGCTTAGGTTCTCAATGCATCTACGGACAGTGAAGACTCAGCCTCGTCTAGCGGCTTAGGTTCTCAATGCATCTACGGACAGTGAAGACTCAGCCTCGTCTAGCGGCTTAGGTTCTCAATGCATCTACGGACAGTGAAGACTCAGCCTCGTCTAGCGGCTTATGTTCTCAATGCATCTACGGACAGTGAAGACTCAGCCTCGTCTAGCGGCTTAGGTTCTCAATGCATCTACGGACAGTGAAGACTCAGCCTCGTCTAGCGGCTTAGGTTCTCAATGCATCTACGGACAGTGAAGACTAAGCTTCGTCTAGCGGCGTAGGTTCTCAACGAATCTACGGACAGTGAAAACTCAGCTTCGTCTAGCGGCTTAGGTTCTCAACGCATCTACGGACAGTGAAGACTCAGCCTCGTCTAGCGGATTAGGTTCTCAATGCATCTACGGACAGTGAAGACTCAGCCTCGTCTAGCGGCTTATGTTCTCAATGCATCTACGGACAGTGAAGACTCAGCCTCGTCTAGCGGCTTAGGTTCTCAATGCATCTACGGACAGTGAAGACTCAGCCTCGTCTAGCGGCTTAGGTTCTCAATGCATATACGGACAGTGAAGACTAAGCTTCGTCTAGCGGCGTAGGTTCTCAACGAATCTACGGACAGTGATAAGTCAGCTTCGTCTAGCGGCTTAGGTTCTCAACGCATCTACGGAGAGTGAAGACTCAGCCTCGTCTAGCGGCTTAGGTTCTCAATGCATCTACGGACAGTGAAGACTCAGCCTCGCCTATCGGCTTAGGTTCTCAATGCATCTACGGACAGTGAAGACTCAGCCTCGTCTAGCGGCTTAGGTTCTCAATGCACCTACGGACAGTGAAGACTCAGCCTCGTCTAGCGGCTTATGTTCTCAATGCATCTACGGACAGTGAAGACTCAGCCTCGTCTAGCGGCTTAGGTTTTCAATGCATCTACGGACAGTGAAGACTAAGCTTCGTCTAGTAGGCGTAGGTTCTCAACGAATCTACGGACAGTGAATACTCAGCTTCGTCTAGCGGCTTAGGTTCTCAACGCATCTACGGACAGTGAAGACTCAGCCTCGTCTAGCGGCTTAGGTTCTCAACGCATCTACGGACAGTGAAGACTCAGCTTCGTCTAGCGGCTTAGGTTCTCAACGCATCTACGGACAGTGAAGACTAGGCTTCGTCTAGCGGCTTAGGTTCTCAACGAATCTACGGACAGTGAAGACTCGGCCTCGTCTAGCGGCTTAGGTTCTCAACGCATCTACGGACAGTGAAGACTCGGCCTCGTCTAGCGGCTTAGGTTCTCAATGCATCTACGGACAGTGAAAACTCAGCTTCGTCTAGCGGCTTAGGTTCTCAATGCATCTACGGACAGTGAAGACACAGCCTCGTCTATCGGCTTAGGTTCTCAACGCATCTACGGACAGTGAAGACTCAGCCTCGTCTAGCGGCTTAGGTTCTCAACGCATCTACGGACAGTGAAAACTCAGCTTCGTCTAGCGGCTTAGGTTCTCAATGCATCTACGGACAGTGAAGACTCAGCCTCCTCTAGCGGCTTAGGTTCTGAACGCATCTACGGACAGTGAAGACTCAGCCTCATCTAGCGGCTTAGGTTCTCAATGCATCTACGGACAGTGAAGACTCAGCCTCGTCTAGCGGCTTAGGTTCTCAACGCATCTACGGACAGTGAAGACTCAGCCTCATCTAGCGGCTTAGGTTCTCAATGCATCTACGGACAGTGAAGACTCGGCCTCGTCTAGCGGCTTAGGTTCTCAACGAATCTACGGACAGTGAATACTCGGCCTCGTCTAGCGGCTTAGGTTCTCAACGAATCTACGGACAGTGAATACTCGGCCTCGTCTAGCGGCTTAGGTTCTCAACGCATCTACGGACAGTGAAGACTCGGACGAACCTGTGCATCCGCTCAGACCCACCAGAAGCCTTCCGATGAGTGTCCGCCGTCATTTATAGATGTTTCTTTTGACAATAAAACAACTCGGAGTGTATTATTTTGACATAACACTACCTTTGTTCGATACCGTTTTGGATAGTCAATACGAACAGAAATCGTTAACCCTTTCCCTATAATAGACGCATTTTGACGCCTCTGCAGCAGACGGTTTTTGAAATCATTTAAACAAAAGCAGAAATTGCTCATATTTAGCAATTGCTCCTTTTGTCACAATGTTTTCAACTTTATTCAATGATTATACTTTCAATTACAGACATTTTTCATATTTTGAAAAAGTCGTCTGCTGCAGATTTTGTGTATGTGTAAAAGGGTGAAATAGATGAAGCGACGTCTGTATGGTTATCAATGTTTACTAAATCTGTGTCTTTATACGGTTTATTTTTGTCATTTGAACATTATCAGCGTTTACAAAAGAAATGGTAAAAGTAAAATGTTCAAAACCATCAATTTCCTTCAAGAGTATTACAACTCTATGCTGAGACAAAACTTCGAGTCTTCCAGATATGATATATGTTCACAGCTCAATTTTAAAATGGTGCAATGGTGTGTCCGTGCACGAACGTTTGTATCAGTTTTGACATAATATAATTAGTCCGATGCTACAATTTTAGTTAATTACATCTATTCAAATCGGTATTTGCTCTTCCACATGATCAGAAAGATAAAATCACCTTTTCCCCGAATATCGACCTGGCTCGATATTCAGATATATATGTATATTCAAATCTGTGTTCGCTCTTATACATGATCAGAAGGATGAAATCACCATTTTCTCGAATATCGACCTGGCTCGATATTCAGATATATATGTATATTCAAATCGGTGTTCGCTCTTATACATGATCAGAAGGATGAACTCACCATTTTCTCGAATATCGACCTGGCTCGATATTCAGATATATATGTATATTCAAATCGGTGTTCGCTCTTATACATGATCAGAAGGATGAAATCACCATTTTCCCGAATATCGACCTGGCTCGATATTCAGATATATATGTATATTCAAATCAGTGTTCGCTCTTATACATGATCAGAAAGATAAAATCACAATTTCCACGAATATCGACCTGGCTCGATATTCAGATATATATGTATATTCAAATCGGTGTTCGCTCTTATACATGATCAGAAGGATGAAATCACCATTTTCTCGAATATCGACCTGGCTCGATATTCAGATATATATGTATATTCAAATCGGTGTTCGCTCTTATACATGATCAGAAGGATGAAATCACCATTTTCCCGAATATCGACCTGGCTCGATATTCAGATATATATGTATATTCAAATCGGTGTTCGCTCTTATACATGATCAGAAAGATAAAATCACAATTTCCACGAATATCGACCTGGCTCGATATTCAGATATATATGTATATTAAAATCAGTGTTCGCTCTTTTACATGATCAGAAGGATGAAATCACCATTTTCCCGAATATCGACCTGGCTCGATATTCAGATATACATATATATTCAAATCGATGTTCGCTCTGATAGATGTACATGATCAGAAGGATGAAATCACCATTTTCCCGAATATCGACCCTGCTCGATATTCAGATATATATTCATATCGATATTCATCCTTTTAAACAATTTTAAAGGTATCGTTTATTTCAATGCTAACGTAGTTCACGAATCTGGTGCTGGCTCTATATTCGTTTCAGTTTGAAATGCAGATGAGTTTTCAGCATAACCATTTCCCACCTGCAAACGCATTTTGACGCAATAGCGAGCAGACGAATTTTGAAAACATTGTGGCCAAAGGAGAAATTGCTCATCATGAGCAATTTCTCCTTTGGCCACAATGTTTTTAACTTTTTTAACAATTAAGCTATCTTTTATGGAGATTTTTCAGACGAATTTTGAAAACATTGTGGCCAAAGGTGAAATTGCTCATGATGCGCAATTTCTCCTTTGGCCACAATGTTTTCAACTTTTTTTAACAATTAAGTTATCATTTATTGAAATGTTTCAGGTTTTTGTCACTATATTTTCAAAGTCGTCTGCTGAAGATTAGTTTAATGTTGGAACGGGATACGCTGATACATGAATATGAGCCCTTTTGTTATACACCTGGGATGTATACCTTCGAATTATAGTCTCGTATATTTGAGGTAGATATAATAAATATTTATAACATATACTACCCATGAACATTCCTTAATTTATTAAAAATTGAACCTGTAATACAATAAGTATTATCTCTCGCGAAACACGCGCTTAAATATAAATATTAATATTTATCTGTTGGTTAGTTTTGACTTGACTTAAAGAGTGTAATAAGTAATGTATTGTGAAAAAAATGTAAAGCCCCCATTCCCATCCACATCTCCCCTACCCTACTTTTTATTATTAAAACCTTATTTGTGGAGGTTTTTTATGTCTTTGCCTATATGTTTTGGAAGTCGTCTGCTGCGGATTTGTTGTATGTGGGAAAGGGTTAAAAGTTGAATTTGATCACGTTTGTGGCAACGTCCACAATTCAAACCATGTTAAACAGTATCAATCCATGCATACGAGAGTGATATCGTTGACAAATGATTCTCTCTCATCAACCAATAACAATATGGAATAGGCGCCATCAAATGCGGCTAGGTTTTTTTTCACTCGCGCTGCATTAATTGGCAATATAGCGGATATTATTTCCTCGACAAACTGCTTTTAGTACGGTTCTTTATCGAAATCGTGATGGTGAGACACTGGGAAGCGGAGATACAAATGCGGTTCACGTAGTGGAAATTTATGATGTCCCGATTTTTTTTTTAAATAGTTCGTGTTCTTGTGAACAAATAAAAGTATAGAGCATACGCCAGTTTTATCTGGTTCACCATTATAACATAGACGGTTTCAAAGAAAGATTTTGACCGAGATTGTGAAATTGGATCAGATCACATGAATGCGCACGCAAATCTATATATCTCTACTTTTCTGAGACACTCTGTGGTTAGTTTACATGGAGCACGATTCAAATGATAAATCATTTGGGTTTTCCCAAAAAGGCAGAACATCTAGTGACGATGGTTAGTTACTCGTGTTTGGGGTAAAATCAATGACAAACTAATTGTGAAGTATTGTTTTTCATGTTTAAGTTCAATAACGAAGCTGTGTTTAAATGCAGAACAGACAAAAAGTCTAAACATGGATTTTTAACAAGAATTTAAATTTGTTTAAGTAATGTTTATTACTTTTTAGGGCGAAATGAGATTTTTATTGTTTGAACATTTCTATTGTTGGATACGATGGTATTGGGCGATAAGGGATTATTAGACTTACACAAGTTTATGACGGAAGAAAGTAAATTAGTTACAGTGAAAAAACAAATGCAAGAGATTTTGATGAATATTTAAATCGGCTGTTTAGTTTGTGATGGTTTTTGTGACGAATCAGCCAACAAATAGATGTATGCGATATCTTGTTTCTATAATAAAATAATTCTTTCAACATAATCCTATGTAAATTAATGGACACGTTACGTAATACGTGCATTTATAAATAATAGTCTGTGAGTACACAATGTCATTGTTCAGTCGAACAGGAACACTGGTCCGGAAGAAGAGTTCGATTAAAAGGTCATCACGGTCGTCGTCAAGGCGTTCTCGCAACTCCAGCTCTGGAAGTGTTTCCGGTTCTTTTAAAGGAGTTAAGGCAGAGAATCCTGTGTTCGACGAGGTTCGAGAATCTTGTTATAAAAATGGAAGCCCCGTACGGAGTCTACCGGATACTGTGTTGGTATGATGCTTTATTTCACTGTTAATGTTTATTGTCTCCTGCACACGTTTGAGTGAGTCATGATATACGAAAAAGAGTACCATTGAATGGGTACGGAAAGAGGTTACAGCTCTGAGGAACCCGCGAAAACGCCGGGCATATTTACCAGAGTATTTACTGTTTGTCTGCACTTTATAAAAGTCGTAAACTGTTTCACTCTTCGACATATTTATGCAAACCCGTGTAGACGCGATGGATGCAGTTGGCGATTTTTGAAGACAGTGTGGCAAAAAGAGAAATGCTCTTTATTGTCACATTGCTTTCTTATAAATAACCTTTCATATGTAACGTGCACCGGGTCCTTCATGGAGTTAACCCTTTCCCTTATACAACAATTCTGCAGCAGACGACTTTGAACATATTTCAGAAAGCGTCTATATGAGGGGAAAGGGTTAAACCATCGCGGTCACCAATCAAGGCACTAACCGCGATATACGTTACTTAACTTTGTTAAAAATTCAACCACTCTACCAACGTCGGTATAAAAGTCGGCGACCACGGCAACGCTGTAGAAGTGGTATTTGTACATATACCTCATTCCCGTTACACACACACATATATATATATATATATATACCTTTTCAATAGTTAACCTAGACGTTTTCAATGTCGTCTCCTCAGATATATGTGTTGTATGCATGTTAAACAGATATGCAATCAAACCCCGTGTCAACATTTCGGTTGCTATGTATTAACCGTTTCACACGGAAATGGATATTGTTGCATAACATCCACACAGTTTTACCCGAGCGTTTCACCGTCTGTCTACATCAAGACGGTGTTTAGATGTTGCATCTGGCAAAACAGCCATAAGTGTAGCTCTGCCTGTTTATCCACAAGATACAATTCCCCGGATGCGTCTCTTGTTAATATATAATTATGATTATCCTTCTGCAATTATCCTTTCTTCCTCGGCATGAATCTTCGTAATTACGGCTGCCTATCAGACGTGTCCTAAAGGCGTTTGCTTCCAAGTCACTCGTTTCCTTTCAGTTTGCAAAAGTATATTTGTTAACCCTTTACCTCATACGACAATTCTGCAGCAGACGACTTTGAACATATTTTGTCAAAAAAATAGACAACCTCTATAATTGAATGGATAACCTATGACTAAAAGTGGAAAACATTGCGTCAAAAGGAGAAATTGCTCGTTTTGAGCAATTGCTGTCTGCTGCAGAGGTGTCAGAAAGCGTCTATATGAGGGAAAGAGTTAAACATATATAATGACCTGTATTGAGACCACTGTAATTTTCTATATCCTCTATAATTTGCTAAGGAACTGTTTAAAACGACACGAAACTATCCATTTCGAAAATGTATGTAACAGCTATTTTAGGCTATTGTGTTCCCTTCGGCGTTGATGGTACTTTTCTGTTATATAGAGGATCGGTAGACGAGTTGTGTATATTTAACACTGTGGCTGCTCTAACCGCTCTTCCGACGCCTGTATCACGTGTATAGAGCCAGGTGGACCCGTGCATCCGTGCCAGCTAGCAGGCTCTATACTCTTGACTATCAAAATCAAAATGTTTTCATAAAATTTCAAAGATTTAGCTATGATTTCTTTCAAACGCACGGCTGGACAGGTTTATTTTAAAGATTTAGCTTCGAAAGGATTTAGTTGGAGGCGAAAAAGGAGAAGAAAGTGGGAATAATTAACCTATTTCCTTATACAGCCGATATATGATTGTCCACGAGAAAACCAACATTATGGACTCTGCGTAATGTATCGACCCAAATCAGCCTGCGCAATTCGCGCAGGCTAGTCCGGGCCGACACATTCCGTCTCAGGGGAATAGAAGTATAGAATAATGATTCATGAAACAGAAAATCTACTGGAGGCTAAACGTGTCTGCCTGTGTTAGCCTGCGCGGCATGCTTAAACTGATCCGGATCGATACTCTTCGCAGAGTCCATAATGTTGGTTTTCTCGTGGACAATCATATGTCGGCTGTTGAAGGAAATATGTTAATTATTTCCACTTTCTTCTCCTGTTTTCCTTCAATTGTTTTGAGCAATTTCTTCTTTTGTCATTATGTTTTCAAACATCCGTCTGCTGCAGAGGCGTCAGAAAGCGTCTATATGAGGGAAAGGGTTAAGCAGAAAACTAAAAGCGCTTTTCGTTTTTATGAAATCATACAAAATAACCAAATGCTTTTGATGCTCACTCATCGATAAGATATTTCGATTTGACACCGAAACAAACACTTACAATCGATACTGCCCATAAGTTTAGAAAACCGTACACAGCACGCTTCACTTTTCGATGTTACGAACAAGAAACATGAGAAGGAGAATTTCATATTTAACCCTCTGTCGTATGATACAATAGACTGTACAAATGTTACTGGCGGTACGCTTGCTTGGCACATTGTTTCATCTTTCAATGCTTAAATTTCCATTGTATGGATTTTACATAACTCTGTACAAATTATTCGAAAGTCAGCTGCTGCAGGTTTGTAGTATGTGGGAAAGGGTTAACTGAAGTACAGGTAATATACCTAGTTGTGTAAATCAATAGTATTTATATCGACTTGTATTAATGGCGTGTTGTTTTGTATCATGACTGACCTATTAATTGTCAATTTGTCATATTTGTAAGTGTTAATAATCTTGTTAAAATGAACGGTTGAAAAAAAAGAAATATCAAAGAAATTAAAAGTAACATTTGGGAAAAAGGTGAAATTGTTCACTGTTAGAGAAATCTTCTTTTTCCCAAAACGTTCTGCGTTCTGTAATGTCATTCGTTTCAGAAACTTCAACATGCAGCATGTCAGGAACAGGGTTTCGATTTATGATATTATAATACAGTGTACAACCTTTCTAGCCGGCAACTCTGCATGGCGGAAATCTCGGTGAACGATCGGTTGATATTTGGATTTATAATGGTACAATATTAACTGAGCTTTGTTTTCCCCCGCAGTATATATCGCTCCTAAACGAGACGGCTTAGATCTATTATGATTAATCATTATACCTGAAGCAAACCGAAGGATTTTCCTTGATTATTCCCAGAGTGATTAGAGTATTGATTGGTTTCAGAAAATATTCTGAGAAAAGAAGCAATTTCTAAACTTCGTAGAGCGTCATTACAGTATCATACAGTAGTAGCCCAGACTCTCTTAAGGCCATTTTATATGACCATGAGACTTTACGACCAGTGAAGATCCAGATCTGTCTGCGCCTCAAAAAGATTTTCCCGTTTCACCATTCAGTGTGCCATCTAATCGTGTAATTATCCCGGGAGCCTCTTGAAAACGTATATCATCTAGATAAGTGTGAACTTTGGTGGCTTCTTTCTGACACGGACATGAATCCGCCTTGGCCAAGTGGTTAGCGTCGGAAATTTGAGACCGGGCTTCCTGGGTTTGATCCCAAGTCGCGGCGGTTATTGTTGGAGTGCCCTTTTACAAGGTACATTTCCTAGCCTAGTACTGGTTTGTTTACCAATGGAAAATAAATCGGCGAACTGTTGCCGTAATAAAACTGAAATAATATTGTAAATAGCGCGTAAAATCCCCGATTAAACCAACAAGTCTAGCACAAAGATGTCGGACATGGGCAACTAACTGGGTCGTAAAACCAAAGTTTTAAATGAACACGGACACAAACGTTCCTGTGAAGCTCTCTGTATGTAAACACTCGTCTGATCCGACCCTATTTTAAATATTTGAGGTAAGGGACTGTTCCGCTGTCAAATATAACATAAAAAGTATGTCATATGAGCTGTTCCATGAGAAACTCTGTGTTAACCCTTCTCCTTAAATTTCTTCTTTTGTCACTATGTTTTCAAAAAGCCGTCCGCTGCAGAGACGTCAGAAAGCGTCTATATGAGGGAAAGGGTTAAATATAGACCCGGAGCAGCCTAAGTATAGTGCACAGGCTAATCCGGGCCGACACTTTTCGCCTACTGTGGATTTTCTGTTTCAGGAATCATTACTATATACCTCTATTCACGTGAGACGTAAAGTGCCGGCTCGGATTAGCCTTCGGGGACTGCGCGAGCAGATCAGGGTCGATACATTACGCAGAAACAATAATATTGGTTTTCTCGTGGAACGGCTCATATCTGGGCGAAAATATATTTCTATCAGAAGATATCGAGGGCTTGGCGTGAAACGGTTGTAACTCAAATTGGTATTTTTTTAACAAGGTTAATCACCTCGCCATAAAGTCTTTATAAGCGTTAAATCATTTTTCTTGGTAAACAATGGAAATTTAGGTGCCATTGCTCGTTCTGAGCAATGGCACCTAAATTTGCATTGTTGACAAAGGGGTCAAAATTGCCCCTAAACCAGGGTATTCAAAATAGGTCTTTAGTTACAACCGTTTCACGCCAATCCCTCGATACGTACACCGAAGCGGGTTACAGAGACATCTCTACTCTAATATGACCATGCGGATACCAACACTCACACGAGTCACCACTCTACGCAAATACAATAAGACTATGTAGGCTCAACTGGGTCGATGCATTGAGCAGAGTCTATACAGTTGGGTTTCTCGTGGAACGTCTCATATGCAGACAACATACTTGACGTGTAGTTCCACTAGCTGTACCACAATGATTCGTTAATGATATGTCTTTACCGGAGATCCCAGAAAACCCAAATCACCGGGCGCGTTTCATATTGTGTTACTTTAACACCTTGGTGACTGGTGTGAATTTTCGTTCGTCAGATATATAAAGTGCCAAAGTCGCCCTCGAAGACCTGTTATTGCGCGTGACAAATAATTCGATCTTTACGGAAAAGCTTTCAGACATGTTTTTTGCAACTTCATGTTTGTGATATCCGTTCCCATTTATATATATATACCCATTTTGACACATCTGCTGGAGACGACTTTTAACCCTTTCCCTCATACGGCAACGTCTTTTGTCAAAAAATAGAAAATCTCCATAATTGAATGGATAACCTATGACAAAATGTGGAAAACATTGTGGCAAAAGGAGAAATTGCACGTTTTGTGCAATTTCTTCTTTTGTCACTATGTTTTCAGAAAAGCCGTCTGCTGCAGAGGCGTCAGAAAGCGTCTATATGAGGGAAAGGGTTAAGATAAATGTGGCAAACATTAAAATGGTTCCATTGGGAAATTCCCCCTATATCACAACGTTTAAACTCTATTAAAAAGGTAAACATTTATTCATAGACAGTTTTCACACGCGGTGTTAAAGGGACTGAATCCCATATGAGAAAAAGCGAAAAAAAAAAAAGAAAATTGTTAAAAATTACTATTACCTTGATGTTTTTGCATGTAAGGAATTGCGATTTGCTGACTGATGTACTACAATATATGCACACTATTAATATTGCGGAGATTTTTCATTATTTTGCATTGTAAAATCTACTGGGTTAGTAACCCAGTAAATCTAAAAATATCGCTGTATATTTATCACGTGATCACTCCAACAGAATTGACAATCTCCTTCCCAGAGTTGTTGTTCCTTACACTCACGCATACATGAATGTAATGAGTCGATAGTGTTAGAGAATGCCGAATTGAATCCACACAGTTTAAATGAGCAAGAGGAAATTCAACGGTATTTTTAAACGGGAAAACACGGAGCAGACGTTTTTTTAACTGCTTATTTCCTATGAAATAATGAAAAGCAAGACTTGTTCGACCTTCTACAACATTTCGTTACATATATATCGACGTATTTTGGATTAATTAGAATAAGTATAAAATATAACGATTTTGGACCATTATGGTGTTCAGTCCCTTTTAAAAAGTCGTCTGCTACATATTATTTGTCATATGTGGGAAAGGGTTAGCATGTCAGTTGGGATCCTTTAAATATGTTTACCCATTAAAAGTTATATTTTATTTCAGCTAACGGTAACAATTCGACCAATCATATTACAGCTACTGTCAAACATCTATAATTTGATTGGTTGTCAGGCTTGCTTTTTTCGCTGGCGTAAACTAAAACACCGTTCCTGGTCGCATTACAGGATACAGTACCCTCGATAATTAAGATATATTTTACTTTGCTTGCAATGTTTTCAAAGATCATCTTACAGGGGCAAAGGGATCGTTTTATAACACGTAATGGCAATTGTTTCGACTTATGACGATAGCGTAGTCTCCGTTTTCAGAGATATGTAATTTCAGCTTTGTTTGACGTCATTAAGAGCAATATCTCCATTTGCCACAATGTTTGCGTATTAAATTCCACTTTTGCAGACAGGCCAGAATGCATATGCGTGTGGGAAAGGGTTTAAATTTCCTTTAGAACTTAGCACATTTGCAGATTCCGAAAGGTACAAATCGGCTTTTGGGAATATTGTAGAACCAGATCAGTCTGTTCATTCGCATTTTAAATATAACATAATAATATAATACAAGAGAAAGTTGATGCAATGCATCAATGTCGCCGGATATCCATAGTGCAGTTATGCATAACACTAACATTATAGTAGTTGAATAAACAGTTATCAACTGAGGGGCATATTGGAACATCAGGGGTGGGGTCAAGTGAAAATGTATCATAACTTGCATTGTTTTGTCAACGAAGTGAATGATAATTGAAGCCTTTCATTGTTTATGATCAATCTCCATTCTAAAGTAGGTTGACTAGACACACAACCAACTAATTATTGATCATAAACAGTAATGGAAATGAGAAATCTTGCCAATCATTAGTCTTAGTATGTATACAGTGCTTTCATTAAGGAATAATTATAAGATTTGTGAATTCCACATACACTTTTCAAGATGTTTGTCAGAATATTTAAATTTTATTTTTCAATAAAACCACAAAACAGACAATTTAGGATTTGCATGCAATAGCACATCATTTTACCTTTTCTCTATTAAAGTCAACAGTGGACACCTTTGCAGCAATATACTTTTAAAACAATGAGTTAAGGGTTAAATCGCCGAGTTTTCTCTTTTTCTCAAAATGATATTAGCTTGGCATCCTAATTATATCATACCTTAACAAATGATGAAATGTAGTCCAATATTTATGAATTAGACCACATTCGAAATAACTAAACAGTTAAATCTCATTGAAATTGTTTTATAATTTAAACTTAATTTCGAACATAAACTGAGCCCTACAACATGTTAATTTATTTCAATTCTTTCCTTCCTTTTTTATAATGAAAATAACAAAACTACTCATGTTTTAAAATTATATTATGATGAGCGCCCTTGTGTCAATGATCCATAACAATATGCAGATCGGAATCGGAATTAAATGACACATTTAAAATTGTCAAGGACGAAATAATTTTGTACGAAAGACCCGATTCTTTCTTATTCGCAGAGGTGTCGTTCTTGAAACTCTCTTTATAGGCAGAGAGTGTTCGTTCAAAGTAATTTTTCTATTAAAACTAGTTTTTATCTCGGTTTGTTCTTTTCTTCATTTGTTTCGAACCAAATAAACATTTTAAATCACCTACGATTTACTATTTGTAAGTGAGTGTAAAGAGACGGCTCTCTGCAAAGGAGATTGATCTACGCAGTTGGTATTCGCGAGTCACGCTTCAAGCAGGTGCGCGTATGTAAACAAATTAGACTGCGACGTAAAGGTTTGTAGTTATCGCCTTTTGAGTACATGTAGTATATAGTGTAAAAATAAAGTATACCATTCTAGCTAATAGGGACTGTTTTGTCTTCGTAAATAAAACAACAAAACATAAATGCGAGTCAAAATAAAGAAACTGAAAATACCTAAAACATCGGAATATTTATTTTATTTTAGATGTGTCATTACTTAGTGTTTTTAAACAAACACAATTGTAATATGTTCAAGACATCTAAATGTGTTTCTTTCTAATAATAATCCCCCCTCCCATGTGATTTCCGAAAACCTATTAAAAATAGAAGTCGCGGGCTTCTGCCCGGCGACTAATTATGCTTTTTAGGAGCTTCAGTCAAATTGTGAAGCTAAGGGCAAATACTTAATGTAAATCCCCTTTTTAGTTTTTTCTTTTTCAGTTATAAGAGTATTAGCCTATATAGTATCAAATGTTTCTGCCTGGTGATTGGCAAAATGGATGAGATTCGTGGAAGGGACAAGTCCACTCAATAGAAGAAATATACTGTAATGAACAAACCCTTTTATAATACCAGTTGCAAGACACATTAGCATGCTATGGTAAACACAATTGCTCTTGTATCCCCATAGCACTCGTATCATTATATCTGATTCGGAAAAGATTTTTAGATAAGTCTTTTCTATTAGCCCTCAATGGATACAAGTTAATGAAGAGACAAATCCGCATCTCTAATGCGTGGGCCTTGGCGTATGAAATTACGCTTACGGACGTTTGTCAGCCACGTAGATCCGGATCAGCCTGCACATTCGTACATTCTGATAAGAAGTCTGGCTCCCGAACAGAACATTTTTTAATGCTCACATTGACTCGTTGATCAACACTGCATACCCTGTTTAGACTGTGCGAAAACAGAGGCTTTATATATATCCGGATATACGCTCTTCACAAATGATCGAAGGTCTCTTTTGATGCGTCCAATCATGTTAAAGTATGAGTATTTACTCATCCGTAATGCTTTTGTGTAATTATTCCATGGTATATTCGATAAAATTATGCTATGCTACGATGCCTCAGTTTGCATGTACCCTTCATAACTGTAATAGGTGTAAGCTGTGTCGATTTAGATTATCTATAAAAGATGTAAGCCGTTGTAATTTAGCCTTATCTATAATAGATGTAAGCCGTTGTAATTTAGCCTTATCTATAATAGATGTAAGCCGTTGTAATTTAGTCTTAACTATGATAGATGTAACCCGTTGTAATTTAGCCTTAACTATAATAGATGTAAGCCGTGGAGATATAGATTATGGTGTAAGCCGTTGCGAGTTAGCCTTATATATAATAGATGTAAATCTATAATAGATGTAAGGCGTTGCGAGTTAGCCTTATCTATAATAGATGTAAATCTACAATAGGTGTAAGGCGTTGCAATTTAGCCTTATCTATAATAGATGTAAATCTATAATAGGTGTAAGGCGTTGCGAGTTAGCCTTATCTATAATAGATGTAAATCTATAATAGGTGTAAGGCGTTGCAATTTAGCCTTATCTATAATAGATGTAAATCTATAATAGGTGTAAGGCGTTGCGAGTTAGCCTTATATATAATAGATGAAAATCTATAAAAGGTGTAAGGCGTTGCGAGTTAGCCTTATATATAATAGATGTAAATCTATAATAGGTGTAAGGCGTTGCGAGTTAGCCTTATATATAATAGATGAAAATCTATAATAGGTGTAAGGCGTTGCGAGTTAGCCTTATATATAATAGATGTAAATCTATAATAGGTGTAAGGCGTTGCGAGTTAGCCTTATATATAATAGATGTAAATCTATAATAGGTGTAAGGCGTTGCGAGTTAGCCTTATATATAATAGATGTAAATCTATAATAGGTGTAAGGCGTTGCAATTTAGCCTTATATATAATATATGAAAATCTATAACAGGTGTAATGCGTGTAGATTTAGCTTATCAATAATAGGTGTAAGCAGTTGCAATTTAGTCTTATATATAATATATGTAAATCTATAAAAGGTGTAAGCCGTCTCAATTTAGCCTTATCTATAATAGGTGTAAGCCGTGGAGATTTAGCTTTTCTATAATAGGTGTAAGCCGTGGAGATTTAGCTTTTCTATAAATAGGTGTAAGCCGTGGCAGATTGGTTTTTGTGTACGATCAAAATTCTTCGATTAGTCTGTACAAAAAGATGCTATACCCGCAGCCTCTAAATGCGCTTAACCCCCATATGGAGATAAACAATTTGAAATGTTGAAACTTCTACGAATATTACTTAAAGTGACAACAAAGTAAGTAATAAATAGTTCAAAACTTTTTTGGCAATAAATATTAAAAAACAGTCAATTGAAAGACACGAAAAGGTACAACATTTGACTTACTGTGTATGTGTACCCAGTAAAAATGAAACATAAACGATCAATATTTAGAAGTGTATTGTACTGGAAAGTGATATTATTACTCTAATTTTATTCCAGAATTATGATTCTAATGTTTTAAGACAACTTTTGAACATTTAAATATTTTAAAACTTTGAGTATACTATCTATAATTTGGAGTTCAGCACCTTTAAAGCCATGTATGGACGTCATGACTAACATGATAAAAGTCTCTGATAATAACCAAAAAGTGGACATTCTTAATACAACACAGCATGGAGACGGTCGGATATGATACAGGAAGGGCATTCTTTCGCCTGAAGTCTTCAATATATGAAGTTGAGATATACTGTTAGGGGGGAATCTGAGAAGCATATGGCGATATGTGGTCCGCTGCAGTTAGAGACATCGTCTGTATCAGGGAAAGATTAATTGCATAATCTAACCAGGAAAGGGATTAGATACAAGGATTTATAGGACTGTTAATAATTTGCTATCGATTCTGACTAACCGACTAACTTCGTTCCTTTTACAGTTATAACAAATATGTTAGAGGTCGAGGTTAAAAGGATCTTGACAAAGTATGAAAATCTCTATAATTTAAAGTATATTTGCCGAGGAAAATTGCAAACATTGCAACAATATGATAAATTACTCAATATAAGCAATATCTCCTTTTGCCAGCATGATTTTAAAATTGATTTTCTGTTTAAATCAGTTTGCATGTGGGAAATAGCTAAGATTTACTGATCTAATTTGTACTACACTGTGTCCTTATATAACTTGTCAGAAAAAAACTAAATATTGTTATTTGACTTCGTCTCTGTTGCCAAGAAACCAACTAATTAAAACCATTCTTCCATTTGGTCTTAGCGTGTGTGGAAAAATATTTTATAAAACGAAAGGTCATAAGTTTATTTACAGTGAGGCCTTCGGAGAATTTCTGTCATTCATTTGATCCTCATTACTTAGATTTTAGAAAAACCAACCAACATTATGGCTTATGCGTAATGTATCGACCCAGATCAGCCTACGCTGTCCGCGCAGACTGATCCGGGCCGACACATTCCGTCTCAGGGGGATAGAGGTATAGAGTAATGCTTTCTGAAACAGGAAATCCACAGGAGGCGAAAAGTGTCTATCTGGGTAAGCCTGCGCGGCATGCTTTACACAGAGGCCATAATGTTGGTTTTCTCACGTGACGGCGCAAATCGTGGTCACACTTTCAACACGACCGTTAACCCTTTCTAGCGTTCAGAATAATTGTGACATCATCAGCAGATGTTTTTTGGCAACATTTGAGTAAATGTAATTTCTGATCCGTCTGTTGCAGATGTTGTGTATGTGGGAAAGGGTTAAATTTCACTTAAGAATCAATATTAAGAAAAAAGTTTATTTTTCGTCAGTCCTGTATAGCATTGCAAGAAGGCCATCATATATTAAGAAAAAAGTTTATTTTTCGTCAGTCCTGTATAGCATTGCAAGAAGGCCATCACATATTAAGAAAAAAGTTTATTTTTCGTCAGTCCTGTATAGCATTGCAAGAAGGCCATCACATATTAAGAAAAAAGTTTATTTTTCGTCAGTCCTGTATCGCATTGCAAGAAGGCCATCACATATTAACAAAGAAGTTTATTTTTCGTCAGTCCTGTATCGCATTGCAAGAAGGCCATCACATATTAACAAAGAAGTTTAATTTTCGTCAGTCCTGTATCGCATTGCAAGAAGGCCATCACATATTAACAAAGAAGTTTATTTTTCGTCAGTCCTGTATCGCATTGCAAGAAGGCCATCACATATTAACAAAGAAGTTTATTTTTCGTCAGTCCTGTATCGCATTGCAAGAAGGCCATCACATATTAACAAAGAAGTTTATTTTTCGTCAGTCCTGTATAGCATTGCAAGAAGGCCATCACATATTAACAAAGAAGTTTATTTTTCGTCAGTCCTGTATAGCATTGCAAAAAGGCCATCACATATTAACAAAGAAGTTTATTTTTCGTCAGTCCTGTATAGCATTGCAAGAAGGCCATCACATATTAACAAAGAAGTTTATTTTTCGTCAGTCCTGTATCGCATTGCAAGAAGGCCATCACATATTAACAAAGAAGTTTATTTTTCGTCAGTCCTGTATCGCATTGCAAGAAGGCCATCACATATTAACAAAGAAGTTTATTTTTCGTCAGTCCTGTATCGCATTGCAAGAAGGCCATCACATATTAACAAAGAAGTTTATTTTTCGTCAGTCCTGTATCGCATTGCAAGAAGGCCATCACATATTGACAAAGAAGTTTATTTTTCGTCAGTCCTGTATCGCATTGCAAGGAGGCCATCACATATTGACAAAGAAGTTTATTTTTCGTCAGTCCTGTATCGCATTGCAAGGAGGCCATCACATATTGACAAAGAAGTTTATTTTTCGTCAGTCCTGTATCGCATTGCAAGAAGGCCATCACATATTGACAAAGACGTTTATTTTTCGTCAGAACCTGTATCGCATTGCAAGAAGGCCATCACATATTGACAAAGAAGTTTATTTTTCGTCAGTCCTGTATCGCATTATAAGAAGGCCATCACATATTGACAAAGAAGTTTATTTTTCGTCAGTCCTGTATTGCATTGCAAGGAGGCCATCACATATTGACAAAGAAGTTTATTTTTCGTCAGTCCTGTATCGCATTGCAAGGAGGCCATCACATATTGACAAAGAAGTTTATTGTTCGTCAGTCCTGTATCGCATTGCAAGAAGGCCATCACATATTGACAAAGAAGTTTATTTTTCGTCAGTCCTGTATCGCATTGCAAGAAGGCCATCACATATTGACAAAGAAGTTTATTTTTCGTCAGTCCTGTATCGCATTGCAAGGAAGTCATCACATATTGACACAGTACATATACACATAAACAATATACATGTACATGTAGCCGTATGATGCTGAATTAATGAAGATTTAGATCAGATTGTTGACCTGTTTGTTCGTTATGATGGCATACTTTGATGATGTGAGCCGTTTCACGAAAAAAAAACCAGTATGGACTCTGCGTAATGTATCGACCAGATCAGTCTCTCCGGATTAGCCTGCGCGGCATGCTTTTGCTGATCCGAGTCGATACTTTACGCAGAGTCAATAATGTTGGTTGTCTCGTGGGAACGGCTCGTGTGACTGGTCATTTGAATCATGTGTATGCACGTTGTGTAATGCAATACTGGATATTTCTGCATTCCTCTTTTAAGAACACATAGTTGCATGTTCTTCTGCATCACGTTTCAGACTTTATTGCTAATGATAGGTTTCGTCTTCGGGATTATTCCACGATGCTTTAGAAAAAGTTCTAGTACGGGACCGTATCTGGACGCTAAGTACACGAGATTGACCTTTTCTATATTTGAGCAGTCGCGCGAGAAAACCAACAGTTTGGCCTATGCGTAATGTATCGAACCGGATCAGCCTGCGCTGTCCGCGCAGACTGAACCGGGCCGAAACATTCCGTCTCAGTGGGATAGAGGTATAGGGTAACGATTCATTTAACAGGAAATCCACAGGAGGCGAAAAGTGCCTGTCCGGATAAGCCTGCGCGGCATGCTAATGCTGATCCGTGTCGATACTTAACGCAGAGTCATCAATGACGGCTCATTTGTTGATATTTATATGTAAGAATCATCGCATAAATATGGTCCTTCGCACATTTTCGGCCAATTTAGATCCGGATTACGCCTGTTTCTTCGCACGGTCTAATCTGGATTAACACTGTTCGACGCGATTTAATTGGGATTGATGGCATTTATATCATAGACACATTATAATTCTTTATTGGATTCAATGAAAGTATTTTTAAATCATTAAATTGATTCTCTCAAGCGTGCCTGAGTCACAATAAGGCATTCATTTCAAAATTGAAACTACACGACAAGTAATCGTTAAATCGTATTCATTTTGTTGCCTCTATTTATGGAAGCCCTGGAGGGCAATTTTGACTAGCGACTAATGACTTGCGACTTTTGACTTGTGACTTTTGAGTTATGTTATATTGGCGGGCAGTCCGTTGTCCGCCGTTGTCGTGCATCGTCGCTTACAATTTCTTTAAATGACATCTTTTCATACACCGCTTTATGGATTTTAAGAAAAATTATCGGGACTAATCCTTTGGTTGTCCTCTACCAAGTTGGTTGGTTGGTTGCATCAAACGGTCACGAAGCCAATGATATTTAGCACGACTATTCGAAGAATAGGAGATCTATCCTACTCACCCTGGTGTCGGCATCGGCGTAACACTTAGTTAAAACTTTGCATGCACCTTCATTTCTCATTAACTATTAAATGCATTCACTTGAAACTTCACATACGGTTTTGTCCTCGGGGCCATTACTGTAGGTCACTGACCAAGACCCAAAACTCTAGCATGGATTTTTACAGAATTATTTCATTTTTTTTAACTTACAAAATTCCTGATGTTATCGACTCAGCATGGCACTGACTATTAAGCACTGAGAATAGTCGAGCGCGTTGTCTCTCGGACAGCTATTGTTTTAAGCTCACATGTGCACGAAGTGCAAGGTGAGCTTCTGTGATCACATTTTGTCCGGCGCCCGTGCATTGTGCGTCGTCAACATTTACCCTTGTTAACACTCTACAGGCTACATTTTGCATCCGATCTTCATGAAAGTTAATCAGAACATTTATCTCCATTAAATCATAGACAAGTTCGAAACAAGGCCATATGAAGTCAAAAACTAGGTCACTAGGTCAAATTAAAGGGAAATCTTGTTAACACTCTTGAGGCCACATTTTGAAGTTGAGCACGTTGAAACTTCATCAGAATGTTTGTCTTGATTATATGTAAGCCAAGGTCGAACATGGGTCATGTCGG
Source organism: Serripes groenlandicus (assembly GCA_031761405.1). Classification (NCBI taxonomy): domain Eukaryota; kingdom Metazoa; phylum Mollusca; class Bivalvia; order Cardiida; family Cardiidae; genus Serripes; species Serripes groenlandicus. Next base: position 75,393,082 of record JASEVX010000006.1, read on the forward strand.
GTCGAAAAGTAGGTCACTAGGTCAAATTGAAGGAACATCTTGACATTTTTGCTTCAGCAGTTTGAAATTTAGTCAGAATGTTTGTATTAATGATATCTAGGTCCAGTTCGAATATGGGTCATATTTGGTCAGAAACTAAGTCAATAGGCCACATTGAAGGATAATCTTGTTAACACTGTAGAAGCTGCATTTTTGGCTAAGGCAGCTTGCAATTTGGTCAGAATGTTTATCTAAATGATATCTAGGCCAAGTTCAAATATGGGTCAAGCTCTGGAGGCCTTATTTTCAACTTGAGCATGTTGAAACTTTATCAGAACGTTTGTTTTGATGATATGTAGGTCAAGTTCGAACATGGGTCATGATGGGTCAAAAAGTAGATCACTAGGTCAAATTGAAGGACAATCTTGTTAACATTCTAGAGGTCGCAATTTTTGCTTCAACAGTCTTAAATTTTGTCAGAATGTTTGTATTAATGATATCTAGTGAACACTCTGGAGGCCTTATTTTCAACTTGAGCGTGTTGAAACTTTATCAGAATGTTTTTCTTGATATGTAGGTCAAGTTCGAATAAATGTCATATTGGGTCAGAAACTAGGTCACTAGGCCAAATTGAAGGAAAATCTTGTTAACACTATAGAAGCATTTAGGAATTAAGTATTTAGCATTAGGCCAAATTGAATGGAACTCTTGTTAACACTCTGGAGGCCATTTTTTCAACTTGAGAATGTTGAAACGTTGTCAGAATGTTTGTCTTGATGATATGTAGGTCAAGTTTAAACATAGGTCATGATGGGTCAAAAAGTACATTGTATAATTCAGGTGAGTGAACTAGGGCCATCATGGCCCTCTTGTTTCTACTATATGTGAGAGTCCTCATTTGAGGATGTCGATGTTTCTGGGTTACTTGTAAATTATGCGTGCCCTGTCTACATGTATCAAATTGTGTCGGGCTCATCGACTGTAGAGTTTCATTATATATGTTTAAAAATCTTTGAACGGTTCGGCCTAGAGCTTAGATATTTTATATGCAGCAGCTTCTAGTCGTCCTTTACCATGATTGTTCAAATTATGCCCTTGGGGTTAAAATCAGGCTCGCCCCTGGGGACATTGGTTTTTACATAGAACTGTATAGCAGTGATAGCAATTTTCTCAGGTGAGCGACTTACATGTCACATGTTTAGATTTTACCTTTTCCACTCGTTCAGTGTCTTTATATTACTTTAATTCCATGACTCACAATTGTAGGCACAAGCTGTAAGTCACACGCTGTAAGTCACAAGCTGTAAGTCATAAGCTGTAAGTCACAAGTTGTAAGTCACAAGTAGCTTGTCACAAGCTGTAAGTCATAAGCTGTAAGTCACAAGTTGTAAGTTACAAGTTGTAAGTCACAAGTAGCTTGTCAAATAGCTTGCTGAATTGGTCGGCGTTAATCATGAATTGCAAGTCACAAACTACCTAAGCGTGTTACTTGTATCTTTTGCGAGCCAAATATCGACCCATGTTGCATGTCTTTCACAGTGGCAAATGTCTGTCCAGCTCGACAACTTTGAAAAAAGTACAAATAAAATATGTGGTCCAATCTGCGAAAACCGGGCTCCTGGCGTAAATGACGTCACGTCAAAACTGAGCATTAAAGTGGCGTCATTAACGTCATGAACGAATCTAGTCAATTTGCATATAGTCAATTTCAAAACGCAAAATAGAAGAGAAGCATTTAGCACTGCGTTGTGCAACTTGCATGAACATATTGCGAAAAGATTGTATTTTCAGTACACATAAGTTGATCAATTGGATAAGAATATAATGCATAGTTATTTTCTTTCTATATTTATTCGTAACTGTTAGCCTAACAATTAAACATGTAAATGTTTTGTATAGATAATCATATAAACATAAATCCGTAGAATTTTGCATTGGAATGTAGATCTATATCATATATCTTGGATAAGATCATATTTTCAGAATATATACCAACATGTTTAAAATTGACCATAAGCTGCATGCGTCTCATATAATACCTTACTAGTTGAACATCAACCTTTTAGAATGACTAAAGAGATGGATAATGTGTAGTCTGCTGAACATGGCATGTCTAATGACTTTCCCGAGAACTGTTCTTTGTGTTTTGATCTATTGTATATGTTTGTTTTTGTTTCCTCCATGTTAATAGAGGATCTGAATAATTTTACTGAAAATAAAAGCATTGCATTTTGTTGTAAATGACTGTTTTCCTTTTACTGCAGTATCAAACCCTTGACCGTAAACTTGGTAGGTGCTGTATAAACAGAATAATTCAGCTAAAACAGTTCTATAAAAAAAAAAAAAGGTTATCTGTTACTTGACATGGTGGCATAATTCTTGACGCATATGACCGAGTTTTAAACTCGTCTGGGGGATAACAAAGGCTTAGCCTACCTAGCGGTTTACCAGTATTAACTGTACAAACCGCCAGCATTCAGAAATTTGTTATCGAAATTTAATTAACAAAGGTACAAGTCATAACTCAAAAGTCACAAGTCATAAGACTTAAGTCAAAAGTCGCAAGTTAAAAGTCGCAAGTCATTAGTTGCGAGTCAAAGTTGCCCTCCAGAGCTTCCATATCTATTTGTTATACATTGCTTTGATTGTATAGTGGATTAGATTGGAATGTTGTCTTGAAAGTAGGGAGTTTTATAAGGATCAATCCATTCTAACGTTGGACAATATCGAATAAGTATATCATACCATCCACTGGGGTTAGACTCCCATAAATCTAAAAGATAGAGAATGCAGTAGAACTGCATTTTGACATCTCATATTGGAATTATTGGAATAGTTATGTTCTTCAACCATGCATAGTTATGGTCAATTAAACGTTCATACTTTCATCAAAAAATGTTTTGGAAAAATGTCAAAATGCTTTTGCAAGTTGGAAATGTTTGCATTTCATCCTAGTCAGATGTAAAAGGTCCATCTGAAAGGTATACATTGGGGTTACACTTCTACTTAATTAGTATAGAGATTACGTCTTAGCACTTTGTATATGTATAGCCTTTTATTCAGTTCTCCAACCTGAATTGTTTATTTTAGATATGAGTCGTTCCACGAGAAAACCAATATTACCGAATATGCGTAATGTATCGACCCAGATCAGTCCGCGCAGGCTAATCCGTGCCAACACATTCCGTATCAGGGGGATAGAGGTATAGAGTAATCATTCCTGAAACAAAAAATCCACAGGATGCGAAAAGTGTCTGTCCGGGTTAGCCTGCGCGGCATGCTTAGGCTGGTCCGGATCGATGCTTTACGCAGAGTCCACAATGTTGGTTTTCTCGTGGAACGCTCATATGTATTTAATGCAATATTGTTAAACGTGTTGATATTCTTATAAGGATATTTCTAACATGTATGGGGATTTTGGGGGAGGGGATCTCTGTTGTTTTTAGAAGTTATGTGTTTTCACATATCGCATGCTTCAGAGGCGTTAATATCGCCCGCGTCGAGGAAAAGTATAAAAACAATAATTCAGAAAATTGAAAAAAGACATTCACTGCTGAACACGACAGTAAGACACTTCGTCATCATCCCACTGCGTTCCTGCGACCGGTATAATCATCACTCATTTTTATAAGTTCTTTTATTTTCATTGAGGAATATTTTATACATCTCGATACATGAATATTGAAAAATGGGGACCAGGATTAGAATGCACGAATGTTCAGGCCGAGATGAGTCTTCATTGTTTGCAAATGTAGTTCAAAGTCCTGCAATACGAAGTTAGCGAACTTTGTTTAAAGTCGTGTATGACCGTATTGTGTCATTGCTATGTAATGTTATCTTCGGGTTGTCTGAATTTATACGTGTTCACGGATATATCCTTAAAGTTGTGAGCGTTGAAAACAGTTTGGGCAAAGAAGTAAGATCTTGACAGTTACATGTATATAATCAAATATGTAACTGGTACATAGTTGTGGAACATTGCAGAACAGGGAAAACGCTGCTAGTGAATAAGTAAAAACAGCATAGTATAATCAAATTGTCTAAAGCAACTATTTACAGAGACAAACAAAACGGCCTTTAAAACTGAAATGGGAACCGGACAAAGTGACTGCTTAACTCCATTTGTAAACAATGAAGATTAATATCAACCGGTATATTTGTGATGTATCTTTCGCTTTTCATATATCAATGTGTTTAAAAACAACCATTTGCATACAACAACTTATTAAAAGAAACAGCGTTGATGATACGCACAACTCAGTTTGGGCACGACGAATTCCAAACGAGGTCGGTATTTCCGTAAATTACCGGAAAGCACGAGAACAAGACCTATATATATAACGACTCAAATACGGAAATAGCCGAGCTCTTTTTAGATGTCTTTTAACGTATAACACCCAATATGAGCACGCCCAATTTCTAACAAGGTCGTTTTTTCCGTAAATTACCGGCAAGCAAGAGAACAAGACAAAAACGGAAATAGTCGAGCACTGTTAGAATGTTCTACAATCAGTAGTAAGAAGATTTTACAACTGTCTTTTGCCAGTTATAAATATCTGACGAGATCGTTTAAGTATATGCAAGGCTGTCTCAAATTATTTGGTTTAAAACCTTAAGTACGTTATGTGTACTTAAACTAGTTATAAAAGTAAGTATATGAGCCGTCCCGCGAGAGAACCAACATTATGGACTCTGCGTAATGCATCGACCCAGATCAGCCTGCGCAGTCCGCACAGCCTAATTTGGGCCGACACATTTCGTCTCAGGTTGATAGAGGTATAGAGTAATGATTCCTTAAGCAATAAATCTGTCTATCGGGGTTACTTATCCGGGTCTCAGGGGGATAGAGGTATAGAGTAATGATTACTGAAACAGAAAATCCACAGGAGGCCAAACGTGTTTATCCGGGTTAGCCGGCATGCTTAGACTGATCCGGGTCGCTACTTTCGCGCAGACTGATCCGGCCGATACATTCCGTCTAAGGGGGGTAGATAGAGTAGTGATTCCTGAAACAGAAAATCCACAGGAGGCGAAACGTGTCTATCCGGGTAAGCCTGCGCGGCATGCTTAGACTGATCCGGGTCGCTACTTTACGCAGAGTCCACAATGTTGGTTTTCTCGCGGGACGGCTCATATTAACTAAACATGTACAAACATCCATATAGCGTGAAGTATTTGTTTTAGGCTTGTGATTTATGTCAAACTTATCCAGAAAACGTGGTTTTGAACAATTTCAAATAGCACTAAACATTAAAAAAAGTTAGTGACAGAAAGGAAATTGGAAATTGCACGCTCTTAAACGTTCCCGAAAAGCTTTTTTCCTCCTGGTATAATTTGTGTTTTTTTCTTTTTCCTTTTATATTTTTCGTCGATAGACGTATAACCTCAGTTTTGACCTAGATGTTAAACAAATGATCAAGATTGTAGACCAATCAAATGTTGTATTTAATGAATAATGTGGAAGAAATAAAGGAAATGAAACGTTTTGATTGGTTCACAGTCAAGTTGGAGATACTACAAGATGCACTTATAAGGTGCAGTTTTAAAATGAAATGTTCTGTATACTAACTTTTAATTGTTTTCCTTAAGAAATAAATATCAGTGAAAAAAATCGGTGAAAACGTATGAAATATAATATTTAAGAGCAAAATATTAATTATTTTTGAAACATGATTAGTTCTCAGTTATTTATCGTCAATTGAAACGTATACACCCCTTGGGAGCCTCGCGTAATCTCCAGTCATGTAACGTATTTGTCATGACACAAATTTGTCTAGAAACCTTTTTCAAACTAAGCAAAACCTTTCTGATTTTCAGAGACATATAAACACAGTGTTTATATGTCTCTGTGATATTCAAGTCAAATAATATGCGCATATGATGCATTTCTTAGTGTTTTCACATATTGTTTGACGTTTATCTTTTTTAAAGATATTTCTTGTTTCTGTTACTGTCGAGTTTTGGTGGGGTTTGGGGGATATTGTTCTGCTTGTGTGTAGTGTTGTTGTGTGGTTTTGTAGTTTGTAATGCATGTACATTTGAAAATAGGCGGAATATTTATTATTTAAGTCAAATAATAAATGCAAATAATAAATGAATTAAATTAAATTGACTACAGCAGATTCAATATCGCCATTGTTTTGCATAGTTTTAATCTTAACCTCTTCATATGTTTACGCATCTGCCGTATAATATGAGCCGTCCCGCGAGAAAACCAACAATGTGGACTCTGCGTAAAGTATCGACCCGGATCAGTCTAAGCATGCCGCGCAGGCTTACCCGGATAGACACTTTTCGCCTCCTGTGGATTTTCTGTTTCAGGAATCACTACTCTATCTACCCCCCTTAGACGGAATGTATCGGCCGGATCAGTCTGCGCGGACAGCGCAGGCTGATCTGGTCGATACATTACGCAGATATATTGATATGAGCCGTCCCGCGAGAAAACCAACAATGTGGACTCTGCGTAAAGTATCGACCCGGATCAGTCTAAGCATGCCGGCTAACCCGGGAGAACAAACATTGTGGACTCTGTGTAAAGTATCGACCCGGATCAGCCTACGCATGCCGCGAAAGCTAACCCGGTAAGGCACGTTTCGCCTCCTGTGGATTTTCTGTTTCAGTAATCATTACTCTATACCTCTATCCCCCTGAGACGGAATGTGTCGGCCCGGATCAGTCTGCGCGGACAGCGCAGGCTGATCTGGTCGATACATTACGCAGATGCCATTTTGTTGGTTTTCTCGCGGGACGGCTCGTGTGAGTTGCAAAGGGAGAAATTACTCACAATGTGCAATTTCTACTTTTGCAACAATATTATCTTCCTTTTTTTTCTATAATCATGCTTTTATTTATAGAAACTTTCCATAGTTGCTTAGACATTTTCAGTCGGCTGCTGTATATTAATCGTATGAGGGTAAGAGTTAGAAGTATCTGAAAATCGGTTTTGTTCGAAACTTTAACCTCAATAACCATGCGATTACCATTCATGAATGGAAAGTAATTTTGATGAACTGTTGAAACCTGTGAGGTGAAAAGACAGAGCGTGCTAATATTGTTCAATTTCTCATTTTATCACAATATTTCCCGGAGGCATTAAACGGCATCTGTATAAGGTAAAGGGTAAAAAGAGGTCAAATTACGCTAAATACATCCGCTGACTTGCTGATCTATAGTCCCTAAAAAAAGATTTGCTTGCATAGAAATGAGTGTATACCATAACCAGAATGTATTGAAAATATGACATTGAGTTTAAATGCATTGTGAATGTGTATAGGATGCACTGGAAATGATTGATTTGATCACTTTTAGTATTTTGACCTTGTTTGAAAGTGAAAGTAGAGAATGCTAAACACCGGTTTTGTCCAAAATGACGGTTACCATTTTCGCCTGGTGAGTTATTTCCTTCATAATGCATGACCCCACATTTTCTTTGGATTGTTTTTAAGCTAGGAGGTAACTCTTTTCAATGATATATGGTGTTCTACATGAGAAACGCTTAGAAAGTGTGACAATTGAGGATTGAAACTGGTCGATTTACATGGAAACAAAGAAGGATTTTACCGTTACCGTAAAGGATCCTACAGTGCAACGTTTAATTTCGCTTAATCGGCTAATCTATAATTTCAGGGCAGTTTAATTATTTTAATTAGAGGCAACGGGTTTTTTATGTATTAATCTGTTTTAGATGACACTCGTTCTCCTAAACCGTTTCCCACATTAAAACAAAACTGTAACAGACGAATTTAAAAACGTATAAACAAAAATATGAAAAATCTCTATAAATGATATTTTATTCTGAATAGAGTTGAAGACTTTGTTACTTAAGAAGAACATGCTTATGTTGAGCAATTTCTCCTTTTTGTAGAAATGTTTCCAAAAATCGTCTGCGAAGGACGTATCAGTCACAATGCGTCTGCATGTAGCTAAGGGTTAATTAAACGCATGTAATTTATCTTCGCTGTGATCATCAGGGAGGCCATATTAATCCAAAACATCTCTAGAGATTGCTCTAGAACTGCATTTTGACATCTCATATTTGAATAATTGGAAAGGTTATGTTCTTCAACCTTGCACGCGAATGGTCACATATTCCAAATTAAACCTTTTCCATACAACAACAGAATGTTTTGGAAATTGAGAAAGGCTTCAAAATGCGTCTGCAAGTTGGAAATGTCATCATTTTATTTCAGTCAGAGTTGAGCCGTCCTGCGAGAAAACCAACATTATAGACTCTGCGTAAAGTATCGATCCAGATCAGGCTAAGCATGACGCGCAGGCTAACCCGGACATACACTGTTCGCCTCCTGTTTATTTTCTGTTTCGGGAATCATTACGCTATACCTCTATACCCCTGAGACGGAATGTGTCGGCCTGGATTAGCCTGTGCGGGATGTGAAGGCTGATCTGGATCGATACATTACGCAGTAAATAATGTTGGTTTTCTCGCGGAACGGATCAGATATAGGGGTTTCATCTGAAAGGTATACTCATCGGGGTTACACTTCTATATTATTAGTATAGAGGTTACTTCTGGGCACGTTTTACATGTTGGCGGACAGTCACGGTTCTGACAAGACAAAGAACATGCAGTCTTCTTTATTTGTACATGTAAGGAGCCAATCAATTCGGCTTAGTCATATAAACAGAGGGGAATCCGTCGTGGAGTCGGGGATTTTGATCCGGGCACATCGGGTGCGATCCCCAGTCGCGATGGTCAAGTATGAGCCTACTACTGGTTTAATTACCCAGGAATTATATTTGAATAAACTGTCGCCGTTGTATTACTGAAAGAATGTTGAAAACGGCGTGAAAACCCATCAAAACAAAACAAAATCATATAAAAAGAGCAAACGCTATGTTTGTGTCAGTGTTTGAATCGAATGACACGTTTGTGTGTGTACGGCAACCGTAGCATGCCAATGCTGTATTATTACTCACATGTATATACGATACATCCCGTGGCTTTAGCTTCGACTGAAAGCTGCATCGGTTGCCAAAGGGAACTCAATTCATTTCCAAGCAATACTAATTTGAGTTGAAATCTGCGAGAATCAACCTAAAGTCAATGGCGACCAGTGTAGATCCAAAATCCAAACTTGAGACGGGAGCTCCTGTCAACTTAAGTATATTATGTTAAGACGGAAAATATATGAGCCATTCCACGAGAAAACCAACGTTATGGACTCTGCGTAATGTATCGACCCAGATCTGCATGCGCAGTCCGCGCAGGCCAATCCGAGCCGAAACATTCCGTATTAGGGGTTAAAGGTATAGAGTAATGATTCCTGAAACAATAAATACACAGGAGACGAACAGTGACTGTCCGGATTAGCGTGCGCGGCATGCTTAGACTGATCTGGGTCGATGCATTACGCAGAGTCAACAATGTTGGTTTTCTCGTGGGACGGCTCATATACATGCTGGATATAAACATATACTGTTCAAAAATGTATACGTGTGCCTTTTTCCTATGGATTAGCTTATACTGGAACTAACGTCGCTATAGTTTTACGACCACTGTAATAACAACTCTGCAATTCGGATCCACTGGGAGATAAATACGGTATTTAGACGTGATTGAGTCTGAACGTGCGCAGAAGAATGAGTTGGCATTTTTTCTGTAAGGTGTAGGTTCAGATTAGCCTGTACATCGTCTCAGTCTTACCATGATCTACACAGTGTGGCATACGCTTTTAACAAACTTATGTGAGTAATATTTCAACGACGTAGATCCTAATCAGACTCTGCGGATGAGCGTATTGATCTAGATGTACACGTTTCACCAAAGTCAACGCGTACCTTTTTCCATGGACATGGCTCAATTCTAATTAATATTACGTATTTTGACTATGTTAACCCCTTCCCACATCCAACAAATCTGCACGACTTTGAAAATATAGTGACAGCAACCTGAAAAATATCCATAAAAGATAGCTTAATTGTTAAATAAAGTTGAAAACATTGTGGCCAAAGGAGAAATTGCTCATCATGAGCAATTTCAATTTTGGCCACAATGTTTTCAAAAGTCGTCTGCTGTTATATCGTCAAAATGCGTCTGCAGGTGGGAACGGGTTAATGGTATACAATACACAGGATTGGGCGAGTTATGAATCCCGGTATAATCTCAGCAGCTATTTGTGATTCTAAGCTTATTTTAAAATAAAGATTTAGCCGTTATTATAGTAAAATGCATCAGTTAACCCTTTCCCACATACAGAAATTCGGCAGCAGACGACTTTGAAGACATATCCGAAACAAATTAAAAACTCCTTTTAAAGGAAATCACAATAAAAAGAGTTTAAAAAATGGTGACAAAAGGAGAAATTGCTTGTCAGAAAGCGGCTATATGGGGGGAAGGGGTTAACACCAGATTCTAAGCCGATTACAAGAATCCGATTGTCAAAAAATGCCAGAGATGTAGTCCTGTGGATCTTTGTTACTTTACCAACCAGCTATCTGGAAGGCTGAATGTCCACACAATATTATGTTCTCGTAATGGAATACGATATTCCATACACATTAGTAAGACAAAATCATGATAGTCGATTTGGTATCACTGCAGTTGTCTGGGTACAATAACTTTGTCGTCATGGAAATAACCCATGTCTAAAACAGTCATTCGTGAATCAACATAATGCGAATGAGGGGTAGACTTGACATAAGTGTAGTCTTATATTGATCTCCAATCTATTGGTTGTATGACTGCACGATAAACAACACGTTTGTTAAATTTGATGGTGTTCAACGAGTCATTACGTAATAATGGTGCACTCGGTTTGTTATATTTAATCCTAAAATCGTAATGTGTCATCTAATTGCACCGCTAAAAAACCCACTTGATTTCTTAATGAAGACTTTATTGTAGCTCTGACGATCCTTTACTCTTGAACATGACAGCTTCGATTGAGTAATTGTAGAGCGTTTGCCTCAGGAGCAGGAGGTCTCGGGTTCGATTTAAAATCGGGATGATCCAAATACTTTGAATATGATAGTAATGGCTTTCCATTCTTGGGTTGTCTTGGTCTCAGGATAAATGGTTCAAACCCAGGAAACGACGGGATATGACTTTAAACAATGTTGACGGTGGCGTAAACTACGGTGGCACTGAGGTGACATCCGCAACACTTTATTTATATTGTGGTCACAATTTAGTAACTTGTGGCCACAAGATAAAAAGTTGTGGCCACAATTTACTAAGTTGTGGCCACAAGATGAAAAGTTGTGGCCACAATTTACTAAGTTGTGGCCACAAGATAAAACAAGTTATGGTCACAATTTACTAAGTTGTGGCCACAATTTACTAAGTTGTTCCCACAAGTTACTAAGTTGTGGCCACAATTTACTAAGTTGTTGCCACAAGTTACTAAGTTGTTGCCACAAGTTACTAAGTTGTGACCACAATTTACCAAATTGTGGCCACAACTTAGTTTAGCCAATCAAAACAGCCGTTTCATCTTTGCTGCTTTATGGTAATAACACAGTACTAAGTATAGTAAGTGTATGTTTATATGTATGAGTATACTAACTGGTGTGTGTATATGTACAAGTATTACAACTGGTGTGTGTATATGTACAAGTATTACAACTGGTGTATGTATACCAGTAAGTATACTCGTACAGATACACACACCAGTTAATATACTAGTACATATACACACACAAGTTTGTTTACTAGTAAATATATACACACCCGTAAGAATATACTCGTGCAGGTACACACACACACTACACCAGTTAGTATACTCGTACATATATACACATACCAGTTAGTATACTCGTACATATATACACACCAGTTATTATACTCGTACATATATGCACACCAGTAAGTATACTCGTACATATATACACACCAGTTAGTATACTCGTACATATATACACACCAGTTAGTATACTCGTACATATATACACACCAGTTAGTATACTCGTACATATATACACACCAGTAAGTATATTCATACAGATACACACTCACACTCACTTCCACCAGTTAGTATACTCGTACACATACACATACCAGTAGGAATACTCGTACATAACTGGTATGTGTATAGATATGAGTATACTTACTGGTATGTGTATATGTACGAAGTTTTCACACACTTACACCAGTTAGTATACTTTTACAGTTAGACATACCAGTTAGTATACTCGTACATATACACACACCAGTTAGTATACTCGTATAGGTACACAAACCAGTTACTATACTCGTACATATACACATACCAGTAAGAATACTCGTACATAACGGGTATGTGTATAGGTACGAGTATACTTACTGGTATGTGTATATGTACGAAGTTTACACACACTTACACCAGTTAGTATACTTTTACAGTTAGACATACCAGTTAGTATACTCGTACATATACACATACCAGTTAGTATACTCGTATAGGTACACACACCAGTTACCATACTCGTACATATACACATACCAGTAAGAATACTCGTACATAACGGGTATGTGTATAGGTACGAGTATACTTACTGGTATGTTTATATGTACGAAGTTTACACACACTTACACCAGTTAGTATACTTTTACAGTTAGACATACCAGTTAGTATACTCGTACATATACACATACCAGTTAGTATACTCGTATAGGTACACAAACCAGTTACTATACTCGTACATATACACATACCAGTAAGAATACTCGTACATAACTGGTATGTGTATAGGTACGAGTATACTTACTGGTATGTGTATATGTATGAAGTTTACACACACTTCACCAGTTAGTATACTTTTACAGTTAGACATACCAGTTAGTATACTCGTACATATACACTTACCAGTTAGTATACTCGTATAGATATTCAAACCAGTTAGTATACTCGTTCATATTCAGACACCATTTGTTTACTCGTACATATACATACACCAGTTGTTATACTTGTACATATACACACACCAGTTAGTATACTCATACATATAAACATACACTTACTATACTTAGTACTGTGTTATTACCATAACGCAGCAAAGATGAAAAGGCTGTTTTGACTGGCTAAACTAAGTTGTGGCCACAACTTTTTTATCTTGTGGCCACAACTTAGTAAATTGTGGTCACAACTTTTTATCTTGTGGCCACAACTTTTTATCTTGTGGCCACAACTTAGTAAATTGTGGCCACAACTTTTTTTATCTTGTGGCCACAAATTAGTAAATTGTGACCACAACTTTTTAGTGTTGCGGATGTCACCTTAGTGCCACCGTAGTAAACCGTATGCAAACCAACAAACACATGTTTGACCAATTGATCTATGATATAAATAATCTGCATTATATGAACTGGCAACACCATGCAATTATATATTTCAAAATATTTCCATTACTTCCTGGATTTGTTCTTATTTATTAATATCACATTCGGTTGGATTGTATTGTAACGGGAACGGGATATAGGTATACCTAACACTTTTACAGCCTTGCTGTAGAAGCCGGCTTTTTTTAAGCCTGCCTTTAAAGCGACGTTGGTAGTAGAATGATTGACCTTTTGTTCTTAAAGTTAAGCAACGTTTATCGCGGTTAGTACCTGGATGGGTGACATTTGCGTTACAAATAGTGGCATCGGTGGGATTTTCAGTTGGTATCACCATCATCCCCGGACCCCGGTGGTTCCCGATGATGTTATATAGACTCCGCTCTGGTGTACTGCTTGTGTTCAGTTGTGTGACTTCGGGTCGATGTCAAGAGAAAAGAGTTGGTTGACCTTTTCTTAAAGTTAAGCAACGTTCATCGCGGTTAGTGCCTGGATGAGTGACCCGCGATGGATTAACTCCGGTACACGTTTTAGTATCATCACTAAAGCAACACAAGGAATGTCTATCATTGTGAATTATATTCACCAAGATTATATTCAATTTGTTGAAATGATCTTGAATCAAATATATATGTGCATATTTAGTTTTGTCTTAAAGTAATGGTATCCATATTGTAATGTTAATTTTTGAACGCCCTTGGATTTGCGAGAAATACAGATTTAAGTCAGCTTACACCCAAGTAAACGGATGTATATACTTCACTATAGATCTCTTGCCGAAACAATTGTATAATTATTTCGATTCAGTCCTGTATTTGGATTAATTTAGCTGTGGTCTGCGAAAAACGACCTGTATTTGTTCCATATATTGAAACATTTCTTTGATCAATTGGTAATCCGTGCAAATCCACATCAGACACGGATCTGGCTGATCTGGATCTACACTGGTCCAAGTGCTTAAAGACTTTTTTTCGCAGAGTGCCGCTAAAATATCTATATCTATTTCGAATATTATATTAGAGTACTCGATATATTTGTCAGGGCACATCAGAATAAAATTATATAACCACTTAAAGTGCCTGCAAAATTCGCGGAAAATCGAAGTTGAATCTTGTTATAAGCTGTTTATAATAGTTTGCACCACTGGTGAATAAAACCATACCATAAATAATTCATTGACATCATGAAAGACAATTTGTGCCACGTCATGCAAAACCCGACCTTCAGAGGTTTTGAAGTTAATGGTAAGTAAGATCCAATTACAGTATGGTATTACTGGGGTTTTGTCACAGCCGTTTAAGATTCTTGTTCGATTAATATCTGAACAGGAACATCTTTATACAATTGCAAGGAGATACGGCTTCAACATTTTAAAACTCATTCTGTTTTTCAGAGTTAATCCTTAACCCTTTCCCTCATATAGACGCTTTCTGACGCCTCTGCAGCAGACGGCGTTTTGAAAACATAGTGACAAAAGAAGAAATTTCTCAAAACCAGCAATTTCTCCTTTTGCCACAATGTTTTCTACTTTTAGTCCTAGGTTAACCATTCAGTTATAGAGATTTTTTGACAAAATATGTTCAAAGTCGTCTGCTGCAGAATTGTCGTATGAGGGAAAGGGTTAAGTATCTGATTGGTATCTTATTCTCCAAATTGACCAATCAGAAGTTTTATTTGGATCATAGATTTCCTTTCTAAGCTCAGAGAAAGCTTTTACTATTTTATATTTTCGAGTCCTATCGGTAAGTTAGTTCTCGTGTAACGTGACCCAATTCATTAAACTGGCAACCAGACTTGCGACGAAACTGAGTACATTTACATATATCATTGGCGGCATTGACCTTGTCGCGCTCTGTTCGGACACAATGGATCGTACGGTGACGGATTAATTTCCTCGTACTCATTCACTGGTCACATACAATTGGCCGAAACGGGTCTTGTTGTTTAATAAAGAGCCTGTACGTGGGATAACCCAAAAGTAATAGAACTTGAAAATATAGTGATGTTCCGTCACATGAGAGCCATATATTTGGACATTTGTCATTAGTGTACTTGTAAATCTATCTTCAAAAGATTAATACACGTAATACCCACAAACTGTTTAAGTTAACGGTATATCAAACAGTAATTTTATTTGTTTCAGCCCTCGTATAATCCAGAGCTATGTAGGGTGTATAGGGTGTATAAACCTGTTTTTGTTAGTTGATTGATTGATTGATTGATTGATTGGGGTTTAACGCCGTTTTTAACAATTTCTCAGTTATATCACGGCGGCCAGTTCACCTACTCATGCATTTCCTGGTTTTCTCACACCAGTACTCCACACAACAATCTTCCCAAGCACTGTTTTTGTTAGAACGACCAGTTTGAATAGTTGTGAACAGTTTGGCCTGTCAACTGTCGAGATCATAGTTAAAAAGTCTAGAGAAATTATATTTACTGTAGCTCTCAATTTGAGGGCTTTTAATATAATTTATGATAAAACACCATGTATAGTTCGTGAATAATGTATTTCGATTCCCCTTGTCCTTGATTACGATGCACCATTAGTGTGGATAAGGTGTGCTATTAACTGTTATCTCAGCATCTCAAAATGTCTTAGATACAGACAGTGAATGAAAGTGGTACAGAAGTAGAGAGTCGGCCTCTCGTACCAAAGGTCCCGGGTTCGAATCCCGTGATGAGCGAGTTCTGCCTTTGGTATTTTTCTCACAAACGGCGCGATTTCTGGTTAATTCTCCAGGAAGCATCGAGCGTGGTTAGTATCATCTGAAAGCTTGTTTCGCAGTCGATGTAAAATAAATAAGTTTAATCTTAAACTTAAGATACAGATCAATTATGAAACATTGTATTGAACGAGCAATATCATATTGTGTTTAACTTTGCATTAAACTTAGTTTTAAAGTTACCACCTTTCCAGATGTTACATTTTCTCCCCTGCTGTTTTTTAAGCATGCTTTTAAATATAATATCAGTACAGTCCCTTATCCGGCCGTTCGTTCTTTAGGGTCAAACTAAACGTTGTCAATTTGCATTCGTCTTCCACCAATGGTCTTAACGTAAGTGTAGGGAGGTAGCTATTTGTATGGGATTACTATTATGATAACAACTCGAGGGCTTGGTGTGAAACAGTTGTAACTAAAATCGGTATTTTTTTACCAAGGTTAATCTTTAAAGATTATAAAGTCTTTATAAGCGTTTAATCATTTTTCTTGGTAAACAATGGCAATTTAGGTGCCATTGCTCGTTCTGAGCAAAGGCACCTAAATTTGCATTGTTTACAAAGAGGTCAAAATTGCCCCTAAACCAGGGTTTTCAAGCCCTCGAACTGGTAATAGAGGGAGCGAGTTAATGTTTGGTTAGTCGTCATACATAAAACACTGTTTGGTGCCGTTTTAATGTGCTGATCTCCGGAAAATAGATATTATAGTTAAAGTTTTAAAATTGTTCAAAGGTTGTCTTGAAATATTAGAATCATAATTCTGGGATTATAATATCACTTTCCAGTACACACATCTAAATATTGATCGTTTATGCTTCCTTTTAACTGGGTAGACATACCCAGAAGGCCAAATTTGTAGATTTTCATGACTTTCAATTGACAGTTTTTCAACATTTACCGCCAAAATAGTTTCGAATTACTTATAACTTACTTTGTTGTCACAAATTAGCAATATTTGCAGAAGTTTTAACATTTTAAAATGTTTAACTCCATTTGAAGTTCAGCACCTTTGACTCAAGATTAGTTCATTTATGTACTTATTTTTGTAGGTAGACGGGGTTGCAACATTGATCTGACCTTGACCTTATGCAAATATGCATTTTATGTAACCGTGAACATGCATCACCATTGTAATTTATTATTATACTGGTCTGCCTATGGGATTTTCCAAGACTTCAGACAAGACTTTCAACCATATTCAGTGTGTGAAACCGCTCGCGAATCTCCATTTAACTCGTTCAGCGCCGAATTGTTTAAAGTAGACTCTTCAATGTTCAAAATCGGGCGTCTCCATTTCTCATATAATAAAAGTTTTGGACTATTTTGATGAGTAAAACGCAAACAATGCTGATTTCAGGTGAGATAGCTCGTTACGAGCTGACTCGCCTGAATCAGTATTGTTTGCAAAAACCTCAATATTGCCTTTGGCGCTGAAAGAGTTAAAGCGCTCCAGATACACGAACATCCACTTATGGTTATTTTCTTTCGACATTTTTGACAGTTTGAAATAGCGCCAAACGTTATCTGTAACGTGAAATGTGATCGGCTACAACACGTCGAATAAAAACCAGAGAGACGTTAGCCGAGGAACCAGTAACATTGTAATTTGGTTTATGAAAACGTGAATGGTAAAATAAATAAAACACAATTGAAGTTGGTATATGACATATGATAATGATATATATATATAGTTCAACAAAGGTCTGGTTAATACATACAGGAGAAAACACAAATCAAAGGGGTCAACTAATTACTATAAAGTATTGGTGTGGTTGAGTGAGCCATCTGTTTATACTAGCTAACCCTTTCAGCGCCGAATTGTTTAAAGTAGACTCTTCCAGGTTAAAAATCGGGCGTCTCCATTTCTCATGTAATACAATCATTTTGGACTATTTTGATAACTAAAAGGCAAATAATGCTGATTTCAGGTGAGACAGCTCGTTACGAGCTGACTCGCCTGAATCAGTATTGTTTGCAAAAACCTGAATATTGCCTTTGGCGCTGAATGAGTTAAATGCATGGGTTTTTAGCTTCGTTCTTCATTTATACTTTATTTTATTATTGTATTGTTAAATATCATGATGAAGGCACATAAACAGTTGTGGTAGCTCATCTGCGCAATCAGAACTGCTGCTACTCTGTTTTCGAAAGATAAATCCGTTTCGGGAATTGCTTTGAGTGAAACTATGCTTCTTATAGTATTGTGAGTCAACAGTAAATGCATATATTTTATAAGCATCAACGAAGTACATTGCCTTAATATATTTAAATTAATAAATGTTGTTAATGCGGGTATGGTAAAATAGTCAGGGGCGTAGCTCCCTTTAGGCACTGTAGGCACGTGCTTACACATTTGTTTTCATCAAATGCCCGAAAATGCAGCTGCGGCGATAGACATCTGCGTAATGTATCGACCAGATCAGCCTGCGCTGTCCGCGCAGACTGATCCGGCCGACACATTCCGTCTTAGGGGGATAGATATATAGAGTAGTGATTCCTGAAACAGAAAATCCACAGGAGGCGAAAAGTGTCTATCCGGTTAGGCCTGTGTGGCATGCTTAGGCTGATCCGGGTCGATACTTTACGCTGAGTCCACAATGTTGATTTTCTCACGAGACGGCCTACACATTGAATATTGCAAAGCTACGCCCCTGATAATTTCAGGTATTCACATTGGGTAATTAAACTTTGAGAAGGAAAAGGGTAATATAAGGATAAGTTGGGATAAGTGTTACAGTAAACATATCACATATGTTCTAAACGTCATGTAGTTATGTATGCAATCATACTATGAGCCGTGCCGCGAGAAAACTAACATTGTGGACGCTGTGTAAAGTATCGACCCGGATCAGACTAAGCATGCCGCGCAAGCTTACCCGGATAGACACGTTTCGCCTCCTGTTGATTTTCTGTTTCAGGAATCATTACTCTATACCTCTATCCCCCTGAGACGGAATGTGTCGGGCCGGATTAGCCTGCGCAGATTGATCTTGGTCGATACATTACGTAGAGGCCATAATGTTGGTTTTCTCGCGGGATGGCTCATATGTGTTAATAGTGTAGAGTAATACGATAATGGAGCATCAAACGCAGTAATTAGTTTATGGAAGAGGAGAGGATATGTTTTTATCATCAATTAATATGTTGTTTCCGATATAATTGGACTTTCTGATTGATAACAAAAATGGATTAACTCCTGCCCACACGCATTTGACCCATTTGCAGCAGGTGACGCATGCAAACATTATGGCATAAAGAAAAATTGTTCGTTATGAGGTTATATTACTGTTTGCTCATATGTTTTCAACCTCGTCTGCAGCAATATTGCTGCATGAAGAAAAAGGGTAAGGACAAATTAAACAGAATGTTTTTTCTTTTCTTAATGATTTATTGCATTGCCACCTGATTCAGTTCTTTATTAACTCAAATCTACAATGGCATAGATACATGAGTAAATTCATGAAAAAAAAAAAGTATAATAGTTATTATTTTCTCGTGATATTCGTTCGTTGGGAAGGAGCCAAGCCCCAGAGTCGGTAGCGACGCGGGCTGTCAATCCAGGGGTTGTGAGTTCGAATCCCGGCTCGGCTAACTTTCTTTCCGACGAATGACAAAAGTCAATGCGACATGCGTCATTCGTCTTCCACCAATGGGCTGTCTATGTGGAAAAGCAGCCAGTTGCTTGTGATGATTGTTGTGTGGAAGTACTGGTGTAAGAAAACCAGGAAATGCATGAGTAGGTGAACTGGACGCAGTGATATAAGTGAGAAATTGTTAAAAACAGCGTTAAACCCCAATCAATCAATCGTTGGGAAGGCACATTATTATTAAAGCTATATACATAATCATTTTGAATAAGTAGTCATGGTTCACCTATTCAAGCCAGTTGTGCTTTCAATTTTTGTTTTGCTTATAAGTCTGAGTTACGCATAACATGACCGACCTATGCTACCATTTGCATCGACGTTTATATATAACGAATATACTCGTAATATGAGTACACACAGGTTTTGTTTTTATATATACTTAGAATCAAAATAAAGTGATAGGTGTACAGAGGTAGATATACTGTATCGCCCTTGTTGCCCAGGGATGACGACAGAACAGTGGTGTTGGTGCACTTTCGTCAGTTTAACTGTAATATACATTCACTGTTGTGATAACAATCAATTGCTGTTGAAAGCGGCGGTGTAGAACACACATTAACCCTTTCCCACGTACAACAAATCTGCAGCGGACGATTTGAAAACATAGTGACAACAACCTGAAAAATCTCTATAAAAGAAATCTTAATTGTTAAATAAGTTGAAAACATTGTGGGCCAAAGCAGAAATTGCTCATCATGAGCAGTTTCACCTTTGGCCACAATGTTTTTCAAAAGTCGTCTGCTGATATTGCGTCAAAATGCTGCAGGTGGGAAAGGGTTAGTAATTCTCGTGACTAGTTTATTCCTTTCTCCTGACGGGCGAAGACTGTAATTTCTTATGCGCGTAAACGTATGTCTGTCTGCAAAGGCTAGCATTGACTATTTAATGTAGCCATACATCACATAATGCATTTAGGCTACACCGTTCACGTCGTGTTCTCGGTCATACTAGTTTACTATCATGTTTCGTATGAAACTTTTTCCAAATTGAGTAGATGTAACTCGTTTCTCTCTAATACTTGCAAAATATGTACTGGTAAAACCTTTTTTTCCACATGCAGCAAATCTGCAGCAGACTATTTTGGAAACATCGACGAAAAACGTATGTTAATTTTGTACAGTTGAAAACATTGAAGGAAATGGGGAAATTGTTAATATGATTTATTTCTCCTTTAGCAATAATGTTTTCGAAAGTTCTATACTGCGGATGCGTCAACTTGCGTATGTATGTGGGAGATCGTTACTACGTTCAATATTATCATTAACTGAAACCAACTATGTTTGATTTGAATTATTGAGTATACCATAGTTTGTTTAAGACTCATCTCTAGTTCTTAAGTATAAATGAGCAATTGAGCAATTGAGCATTTTACCTTTTTGTCACAATGTGACCAACTCTACTCTTTTTTCATTTATAAAGATTTTCACTGTTTTTACCTGGATAGTTGCAGTCGAGATCGGTAGATTTGCTGTATGTGGGAAAGGGTTGATGTTTTATTATATCCAATTAAGTATTGCAGGCGAAATGGTTTTATTGTACAACCGAGCAGTGATGTCTCACAGAGCCTTATATACCGGTATATACACGCCTCACAGAGCATTATATACCGGTACATACACGTCTCATAGAGCCTTATATACCAGTACATACACGTCTCACAGAGCCCGTACATACCGGCACATACATGTCTCACAGTGCCCGTACAAACCGGTACATACACGTCTCACAGAGCCCTACATACCGGCACATACATATCACACAGAGTCTGTACATACCGGTACAAACACGTCACACAGAGTCTGTATATACCGGTACATCCACGTCTCACATAGCCATACATACCGGTACACACACGTCTCACATAGCCCTACATACCGGTACACACACGTCTCACATATCCCTACATACCGGTACACACATGTCTCACATAGGTGTATCATATAACCGTTCATACCGGTACATACATTTCTCACGAGCCTTACTGTCGGTACATACACGTTTCACAGAGCCCGTACATATCGGTACGTACACGTCTCACATAGTGTGTACATACCGGTACATCCACGTCTCACATAGCCCTACATACCGGTACACACACGTCTCACATAGCCCTACATACCGGTACATCCACGTCTCACATAGCCTTATATACCGGTACACACACGTCTCACATAGCCCTACATACTGGTACACACACGTCTCACATAGCCCTACATACCGGTACACACACGTCTCACATAGCCCTACATACCGGTACATCCACGTCTCACATAGCCATACATACCGGTACACACACGTCTCACATAGCCCTACATACCGGTACACACACGTCTCACATATCCCTACATACCGGTACACACATGTCTCACATAGCCCTACATACCGGTACATCCACGTCTAACATAGCCCTACATACCGGTACACACACGTCTCACATAGCCCGTACATACCGGTACACACACGTCTCACATAGCCCGTACACACTGGTACATACACGTCTCAGAGAGCCCTATATACCGGTACACACGTCTCACAGAGCCCTATATACCGGTGCATCCACGTCTCACATAGCCCGTATATACCGATACACACGTCTCACATAGCCCGCACATACCGGTACACACACGTCTCACATAGCCCATACATACCGGCACAAACACGTCTCACATAGCCCGTACATACCGGTACATTCACGTCTCACATCGCCCGTACATACCGGCACACACACGTCTCACATAGCCCGTACATACCGGCACAAACACGTCTCACATATCCCGTACATACCGGTACATACACGTCTCACATAGCCCGTACATACTGGTACATACACGTCTCACAGAGTCCTACATACCGGTACACACACGTCTCACAGAGCCCTACATACCGGCACACACACACACATCTCACATAACCCGTACATACCGGCACATACACTTCTCACATAGCCCATGCATACCGGCACATACACGTCTCACATAGCCCGTACAAATTGGTACATACACGTCTCGCAGAGCCCTACATAAAGTTACACACACGTCTCACAGAGCCCTACATACTGGCACACACACACACACATCTCACATAGCCCGTACATACCGGCACTCACATATCCCATACATACCGGCACATACACGTCTAACATAGCCCGTACATATTGGTACATACACGTCTCACAGAGACCTACATACTAGCACACACACGTCTCACATAGCCCGTACATACCGGTACACACACGTCTCACAGAGCCCGTACATACCGGTACACACATGTATCATAGAGCCCTACATACCGGGACACACATGTATCATAGAGCCCTACATACCGGGACACACACATCTCACAGAGCACGTACATTCCGGCACATACGCGTCTCGCATAGTCCGTACATATCGGCACATACACGTCTCACAGAACCTTACATACCTGCACATACACGTCTCACAGAGCCTTACATACCTGCACATACACGTCTCACAGAACCCGTACATACTGGTACATACACGTCTTACAGAGCCCTGCATACCGTTACACACACGTCTCACAGAGCCCGTACATACCGGTACATCCACGTCTCAAATAGCCCGTACATACCGGTACACAAACGTCTCACATAGCCCGTACATACCGGTACATCCACGTCTTACATAGCACGTACATACCGGTACACAAACGTCTCACATAGCCTGGACATACCGGCACACAAACGTTTCACAGAGCCCGTACACACCGGTACACACACGTTTCATATAGCCTATACATACCGGTACACACACGTCTCACAGAGCCCTACATACCGGTACATACACGTCTCATATAGTCTGTACATACCGGTACATACACGTCTCACAGAGCCCGTACATACCGGTACATACACGTCTCATATAGCCTGTACATACACGTCTCACAGAACCCGTACATACCGGTACATACACGTCTCACATATCCCGTCCATACCAGAACATACACGTCTCACAGAGCCCGTACATAACTACACATACACGGTTCACAGAGCCCGAAAATACCTACACACATACACGTCTCACAGAGCCCGTACATACCGGTACGTACACGTCTCACAGAGCCCGTACATATCGGTACGTACACGTCTCACAGAACCCGTACATACCGGTACATACACGTCTCACAGAGCCTTACATACCTGCACATACACGTCTCATATAGCCCTACATACCGGGACATACACGTCTCACATATCCCGTCCATACTAGAACATAAACGTCTCACAGAGCCTTACATACCTGCACATACACGGTTCACAGAGTCCGTACATACCTACATACATACACGTCTCGCATATCCCGTCCATACCAGAACATACACGTCTCACAGAGCCCGTACATACCTGCACATACACGGTTCAGAGAGCACGTACATACCTAAACACATACGCGTCTCACAGAGCCTTTACATACCTGCACATACACGACTCACAGAGCCCTTGCATACCGGTACAAACCCGTCTCACATAGCCCGTACATACCGGTACATACCCGTCTCACAGAGCCCGTACATACCTACACACATACACGTCTCATAGAGCCCGTACATACCGGTACACACACGTCTCATAGAGCCCGTACATACCTACACACATACACGTCTCATAGAGCCCGTACATACCTGCACATACACGTCTCACATAGCCCTTACATACCGGTACACACACGTCTCACATATCCTTACATACCTGCACATACGCGTCTCACATAGCCCTTACATACCGGTACACACACGTCTCACATATCCTTACATACCTGCACATACACGTCTCACATAGCCCGTATATACCGGTACACACACGTCTCACAGAGCCTTACACACCTGTACATACACGTCTCACATAGTCCGTACATACCGGTACATACCCGTCTCACATAGCCCGTACATACCTACACACATACACGTCTCACAGAGCCCTTACATACCTACACACATACACATCTCACAGAGCCTTGCATACCTGCACATACACGTCTCACATAGCCCGTACATACACGTCTCACAGAGCCTTACACACCTGTACATACACGTCTCACATAGTCCGTACATACCGGTACATACCCGTCTCACATAGCCCGTACATACCTACACACATACACGTCTCACAGAGCCCTTACATACCTACACACATACACATCTCACAGTGCCTTGCATACCTGCACATACACGTCTCACATAGCCCGTACATACCGGTACACACACGTCTCACAGAGCCTTACATACCTGCACATACACGTCTCACAGAGTCTGTACATACCTACATACACGTCTCATAGAGCCCTACATACCGAGACATACACGTCTCACAGAGCCTTACATACCTGCACATACACGTCTCATAGAGCCCTACATACCGAGACATACACGTCTCACAGAGCCTTACATACCTGCACATACACGTCTCACAGAGCCTTACACACCTGTACATACACGTCTCATAGAGCCCTACATACCGGTACATACACGTCTCACAGAGCCTTACATACCGAGACATACACGTCTCACAGAGCCCTACATACCGGTACATACACGTCTCACAGAGCCTTACATACCTGCACATACACGTCTCATAGAGCCGTACATACCGGTACATACACGTCTCACAGAGCCTTACATACCTGCACATACACGTCTCATAGAGCCCTACATACCGGTACATACACGTCTCACAGAGCCTTACATACCTGCACATACACGTCTCATAGAGCCCTACATACCGGTACATACACGTCTCACAGAGCCTTACATACCTGCACATACACGTCTCATAGAGCCCTACATACCGGTACATACACGTCTCACAGAGCCTTACATACCGAGACATACACGTCTCATATAGCATGTACATACCGGTACATACCCGTCTCACATAGCCCGTACATAGCAGCATATATATGTACCGGTTCATACACCACTCACAGAGCTTGTACATACCGGTACATATACGTCTCACATAGTCCGTACATACTGGTACATACACCTCTCACAGAGCCTTACATACTGGCACATACACGTCTCACAGAGCCCGTACATACATGCACATACACTTTGCACGGAGCCTCTTGCATTTGCCTATATATCGAACTGATCGAGAGTAACTAAACGTTCCATATTTCTTCTTCTAGAGGTGCCCTTAATTGATGATACAACGGAAGGATACAACAGAGAACCCCCTTTGTCTGACGGAGACCATTATTTTTTCCTAAATAGGCTTAACTCAATCGAGTAGCAAAGTTTATTTACGACAGTTTAGAACGACTACAACGAGTTATGTACGGTAACACTTATTTAATCACAATTTGAACTGTGACGAATTGTCCATTAACAGGAATTTAAAGTAAACATGTTTGCTCCTCGGACGTATTCAAAGCAGACAACACTGAAAATAACATATAAGCAAGTGCATGAAAAATGATACAAGTTCGCATTTCTGGTCAGTGTTAGTTCAGGTCATCTTGTCCACCGGTTCATTCTTATCATAATCTGCACAATAAACAACATCTCGAGGGCTTGGCGTGAAACGGATGTAACTTAACTTTTTTTTACCAAGTTTAATCACTTCGCCATAAAGTATTTATAAGCGTTAAATCATTTTACTTGGTAAACAATGGAAATGTAGGTGCCATTGCTCGTTTTGAGCAATGGCACCTAAATTTGCATTGTTTACAAAGGGGTCAAAATTGCCCCTAAACCAGGGTTTTCAAAATATGTTTTTAGTTACAACCGTTTCACGCAAGATTGTGTACGTGATATGTAAACGATACATAAATCTTAATCACACTGTCTGAATCCATATTCTGATCAGGATCTATACGTTACACAACAGCTTAATTGTACCTTTTCTGATGCTCTTGATACTATTCGGTAAACGTTTAACTTTGAATCGGAGAACTCTTAATGTGGATAATTTGATTTATTGGTTCGTATTAATTCATACCCCTGGGGTTTGTACTGATCCCGTAAACTCCGAGTAGTGAATGCTTTCCGTTCTCTATTTTTCCTTTGCAACGACCAGGAATAAAAGTGCATTTAAGAAGAATCCTGTCAGTTGTTGAACCCTTTCCCATATGGACTAAATCTGCACTTGACGACTCTGGAAATAAAACTGCCAAAATAGGATACATCTCTATAAATAAAAGTGTAACTGAGTTGCGCTCTGTGCAAAACCGATTGTGCTGGGCATAAGCGACCAGAGTAGAAACATATTTGCCAGTGTGTGCTGGGCATTTGCGACTAGAGTAGAACCATATTTGCAAGTGTGTGCTGGACATTAGCGACCAGAGTAGAACCATATTTGCCAGTGTGTGCTGGGCATAAGCGACCAGAGTAGAACCATATTTGCCAATGTGTGCTGTGCATTAGCGACCAGAGTAGAACCATATTTGCCAGTGTGTGCTGGGTATTAGCGACCAGATTATAACCATAGTTGCCAGTGTGTGCTGGGCATTAGCGACCAGATTATAACCATATTTGCCAGTGTGTGCTGGGCATTAGCGACCAGAGTATAACCATATTTGCCAGTGTGTGCTGGGCGTTAGCGACCAGAGCAGAACCATATTTGCCAGTGTGTGGTGGGCATTAGCGACCAGAGTAAAACCATATTTGCCAGTGTGTTCTGGGCATTAGCGACGAGAGTAGAACCATATCTGCCAGTGTGTGCTGGGCATTAGCGACCAGAGTAGAACCATATTTGCCAGTGCATCCGCGCACTCTAAACTTTCTTGCATTTTTCGCCAATTTGTCACACTTCTAAAAACTTCTGCAAATGTGTATCCATTTGGATTCATTGCATGGATGTGCAAGCAAGTAGTTGTCCACATATTTAATCCTTACGTTAAGTTGTCCACACATGTAATAATTACGTTAAGTTGTCCACATATTTAATCCTTACGTTAAGTTGTCCACACATGTAATAATTACGTTAAGTTGTCCACACATGTAATAATTACGTTAAGTTGTCCACACATGTAATAAATACGTTAAGTTGTCCACACATATAATAAATACGTTAAGTTCACCACACATGTTATAATTACGTTCAGTTGTCCACACATGTAATAAATACGTTCAGTTGTCCACACATATAATAAATACGGTAAATTGTCCACACATGTAATAATTACGTTAAGTTGTCCAGACATGTAATAATTACGTTCAGTTGTCGACACATGTAGTAATTACGTTAAGTTGTCCACACATATAATAAGTACGTTCAGTTGTCCACACATGTAATAAATACGTTCAGTTGTCCACACATATAATGAATACGTTAAATTGTCCACACATGTAATAATTGCGTTAAGTTGTCCACACATGTAATCATTATGTTAAGTTGTCCACACATGTATTAATTACGCTAAGTTTTCCACACATGTAATAATTACGTTAAGTTGTCCACACATGTAATAATTACGTTCAGTTGTCCACACATGTAATAATTACGTTAAGTTGCTCACACATGTAATAATTACACTAAGTTGTCCACACATGTAATAATTACGTTAAGTTGCTCACACATGTAATAATTACACTAAGTTGCTCACACATGTAATAATTACGTTAAGTTGCTCACACATGTAATAATTACACTAAGTTGTCCACACATGTAATAATTACGTTAAGTTGCTCACACATGTAATAATTACGTTCAGTTGTCCACACATGTAATAATTACGTTAAGTTGTCCACGCATATAATCATTATGTTAAGTTGTCCACACTTGTAATAAATACGTTAAGTTGTCCACACATGTAATAAATACGTTAAGTTGTCACACATGTAATAAATACGTTAAGTTGTCCACACGTGTAATAAATACGTTAAGTTGTCCACACATGTAATAAATACGTTAAGTTGTCACACATGTAATAAATACGTTAAGTTGTCACACATGTAATAAATACGTTAAGTTGTCACACATGTAATAAATACGTTAAGTTGTCACACATGTAATCAAAACGTTAAGTTGTCCACACGTGTAATAAATACGTTAAGTTGTCCACACATCTAATCATTAAGTTAAGTTGTCCACACGTGTATAGACGTTACATTTTCAAAGAGAGCCTATTATAAAATAAAATTGAAAACATTTGACTAATGGATGAATTGCTATTTATAACAAGTGTTTCTTCTGTTGTCATTATGTTTTCTTAAAATGTTATTCTTCATTCGCCCAATTGCTAACTTTCAAGTCCGACTTTGCAAATATTATTTGCTGACATTAAGACGTGTCCCATGAACGTCTATGTATCAATTTGCGGCTTCATTGTTAGTCAAGAAGAATAGATCCTGATCAAAATACTTGGAAGCGCCGATTAAAAAATCAGATATATTTCAAACTGGCATATATTGTTTCTTCCAATGAGATCATGGGTGTATTTAATGAAATATATATTTTTTCATGCGAATACACGCAGTTCCTCAAAGTGACCATTCCACAATCAAATTGTTATGTATTTTATATGTATTTGTTACTTGTAAAGTTGTAAAAAGTATTGTATCTACTTATAACAAATAAATTCTGTATTCTGCATTCTGTATGCATCCGTAAATTAATTAATTATAAGTCCTCGTTAATGGCTTTGAAGAGCTCGTTAGCGACTGCGGGGATCACAATCTTCATTATCTTCTTGACAGCTCCTGAGATCACCTGTCTCTGCAAGAGCTTTAACCCTTCGTCACATATAACATATCTGCAGCAGACGACTTTGTAAACATTTTGGCAAAGATATGGGGACAAAGTATAAAAAGAACAATTATCGAATAAAGTGGAAAACATATTGACGAATGGATTAATTGCTCATCATGATAACTTGTCCTTTTGCCACAGTGGTTTCAAATGTCGGCTGCTGCAGAGTCGTTTGAAAGCGTCTCAATTTTGGCAAAAGTAAAGCTCATCAGAATTAAAAATAACATTTGTCAATAAATCAATTAATTTGTCTTCGTGAAGTATAATAACAAATCTCATTAGTGAACACAAAAAACTGAAGGTCTTATTGGATTTATTTTTAATTTGAACAGTTTTAATGCATGAAGCCTAAATTTAATTACTGAATTAATAAGTTGTAGTATAAGTGTTAAGATAGCTGGGATGCTAGCGCCGATACTTTCAAGACTTCATGTGTTATACGATCATGTTATTGACCACGTAGACAAGTTTTCTTTGGATAGTTTATCAACCATCACAGTTTGTTTTTGTTGATAGCGTACACTTTACTAGAAGGGAACATTTAACAGCACCATATTAAACGTTGTAAGACCATTTGAGCCGTCCTGCGAGAAAACCAACATTGTGGAATCTGCGTAAAGTAGCGACCCGGATCAGCCTAAGCATGCCGCGTACGCTTAGCCGGATAGACACTTTTCGCCTCCTATGGATTTTCTGTTTCAGGAATCATTACTCTATACTTCTATCCCCCTGAGACGGAATGTGTCGGCCTGGATCAGTCTTCGCGGACTGCGCAGGGTGATCTGGGTCGATACATTACGCAGAGGCCAAAACCTTGGTTTTCTCGCGGGACGGCTCGTTTGTCCGTGCACAAGGTGTTTTCGTCGTTTAGTTTTGAACTAAAGGTAAGCTGTGACGTCACGCAAACTAACCCGTCACAACGTGAAATACATATACCAATAGGACAAAGTCAGTCCTTCATAATGAATGTACATTATTATATGTCGGCCGAATTAATAATCTTTAGACGTAATAGTTTAACAGTATTTCAAATATAAACAATATTTCAAATACAGCATAACAAATAAAAAACATAAAACATGCGTTGCTTAAGATGAAACAGTAAGAAGCACACTTTGGATAATCGCATCTATGCTATATAACCTTCGCGTGCGTTGTACCCTCGTGAAGACACTGCACGAGTTTCCAGAGATGATATCATTCAATAGTCAAACTGAAAGTAGCAATAGGCTTAACGATTGTTTGGAATATTTTGTAAAACAAATCTAAAAAATCTTGTAAGATGTTCAAAAAAAAACTACCGACATTTTATCTTACTCTGAATTGTGTACTTAAGTGCAAATGAGTATAACATAGTCTGATGTTCCGCACAGTAAGTTATCTAAATGAATTATTAAAATGAGTTCAAAAAACTAGGTCCAGGAATCCAATCGTTGTGAAAAGAAATAAAGTTCTGAACGAAATGGTTGTAAAAAGCTAAGTGCAGGAATCCAATGGTTGTCAAATTGAAAGAGCTTTTATCTTGATGATTTTGAAAAGCAAAGTCAATGAATCCAACTGTTGACAAAAAGGCAAATGTTATTAACACTACACAGTTTAAAAAAAATGAATTATCTTAATTAAATGGTTGTAAAAAGCTAATAACAGGAATGCAATAATTGCTAAAAAGCAAAAGTTTGTAACTGAATGTTTGTAAAAAGCTGATTCCATGAATCCAAGGATTGCCAAAAAGTCAAATGTTTTCACTAAATGGTTGTGAAAAGCAACTTAAAATAAAATAGTTGCCAAAGAGTAAAAGCTTTGAACTCGATGGTTTTAAAATGTAAAGCTCAGGAAAGCATTGGTTGCCAAAAAGCAAACTAAATCGTTACAAAAAGCCAAGATCAGGAATCCAATGGATGCCGAACAATTAAATATTTATTCGTTGGAAAAACCTTAAGCTCAGGACTCAAAGTCGAGTCGCGATAGCCCACAGTCTCAGTTAAGTCCGGAATTCAATGGTTGCCGAAAAACGTAACCTTTTTAACAAGTTGGTCACAAGAAGTTAAGAACCGGAATCCAATTCTTGCCAAAATGTTCAGTTTCGTAATTTAATGATTTGAACGGGTTTCTGATACACATCAATTCATAAATATTGTATAAATCACTTACAATGGCATTTGGATAATTAAACATGAAGATAGAACATGGTTTTATAAATAGCAAATACAAATTTGATACATGCATTTAATTAACCCTATAATACATTGAAATAAAGCTTGTTATTTAAATGCAGTAATATTCTAGATAATTAAAATACAATCGAGACCCATTTTGTTCTTCGATGAAATAGACCCTCAGAAGCATTTTTTCAAAACTTTTAAGAAAATGATATGGCGTATCAAGTAGTTACGTCAAATTATACTAGAAAGGGGAATAACATTTATGATTTAAAATTGACGAGTTGATCGGAATTTAACCGCACATATGAAAGTACCCTACTAGACTCTAGTCGATGTCATCCAAATTAGATGAAAAAGTAGCAATCGTCATGTTGTTTTCAAATTTCATATTTTATTTTGATTGCGAAAAAAGACTTTTCGAACAATGACACAGGAACGTCGACATTTTATATTTTATTGGTTTAAGAGTAATTATTATTCTCACAGGCCAATGTCTTGTAGTCAATTGCTTTTTTTTTCACGTATGTAGGCTGTATGGCACCACGTGCCATTGTCCTGCACAGATGAGTCAGTTCAGATTGCAGTCTTGCTTTGTCTCGTTACCCTACCGTTTCTCCAGAAGCTTCAAGAAAATCTGAGAATGAATGCATAACGAAAATAGAGACCAAGATCAGAGTTCATAAGAACGCAAAATAACATATTGATTATAGATTCTTAAACAATATGAATATGGTTTCCCGGTGACTTTGCTGATTATATATCCTTTTTGAGTAACCTTTAGCCGCATTAACAGTTCTGGGAGACATTGTCTCGGAAGTATAACATTACGAACTGTGTGTGAGTGTACGTTAGAGTAAGATTTGGGTTTTAACATCGTTTTCAACACTCTTTCAGAAATAGCACGGCAGCCAGTTCACCTACTGATGTGTTTCAGTGCTTTCTCACACCAGTATTCCACACAAAATTGTTTTCAAACAACTGGCTGCTTTTCCACATAAACTGTTAGCCCATTGACTGAAGACGAAAGACGCTTGTCACAGTGACTTTTGTCAAACGTCGGAAAGAATTCTGGCCGAGCTGTGGTTCGAACTCTCAACCCTGTAAAACGAGACAGAGAGAGAGATACAG
This sequence comes from Serripes groenlandicus, assembly GCA_031761405.1. Taxonomy (NCBI): domain Eukaryota; kingdom Metazoa; phylum Mollusca; class Bivalvia; order Cardiida; family Cardiidae; genus Serripes; species Serripes groenlandicus. Next base: position 75,425,705 of record JASEVX010000006.1, read on the forward strand.
ACAGAGAGAGAGAGACAGACAGATAGAGAGAGACACAGAGAGAGAGAGAGAGAGAGAGAGAGAGAGAGAGAGAGAGAGAGAGAGAGAGAGAGAGACACACACAGAGAGAGAGAGAGAGAGAGAGAGAGAGACAGAGAGAGAGAGAGAGACAGAGAGAGACAGAGAGAGAGAGAGACAGAGAGAGACAGAGAGAGAGAGAGAGAGATAGAGAGAGAGAGAGAGAGAGAGAGAGAGAGAGAGAGAGAGAGAGAGAGAGAGAGAGAGAGAGAGAGAGAGAGAAAGAAGGAAAAAGAAAGAAGGAAAATATTTGTTGTGTTGGTGTTCTGTGAACTTGAGTAACGTCACACAAATACAGACCGTCCGGGAGTCACTTGTCGAACAATGATCATACCTGCATACTGCATTTCATATGATGATATGTTCAATACCCATATGTGTTCAATGTATTTATCTAGATGTTTTCAATGTATTTATCTAGATGTTTTCATGTTTTCAATGTATTTATCTAGATGTTTCATGTTTTCAATGTATTTATCTAGATGTTTTCAATGTATTTACTTAGATGTGTTCAATGTATTTACCTAGATGTGTTCTATGTACTTAACAGGATGTGTTCAATGTAATTATGTAGATGTTTTCAATGTATTTACCTAGATGTTTCCAATGTATTTACCTAGATGTTTTTATTGTATTTACCTAGATGGGTTCAATGTACTTAAAAGGATGTGTTCAATGTATTTATCGAGTTGTGTTCAATGTATTTATATAGCTGTTTTAAAGTTGTTTATCTAGTTGTTTTCAATGTATTTACCTAGATGTATTCAATGTATTTATCTAGTTGTTTTCAAAGTATTTATATAGATGTTATCAATGTATTTACCTAGATGTGTTCAATGTATTTATCTACATTTTTTGAATCTCGTTTTCTGTAGACTTGTGGAGTGTGGGACTTAGTGAAATAATTACATTGTAATGTAATAAAGATAATGGCGACTTTGACTTTTTTGATGACTTTACGGCGACGTGTCTGAGTCAGTATAGTTTACAAAATAGGGACAGTTTTCTTAGACAGTGATTGGCCCAATTATTTCATAGCCGTCTACTTGATCAATCAAATATAACGTAATAGACAGTGAGAAATTACCCGAGAAAAGTAATTATATTAAATAACTTGTGCGATGCTACGCGAAAACCGGTATTCGCAGTGTTGAATATCAATAAGTTCTATTTGTTTGTTATTGAAGTGGACTCGCGTAACGAGTACACGTTTGCATAACGCTCATCAATCCTTGGCGATCTAGAAGAAAACTGTTTCAAAGAGGTATCTTGGGCTTTAATCACTTACGGTTGGATTTCGTAGGACTATTACTCGAGAATGTTGACTTATCGGCTGACTCATGTGAAAACATTATATGAACCGTTACACGAGTAAACCAACAGTGTGGATTCTGCGTAAAGTATCGACCCGGATCAGACTAAGCATAATGGTAGGCTAATCCGGAAAGACACTTTTCGCCTCCTGTGGGTTTTCTGTTTCAGGAATCATTACTCTATACCTCTAGCCCCCTGAGACGGAATGTATCAATCCAGATTAGCCTGCGAGGACTACGCGGGCTGATCTGGGTCAATACATTACGCAGAAATCATGATGTTGGTGGAACGGTTCAAATGGTGTTAGACGAACATGTGTTTTCATATAACTTATTGTACTTGTCATTATCTCATCATATGTGTTTTCATAATCCAAACATAACATAAGATGCCCGATATTCATATGTATAACAGGTCTTTTTCAGGTCAATGTTGACCAGTAACACACATGTCGTCATTGAAATACATCCAGGTTCTTCTCAAACTTTCGTTTACGGTTGTCAAATCGATTCCAGGTTGGCTGATAAGGACCTAAAACGTTCCTGACCATTCTATAAGCATGAAGACCGATTGCTAATTCAAGTTCCCAAAGATATTGGGAATTCGCACATTGATAACTATATAGGTATCGCAGAATGTCAATAGTTATGGTCCATGACTTACTTTTTCATAAATATAATGTCAATTATAAACGGGTTAAAATGTCTCCTTTTTTCATCCCAGAATATGTAAGGAAATTTAGATTCCAAACCGGCGGCGATATACTTCCTGTTATATTGTCTTTAAAAGTGATCTCTATGTCTGTCCTACACATTAACGCATTTTGAAGACTGAAGTTGAAAGTGTACAGCGTATACAGACACATTGTCGCCTGAGTCTTTATTGCTCGAAGATACAACAATACCGTGTTCTACACATTCACGCATTGTGAAGACTGAATGTGAAAGTGTACGGTATATACAGACACAGTCTCGCCTGAGTCTTCATTGCTCGAAGATACAACTAGACCATGTTCTACACATCAACGCATTGTGAAGACTGACGGTGAAAGTGTAGAGTATATACAGACACAGTCTCGCCTGAGTCTCCATTGCTCGAAGATACAACTAGACCATGTTCTACACATTAACGCATTGTGAAGACTGAATGTGAAAGTGTACAGTATATACAGACACAGTCTTCATTGCTTGAAGATACAACTAGACCATGTTCTACACATTAACGCATTGTGAATACTGAAGGTGAAAGTGTACAGCGTATACAGACACAGTCTCGCCTGAGTCTTCATTGCTTGAAGATACAACTAGACCGCAGACGCAGCTCTTATAACAAATTGAATTGCAAATTGAGTCTGATCATTGTACTATAAACTGGAATTTGTAGACAATCATAGAACGTCTATACGAGTAAGTGCATGAGAAAAAGGTACAAGTTTTCAATTATACACAGTATATCGAGGGATTGGCGTGAAACGGTTGTAACTAAAAACCTATTTTGAAAACCCTGATTTAGGGGCAATTTTGACCCTTTTGTAAACAATGCAAATTTCTGAGCAATGGCACCTAAATTTCCATTGTTTACCAAGAAAAAGTATTTAACGCTTATAAAGACTTTATGGCAAGGTGATTAACCTTGGTAAAAAATTACCAATTTTAGTTACAACCGTTTCACGCCAAGCCCTCGATATGTTAAGATCAGCACGTACATCTGCTCCGTCTCATCGTAATCTGCTCCAGTTGACAGAACCTTTTTACAATCTGATATTAGTCATATGTGAATAGTGCTGATCTTGATTAGACAGCGCGGATGCACTGGCTGATCTGATCTGGTCCTAGGATTTATACAAAAGCGAACTGGTAGCCCTCTTCTACATTTTCTATTGCCCTGGCTAATATATTCAATCAAACAAAGTTGTATCGTTAACCTGTGTCCTAATGCCGATACTTCTTATGGCCTATCGTAATACAAAGAAGAAGTGTTATTCACCCACATCCCTCTACAGTATCGTCATTGAATTCCTTTTCTTCTCTTTCCCACGTAACAACACATCTGCAGCAGACGACCTTGTAAACATATTTGTAGATATATAACAATATCTCTGTAAATGAAAGGATAATAATTGCCTGGAGTTGAAAACATTGTGACAAAAGGAGAAATTGCTCATTTTGTCACAATGTTACATAAAGTCACCTGCTTTGGAGGCGTCAAATGCGTCTGTATGAGGGAAAGGGCTAAATACATAACATGCACTCTGAATACAGTGGATGTTTTGCTTCGTCTGAGCAATTTTTGAAAAAAGATTGTGAGAAAATGACAAATGGTGCATACGCTTTCATCAACGATGGTAAATCATAAAGTATCAGGACCATTGGTATACTGTCGCAATGCTGCTGTTATATTTGTTCCCATATCAAAATGTATCACTTTCATCTTGTAATGTGAGGGCCAACGGGTTTCCGTAGTCGACGGCCAGAGGTAGACTGTCTGTCTTTCCAGAGTTCTCGACATACTTCACATTTGAGCCTTTCCTCGAGAAAAACATCATTATGGACTCTGCGTAACGCATAGAACCAGATCAGTCCTCGCAGACTAATCCAGGCTAACAAATTCCGTCTCAGGGAGGTTGAGAAAAACCAAAGGAGTCGAAAAGGGTATTTCCGGGTTAGCCAGCGCAGCATGCTAAGGCTCATCCAGGTCGATATTTTACACAATGTTGGTTTTCTAGTGGAACGGTTCATTTTACTTTGGTCTTGAAGTTTTACGAGCAAAAAGTTTTAACGCAGACATTGACAGAGTAATAACGTCGGTCTTTACACGCACATTGACCTACTCCATTCAGTTCTCTTCCGCACTATCCAAGAAATAAACATTATTGTTTGTGAGAAAAGATTAACCTTTTCCCACTTGTACTTGCATATTTACAAATATTCAGTAGACAACTCTTGAAAACATTTTGGGAAAAGGAGTAATAATGCTTTCAATCAATGATACTATGTTCGTGTATAGAGATTTTCCATATTTTTGTTCGGAATAGTTTAACTATTGTAAGCTTCAGATATGTGTACGTTGGAAAGGGTAAACATGTCCAAGACATAGATATAGAACGTATCGAGGGCTTGGCGTGAAACGGTTGTAACTAAAAACCTATTTTGAAAACCCTGGTTTAGGGGCAATTTTGACCCCTTTGTAAACAATGCAAATTAAGGTGCCATTGCTCAGAACGAGCAATGGCACCCAAATTTCCATTGTTTACCAAGAAAAGGGATTTAACGCTTATAAAGACTTTATGGCGGGGTGATTAACCTTGGTAAACAAATTCCAATTCTAGTTACAACCGTTTCACGCCAAGCCCTCGATATGCGAGAAAGGCTTAACGCTTTCCCACATACAGCAACTCTGCAGAAGACACTATATATATGCAAAACTATGGAAAATGTCATAAAATGCAAGCATACATGTAACTAGTTATTAAAATTAAAAACATTGTGCCAAAAGGCGAAATTAGTTAGTATGAGTATTTTTTTCTTTAGACACACTACTTTCAATAATTAGTCTGCTGCAGATGTGTCAAAATGCATCTGTATGTAGGAAAGCGTTAAAACGTTTACCTAATCGACCTTTCGTTCATTGAACCAGTCTGATATTGCAAATTCAAATGTTTCAATGTCAACATTTTATTACCCATAATACAATAACATTTATAAATATAGGGAAATAGAAAACAGCAATGTATCGATGTTATACATATGGGGAAAGACTACACGATGTAAAGTAGTTTGATGTCATTCTATAAGATTATTGACAAAATAAGATGTGGTCTTTCGTCAGCGTCGAATTGTTTAGAGTAGACACTATGATGTTCAAAATTCGGCGACTCCATTTTTAATGTTATAAGGGTTTTGGAATGTTTTGATAACTAAAATGCAAACAATGCTGATTTCAGTTGAGACAGCTCGTTACGAGCTGACTCACCTGAATCTGTATTGTTTTGCAAAAATATCAGTATTGCCATTGGCGCCGAAAGAGTTAATCAAGTTAAGAAACATATGCATATGGTTGTTTTGTTTATTAGTGACGTTAAGTGAAGACGTAATTTGATTGGTAGCTCTTCTATCGATAGCTGATATTAAATTGCACTGCTTGCACTGCTACTTTTACAGTTATTGTATACGGTTACATAGTCTGATCTGAGCCTTGAGCTTGCAGACTGCAAAATAAGCCTTCAGACGTTTTAACATGAATATAATTAACACTGCTGATAGCTAACTCATACGCATTCGGATTAGATCGAAGTTATTTTCCCAACACCACTATGTAATCAAAGCACCAATGGCACTGTAGTGGCGATCGTATGGAAAATCCTGCAAAGTAACAAGCCGTATATCGGTGTAGGGCTTGCGATGACTCTGGTGCGGGTATATTTGAGAATGTATCAACCCTGCATCTTTTGACAGTAGAATAATGTTAGTTTGCCAGAATGTTGTCTTGGTGATTATTTAGTTACGTTCTGAAATTGGTCATGATGTGTTCAAAATTAGGCCATTCCAAAGTTATGAAAAATCTAGTTGGTATTCGAAAGACTACCGTTTCAGCTCATTAGAATGGCTATTTGTAATCTAAATTGTTCGGGCAATCACATGTTTATCACCAGGTCGTTAGGCCATATTAAGATAAAATATACTTTACACTTTAGAAATGAGAAAACAGTATCCATTAGTTTGGTGTTTGTTTCAATGATGTCCGATATTAAACAGGTCTGTTCCATTTAGTCCCTTCACATTGCATGATTGAGGGTTGTCAGAGACATATAAACACAATGTATTTATATGTCTCTGAGGTTGTTAAACTGCTTCGAATAATGTGAGTGCAAAAACAAAGACAAAACATGCTCCAAAAGCACAATTTCACTATTTGCCAAACTGTTCAATTTATAAAAATATAGGCATATATTATAATGCTCGATCTCCAAACTAAATTAGGCTACACTGTCAGCAATGATTGCTAATTGACTCTAGAACGTGCAGACGTGCATACATAACGTGTGTTCACACTGCAATCGTGTGTCCTTCAAACCTTTGTAAACCAGTCTTATCATCTAGACGCTTTCATATATTTAAACAACTACAAAATAAAGCGTTTATAATATTGAGATTTACAAGCTCTTCTGGTTGTTGGTCTCGCTAGCTATTTATAGAACCTTTTGGAATTTCCAGATTTGAGTATCATCAGAGTTGCCGTTATTTGCAAGGCAGAACGCGCAATGATATTTATTATGCCAAATCATGACGAAGATAATATTTACATATTTTAACTCTATGTAGATAATGTCTCGATAAAACTCAAATATTAGTAACAATCCGGTACCAAAGTAGCACTGACATAATTATTATTAATCACGTCTCTGCATCAATGATGGAACTATAACGGATGTGAGTAAATTAGTTTGCAGTAAGGAAAAAAAATATCAACCGATTGTTCAAAACCGACTATGTAAATATCTTTCGTTGTTGTTGTTTCTGTTAGCATTGTGGCGATTGTCAAACCAATCGCCACAAAAACTAATTTGACTTATTAGCACACGTAAATGCATAGTCATATAAATGTGAAGCTTGAGCCACGCCATATGAGACTCCATTAATACCCATCTCGTTCTCTCCTGTTGGTTTACTATGAATCAACATCATTTGTCATTAGACGCCGGGCAGAAGCCCTTAGACGCCGGGCAGAAGCCCGCGACTTCTATTTTTAATAGGTTTTCGGAAATGACATGGGACGGGGGATTATTATTAGAAAGAAACACATTTAGATGTCTCGAACATATGTGTTTGTTTAAAAACACTAAGTAATGACACATCTAAAATGAAATAAATATTCCGATGTTTTAGGTATTTTCAGTTTCTTTATTTTGACTCGCATTTATGTTTTTTTGGTTTTATTTACGAAGACAGAACAGTCCCTATTAGCTAGACTGGTATACTTTATTTTACACTATATACTACATGTAATCAAAAGGCGATAACTACAAACCTTTACGTCGCACAGTCTAATTTGTTTACATACGCGCACCTGCTTAAGCAGACTGTTTGTTATGTGTAAATATCGAGATGAAAATTACGTCTTTTAATGGCAATTTTAACTTACTGAATGTTATTTTAATGTTCAAAGAGACGTCTTGATTTGTGGAGAAGACATTTTATAATGTTTATCGATGTATATCTAAAATATGAACTAAAACTATTGATCGCGTGACTCGCGAATACCAACTGCGTAGATCAATCTCCTTTGCAGAGAGCCGCTCTTTACACTCACTTACAAATAGTAAATCATAGGTGATTTAAAATGTTTATTTGGTACGAAACAAATGAAGAAAATAACAAACCGAGATAAAACTGGTTTTAATAGAAAAATTACTTTGAACGAAAACTCTATGCCTATAAAGAGAGTTTCAAGAACGACACCTCTGCGAATAAGAAAGATTCGGGTCTTTCTTACAAAATTATTTCGTCCTTGACAATTTTAAATGTGTCATTTAATTCCCTAAAGGCATATTGCTTCCGATCTGCATATTGTTATGCATCATTGACACAAGGGCGCTCATCATAATATAATTTTAAAACATGAGTAGTTTGTTATTTTCATTATAAAAAAGGAAGGAAAGAATTAAAATAAATTAACATGTTGTAGGTCTCAGTTTATGTTCGAAATTAAGTTTAAATTATACAACAATTTCAATGAGAATTTACTGTTTAGTTGATATTATATTTCGAAGGTGGTCTAATTTAATAAAAAATAATAAAATTCAAATATTCTGACAAACATCTTGAAAAGTGTATGTGGAATTCACAAATATTATAATTATTCTTTAATAGAAGCACTGTATACATACTAAGACTAATGATTGGCAAGATTACACATTCCCATTACTGTTTATGATCAATAGTTAGTTGGCTGTGTGTATGGTCAACCTACTTTGGAATGGAGATTGATCATAAACAATGAAAGGCTTCAATTATCATTCACTTCGTTGACAAAACAATGCAAGTTATGATACATTTTCACTTGACCCAACCCCTGATGTTCCAATATCAGTTGATAACTGTTTATTCAACTACTATAATGTTAGTGTTATGCATAACTTCACTATGGATATCCGGCGACATTGATGCGTTGCATCAACTTTCTCTTGTTAGTATTTATATGCGTTTCTTATAACCTTATACGTTGTAATTGTATTGTATATACATGTACATGCTGTATATTGTATACCGAAGAGAGAAGCTGGCCAGTTAATTATATCTGCTAAGAGAATCGGCCGGAAAAATGTTTAATTGCCAAATGTATTCATACGTGTATGCTGAAGGATTGTACATTTTTTTACATACTAAAATCTAAATATCAATAAAAACCATTCGTAGTGTTTAAGCTAATGGCAATTTAGACCAGGTATTATTACCCGCTTCGTATTATTGTTGTCATGATAGTCAAATGATCCTATGGCAACAAGAGAAGACTCTGATCAGACTCTGCAGAGGCACATACCGGTGTTGCATTAGCTGGTCGCAAATTAGTGTGGTATTCTGCGTTCTATATAGTAACGTCTGGCAGGAACGAACGTAACGGCAAGATTGGTAACTTCACGTTGTTTGTCGCTATCGCATAAACAGTAAATTGGTTAATAAACATTTGAAGTGCGTTAACTCTACAGCCGACCAATACAGCTTGATGTTTGGAATAAATACATGAGAAATGAAGCAAACTACTTTCAGATTGTGAGGTTAACCCTTTCCCTCATACGACAATTATGTAGAAGACGACTTTGAACATATTTTGTCAAAAAAATGGAAAAATCTCTATAAATGAATGGATATGACTAAAAGTGAAAAACATTTGGCAAAAGGAGAAATTTCTTCTTTTTTGTCACTATGTTTTCAAAAAGCTGTCTGCTGCAAAGGCGTCAGAAAGCGTCTATATGAGGGAAAGGGTTAAACCGGTTGCTACACAAAATGATTGTCTTTATAGAATATTGCTTGCTTATTCACGTCCGACGGGAGCCGCAATTATTTGTGTATGCATGACCCTGTAATATTATGGTAGGGGCAGGTAACTCCAGACTAGTCGTTATTTCCCATAAGTCTTTCTCCAAAACGGTCTTTCTCCCTATGACGTTGCTCTTTACCGAATCCTGTTACATAAACCATTTGTTCTAGAAACTTAGTCTGTCGAAAGAAAGCGTATAATTACACATGGTTAATGTCGTGTCAATGATTCTAGGGATGTGTGTACCGTAATAGGAGTAACAAACCAGTATGTCTCGGATGTCACACACTCACAATGTGTGTACCGTCATAGGAGTTACAAACCAGTCTGTCTCGGATCTCACACACTCACAATGTGTGTACCGTAATAGGAGTACCAAACCAGTCTGTCTCGGATCTCACACACTCACAAGTTGTGTACCGTAATAGGAGTACCAAACCAGTCTGTCTCGGATCTCACACACTCACAATTTGTGTACCGTTATAGGAGTAACAAACCAGTCTGTCTCGGATCTCACACACTCACAAGTTGTGTACCGTAATAGGAGTACCAAACCAGTCTGTCTCGGATCTCACACACTCACAATTTGTGTACCGTTATAGGAGTAACAAACCAGTCTGTCTCGGATCTCACACACTCACAATTTGTGTACCGTCATAGGAGTTACAAGCCAGTCTGTCTCGGATCTCACACACTCACAATTTGTGTACCGTAATAGGAGTTACAAGCCAGTCTGTCTCGGATCTCACACAGTCACAAGTTGTGTACCGTCATAGGAGTTACAAGCCAGTCTGTCTCGGATCTCACACACTCACAATTTGTGTACCGTAATAGGAGTTACAAGCCAGTCTGTCTCGGATCTCACACACTCACAATTTGTGTACCGTCATAGGAGTTACAAGCCAGTCTGTCTCGGATCTCACACACTCACAATTTGTGTACCGTAATAGGAGTAACAAACCAGTCTGTCTCGGATCTCACACAGTCACAAGTTGTGTACCGTCATAGGAGTTACAAACCAGTCTGTCTCGGATCTCACATACTCACAAGTTGTGTACCGTCATAGGAGTTACAAACCAGAATGTCTCGGATCTCACACACCCACAAGTTGTGTACCGTCATAGGAGTAACAAACCAGTCTGTCTCGGATCTCACATACTCACAAGTTGTGTACCGTCATAGGAGTTACAAACCAGTCTGTCTCGGATCTCACACACCCACAAGTTGTGTACCGTCATAGGAGTTACAAACCAGTCTGTCTCGGATCTCACACACTCACAAGTTGTGTACCGTCATAGGAGTAACAAACCAGTCTGTCTCGGATCTCACACACTCACAAGTTGTGTACCGTCATAGGAGTTACAAACCAGTCTGTCTCGGATCTCACACACCCACAAGTTGTGTACCGTAATAGGAGTAACAAACCAGTCTGTCTCGGATCTCACACACTCACAAGTTGTGTACCGTCATAGGAGTTACAAGCCGGTCTGTCTCGGATCTCACACACTCACAAGTTGTGTACCGTCATAGGAGTAACAAACCAGTCTGTCTCGGATCTCACACACTCACAAGTTGTGTACCGTCATAGGAGTAACAAACCAGTCTGTCTCGGATCTCACATACTCACAAGTTGTGTACCGTCATAGGAGTTACAAACCAGTCTGTCTCGGATCTCACACACTCACAAGTTGTGTACCGTCATAGGAGTAACAAACCAGTCTGTCTCGGATCTCACACACTCACAAGTTGTGTACCGTCATAGGAGTAACAAACCAGTCTGTATCGGATCTCACACACTCACAAGTTGTGTACCGTCATAGGAGTTACAAGCCAGCCTGTCTCGGATCGCACACACTCACAATCAACAGTTAAAGGGTACACTCTCTATATACTGTATAAATATGTAATAGAGTTAAAAGCATTTTTGCAACTGAAAAAGTCGCGCATAAAGAGAAATGTCTTCCTTTCACTAGACGGTTTTTAAATGTCATCTTCTACGGATGCTTGAAAATAAGTCTGAATGCAGTGTATGGTTAGAGATGTGTATACGATTTGAAGGAATCGGAGGCATCCATGGTCTTTAATCCTTTCCCATCTGCAGACGCAATTTGACGCAATAGCAGCAAATTATCGACTTTTGAAAACATTGTGGCCAAAGTTGAAAATTGCTCATGATGAGCAATTTCCCTTTTGGCCACAATGTTTTCAACTTTATTAAACAAGTAAGCTATCTTTTATGGAGATTTTTCAGGTTTTTGTCACGATGTTTTCAGAGTCGTCCGCTGCAGATTTGTTGTATGTGGGAAAGGGTGGTTAACGTGTTTTCCCGATGTATTTTTGTCGTGATTTTACTGTATCAATTTGGTAATTATCCTTCGTAATGTTTCAAACGATGCTGAGCTACATTCCCAGTAGAAAGAAAAACACAAATATGACTCACTTTATAGACTTGCGCATGATATGCTGCTGTTTACAAAGCTCGACCACGACAATACAAAATAGCCAAGTTTAACACAAACGCAGCTGCTATCACATATAATTATAACTAGTTAACCGTCACATTAGTTATAAAGCCCCCCTATGTGCAACTAGTCAACGTTTCGTCGGTGGAAAAGCTACATGTATTCTGGTCTTTATATTGTACCATTTCTGTGTTAGGAAAAATACTGATTCGTCAACCGGAAAAATGCATCGACCTGACATCCTTTAATACGATATAGGCGGTGGTTATTGTGCGCCTAATGATCAGTCACCACGAACCAGTAAATTGATATTTCCTTTTCGGAATACAGACGACATTTGACGCGTGTACGGCAGACGATTTTTCAGAAAGATGTTGAAAATGAAGACTTTGCGCAAGTCGAGTAATTTCTTCTTATACTCAGAACCGAAACTTGTCTTTATACGACAGGCGAATATCATAGGGTGTAAACTTGGTCGTCAATATCAGTTCTAGACGGACTAATACTACATAATACGTGGATTTTGTCACTGAAAGAATTGATCGTACAATGACAAGGTATCATTATACAAATGAAAGGTCTTAGGCTTGCCTACACTGTAATAATATCGATTCCATTTAGGACAGCCGCAAATAATTGGATTACTGTGTGTTATTGTGTCTACATGACATTTAGCAAATGTCCGTTAGTGTTTTGAAACATACAAATGTATATTTTGATTGAAGATGTATGCGGTTTTGATAAAAGTCAAAGTAATGAAATAGTTGTTGTTGTTTTTTTGTTTCACTTATAAAAGCAATAAGACGAGTCTGGTGGCCTTTCCTTTCGGTATCCCTTAGACAGATAGATATGAGCCGTTTCACGAGAAAACCAACATTATGGCTTCTGCGCAATGTATCGACCCAGATCAGCCTGCACTGTCCGTGCAGACTGATACGGACCGACATATTCCGTCTCAGGGGAATAGAGGTATAGAGTAATGATTCCTGAAACAGAAAATCCATAGGAGGCGAAAAGTGTCCATCCGGGTAAGCCTGTGTGGTATACTTATGCTGATCCAGGTCGATACTTTATGCTGAGTCCACAATGTTGGTTTTTCTCGCATGATGGCTCATATATGTATTTTGGTTTATCACAGATGTACATACATTGTGCATACATATACAGATCATTTGTTGTGCATACACAAGCTTTTGAACCATTTTATGCGCATCAAAACCGATGATAACGTAAGAAAGGGATCAGTGACTCTATTCTAGTCCTATTTCCTATAAGTAAGACTAATTGGAAAAAGCCACAGGGGCTTAGGTCAGGGAAATAAGAATGGTGTTCAACATTTTCTTGTTCTTAGAAAGATTGTACATTTTATTCTTGTAGGCTGAATCAATGTGATATATGATCTGTATGCTTTCAAACCTTTATTTGAGCGTTTATTTTGACAGATATAATTACTTCCGGTGATGAGTCTACCCTCTTTGCATGGAAGTTGTACAACAAGGCTACTAGAATTGAAGAAAATGGCATATAAAATATTTCGGTCCCCCCAGTGGTACTAGGATTAGAATTGTTATGTTTTTGTTTACAATCAAAACGCTTTTAAAAAAAAAGAGGGATCCATCTAGCAGAAACATTCTTTAATTTCAGTAAGTTCGAATAAGATAGAATGTACTAGGATTACAATTGATATATTTTGACATAATTAGAACGCTTTTAAAAGGTAAAGTATCCATCTAGAACAAAGCCTCTTTAAATACAAACAGTCAGTTAAAATAAGGTGGACGGTCTCTTCTGACATGCCTTTATGTAAAGGACAATATGACCGGTCCCGCGAGAAAACCAACAGTATGGCCTCTGCGTAATGTATCGAACCAGATCAGCCTGCGCAGGCTAATCCGGGCCGACACATTCCGTCTCAAGGGGATATAAGAGTAATGATTCCTTAAACAGAAAATCCACAGGAGGCAATAAGTGTCAGTCCGCGTTAGCCTGCGCGTCATACTTAGGCTGATCCGGGTCGATACTTTACGCATAGTCAACAATGTTGGTTTTCTTGCTTGACGGCTCATATCATCTTACATACATGTTTGTAGATCTCTAACAGCATTAATGTTTCCACATGTTGCTGCACAACATATCTACCAGGACGGTATCTATATTGCAGGCTATAAATACAGAGCCCGTTTAATGTGTAAAACTGTTTGGAGTGACCTGGAAAGATACTCTGGCTTTATTGTAAGCCCTGTAAATTATTAGTATAAAATAAACATCGCCAATCACATCAGAAATCAACTACATGGAATTCTCTTGCACATATGTAGCGTGGTTTCTAAGGAAGGCAATTAGTGACATAATTTATTGAATGCCTCTCGTACTATAGTATGAATTCTCAATAACTAATTTCAAGTAATCTATGAACAATTTGATTGCCAGGACCAAAATTATATTTCGATATTACCATTTTGATAAATTGATTTAAGTAATAGTTTATCCTAATGTATACCCATTTAAGATTATTGGATAGAGTTGGGTTTAAATGTCTTAGCAAAAATTACAACAATGACTTGATGCTATTTTTAACGATGATGAGATCGCTGTTGTTAATGTTTTCTAAAATTTCTACTGGAATCTCACAAGCAAACGGCATAAGAAGCATCTTCAGCAGCCGAGTTTTGAAAACATTGCGCTTTAATTAAAGGGGGAAATTACTTATAAAAACAAAAATCCGTGTTATTGGTCTTGATTACAGCTATAGGTTGGTTGTATGTGGGTAAAGTTAAGATGAACCAAATATACGGCATATGACATGACCTCTGGTTACACTCAGGGTATATAGTGGACAAAGCCTTACTCCAGTAGCTTCTGTGATGCTTCTGATTCACTTATTTTCGAACAGTGGATATTCTGGTCAGACTGTTTGGGGCTCAGGCTGAATTGAGCGTTCATTGTTCGCAAATTCCCGAGTATCGAAGGAGTTCAGTCCGATACTGACTGACAGAAAACCTATTCAAAACTACATTATTACAACATTAATGGAATGGATTTGTCATTTATTTCGGCTTAAACCTCTATTTGAAACAATGGCAATCAATACCACTTTACAGTCCGAGAGATGACAGGCATACACTTATTCTGTTAAACGTAAGCTGAAAGAAAGGTTGTCTAATCCACTGAAACCGCATAATTAGATTTCATAATCTCACTTAAACCATACCACCAGAGATTAATGAGATTATCATCATTTCATAGAGACTATTAACACTCTGTATACGTTATTTCCAGGTATAACTGGTGACAGTTACATGAATTTATGATAGTTTGATACAAGATTACAACAAGAAATAATTCCCCAAAGATTCCAGCTCTCAAGTCATTGACAGAAATCATTTGTCATTATATTTACTGCTTTTTACGTACGAGATTTTACCTTTATTCTTGTTTCATTTCGATGGCATCAACATCTGTTTGGTCCTGTTCGATGGCATCAACAACTGTTTGGTCATTTAAGATACTAGCTCGCACATTTGTGTTAAAGTATGTTCAGTCATCAACACTATAGCATTTTAATAAAAACATCATTTATAGACGAAAAGGATGGGAGCGAAAGCATTTTGCCGTTTATAATTGCTCTCCGATATGGCGATTCTCCTTTCCGAATTCAGTGGTGTGTCTTAATACGACTAAACCTGTCCCCCTGTTCCTACCCACATACGACACATCTGCAGCAGACCACCTTGAAAACATCATGGTTGAAATAAAGAAGATATCTATTCATTAAAATATTATAGAAGAGTCGTCTGTCCTATAGATAGATAATATATTGGTATGTGTACTTATGCTGGCTTGCTTTATAGACGCTAACGTTTGTAACGACGTTGTATAATGTTCATCTCTGGGACAAGAGGTCCAGAGCTCGAGCCCTGGTCGGGTCGGACGGTTTCAGCTGGTTTACATTGACGCTTAATAAAAATATCCCACAGATAGAGTGGTACTTTTTGTAATAACTCAATGACGAATCTTCATATGGAGGGAAAGTATGTAGTAGAGTGGTGTGTCCCATACATAGATACTATATGTAGCTAAATGTGTGTTTGAATCAGCTAGCTGTTGTAGCGACGTGGTAGAGTGTTCGCCCCCGGGACAAGATGTCCAAAGTAAGAGCCCTGGGCGGGTCCGGCTTTTTCAGCCGGGTAACGGTATGATCAGTGAAAAGAGCTGAAAACGTTGTTGATAAAAGCAGAAAATGATCATTATGAGCGTCTACACTTTCTACTACATTGTTTTTAAAAGTTGCAGATGCGTCAAAACAAGCTTGCATGTGACACAGGGTTAAAGCATTACAGAAATTAGATATTTTCAGTAGTTGCTATTGAAGGTGCATGTGTCGGCAATATTCGACTAAAACAAATAAGCGAGAGATACGACCCCTAAAAAATGAAAGAAATGGCGATGCGTTTATGTGATGTGGCAACGGAAATACTTTTGAAAGCTGTAGATTCTTGGTAATTATGTTTTCCTTCCATCAATATGATTATCTACACTCTATAGTGACGAAGTGTTGAGAGCGTGCGCATTAAGGGCATGGTATAAAGATCCTCGGGCCGGTAAATACCAAACAAAATACTTGGTGCTTTTAACTTTCCTCCTTCGCACCAAGGGTGATCTTGTCAATGGTACTGGTAATTCACCCTTCTAGTGCTTGCGATTCTTACGTTCATCCACTTCATCCCAGTTGGTATACACCAAAACCTAACTTGGAAATAAATCGAAATACATTTATATTTTCCGGTTCATCAGTTTGGAATTCCCTTCCTTTATATATTCAAAACTCAACGTCTATTCAGCATTTCAAACAAATCCCAATATTTACGATGGATAAACCAATCTTAATTCTATGATAACTGTAATATAATTGTATTTAATGAAACTATACAAAATATTTGGATCTGTGGCTGTTCTACGATACAGTAATAGACATATCAAGTTTAAGTCCATTTTATATAGTATGTATACGAGGTTCAGTCGTAAAGTTCCCGGACTGTTCTCATAAAATACGCATTTGTAATTAAATTGTATAAATACTCGGAAATATTAAAAAAAGATGTGTTATGGTCATGTTTAGAAAAACCTTACAAATTTCGAAAGATTATAAAACTTGAATGGGGCAAGTAACTTCTTAATAGAAGCGATGCTATTGAGAAGTTACTTGCACCATTCAATACTTATAATCTTTCGTTCAAGCCTATGGGTATTTTAATAACATAAATGTTAAAAGCATAACATGAATATTTTATGAAACTGAAATGTATATTGTCAAATTAGGTCCTGTCTTGAATCAATAGTCGAGATCTCGACATACAAAACGGAGCCTCGAATATAGACTATAAGCACACTACGTTAATCCGACACAATTAGTGGAGCGTTATAGAAGATTGGTTTCGGACATAAGAACACCATTGCAAGAACGTATAACTATTGATACACAGTAACATCAGTGTTTTTGTCGCTTGGCTTGTTTTACAAGTATCTCACTCTCTAATGTTGACGTATCTACAACAAACTACTCTTGAACATTTAAAAAAAAAGGAAACAGGGCGAATTTCTGTGAAAAGGATCGTAAGCAGACATACATTCAGCTCTGTTAAGTCTTATTTCTCACAACGTTTTCGACACACATGTGAAGAATATGTGCGAATATCTCACATGTTTGTGAAGAATACGTGCGAATACCTCACATGTGTGTGTAGAATAAGTGCGAATACCTCTCATGTTTGTGAAGAATACTTGCGAATTCTTAATATGTTTATGAAGAATACGTGCGAATTCTTCACATTTTTTTGGAAGAATACGTACGAATTCCTCACATATTGGGAAGAATACGTGCGAATACCTCACATATTGGGAAGAATACGTGCGAATTCCTCACATTTTTGGGAAGAATACGTGCGAATACCTCACATATTGGGAAGAATACGTGCGAATTCCTCACATTTTTGGGAAGAATACGTTCGAATACCTCACATGTGTGTGAATAATACGTGCGAATACCTCACGTGTTTGTGAAGAATATGGCACAACCCGCAAATATGATATTATATGAATGAAAGTTCGAAAAACCTTTGATAGTCTGACTTTAAAGACTTGGTATTTAGATGAGCCAATGTACTACACAGCATGGGCGTATCTTTGAAGTGTTCGCTCGCATGGTGTGGAGGACATGTCTACATGTTAATTGTCTTTTGTGTATTTGATTTTAAATTTTAGTTTTTGTTTTTTGTAGAATTAAAAAGCCCTTCTTATAGTCATGAATTATCATAAAGGCTAACTCCAATCAATTTGTGAGAGTTATGGCCCATAACAAAACATATTATTTGGGAAGTTCCTGTCTCGGGACGGTCAACGGTTCACCTCCCTATAACGCAAGTTATCACCATAATTAAGTCTAGGAAAGTCACTATGATTAAATCATCTTGAAGAACAAAGTGAAATATTTCCGATACTGTTCGGTTATGCAAATGCGAATTGATGGTGTTACAAGGTATTATCCAATTGTCTTGGATGGATTAAGTGGATCATGTTCAGACGATAACATTCTTTCAATTTGAAGCTTTTCAGTCAAGGGGCAAAGGCCCTTTTACCCCCAAATAATGCATTGAATGACATAATGAAGTGTATGTACGAGATTACGGCTTATATGAGCCGTTCTACGAGAAAACCAACATTATGGACTATGCGTAATATATCAACTCAGATCAGCCTGCGCAGTCCGCGCAGAGTGATCCGGGCCGACACATTACGTCTCAGGGGGATAGTGGTATAGAGTAATGATTCATGAAACAGAAAGTCTACAGGAGGCGAAACGTGTCTATCCGGGTAAGCCTACGCGGCAATATTAGGCTGATCCGAGTCGATACTTTACGCAGAGTCCACAATGTTGGTTTTCTCGTGGGACGGCACATATGTAAATTCTAAAAGAAAATCTGTACTTCCTAAAAACCAGCTGCCGACGCATAAAAAGGTAAGCTCGAAACTCATCACTGTATGTTTTTGTCATTTTTTAGCCACACACATGTATATAGTGAACTGCATGTACATGTGTATATATTTAAACGAACATAACTGCCGAGTCGAACATGCACCTTCAGCTCTCTCTCTCTCTCACAAGGTGTGTTGAATTCGAGCTAGGGATATAAACAACTCTAAATAAGACTAACATGTTCAAGGGCTATATGACTTCCTGCAAAATCAGCCGAGATTGAAAATGCCTAGAATAACAACAACAACAGTTACACCGATCAATCATGAACATCCGAAAATTTATTTTGAAATTTAGTACCGGCAAACAGACAATTCTAGTATCAGTATGGCTCCCTAATGACTCCAATTTATACAGATGAAAACATTTTATATTGACATATATATATATGAATATATAATTTGAATTTTAACGACATATTTAATAAATATACTTAATTCAGTTATTATATTATATATTATAGGTTATTGACCCTGTACTGTGAAATCATCGTTGGACCGAGTTCTTAGGTTGACGTTGTCGAGCTTGCGAGACTACGTTCGCCAAAGAACGAGATCCAACGATGATCTTACAGTACAGGGTCAATAACCTATATTATTTTGTTCTTTATATGATATTTTATATTTCATTCTGTTCTGGTATTTTCTATTGTATCATATTCTGTTCTGTTCTATACTTTTATACTCAATTATATCATGTTCTGTTATGTATTGTGTTAATATATAATATTATAAATTCCATTATAGACTGTTTTATTCTATTAAGTTGCCATATATAATAAAATAATGATTTGCAAAATAAATGACAATCTTTTTCTGATTTATGTGACGTTTACGCTGCGGATCATAATTATACGTTCGTTCTTACTAAAGATAATAAATGAGTAGCAAGCAATTTAGACCAATTTAGCTTACAATTTAGGCCAGGACTCCACGCACGATCTGTGTCTATCTATATTATTTGTAAATAATGCCTCAAGTGGCATATAGCTGTATATATAAAGTGAGGGTCAATAGTTCCATCGAACGGGAAAATAAACGTACGAATCTTTCACGATATTTTATCAAACCTTTCCCACTTTTGGAGCGTGCTGACGCTCTAGAGAGTACGAATATTTAAACATTTTAGCAAAGGGAGAAATGTCTCATATTGACCTATTTATCCACATGCAAAATTGCTTGCAACTTTATTCAAAAACTGTTCTTTAATTTGCAGAGAGATGGGTTTTTTTTATATATATATTTGACTATTTTTTTTTTCCAAAATATACTGCTTAAGATTTGTTGTATTTGGGGAAGGGTTAATGAATGACTGTAAATTAATTAAGCATTTTTCCTGGAATTGACAGCTTTCGTGTGAATGTTCGTGTTTCCCACAAACTAGGTCAAGAACGGTTTGTAATAATACCCTGCCAGATCTCGATCGATACTTTCAATGCCGACTCATGTATACTGTTGTTCCGATGACATTAGTCTATAAGGCTATTTGTGTAATTGTTGTTTACCCGGTGTGATTTAAGAGGGCTGCTCTGAAACCATTTAAGGAAAATGCAATATCTTGGAATTGTGATGTATTATTTGCATTACTTTTCAAGTAAGATGGTGCGTTAGTGTCAACAATGTGTTATTGAAATATAAAATTCTTAACTCGTGCTAAAAGAAAACAGATGGTATTTGTTATATAATTATAAGTGTTGTTAAAATTCTCTCCTAAAATCCTGAAAACTGGTGTTATTTAATGGCTACCCATAATTAGTAGTAGTTGTAGTAGTAGTAGTAGTAGTAGTAGTAGTAGTAGTAGTAGTAGTAGTAGTAGTAGTAGTTGTTGTTGTTGTAGTAGTAGTAGTAGTGATATATATGGATAAGTATAGTAACAGTGCAGGCGAATACGCTTGCTGATCTGGTTCTACACTGATCGCAAATGCCTTACAGTTGAATTTCGTAGAGCGCTGTTCTCATATTGAGTTTAGCATTATCAATCAACAGGGTTGTCATCATATTAAGTTCCACCGGTATCAAATACGTTAAAATTTAAATATAGCGTTAGATCAGCAGTTAAATATAGTAAGTTACATATATGTGGAAACTGAATTCTTTATTCGAGACTGAGCATACTTGTTCACGATTCAAGTACATGTATATAACAAGCCCCTTTTCGCGCGATACGGATCTTATTTTTACGAAGCTGACAAGTTAATAAGAAAATTACAAAGATAAACATACAAAACACGTCAAACGTCGGTTGCTAGACGCTTTGCTCGAGACTGAACATACTTCCTCACGATTAACAAATATAATAAGCTCTATATCGTAGAATAAAGATCATATTTTTGAAAAGAAAACACAAACATACTTAGATGCTAAATAAAAATACAATTCTCATTGCATAAAAGTCTTAAGATAGTACTTATCACTAGAGCCAGGTCACACGAAGACCGGTCTACTAGAGGTACAGGTTAATAATAATTAAGATAAATTTTCATATACATTACATATGCGTTGTTTATAGTTTAACACTTTCCCTCATATAGGCGCTTTCTGACGCCTCTGCAGTAGACGGCTTTTTGAAAACATGTCTACAAAAGAAGAAATTGCTCAATGAATATCAATAGAAAGTGTGTATCGTGAAAAACACTACAGTAAAATTACCACCGACCGATCTATAAGTAACTTCAGATCAACAACTTCTACAACCTGATTATCGAATACTAACACTTATTGAGAATTTGAAAGAATACAAAACCGTGCATGTATTTATTCAATTGTTTGAGGCAGCTGTGACTATGACTGTATGACCATGCTAGACTGACCCCTACAATTTAGCATGCATTGTGATCAATGCATCAATGAGTGTGTAAGCTATGCAACGACCTCTTTGGAATACCGCGAGTCAAATAAAAGTGTTTGCGATAGACCCCCAGTCTGTGTATATATACAGTAGTGTGCATTTAACTCAAATATTATTCAATTAAAGGACATAACAATGTCTTCTTGTAAAGTTTATGTAATAAAATCAATTGATCGGTAAATCCTTGTCCTAATGTATTCCGTGATTTGCTGGCAGCACTTTGAGTCCTTTGATTAGAAGAATGGTACCGATATTGACTTATATCTTGGTGATAATACAAATCTGTTGACGACTCAATATAATCATTCATGCATGAAAGTGCTTTTTATTGAAATGACATATATCGTATCAATTTAATAGTGTCTGTGTTAAGGACTAACAATTACGTTATTCTGATTTATTATTGACCGGGGGGGGGGGGGGGGGGGGGGGATAATTGATCTTTGTAAAACTTATTAATTGAGTTTCAACCCTGGAATTACTTGTAAATAATGTATTTGAAGCACCGTTCAGTTGTTATTAAAATACAAACAAAAAATAAGGAATGATTCTTTATATGGGAAGAAATGCAGTATTCTTAATTGATTTTAAGGTTACTGATACAGTACCTACACAGTGATTATAAGGTGCCTTTAAAAATCAAAGCGCCGATGGCACTGTATAGAATATCCCGCAAACTAACAAGCGGTATCTCGGTGTAGGCCTTGCGATTTTCAATAATAGTGGACCCTGGTGCGGGTAAATTTGAGAAAAGCTGCATCTTTTGACAGTAGAATAATGTTAGTTTGTTCATGTTCTTTCCATCACCAACTCAGTCATCTGTAAGTAATCAGCTTTATGAACGAAACAAAACGCATCAAGCGATTGTTCTCTTCTTCATTCTTGCAAGATTGATTCGTTCCGTATTCGTTCTGCTATAATCAGAGCATTCTAAACGCTTTATAAACAAGCGTTTAGTACATTGACTCGCAAGTCGTCGTAATTTAAAGAGCTCAAATGATTTGATGAAAGTCGGAAATTTAGACGCGACACCTAAACAAAAGTTAATCGTCGACTTTCGGCGAGTGCTAGCAGCGATCGCAGAATACTCCTGAGAACACAATTTATTCATATATTTTAAAAAACACCTTTAATAATTGTTTGATTGTGGCACAGATTTGAACCGGAGATTTTGACAAAACGAAACGGCAATGATTCGCCGGGTGCCGGTCCTTATTGAAAACCCTGATTATTATTTTATTATACGAGTTATAGAACGCGCAATGATATTTATTATCTGCCCAAACATGAAGAAAGATAATATTTACATAATTTAACTCTATGTAGATATTATCTCAATAAATCTCAAATCTTAGTATCAATCCGGTACCAAAGTAGCACTGACATGATTATTATAAATCGTGTCTCTGCATCAATGATGGAACCATATATTTGGCGGTTTAACGGATGTAGGTTAATTGGTTTGCAGTCAACTGACTATGTAATTTGTTTCGTTGTTGTTGTTTCTGTTAGCATTGTGGCGATTGTCAAACCAATCGCCACAAAAATAATCGCTCGAACATTTCACTTTGGAAGTCAGTCAATGTGGTTCAATTTGTATAGAGGAGACATTTAAAGACAATCATAAGAAATGTTATTAGGTGCTATAGGAAAACCAACCTCAATGATTTGGTGAAGTGTGTCGATAAGATCTATCGGCACATCTATGCCATGTCATCTTAATATGAGTTGTCTAGCGAGAAAAACCAACATTATGAACTCTGCGTAATGTATTGATCCAGATCAACCTGTGCAGTCCGCGCAGGCTAATCCGGGCCTTCACATTCCGTCTCAGGTGGATAAATGTAAAAGGTAATTATTCCTGAAACAGAAAATCCACAGGAGGCGAAAAGTGTCTGTCCGGGTTCAGCTGCGCGGCATGCTTAGGCTGATCAGGGTCGATACTTGACGCAGAGTCCACAATGTTTGTTTTTCTCGCAGGATCTCACATATCCAATGTATATCAGAGGCTGCGTCAATGTCCTTCTCGAATAAGCGCAGAGCCAAATAAGAATGCGCGGATACGTAGGTTGTGTGATGTGGAACTACAGTGACCACACGTGCCTTAAGGTTAATGGATACGTAGGTTGTGTGATGTGAAACTACAGTGACCACACGTGCCTTAAGGTTAATGGATACGTAGGTTGTGTGATGTGTAACTATAGTGACCACACGTGCCTTAAGGTTAATGGATACGTAGGTTGTGTGATGTGGAACTATAGTGACCACACGTGCCTTAAGGTGTATGGATACGTAGGTTGTGTGATGTGTAACTACAGTGACCACACGTGCCTTAAGGTTAATGGATACGTAGGTTGTGTGATGTGTAACTATAGTGACCACACGTGCCTTAAGGTTGATTGATACGTAGGTTGTGTGATGTGGAACTATAGTGACCACACGTGCCTTAAGGTTGGTGGATACGTAGGTTGTGTGATGTGGAACTACAGTGACCACACGTGCCTTAAGGTTAATGGATACGTAGGTTGTGTGATGTGTAACTATAGTGACCACACGTGCCTTAAGGTTGATTGATACGTAGGTTGTGTGATGTGGAACTATAGTGACCACACGTGCCTTAAGGTGTATAGATACGTAGGTTGTGTAATGTGAAACTATAGTGACCACACGTGCCTTAAGGTGTATGGATACGTAGGTTGTGTGATGTGAAACTATAGTGACCACACGTGCCTTAAGGTTGATGAATACGTAGGTTGTGTGATGTGTAACTATAGTGACCACACGGGCCTTAAGGTGTATGGATATGTAGGTTATGTGATATGTAACTATAGTGACCACACGTGCCTTAAGGTGTATGGATACGTAGGTTATGTGATGTGAAACTACAGTGACCACACGTGCCTTAAGGTTGATGAATACGTAGGTTGTGTGATGTGAAACTATAGTGACCACACGTGCCTTAAGGTGTATGGATACGTAGGTTGTGTGATGTGAAACTATAGTGACCACACGTGCCTTAAGGTGTATGGATACGTAGGTTGTGTGATGTGAAACTATAGTGACCACACGTGCCTTAAGGTTGATGAATACGTAGGTTGTGTGATGTGAAATTATAGTGACCACACGTGCCTTAAGGTGTATTGATACGTAGGTTGTGTGATGTGAAACTATAGTGACCACACGTGCCTTAAGGTGTATGGATACGTAGGTTATGTGATCTGTAACTATAGTGACCACACGTGCCTTAAGGTGTATGGATACGTAGGTTGTGTGATGTGGAAGTACAGTGACCACACGTGCCTTAAGGTGTATGGATACGTAGGTTATGTGATATGTAACTATAGTGACCTCACGTGCCTTAAAGTGTATGGATACGTAGGTTATGTGATGTGGAAGTACAGTGACTACACGTGCCTTAAGGTTGATTATCGTAGAGCGCCACTCCTTTTACATTTGCAAAGCTCTAGATAAGGAGCGTTTTGCTTGTTCTAAAATTATTTTATCCACTAACCCTATGTTTGTGGGTACTCAAAAGAATCGTCTCAATGAGACGATTCTTTTGAGTACCTACAACATAGGATGTGGTTAGATAATTATAGAGATTTTGTGTGTAAAAGAGCTATTAATTCCTCCTTAACATTTTGACATCTGAATTTGTTTTTAAAAAGCGCCATACCTTCAACATATTATACACTCAATACATGCACTCAGAATTCGTTATTCAACATTTTGACAAAACTCCTTATACTTCCTTTAGTGCAGGCAGTGAAAACTAAGATCATGATGCATGCCTTCAAACTCTGATCTGAAGCCGTGTTTCTCTAGTGTGTACATTGATCCATACTTTGTTGTAGGTTAACCCTTGTCATTGTGATTCAAGAGGCACCCTCTTTCTATATTTGGATAAGGTCTTGCTTATTCCTAAAGGATGGTTTCTGAATATAATACGTCTGTTCGTAACAATATAAACGACTTTAAACTACATTTGCGAAAATGAATCGACCAAGATCAACCTTCATGTTCGTGCATTCTAATCTTGTTCTATATTGAAAGCTACTTATATATCAGTATTGAATAAAGACTATTCTATATACATGGTAAGACATTATAAACAAATAAGGGGGATGTATACCGTTGGATACGGGCTAGACAATGTAGACAAGATATGATGGCATGTTTATAAATTGTCGTCTTGGTCGATCTTGCTCGCATCGGATTGTTTTAAGTAAAAAAAAAAGCAGGATAAAATTTAACACCCAATCTGTTATTGTATGACTTATAATCAAGACAAATTAAAGGAAAGCTTCAACCTTAACCATAAAGGAAATAGGTTTATAGCACAGTTATGCTAAAGATTGCACTTTTTGTTCGCGTTTATGTCGTAAACAGATCACTTACAACCCAATAATTACGTACTATGACATGTTTTATATCCCCCTATATCTGAGAGAGTTTGGTATCGATCTTCCTAATGCCTTACCACACAGGCACCAAAGGGTAGTATCCGGACTAGGTAATCAGGACCCACTGCTCTATTAACCCTGTCCAACAAACAGACAATTTCTGACGCCTCTGCAGCAAATGAAAATATTATGGCAAAAGATGAAATTACTCAAAATGAGCAATTTCACCTATTACCGCTATGTTTTCTATCTTTTTCATTTTTTTTACAATTATTTATTGAAATATTCCGTGTTTTTCCAAGATGTTCTCAAATACGTCTGCTGTAGAGTTGTTATAAGGGGGAAAGGGTAAACGAGACAATACATCGGTGATAAACATCCCTTAAATTTTTGCTCCTTTCGGAAAAACATTAGTCGAAATTCCGTTCGTTACAATTCCAAACAAACATTAATTTAGCTGAAGACATATTATATTTGGCCACATTGTCATTAGATTCTTTTTTATAATTTCGTGCACAAAAATATGGTTTACTTACCTATTATGTATTGAGTACAGTCATGAGTTTTGATGTTCAATGTCTGAATGAAGTTCTATTTTCTACTACCGACCTTGTGGCATTTACGACCAGTGCATACCCAGATCGACCTGTACCAAATAGTCACAGATTTTTTTTTTATTTTTTTTTTTCTTAATACTTGATCATGGGTGCGTTGGCAAGATCTTTGATTTTGATAAACCTTTACCACATATATCACATTTTCAGTAAAATAATTTAAAACATCTACGTCGATTTATGGAATATCTCTATAAATGAAGGAACACTTATCGAATGTAGTAGAAATCATTGTGACAAAAGGAAAAATTGCTCATTATGAGCAGATTCTTCTTTTGGCTTAATGATTTCAAAAGTCGTCTGTTTCATATTCATGTAGATGCATAGACCGGCTAGTAGTTAAGAGCTAGTGGTGTAATAGGAGGAGAATTTACCATTACTGCCGGTAATATTTCCCCCTGAAACCGATGCATCAGCCGTCATGATATTCCCGCAGCCCTAATCGACAAACAAAAAGATGACTCAATTCAACCGCTGTCAAAGTGTGTTGTATGACTCGAACTGGATTCGAGCATTGGTCCCCCGCTCCGAAGGCGGACGCACTAACCAATACGCATCAGAGACGATTCTTTAAATTTGGCGTTAGTAGATCATTTGACGATTCCCATTTCTGCATTCAGACGGTTTCTTGCGCTTCTGTAGCGGACGAATTTTGCCAATACTAACAAGACGAATTTTGATGCTAAGCATCAAAGACGCCGCGCATGATTTTAAAGCATGACTTAAAGGGAAGCAGGTGCAGTTCAATATATTTAAATAACCTGTGCAAACGGACAGGATGTAAATATTTTGAACAAGAAGGCCAAATGTACCTTTATCTTAAACAAGAAGTCCAAGATGTTCCTTTATTGCTCACCTGGATACCATAGTCTATAGTAAAATGTTATCAAGAGCAAAAAGAGTCCATTATACACTTAATATACTACGATCTATGTGATATTCAGCATGTAAAGTTTAGTCGTGAAGTGACAAGTTAAGTCTTCAAACCATTTGGTTTACCGTTTGGGAGGAGAGAGGGAAGTCTATTCTCCTTCAAGTTGAGCAGAAGTATGATAACTAAAAACGAGAGTATATAAACAAAAAATACAAATAGTTCTAACAAGTTTAAAGATATTTAATATCAAAATTCAGTAAGCATTTATGAAATTAAAAGAAAAAGTTCTCATGTATAGTCAACATATAGCAATAATACATTGGTTTGAATGAACAACTGTATGGGGAGGAACGTTTTAAGTTTAGTAATACAACAGAAATAAATAGGAAAAAACATCACCCGAATCTTTTTTCTGAGCTCTTCAGAGCAGTAAACCAAACAATTAAAATAGCGTAGCCTAATGAACTCCGTAAATCAACTCATAAAAATAGCTTAGCCTAGTTAGTTGGGGAACAGTTATTAAAAACAATTTAAATGTGTCTAAAGTTTTGTAACAACGGTAAAAGATGTACATATTTTGTATCTTGTTGTTTCTTAAATCAGTTAATACAATTTATTCAATCATAAAGGCTGTTTTTTCAAACATATTACAGAGTTTTTCTATACAATACTATTTGTTGATTGCTCCCTTTTCGATTACGTCACCCCATGGTACAAAATTAAAACCTAACCCATACTGACGCCGCGCTTCCACGCGGCGTCAATAATTTGATTTAACGGAGACAGTCTCCAGAGATTCGCTTAGATTGTTTTATAGACATCTGCTGCAAATGTGTTGTATATGGAAAAAGGTAAAATCAAAATTTAAACACAACACAGTTTTTTATCACTGTCTGCGCTGCATGGATTCGATACGAAATCGTAAACAGAGCCTTTAGAGCCCAACAAAAACGAAATATAACATTTATAAAACTGGAACTGTCTCGTAAATATATTACACACTACAACTCACTAGAAATGGAGTATTTGATGCTTTCTCCTTTCTACTAAATGATAACGAGTGGGTAGCATTTAACCACAATATTGATAAAGGCGGGTTGTGTTGCCTCTGTAGCAACCATTTGCTTTTGATAACATTTTTGAAACCCATGATATTGCTAAAATAGGACATGTCTCCTTTACAATAATGTGTTCACAGGTTACCATTTTTGTTAAACTTATTTTATTTTACATCGATTGCTAAACAAGCTTTCAGCGGTCACTGTCGATGTCTACATCCTGGAATAACCTATAGTTGTATTATGTCTCTAAAAGGGGAACTTCAAAGATTCTCATCAGAATACACATATCCATAGGCTTATCTTGATATTTGCTTATAGCAAGTCCCCGAATGTCCATTTTCTAACGACAAAGGTTAATTAATGTCTCTTGTTTCGCACAGCGAAGCGATTTTATTTTCCCTGTAACGGATATGAACATAAATATCTCCTAAAATATATCTTCTCCCTTTGCTACCCTTCTAATAAATGAAGGGTTGACTGGAATGTATTTAAATCAGATTAAAGTTATACCACGGTGACCAGTTCATGGGAACGTGTATTTTCCTGGCGTTCGCCCACCAGTACGTCACAACTAACAATTAACCGGTTACTTGGTTACCTTTAAATAGAATATTTAGTATATTGGTAGAGAACGAAAGATGCTAGCCACAATGGATTTCTCAATCATTGGAGAAATACTTTATACCATAAACTGTATTCACTGTCATTTAGCATTTGATATTAAACTTTGTTTTCCTTTACGTGATATGAAGGTATCAGCCGTGGCACAGTGTGGTTAACGTCGGTAATTCGGAACCGGGCGTCCTGGGTTCGACCCTCAGTAGACGCGGTTATGGTGGAGTGGCCTTTGGGGTCATAAAAAGGTGAACTGTCGCCTTGATATAACTGTTATAATGTTAAAAACAGCGTAAAATCCCGATAAAACAATAACCATTATATGTTATAATATGAGAAGAAAAATAAACAATTAAAGCGGGCAACATGTAGCGAAAGTCTTGTTTTATTGATACTTTTATTATATGGTTCTAGATGATTTATAGAATAAGGAC
The DNA here is from genome assembly GCA_031761405.1 of Serripes groenlandicus. NCBI lineage: Eukaryota > Metazoa > Mollusca > Bivalvia > Cardiida > Cardiidae > Serripes > Serripes groenlandicus. The sequence goes on from JASEVX010000006.1 coordinate 75,455,456, forward strand.
ACATGAGGGGCGCTCTACAAAGACAAACAGCTCACCAAATAGTCATAAGAGTTTTAAATAAAAACTTCTGTCAGACAGTATTTATTTGGATACTTTGGCGTGGATAATCCGCTAGGTTTCTTTCTTCTATTATAACAAGTACGGTAATGTACATTATCGCCGAATACCAGCTACATGTTTATGATAACGATTTCCAACATGGCGACACATTCAATTTGATATATTTGCTTTAGACCACTTTTGAAAACATTATGACAACGGGATAAATTATTCATCACAAATTAATGTCATTGTCAAAATTAGAAATAATTGATGGTGCCAGTATTATTTGCTTTGGGAAATAGCAAAACTATCCAATATCTCATTAAATCTCGTGATATTATTTTCAAAGATTAACCCTTTCCAACACACAACAAATCTACATCAGACGACTTTGAAAACATAGTGACAAAAAACCTGAAAAATCCTCCCGCATGTGACTAGCAAAAACAACTTCTCAAAATGTGTCTTTACTTTACTTTTTACTTTATCCGGTAAAGAGGACGCAAGTTGGATCAACTGATTTATCCATCCCTTAGTGAGACACCCAGAAATTAACATGTAAAACAGTATATTGCTAATCCCTGATGTTGTCAAGACGGTTTTTGAAGGTATTTAAGGTTGATGCATTAACAATGTTTTCCCGGCAGTCCATTCCATGGATTAACAATTCTTGGGGAGAAAAGGTTCTTGCGGATTTCTTTCTTGCACATTTTCGTTTAACTTCAAATATCCATTTCATAAAAAAGAACATGTTTGAATATAGGATAACTGGTGACCAGAAAATGGATGCATTACCTTGAGCTTAGGAGAATGAATGATAATCGTGCTTGGCGTACAATAAACAAGAAATATCTTTAAAAAAGATAAACGGCTATTCAATATGAGAAAACACTAAGAAATGGAACATGCGCATTTAAGGCCGAGAACACGTCACATGACTGGAGATTTACGCGAGGCTCCAAAGAGGTGTATAAGTTTCAATTGACGATAAATAACTGAAAACTTATCATGTTTTAAAAATAATTAATATTTTGCTCTAAAATATTATATTTCATACGTTTTCACTTATTTTTTTCACTGAAATTTTTTTCTTAAGGAAAACAATTAAAGGTTAGTATGCAGAACATTTCATTTTAAAACTTCACCTTATTAGTGCCTCTCGTAGACCCGCCAACTTAACTATGAACCCAATCAAAACGTTTCATTTCCTTTATTTCTTCGACATTATTCATTAAATATAACATTTGATTGGTCTACAATCTAGATCATTTGTTTAACAGCTAGGTCAACACTGAGGTTAAACAGCTATCGCCGAAAGAACACTGTAGTTGAACGCTCAAAACATAAAGGAACATTATTTACTATCAATAGACCCACCAAATAAACAAACATTCTTTACTATCAATAGACCAATCAAATAAACATTCTTTACTATCAATAGACCCACCAAATAAACATTCTTTACTATCAATAGATCCACCAAATAAACATTCTTTACTATCAATAGACCCACCAAATAAACATTCTTTACTATCAATAGAGACCGCACCAAATAAACATTCTTTACTATCAATAGACCCACCAAATAAAGATTCTTTACTATCAATAGACCCACCAAATAAACATTCTTTGCGTATCAATAGGACCTTCCAAATAAAATGCTGTCTCCCAAGGCAAATCGATTACCAGGGGCGTAGCTTGGCAATAATCAATGTGTAGGCCCGTCTCGTGAGAAAATTACCAATGTGGACTCTGCGTAAAGTATCGACCTGGATCAGCCTAAGCATGCCACACAGGCGTACCCGGATATACACTTTTTCGCGACCTGTGGATTTTCTGTTTCAGGAATGTTTACTCTATATATTTCCCCCCCCCCCCCCCCGCCCCCCCCCCCCCCCCCCCCCCTTGGACGGAATGTGTCGGCCGGATCAGTCTGCGCGGACAGCGCAGGCTGATATGGTAAATACATTTTCGCAGATGTGTATCGCCGGCAGCTGCATTTTGGGGCATTTTTTAGAAAAAAATGTGTGTAGGCACGTGCCTACAATGTCTAAAGGGAGCTACGCCCCTGATTACTGTTTCCTTTAACAAGCATGTTGAACTCAAACATATTATATATCGAACATCCCTCGAACGGTGTAATACTCGGCTCAAACATGTTTGCATTGATAGTAAACATTTGATAGCAATCTTTATGATTCTATGTGGACCAGAAATCAAAC